>CM060691.1:35864500-37098000 GCA_030686995.1 Artemisia argyi
GCATATGGTACTACTATTGTCTATATAGATAATGGTGTTCATGAAATTGTACCCATAATCCAATAATTGATTCTGAAGCCATAGGATCTGAGCACAACAACTAGCAGCTGCTACATATTCTGCTTCAGTGGTTGAAGTAGCAACCATAGTTTGCTTCTTGCACTGCCATGACATCAATCTACATCCAAGAAATTGACATCCTCCTGTGGTTGACCTTCTATCCAAACTTGCACTAGCATAGTCACTATCTGAGTATGTGATCAATTCCATAGGGGATTCTCTTGGATACCATAATCCTAGATTAGGATATGTCTTCAAGTACCTAAAAATCTTTTCCACTGCTGTCATATGTGATGTCTTTGGAGTCACTTGAAATCTTGCACAAGCACATACAGCAAACATAATGTCTGGCCTTGATGAAGTAAGATACATCAAAGAACCAATCATAGACCTGTACGTGTGCACATCAACATTAGCACCACTAGCATTCTTCAACAATAGATGAGTGGTCTTGTCAGCAGGGGTATTTGAAGATTTTGCATCAGTAAACTTGAACTTCCTAATAATCTCAGTCACATATTTGTCTTGACTGATAAAGATGCCTTCTTTACTCTGTTGTACTTGCAGCCCTAAAAAGAATGTAAGTTCTCCCATAGAACTCATTTGAAATTCATCTTTCATCAGCTTTTCAAACTCTTTGCACATCTCTTGTTTAGTAGACCCAAAGATAATATCACCAACATATACTTGAACAAGTAGAATATCACCCTTGTCTTTCTTGATGAACAAAGTTTGATCAATCTTGCCTCTATGAAACCCATTATTCAGTAAATAAGTAGCTAAGGTTTCATACCACTTCCTTGGAGCCTGATGTAAGCCATAAAGAGCCTTAACCACTTTATACACTTTGTTTGGGTGTTGAGGATCTTCAAAGCCTGGAGGTTGAGAGACATAGACCTCCTCATCAATTGTACCATACAGGAAGGCACTCTTAACATCCATTTGATAGACAGTAAAGCCCATAAAGGATGCATAGGCTAGAAACAGTCTAATAGCCTCAATCCTTGCAACAGGAGCAAAAACTTCCTCATAGTCAATACCCTCCTCTTGAGTGTATCCTTGAGCAACCAATCTAGCTTTGTTCCTGATTACAATACCTCTGTCATCTTTCTTGTTTCTGAAAACCCATTTAGTACCAATGACCTTCATACCATCAGGCAAGTCACAAAGAACCCAAACCTTTTGAAGTTTAAACTGCAACAACTCCTCTTGCATTGCTTCAACCCAGCTAGATTCTTCTAGAGCCATATAAACATTCTTAGGCTCCACTTGTGAGAGAAAACAGAAAAACAAACACTTATTCTTCCTTTTATGCTTCTTGGACTCATACACTTCACTAATGAACCCATGAATATCATCCTTCTTTGTCTGTCTTCTATTCTTCACACCTGATTGAAGTTCACCAATAACATTATCAAATGGATGCACTTTGTGAATTGAAGTCTGTGATGTGCTAGGAATATCATATGTTGTAGGCATGTTTGAGATCTCTACATCATCACTTGGTGATTCCTGAGATGTATGTTTCACATTTGGGCTGTCAGTGGAAACTTCTGGTGTAGCAGTGGGAATTGAGTTACCACTGCTAGCAGGAATTTCTTTATTCAATAAATCAAAATTCACACCATCTGCATCACTTTTCTTTTCAGAATTATCAACAAAGTCCCAAAGTGGCATAACAATTTGATCTTCATCATCTTTGAAAGCTTCATCTTCATCAATGAATTCTTCTGAATCTTCAAGATCTTTGTCTCCTGTACTTGAAGTAAGAGGTACATAATTCATTGTATTGGTTAATGTTTCAAGATCAAATAGCCACTCTGGTCCTGAACCTGCCATGTTAGCTTTATTTTCAAGAAACTCAACATGCAAATTCTCTTCAATCTTCTTTGTTCTTAAGTTGTATACTCTGAAAGCCTTGCTAACCATAGAATATCCAACAAAGAAGCCTTCATCAGACTCTTCAAATTTACCCAGATGATCAATGGTATTGAGAATAGTAACATGACACCCAAATGGCCTCATAAACTCCAAAGTAGGAGGCCTTCCTCTGAATAACTCATAAGGTGTCTTGTTATTTGTTTTGACCACTAAAACCCTGTTCTGTATGTAACAAGCAGTGTTAACTGCTTCAGCCCAAAAAGTCACTGGAAGCTTTGAGTCAGCTAACATGGTTCTAGCAGCCTCAATTAGTGTTCTGTTTCTTCTTTCAGCAACTCCATTTTGTTGAAGAGTTCTTGCAACACTAAATTCTCTCTTAATACCTTTGTCTCTGCAAAAATCATCCATAACTTTGTTCTTGAACTCTGTCCCATTGTCACACCTGATAATCTTGATCTTCTTTTCAAGTTGATTTTCAACTTCAGTGATGAATGTCTTAAGGATGCCAGTGGTTTCATCCTTGGTTCTTAAAAAGAAAACCCATGTGAATCTACTAAAATCATCAGTCACAACAAGACAATATTTCTTCAAATTTATGCTGCTAACCGATGTAGGACCAAATAAGTCCATATGCAGCATGAAAAGTGGATGATCAATAGAATTGAATGCTTTGGTCTTGCATGAAGCTCTGTGTTGCTTTCCTTTGAGACAGGCAACACAAGTTTGGTCATTTTCAAATCTTTTCTCAGGTAAACCTCTGACAAGTCCATCTTTCACAATCTTGTTGATGGTCTTGAAGTTAACATGACCAAGTCTTCTGTGCCAAAGCATGGATTCATCTAAAGTGGCTTTTGCAAGAAAGCAAGTAACATCATTATTAGCCACTATGTTCTTCATGTCAATGCTATATATATTACCTTTTCTAGGGATTTTAAGCAAAATATCACTTTCATCAGGGAGCTTATAATCCTTAGATAAGATATAGCATTCATCTTTTGTTAATAGAACTCTATGCTTCTTGTCACACATTTGTGACACACTGAAAAGGTTGTACTTGAGTTCTTTCACATAGTGCACATTCTCAAAGTCTATGTTTCCATCCTTGATTGTTCCTTTGCTAGAAACTTTGCCACCAATTCCTCCTCCAAAGCTGACAAATTGCCCATCATAAGGTTGAAAGTCTGAAAGATAGGACTTATTGCCAGTCATGTGCCTGGAACATCCACTATCTGAGTATCCTTGATCATTTGTAGTCTTTGAATGTTCCTGCACACAAAATAAAGGAATTAGTTCCTTTTGGGGACCCAAGCCACAAATGACTTGGATCTGCCTCGTGTATCAATATAATTGTATCTATCAAAGGTCATTGATACACCATTGGGATTGTTTGAGGTGATGGTTCTTTTGGTTTCCATTCCCAACGTGCTGAGGACTTAACAGCATTTCCCATATTTACCCTTTTATTGTTCACAGACCCACCAGTGGAAACCTTTGGCCTTGCAGTGGTAACTGCTGGCTTAGCAGTGGAAACTGCTGGTTTTAAAATTTTGGGTACCTACTTGTGATTATTGTAAACTTTCTTTTCAAAATTGGTCTTTTTCCCTGTTTGAGTGGATTTAACAAAAGTAGCAACAGGGGACTTAGGGTAAACTCTGTTTTTATTTCTGGCAGTGGCAACTGCTGGTCTAGCAGTGGAAACTGCTGGTCTAGCAGTGGAAATAGGTTTAATGCCAGAGTTAAGCAAAACAGACCTGGGAATCATCTTGCTAAGAGGATTTGGGTGAGTTAAGTTATTATCATTTTGGCCATTCACCCTAGTATTCCCAAACACTTCCCTTCTACCCAAGTGATAGTTACAACTATAAGACAAATGGTCAAAGCTGCCACAAATATGACAGGGTTTGTTGTTGAATGATGAGTGTGTAAATACTCATCATTTTTAACATTTCTGAGCTGCCAAAACATCCAAAAACACTCAATATTGCATCAAAATAGTGAAAATATCCCAGGAAAGTGTTTTACATGTTTCAAATGCAAAATAAGCAAAAACAGATGAAAAACGCACAAAGTTTGCAATATTGGCAGTTTAAGTCCCCCAACTTTCAAAAATTGGCAAATCTAGTCCCTGAAGGTTTAAAATAAAAGAAAAGTCATGTAGGACCTTAGATATATCAACTTTAACACAAATATAAGCACTAGAAGAAGGAAAGATGGTGACTTGATGCAATATGTGTGGCGTTAATATGAGAGAAAAAGAGTATAAAGATGAAGAGAGCTTTTTATTAAAAAACACACACAATACACACACAAGCACACCTTACAAATGAGAGGTAACGTGCCTTTTATAGTTCCATACAAAGGATTTTCTATGGGCTTGGGCTTGGACTTGGATACATGATTAAATAACAAGGCTTACATAAACTAACACATAACATATTAGCTTACCAAGTCCAAAGCCCAATGACTAAACTATTACTAATCTTAACAAACGACACAAAGTTACAATATGAGAATGACCATCACTTCATAATACATATTTTTAATGCTAACAATCTCCCCCTAAGGGGTGGTCATTCGAATGATGCTCCACGTGAGTGGATCTTCCGTGTTCTTTGTCTTTAACTTTGTGTGTCATTGTAGAATAGTCTTTAGTCTTTGTTCCTTCATGCTTTACGATCTTCGATAACTGATTTTTCATCGTTCTTTGCTCCTTTGTGATGTGGAGTTATCTGCCATTCGTCACTTCTGCGTCTGTGGTGGTTGTTTGCCATTCCAACATGCTCATACATCTTCAGTCTTTGTGATACATGCATTTGTAGTTCCCGTTCTTTCACATAGATCTTTGTCACTTTACTTCTGTAGATTCTTTCACATTGCGTAGAATCTTTCTTTGAACCTTTCTTTGCTTTGATCTTTGTGAGAACTTTCCTTTGACTTCGAGATGCATGTATGAGCATGTGGAATCTGTCGCCATGGAGATGAAGTGTCCCTGCATATAAACAGTTAGCAATAAAACATCCGGTACTTACAGATAAGAATTAGAGATCGTCAACAGCATAGTGTGAAGACTCATTCTAACCCTTACCAAGGCCGTTCCCATGTCAGCTACTCTCGAGAGAGCTTACAAGACCTACTTAGTAGCTCAATGACTGGGTGAGTCGTTGGGGATCACTCCACGACTGTAGACCGTTTGAAACCATCGCGAACACTAAGTGTAACCCATAAAGAATTACTGAAGTGACCTGCTGTCAGGGCTGCTTGATGTTGACCCTGGCAGGAATTTCCATTCAATCATTGAGAATCACAAAAGTGATCTCTCATAAATGTTCTGGCAGATTGCTAAGATCTGCGTAGGACTCTTAAGTTTACATCTGGCGTCCTTAATGATGAACAACCAGTGTAGAAATATCATGTGTTCCTATGAGATCTTTTGATGAATCTCGGGGCTCTAGACTCGATAAGTGCACATTTGGTTTCCTATGCGGAGATTAGGGAGAGGTCTCCTGCTTCAATATCAACCATCTCTAAAAGATAAGTCGATAGATTACACCGGTTCCCCGTGAGAATGAAACAAGCTCTTTTAAGAGAACTTGAGTGGTTAAGAAGGTTAAGTGCAGTGTGTCACTGGGTCCATGACGTCTTGTCTTCAATACCGGTGTCACCTTAGTAACAACCAGTAGCATAAGAATTGTACCCGGTGTCTGCCCTAAGGTTGAACATTTGGAGGGCTATTTCTTTTCACCCTTTTTCATAACTTTTCTTTTTAATTCTTCAACCCCTTCTTTCTCCTTTCTCATTTTCTCCTTTTTTCAATCATACCTAAGGACTTCTAATTCTAATCTATTGGATTTGTCCTTGGGTAGATCCCTCCGGCTCTGGCGGATCATAGGACGGTTTTTCTTAACCTTAGTCACCTTATAACACCATGACTATCCTATAATTGCCATGAAACCATTTATGAAAAATCTCTCAAAGTGTTTATGATAATAAAACACATTGTTGTTACCACTTTGAGAGTTTTGCATTTCATTTGAAGGACTCCCCCTTCACATGTGCTCATGTAATTTTTAAGAAATTTGCACATGTGGGACGAGTTTGCACTTTTGAATTGATCCACTTTCAGCGAACATGACCGATTCGAGACACGCTTACATCACTAGTTAGACTAGCTTGAAATTATTACCCGTCCTGGTCAAGTCCAAAAAAAGTCTCTCGATACGGTACACTCTACTCAGACAAGTCCTATTCGAGACACGCTTACATCACTAGTTAGACTAGCTTGAAATTATTACCCGTCCAGGACAAGTCTTTTCGATTACTGACATTTTAAGCTTCGTCAATTCATTGGTACTTACTGAGTCGAGCTCTTCTGAGATTCAACCACAATCTTTAAACATCTTTGATCACATTTTAATCATGTCTTCTCCCCCTCAAAAATAGCATATCGTGATATTTTTGATATCAACAGATTAAGAAAAAGCTTTTGGAGAGAAAGACAGATTCTGCATGAATTTGGAACATTTTTCTTTTTGTACTCCCCCTTAATGATAGCACATTTTAAAATCAATAAAGGGTTTTGAGGGAGTTATCTTGAGCACTCATTTGAAAAATTTTGAAAAATCTTTGGAAGAATCTTGAAAAAGTGCTCAAGATTACTATTTTGAAAACGAGTTTTTGTTTGAAGTCTTTTTCGTTTGTTTAGACTCGAACTTTTTGAAAAAGAGTTAGTCATTGAACGTACGAGTCCTTGATTTGAAAATAATCAGAAGTCATCGTTTAAGTACGGGTTTCGTACTGAAGTATACGAAAACCATTGTGAAGAAAATTTTGAGATACGACATGTTTTAGAAAAACATTTTAAAGAACTCCCGCTCAAGCATCTGTACATGTCCGTATCATTGTTGAATGACATTTCTAGAAACGTACAGAATATTGATTTATACGAGAGACATGTCGTGAGAAGAATATTTTTGGATTTTTTGATTTTATATTGTTTTTTTTTTGTATTTTTTGAAAATTTTATATTGTTGTATTTTGTTTTTGTTGCTTTTTCAAATTTTGTATTTTGTTTTTTGAAAAATATTTACAGCGAAGTGATTTTGAAAATCATTTTTCAAGAAGATTCGAGAAGACGTTCTAGCTCCTCAGGAGTTAGGCTTCGCATGCCAATTCGTCGAACTAAATAGTCAAACCTTTCTTTTGGAAGGGCTTTAGTAAATAGATCGGCGAGTTGGTAATCAGTCTTAACGAAAAATAATTCAGCAGTACCCTCTTCCACGTGTTCTTTGATGAAATGGTAGCGGACTTTGATATGCTTCGTCTTAGAGTGGTGTACGGGATTGCACGAGATGGCTATGGCACTTTTTGAGGCACAATACATAGGTATTCTGTCAAAAGTAAAGCCATAATCTGTGAGCTGTGTCCGCATCCAAAGAATTTGGGCACAACATGCAGATAGAGACACATACTCGGCTTCGGCAGTTGATAGCGACATAGCGTAGTACAATCCTGTTTCTTTGACGACCAGCTTACTAGCTTTTCACCTAAAAATTGTGCTCCACCTGATGTACTCTTTGCTGTAACTTGATCACCAGCATGGTCTGCATCTGAAAATGCTGTTAGATTAAACCCCGAATCCTTCGGATACCAAAGTCCCATGTTAATGGTGCTTCGTAGGTACCGAAAGATCCGTTTAACCTCTTTGAGGTGAAGTTCGGTAGGCTTAGCCTGAAACCGTGCTAACAAACAAACAGCAAATTGAATATCGGGTCGGCTAGCAGTTAGGTACATGAGAGAACCGATCATGCTCCGATATTTTTTCGGATCGATGGGTTTCCCAAATAAATCAGCACCTATTTTTGGTGAAGTGACCATTGGTGTACCAACATAATCACAATTTTCCATTCCATGTTTTTCAAAATCTCTATTGTATATTTAGCTTGATTGATAAAAATACCACGTGGGGATTGATGTATTTGTAAACCAAGAAAGAATTTTAGTTCCCCCATCATGGACATTTCAAATTTGCTTTTCATGAGATTTTCAAAATGTTTTGAATGGTTAGGATTGGTTGATCCAAAAATTATGTCGTCCACGTAAATTTGAACGATCAAAATGTCATCTTTGAATTTTTTGATAAACAAGGTGTCATCAACCGTTCCTTTGGTGAAATTGTTTTTAAGCAAGAAAGATGATAGTTCGTCATACCACGCTCTTGGAGCTTGTTTTAGACCATAAATGGCTTTCTTAAGCTTGTAGACGTAGTCTGGATGATCTCTGTCGATGAATCCTTCTGGCTGACTCACATACACTTCTTCTTTCAGAATTCCATTCAAGAAAGCTGTCTTAATATCCATCTGATAGACTGTGATGTTTTTGTGAGCTGCATAGGCTAAGAAAATCCGGACTGCTTCAAGTCTAGCTACAGGCACGAATGATTCTTCGAAATCTATCCCTTCTTCTTGTGGATATCCTTTAGCCACGAGACGAGCTTTGTTACGAATTACAGTCATTTCTTCATCCAGTTTGTTCTTCCACAACCACTTGAGATCAAGAACGCGTTTATCAAGTGGTCGTTCAACAAGTTCCCAACTATCATGTAACAGGTATTGAAGAAATTCCTCCTGCATCGCTTCAATCCAAGGGTTTTCTGCCATTGCTTCCCTAATGTTCTTAGGTACTTTGGTGCTTATTGAGCAAATGTAAATGCACAATTCGAGATCGGTGGCAAGTTGTCTCCTCGTCTGAACTGGCATTGAAGGATCACCAATAACATGTACTAACGGATGGTCTTTTGTCCATTGAAACGTAGAAGGGTACCTTTGGTTGAACGAATGTGTGTTAGATGGTTCCTGTAACCTTGAAGAAGATTCAGCAGAGTCTGATGCAAACGGGTTTTCAAATACTTCTTCTTCTCCTTCTAACGCAACATCGTTTGAATTAGATGTAGGTTCTTCTTGAAAATTTGTAGTTTGATTTTGCTCATCAACTCTTGGTAGAACAGATTCAATAACTGGAGTTGCTTGAGTAGATGTTGAGGTCGTTGGTGCTTCAGCTTCAACTGTTGTAGATGCATCTTGAGATGGTGGTGGTTGATGGTTTTGAGCGGTGCAGCGGAATGTAGATGAGATGCATTTGTCGAAGTTCCACCATAGTATTCATCAAACATTAACTCGAAGAAATTTTCCAGATCTTGTTCTGAAGGTTTATCCGTGTTTGTTGACTGAGCTCCTTGAGGCACGAGTCCTGAACTGATGTGTCCAGAAGTCTGCTGGTTTGGTGCGGGTCCTAATCTGTTTTGATTAGAAGCCATCGGATTAAGCGCGGGTTCTAGAGCGAGTCTCTCAGAAGCCATCTGTGAAATCTGGTCAAACTTCACATTCATCGTCTCCATTATCTTTTTCGTTCTTCTATTATACACCCTGAATGCCCTCGAGTTTTCTGAATATCCAATGAAGATTCCAATATCACCCTTAGCTTTTAACTTCCCTAGATCTTCTCTGTCATTCGTCGGATAGCACAAAGCGCCAAACACGTGAAGGTAAGAGATGTCAGGTTTACGGTTGTTCACTAGCTCATATGGGGTTTTATTGAATCTCGGATGGACTAGGGATCGGTTTTGAGTAAAACAAGCAGTGGCTACAGCATCAGCCCATAAGAATAGTGGTGCACTAGAAAAAATCAGCATTGTGCGAGCAGTTTCCACAAGAGTTCGGTTTCTTTTTTCAACTACCCCATTCTGCTGTGGAGTTCTAACAACTGATGTTTGATGTGTAATTCCAACATCTTCGAGGTAAGTTCTTAACTCCTGGTTTGTAAATTCTGTGCCATTGTCTGTTCTTATAATCCTTACTGGAGCTTGAAGTAGAACTTGAATACGCTTCAGAAAGGTGATGATGATGCCTGGTGCTTCGTCTTTTGATCTCAAAAACTTTACCCAAGTATATCGTGAATAATCATCAACAATAACGAGAATATACTTCTTCCCATTAATGCTTTCAACTCTCATTGGGCCACATAAGTCCATGTGTAACATATGTAACCTTGCTTCCGAACTAGGTACGGTTTTGGGTTTATATGATGCTCTTTTGCTTTTTCCTTGTTCACATGATGGACATAGATGATCCTTGGTGTATTTGAACTTAGGAAGTCCGGTGACGATGTTGTCTTTGGCTAACTTGTTGATGGTGTCGAAGTTGAGATGGGATAAACGTCTATGCCACAGCCAGGACTTAGTTTCGGTTGCCCTTGTCATAAGACAAATTGGTGATGTAGAAGCCATTTGGTTGATGTTGATAGCATACAAGTTTGTACCACGATTACCAGTTAAGAGATCACCACCAACCAAATTTCTAATAAAAACCGTGTTTCTCCTGAACGCAACTTCTAAATCTGCATCACAAAACTGCCCAACTGAAAACAAGTTGTGTCCCAACCCTTCGACGTAGTAAACTTGAGTGATTAAAAAATTCCCAAACTGAAGATCTCCAAAACCCAGGATAGCTGCTACATGATCATTTCCAAAACGTACAGTTCCCATGAATTTCCATATGAAATTGATCAGCAGCTTTAAATTCCCGGTCATGTGCTTGGAGCAACCCGAGTCGACGATCCAAAGACATATTTCGATAACCTGCCAAGAACAGAAGAGTTTGTATTTGGAAACCGTTTTGAATTAGGTTCCATGGGGTTAGGAGTAAAATCTAAATCACACTCATAGACAGTTGCTACTTGTTTAGCTTGAGCTATTTCTAATTTGCCGTCCTTAAGAGTGAACTCTCTACCCGTTGGAATCCACATACAAAACTTAAGGTAGTTCCTAGGCATTCGACTAATAGTGGTAGTCCTAAATCGTGCAACTAATCTTTCTATAGATCTGGATCTAGCACTAGGTCTTTTTGGAACATTCTTCTGTTCAGGCGTAACATTCACATGCTTAGAAACACATTCATCATGAACATCATTAATTAAACATTTCTTGCATATTAAACAAACAGAGTCATTACATACATTAGAAACAGTACTTGTGACATTACATTCAGATGAAACATGTCTCTTATTACAAAGCGATAAATTCCTAGGGTGTTCTTCTACTTCTTCAACTTTATTCTTGCTACTACTCGTAGAAACAGGCGAGACTCTATTGTTCCTTGTATTGCTCCTAGGCTTTAGTCTGCTGCTCCTAGAGGTGCATTCTAATCCTGTAGAAGGTAAGGCACACACATTAGGATTTATATTGTTGTCCTTTTTAGCATCACTAGACTCTTTAGAATTATCCTTTTTGCACGCATTTGTCTTAGAAGTGGAGGCAGACGCATTAGTGGGACTAATCCTAAAAAGGCCAGGTGCTATCACTTTTGGTGTTTCGACAACCGCTTTTCCTTTATCAACAATCTTATCATTTTCACTTTTCTTGGGCAAGGGTGTTGGAGTGACTGGTTTTGTCAAATTCTTTTTCTCATCGACTTTTGGAGCAAACCTTGAAATTGACATCTTTGGTTTTTGAACCGTGTTTGAAACATTTGGTTTCTCCGAAGTCGACGGTTTTGCAAACTTAGTTTCCTCACCCTTTCCTTTTTGACTTTCAAGCTGAGCCCTCAAAAGATCATTTTGCTCTTTCATATTCTTTAAGGCACACTCATACGACAATTTGTCATATTTGCATTCTTCCTTTTTTTGATCAAGTTGTTTAAAATATGACACATTTTCTTTTTCAAGCTTTATAAGAGCATTTTCATATTTTGAAACAATTTCGGAGGTCTCAGCTCTCAGTCTTTCATCGTCTTGAACAGAATATGTTTGTAAAATGATGGACATAATGTCAGTGGTCATAACAGCTTCGAAGAGAGAATCATTCAGGTTTTCCAAAACATTTATGTTTTCACGAGTATCATTAGCTTCGTTTACCAGGGATTTGTGGTCCTTGACAAAGTCGGCCGTTTCTTTTAAGAAAGCTTGTTCAAAATGGATTACCCTCGCACTGATGTTATTCAGTGGGATAGTAATTTTGTTTTCAAAAACTTTTTTCTGCTCAATATGAAAACTGGAATGCCAGTTGTTAATATTGATTGTAGTTTTAGAAGCAACAATATTTTGAAGTTCTTGAATTCTCTTTTTAATGCCATCCAAAATTTCTCTAGCCTCACTTGTATTAAAAGTGTTGTTAGAAGAAATTTGTTCCATTTTTGAAAGAGATTTGGAAACAATTACTTTCTTAGAAAACATTTTTGAGAATGGTCGTTTTATGGAAAACACAGATGGTTCTTTTTGTGGAACAAAAGTAATTCCCGAAAGTTTGTTCAATTTGTTGTAATCAATGGGTTTCAAATCCTTTTGTTTCATTTTAGTAATGCTCTCTTCGACATGTTCTATTGTTTGCACAGAATCCCGAACGACGGGAGGATCATGTTTGGTGTAAATCATATTACCATTATACAAAACATTCTGTTCTTGCTGAGCTTTCTTGAGATTACTGGGGGTGTTGTTACCAAGAGCCACTTTATGTTTCATATGGTAAACCGGATTAGTTTGATTTGAAATCATTTTCATTGTTTGACTTGACTGACCCGATTTAACCACCAATTCTTCTAAATGAGCAATCATGTGTTCTGACTCTACGATATCGGCCAAAAGTTTGTCTTCTTTCTTTGCAAAGTCCTTTTTCAACTCATCCCTTTCTTTTTCAAGATTGGTATAAGCTGTTTTTTGTTTAGAAAGTTGGTTTTGTAAATCAGAAATTTCCGCGTTTAAAGATTTTATCTTTTTGAAAGAATTAACATCAAGTGTATCAAACTTGAGTTGCAATTGTTTTTCCCTTGAAACGGAATTTTGATAACCAGTTTCTAATTCAGACAATCTTTTGTTATGAAATTCAAAAGCTTTAACGTTTTCTTTGTAACTCTCAAGCTCAGCGGTCAATTTAACATTCGCGGCCTTAACATCGCGATTGAACTTTTTCACATTCTCAATTTCAGTACGACAATTATTCAATAATGATTCAAACAAAGCACGTGTTTCCTCATCATTCTCAGCATGCTGTGAAACGAAGCCTCCATTATGATTCACATATGGAGTTGCTGAAGGAGTATTGCTACTACTTGGCGTGTCCAGGTATGTATCATAAGTGGGTGCTAGCTTCTCAGAATGCTGTTCCTCATGAGGAGACATATCAAATATATCATTATTGTGACATGTGTTGAAGTTTGATACCTCGGATGGTGCATTGGTGTCATAAACAGGAAGTGTGTCAGAATCCGTGTCATACTTAGCTTCCTGAAGATTCGCCATGAATATGCAGTTCGCATCGATATCCTCTCTATCTTCCATGTCATCCATAAGAGCCATAAAATCATTCTCCTCTGCGTTCAACTGAAATCCTGCCTCTGCCTTTTGTGCCAACATCACTGCTTTCTGCAAGTACGCTAGATCTTTCTTGTTCGGCTTAGCAGTTCCTTGCCATATGACCTACACCCTGACAGTTGAAACACTTTACCGGATTACCTTGATTCACATTTCCCAAATTCCCAACTACTGGAGCTGCAACATTTCTATTCTGATTACCCATTGCCTGATTACCAACATTCTGACCCCTCTGATTTCCAACAAACTGACCCAACTGATTCCCTGCATACTGACCATACTGATTTCCTGCATTCTGATTCCATGCATTTAGCATATTCTGATTCCCCATGTTAATTCCAGTAGCGTATCCTTGCTGATTCCCATAAACTCCAACCATTTGGTCTCCGTTGCCCATATTGAAACTCGGCTGAGCAATCTGCTTATTGCGAGTGTTCGATGAAATCCTTTGGTTGTTGTTTGTTGGTGTAGAATAGCGTCCTTGGAATGCCTTTGACAGAAAAGCAAACGCTTGGGTCAATGCTGCAGTAGCTTCATCATTTTCAGTGAATTCTGGTTCTTGGAATTGTTGGTATTGCTGTTGTGGAATAACATGTTGTTGTTGCTGTGGGTAGAACTGTTGTTGGTAGACCGGTGTTGGTTGTTGAATGTATGATGGTTGCATGTAGTTGTTAGTGGAAGATGATGATGATTGTTGTGTGTTCACTGGTAGCGGTGTTGGTGTAGTAGCAATTAATGCAAGAGGATCATGATTCTTTGCCAATCTTTCTTTCCTTACTTCATTAGCCTCAGCTTTGTTTTGCTTCAAAAAGTCATAGAGTTGATCATAATTTACCTTATGTAAATCCTTTGTTTGATTGACAATTGTAACATAACGACCCCATTCTTCTGGAAGGTTATTGATGAATTTGATGTTTGTTGCAATTGTTCGAGGTGTCAACTTGTTTCTGATTAACTCATTCATCAAAGTGCAAAACCTTGTGTAGTAAGATTCAATCTGTTCACCTTTAGTGGATGTAAAGTTCTCCCATTCAGTAAGAAGTTTGTTCTCAACGTCTTGTTGTCCAATCTCTGTTCCATGACATATCCTTCTGACACGTTCCCACATAGCATAAGCAGTTTCACAACTGTCGACCGCAGCAAAGATCTCCCGTGGTAATCCAAGTTGGATTAAATGCATTGCCATATCATCAGCGGCGATCTGCTTCTTGTCTTCCTCTGTGTAATCTGCTTCTGTTTGTTCACGCACGAATGGTTGAGTAGGAGGTGTTGTATTTGGATTGCCTTCAATTTGAACTTGTCTTGGCTTGAATGGACCATTTGTAATGGAGTTGATCATTAATTTACCATCAGGCTTTGTTTTGATGTAACGAAGCATGCGGCTTGTCCATGGGAGATATCCACCTTTTTCGAGCATTGGAGGTCGGTTTTCCGCACCGGCTGCATGAATGTCTTGCTGAGTTGCCATTGATGAAGTGTAGATGGATAAAGTTGATTCTCGGATCGTTTCAACGAAGTAGGAGTTGTGTTTAGTGTAAGTTGATGCAAGTTTTTATGGTGAAAATTTTGATCTGGAACCTTAAAACCTCAATAACTTCCGTTCGGAGTGGATTTGGGCCTCGAAGCTTGGCTTGAATGATCTTCAGATCATTCAACTTGTCCTTCTTCTCGGTCTCACGGTCGTTTTGACAGCTGATTCGTCGAAAACGGAGTTACAGTTCAAAAGTTATGGCCGTTTGAAGTTTGGTTGTCAAAAAGTCAAATTCTTACGCGTAAAGCTTGATTTTACGCGTAAACCTTGAATAATCTTACTCGTAAGATGTTATGCGTAACCTTTAAGTTATGCGTAAAATCAAAAGTTATGCGTAAACAATAGTGTTTATGCGTAGACTTTGATTTTACGCGTAAACTTAGAGTTTATGCGTAAGAATGTTACGCGTAAGGTTTTTTCAACCAAATTGATCTCTCAAACTTATCCAAGCTTGAAAGATATCCCGTGTCGAAGTATTCCACAAACTTATCCAAGTCAGGGAAGTACTGAGTAATCTCTGATCGTTGAAGAAAACTTATGCGTAGAATCTTACGCGTAGAACTTATGCGTAGGAACTTAAGCGTAGGATCTTCACTTATGCGTAGGAAATCAGACTTATGCGTAAGAAAAGGGTTTTGACCAATGTTGCGCGTAGGAAAAGGGTTTTGACCAAATCTTATGCGTAAAAAGGACAGAAAGTACTGTTCACAGCTGTAGATTCGTACTATTCACCCAAGTTACGCGTAAGGAGACCAGAAAGCTTGAAAAATCCGATTTTTTCAACCAAAAACACTTTTTCCACTTGATTCTTTTGATCAAATCTTTCCCAAAACACTTAGAATCACTAAAACTTCAATAAAAACAACAACTTTAACACCAAAACTTGTAAAAATCGAAACTTTTTGAAGAAAAAGTGCACAAATGAATGAAAAATGCAACTTTTTAACAAAAAACTTGATAAAAACACTCCTAAATCATTGTTAGGCGATTGATACCACTTGTAGGACCTTAGATATATCAATTTTAACACAAATATAAGCACTAGAAGAAGGAAAGATGGTGACTTGATGCAATATGTGTGGCGTTAATATTTGAGAAAAAGAGTATAAAGATGAAGAGAGCTTTTTATTAAAAAACACACACAATACACACACAAGCACACCTTACAAATGAGAGGTAAGGTGCCTTTTATAGTTCCATACAAAGGCTTTTCTATGGGCATGGGCTTGGACTTGGATACATGATTAAATAACAAGGCTTACATAAACTAACACATAACATATTAGCTTACCAAGTCCAAAGCCCAATGACTAAACTATTACTAATCTTAACAAACGACACAAAGTTACAATATGAGAATGACCATCACTTCATAATACATATTTTTAATGCTAACAAGTCAACTTAAGTCCCTGGGAATCCAAAAATGTTCACTAATGATCCATGGATGAAAGTTTACACAAAATGGCAACTTTTACCCCTCAAGTTTCAAAGTTGGCAAAAATTAGTCCCTGGGTGTTATAAAACTTGAAATTTCACAAAATACCCTTGAACTATTCATGAATATACAATTTGGAACAATTTTGATAACTTATGAGGAATTTACAAATTCAGTCCCTTAAAAATCCAAAATTACAGAAAAGGTCCCTAAAGTTTATAAAATGGTCAAATACACAACTTTAGCCCTTGTACTAATGTTTTGTGACAGGTTTGGTCCCTAGAAGAAAGTTTGGATGTTGGAAAAATCAGTCCTTAAAGTTTCAGGAGTTGACAACTTTGGCCCTTGGGTTTATTTACTACAAAAAAAACAACACTTACCAAATCCAACCGGACCCTAAATTATTATTAAACCCAACACTTACCAAATCCAATAACAATTCCAATCCAATCCAGGCCCAAAACATACCAAGTCCACCCCATGTTTTATAAATAAAATACCGGGGTCAAACCAGGGTCAAACCCACCCCTGGTTTGCCTTTTCCCTCCCAATGCACCAACACACACACACACACACACACACAGCCAATACCACCATACCAGACCTGGTTCCCCCCCCCCCCCCCCCTGCACCACTTGAGCCTGCACCACCACCCTTATCCTTTCCCCTCACACAACCCAAGAACCTATCACCTCTTTTCTCCCCTGCTACACGTTATCAGACCCCCCCCAATTGGCTTAAAAGCAATTTTCCCGTCAAATTGAATCCAGAAGCAAGAGTCATCCACTTGATAATAAAAGTGGTGGGATTTGACTAGTGGGACCCACACAACACAAGGGGATGCTATAAAGAGAGGATGAAGCAGAATTGGAAGCATATTAGTGTAGTGTAATCGTAGGTAATATATTTTCCCTTTCAAATGTAATTTTAATTAAAAAACTTGTTGTACTAAGTTTGTTTAATGCATTTAAACCTTTCTTGAAGCTTTAATTCTTATATTGTTCTTTAAATTTGAATTTAGCAAATTTGGGTGGAATTGACAAATTCATCTTAAGTTGTTAAATGTTGTTGTTTCTGATTCCAATTAGATCAATTAAGTTTACTTACAAGGTTTTAAGAGGATTTACAGCTTGTTACCATTTCTAGTTCAACTTTCATAAATATAAGAAAAATACAAAAAAAAAAAAAAAAAAAAGGAATTAAATAAAAATCAGTTTCTGATTGGCAAGAAGCAAGAAGCAGGGATGATTGTTGGATTCTCAGGGTTTTAGAACCTCATGGGAGGACTTAGGTTGGTGAAATTTAGCCTTGGCTCTTTGATTCTTGGTTCTCAGTTGGAAAGCCTCTTGTAAGCCTGTTGATCCAAATTTTGTATTTTACTGTATAAGTAGCTAGTAGTTCTAATCCTTTTGTATTTATGTTTCTGTGTTGAAATGAAGTAGATATATCAATTAAAATACTCAGCTTGTTCTTGGTTATGCTTAGTTGTTTTAAATTCCTATTTCATAGTCAAAAATTGCATTTTGATTATTTCTATGTCTCTTGGTTATATTATTATTTATTTATGCTCATTTAGTCTGATTATGTGATGTTATAAAGATTGAAATCAGTGTTGAGTTCTAATTCCTACATTTGTTTTGAAACTCAAGTTAAGTGCTTCATTAGGGAGTGTTTGGTATTAACCTGTTTCATAGGATTCTAGGTTGTCATTGTTAGTGATTGATGTTGCAGAACATTAGTCTAGGTCAAAGTAAGTATGATCAACCATGAAATTCAGTTCTTAAGTACCTTAAGTCAAAAATCCATGTCATCACCCCTAGCAGTTAACCCTTGTGGATTTTAGATCCATGAGCTCTCCAAATTAGTTCATAAGTTGTAAATGTAACTTAATTTAACTGAATTTCAGCTTATTACATCTTATTTAGTAATTAGATTAGGATCAAACTTCAAATAAGTCAACCTAGTTCATAAATATAAAAAGTCAAAAAGCATCTTAGGCAGAAAAAACCATTTCTTGCAAGATTTAATTAGATTTTTGTGCTTAGCCTTAGGATTTGAAACTTGCTCCTACTAATCACCCCCCACCTCATCTACAAAATTCCAGCTTGCCGTCATTTTTAGGAATTTTTTTGTGGGCCCCACAACCCTCCAAAGAGGGCTGCAGGGCTGTTGGCTGCTCTGTGCAGCAGATACCACAGCCACCACCACCACTTTGGTGGTGGTTTGTGCCCACCACAGTGGTCCCCACACCAAGGTTTTGGGTTCTCCCAACCCTCCTCCTACCAAGGTACAACCAGTGACCAATAGTTTGACCCTAAGCCTTGTGGACCTCACCTAGTTTAGCCTCTCATATCTGTCCCATTTCTGAGTGAATTCTCATGTTCCAAAGTGCTTAATTCCATCTTTTTAGCTTATCAGTGGTAGTTTCTTATTGTTTCTAGCTTATTTTAGTGTAAGTGACTTATTTGTACCTATTTTTACCATTGTGGACCCCATTTATAGTCCTGAGTGCTTATTTCTCATGTAGGTCAAACAAAGTCAAACTGATTTGGTCTAGGGGGTGCACAGTGCTTAATTTTTAGCTACAAATAAGTTGTTTTCACAAAACGTTTTTATTTTTAGGTATAAGACTAGTTTGTAAAAGAAAAACCAAGAAAAATCAAATTTAAAATAAGTGATAGTTTCTATTTAATTCAATTTAATTTTAATTTTCATTTTTAGATTTTAATTAACTATTTAGTATTTTTATATTTTTATTAAATACCTTATGTAGTAAAGTAATTTTAGTAATTTTTTTATATTTTTATTTTGTCATTTAGTATTTATTAGATTTAATTTTAGTTTTATTAATTAGTAATTAATATTAAGTATTAAATAGCTTATTTAGTTTTTATAAAGTAAAACTTAATTTTTATATTTTTCCTAGCTCTAATATAGTATAATAGACTTTTAGAAAATATAATTTGAGTTTCTACTGTTCATTTTCCATTTTTCTTATTTTATTTGTTTAAATTAGAATTAAAGTAATTAAAAGGTAAATAATTAGTGGATTAATCTTAAAACATAATTTTTAGAGTTTTTATAATTTTTTAGGATTCCTGTGATGGTTAAGTAATTTTATAAATTTTCTCATAATTTTCTAAGTTAATTTAGTATTAATATTAATTAAAAGTAGTTTAATTAGTTTAATTAAGTTAAATAGTTTTTAATTTATAAAAAAACCCATAAAAAGACAAAAATATTTATTTTTATTTTTTATACTTTCTTCAAGTTCTAATTTAAGTTTAGAAATTGTTTTTTCAACTTTTTAGTTTAATTTGTAATAGTTATAATTATTAGTTAATTTAAATTAGATTTAGTTTTTAAATAGTTTTATTAAATAAATAATATTTAAATAGCATTTTAATCATTTTTATAATTTCATTTTCATTTTTAATTTTAAGTTTTAAAAAGTGTCAAAAGCACCCCCTGTAGTTTGATAAATACCAAAATCCCACTTTTTCAGTCTGATTGCGTAAATCTGAATTGTGAATACGTGCATATAATTGTATATCTTATTTTTGTGAATATTATATCTGTGTACAAATACCAAAATAACAGTAGCAATATCAATTCCACATCATCTGGCTACTGTCCTCAGTGCCACTTCCTCAAAAACGATTTCCAAAGCACCATTTCAATCTCGCTGGGACTTTAACGACCCGGTTACACACTATACTATCACCGGAGTATTGATTCTAAGCTGTTTTTGACTTGTTGACTTTGGTCAATAATATATGACGGTTTAGACCCAATCATTGAACACAAAGTCACTACCAAATTGCCTAGATTTAACATGATTCCAACTCATCATATTACCCCTAGGAGTTGGTGACCTACTTCTGTACATCTCTGCATATCTAGTAGTGGGCCTAGTAAAATTAGGTTGTGACCTAGGCTTCTCTTTGACAACATCAGGAATACTCTTTTTAACCTCCACTTTTACATTCTCAGGAACACTAGGTTTAGACTCAACATTCAAACTTTCATCTTTAATAGATGAGTCACTAGCACTATCAAATGTATCAACCTCAACCTGAACCTTTTCAATAACAGCGTCTTTAACAAATTTTGGTTCATAGGTCATAGGTGGTTCCTGGAATTCTTCTAATCCTGTGTAAGCTAAGTCAATGCCAGGAGGTGATGGAACACCTCTTAGAGGTGGTGGAACAGATTTGTATCCAACTCCTAATTTGGCTTTGTTCACAACTTGGGCTTCCCAAATTTTGTCAATACACTTGGATTGGTGATCCAGTGTATTGCAAGTTATCTTTATATTCTTACTAGCCCTTTTAACCTTTTCTAGTTCTTCCCTAAGAACCTTGTTTACAGCAACCTGATAATCTAAGTCTCTTCTTAACACTGCAATATCATCATTGAACTTAGATTCATTTGCCCTATAATGCTCTAATTGAGTTTCTAAAACACCTAGGCCTCTTTTATGATTTGCTAAGTTATAATTAGTATGATTTAACTCTAGCAATTGTTCATCATATTGTGCTTTAATTTTCTCATACTCTTTTAAGGCCTTACAAGTTTTAGAGCAAGCATTATTAATTTGTACCTCAGAGTCAGAAAAAGCCATTAGTGCAAGCTCAGTAGCAACCATTGCAGACTCTGAATCATCTTCTTCATCCTTAGTCATAAAGCTCCAATCAAAGCTCACTCCATCAATAGCCAATAGCCCCTTTGGCTCATTAGTTGTAGGTTTTTTCTTCTTGTCCTGCTTATACCAAGTTGACCTGTTGTCAGGTTTCCTTGGTTTCCTGCATTCCCTGGGAAAGTGCCCCTTCTTATGACAATTATAGCACTCCACCTTCTTTTTGTCGAAACCTACTGTCTCATTACCATTAATGGTAATCTTTCTTCCAGTCTTCTTCCAAAACTTCTTTGCCTTTAAGCTTAGTAATGCCACCTGCCATTTAATGTCCATCTCCTCCATATCATCCTCATCAATTTGATCCAAATCCTCATGATTGAGAATTGAACCACCCACTTGACTTGATATAAAGGTATAAAAGGTAGAATCACTAAGTCCTGCAATCTGCCTTTTTGAACTACCAGTGGAAACACCTCCACTACCAGTGGAAACAACAATGTTAGCACTGTCATCATCACTATCACTTTCTTCATCTGAACTATCATCAAGAGATGATGATATGAGTGCTACACTTCCTGAACATGTGCTTAATTTGCCAGCTTTCTTCAATCTTTGTTCAATAACCTTTAAGTTATTGTACAAATCATTAAGTTTCATGGTCTCCAAATCTGGCTTATCTTCCCACACTGCAACATTGGTTCCAAACTCAGAGGGTAAGCTTCTTAAGAACTTTAGATTGAGGTCTTCCCTTTCCACCTCAATTCCAAAAACAGTGAGTTGAGTAACAATCTTTTGTAGCCTTGTGAAGATGCTATCAATAGATTCATTACTTGTGGAACCAAAGTTTTCATAAGTCTGTTTCAGCAGGGTCTTCTGAGTCTTCTTAGTGGAATCATTACCACCAAAAACATTACAGATCTCCTAAAAAAAAGTCTTTGCAGTCTTGTACTTGCTGAATGCTAGAACTTGATCTCTGGGAAGTGTCATCAGCAACAAACCTCTGGCCTTCAGATCATTCTTCATCTGTAGTCTTTCATCATTAGTAACAGGTCCAGTGTTAACCTTTATTACTTCCTTGCCACCAACCATCTCTGAGGTAGAACTTGGTTTGAAGGAATTACCAAGCATAATGATCTCCTAGAGTGTATAGTCTTGCACCATAAAGAATTTGTCGATCATTAGCCTCCACATCTCAAAGTCATTCAACTTAAGCTTTGGAAGCTTAGCAGCAATGTTTGATTGACTGGTTTTTGTCTCCATTGATTCTTCTGAGTGAACTAGAGTCTTCTAAATCAAAGTATCAAAGCCTGGCTCTGATACCACTTGTTGGATCTAAACACCTTGAACTGTGTTAGATTGATACTTTGAGTTATATCACTAAGTATGCGGAATTTACTTAGTAACACTTAGAAGTTTGATTGTGAGTGAATGAAACAGTTATTTAAGAGTGAAAACAATATATGTAACAAACGGTTAGCTCCAATATTATTAATGATAATAATACGAGTGATCTTTGTATCACTAGGGTTACACCTTGAAGCTCTAGAAAACGTATATCTAACTTTTAACCTAGGATCTCCTTTTATAGCACAAGGAGTCCTCTTCTACAAGATAAGTATAATGCAAATAGAATAAGATATACACAAGATCTATTCTATATTTATCTAAACACGTTTCCTAACAATTATCTAAACAACAGTGGTAATATATGTTCTTGCAGTGGTAATGAGTTTCCACTACAAGTACATTCTTCAGCAGTTGTAATGTCTTCACAAGCTGTGGTAACTGTTAGTATAATTCCCAACAAAACCCCCAAACCTCTTGCTTTAATGACCATGGCTTACAATCTAACTCTCACCATATCACAACCTAAATAGCGACCTCTCCTTTCCACGGCTTTACAATCTTCAGCATCCGACACCTAGACACATCATAAAACTCACCATATCTACACCTAAACCACCTTACAACCTTACTGTATTCATGACGTAAACCACTACACGAACTCATATTATCCTTGACTTGAATCAACTCATAACCTCAACATCTAACGACCTCACAACTCACGACCTTACCATCTCCCCGTCATCTCCCCCTCTAAACCATCTCCCCATCATCTTCCTTCATCTTGTTAATCCATTCTTGGAATTTATCATTCTTGTACGAGGACTCCTTAATATGCTTGTTGACCATTTCATCAAGGCTAGGCTTTCTTTGCTCATATAAAGGTCGATTATAGATCCGAGTGTAATACCCTTGAGGTCTTACCCGGTATTTCGCTCCATTACCACCTGGCCCTAAAAATGGGTTGCTAGCTTCACCGTACTTTACTTCTTCAACCCTTTTTACTTTTTCCTTGGTTGTGCAATTATAAGTTGGGTGCACTTCCTTTCCGTTATCGTACCCAAGTTGAATAGCATGTACGTTTTCTTTGAGTTTCTTCATGTCTCTCCCTAAACTTTCCAGTTTATTGGTGATGAGAGTAATTCCTTATAAATTCCCACCAATGCTCCTACTACTTACCCCATCATGCCACTTCTGAGAGTGGTCAGCCATATCTTCAATAGCCTTTAAGGCTATTGATCAGGGGTCATTCCAGGGATCGACCCCTCAGAATCAAGCATTTGTCGGGTAGAAATATTGATCCCTTTGTAGAAAATGTTGACTACCTGTTGTTTGTTGAGATCATGAGTAGGGCATTTGTACAAAAGATCATTGTATCTATCCCAAGCTTGGTACAATGATTCGTCACCATCCTGTTTGAAATTGTGGATTTCCTTGAGTTGTTGTGTCGTCCTTGAAGGAGGGCAATACCTTTGGATGAATTTCTTCTTTAACAGAGCCCATGTATCAATGGTTCCCGCAGGCAACCTATCTATCCATCTCTTGGTTGCACCGGTAAGAGACATAGGAAAGACTCTAAGCATAATCGCATCAAGAGACACTCCAGGAATGTTGAACAAACTGACAATGTAAAGAAAATTCTCAATATGCTCATGAGCATCTTCGGTCTTTGTTCTTGAAAAGGGGTCTTTCCACAACTCCCTTATGAATGGTTCTTTATCTCGAATTGAACTTCTGCTCCAATAGCTGGCCTAACCAAACCAGGCTCTTGTTCTTCTCGCGTAAGAGCTAGGTACTCCTCGAGAGTGAGGGTATCGACATCAACATCACCCATGTTACCTGAAACTTGAAGAGAAATCGTGAGTACTGAAAATAAAATTTAAAATGCAAAACTTAAATAAAATCCTAATAGCTCCCCGACAGCGGCGCCAAAAACTTGATGCGGGATATACCGACCAGGTTTTAAATTTATAGGAGTTTCGTCTACCTAAGGTCTACCTAATGCACTTACGGGTAGTGTACCTGGTCGTATGAGGTATAGCTAGATCGTAAAGTCGAGGTCGTCCCAAGAGCTAAGGTGCGGATATTACCTAAGTTTAATGTCACAAATTAAAAAGGGTTTTAATGATTAAGTAAACTAATGAAATAACAAAATAAATAAACAGGTAAATGAGCAAAGGGAAATCAGATAGAGAGAATAGTGTTAACCTAATTACTACTCTTGTTATTAACATGACAAGTTTTCTAAATGTGCATCCTATCGTTTCATCTGGGGGTTCAAGTCAATAGGTTCAGATGGATAATCGCCTAATCCTATCTTACACCTCGCCCTATTCTCCCAACTTGTGATTGAAATAGTTCGCTGGTGCGAAATGTAAGAGTCATTAAGTGCCTCTACTAACTTAGATAGCCTAACGGGATGCGGCCGGTCGGAACTTACATCCCCTCTAATTCCTTAAGCAAGTTTGTTTGGTAGGTGGTCGTTTGGTTAAATTTCCATATGGATGGTGATATTTCTACCACCAAGACACACCCTTATCCGCTATGGGTCATATGGTCAATTCTCCTAGTCTCAATGGAACTACCAAACATCATCATTACCGAAACTAAAGTGTCATAAGACATGCTAAGAAAGTATACAAATAAAATGAAAAAAGATGCGGGAAAACTAAATCATATTAATAACAATTTCATAACAAGGCTAACACCAAAAGGTGTTTAGCCACTCATGTTCATGAATGTAGAAAAACAAATATTTAACATAACAAATGTAAACATTGAATTAATACAAATCGAACGAATGCATACTTCAATAATTTTCACATTAATCCTTCCAAATCCTCGTCTTTACGTTCCTATGCTCATCTTTGCCTTGAAAACATAATATACATAAATAAGAGTATATATCCTAACAGATTAACATAAAAGATGAGTAATCTAGGGGAAATTAACACTAAAATATGGGCATTATTTGATGTTATCATTAGGTGAGGTATCCATTGTCCTGAGAGAAAGGTCATCAGGGATATAGAGACATTTGTCAGATCTCAGTGTCCCTGATTGCCCATATACTTTCCTCGCTGATTCTACACCAGTGAGAGTGCATCTTCAGTTGGTCTTTGCCTTCTTTGATGTATGTTATTTGAGCTTCTGGCTATATTAGGGAGTGACATACTCACTGATCATCAGTGAGTGAACTGATCACTGATATTTTGTTAGTGAGTGACTTGGCTATTTTATGTTCAAATACTTGTCAAGGACATTTAGGTCAAATATTGACCCAACAATCTCTCCTAATTTAAACATAAAAATAGCCTGGGTTTTGTTAGAGATAAGTGAGCATAACAGCTTCGGATGATCCCTGATCAGGAAGATCCTTACGCGATCATCCGCCACTCAGCCATTGCTTCATCATCGGTGCCTCCTGTGTCATCTACTCCACCTGGTACACAGTCATTTTCATCTCCAGTCCGTTACGACAGCTTACCCTTCGCTAGGTTTTAGCTCAAGCCCGTTGATGCAGGTTTTATTGACCAGGTCTTAATATTTATAAAGTCTCGATTACCTAAGGTCTATCTATTTGCACTAACGGACAGTGAATCTGGTCGCGTGTAGACTAGTATTTGGTAAAACTGAGGTCGTCCAAGGAGCTATGTGGTTTGGATTATACCTAAGTCTAATGTCACTATTTTAAACTGATTTGAAAGTGGAATGATTGATTAAATGAAATGAAAGCTTAAAGTAAATAAAACAAGTAAATTAAATTAAGTTATGAGCAATAAGAGAGAAGTGTACTAGCCTAATTACTCATCTTACATTATTTATGATTACGTTTCCTATTAAACTAATCTCATGCTTCAGGTGGGGCGGACATATATCACTAGATTTATATGGTCAAGTTTCATAGTGTATCTCCTCCAAATCCTGCAGGGAACCAAAGGCACTACCCCTTGTTAGTAAGCCGACGTATGGTAGACGGGTTTGAGTCATTAAGTGCCACTACATGTTAGACTTATCATGTATGGTCCGTTGTCATGATCATAGACCATACTCTAACTACTTAAGTTTATCCGACCCGGAAAATGGTCCTATGGTCAATTTACACACAAGGTCCGTGGTTAGTTGTCATTCCAACCATATCCTCGCAACTCAACTACGCCGGGGTCCTATAGTCAATTCTCCTAGCATACCAAGTATGACCGGGTCTTTTAAACTACCACAATTAAAGGTTCTCATAATAAACTAAGCATGCACACACGTAGAAGCATCAGAGGTGCTTAGCCGATCATATTATACTTAACACTCGAATAAAGGTTTACAAATGCCATGAATTCGAAATGTAAATGAAATAATGAAATGCTAAAACTTATGGTGTTATAGGCGTGATTTCTCCATTGGAAATTCTCCGTATGCTTAAGTAGAATGGCCTCCTAAATGCTCCCAACGATCTCTGACTTTGTGTGTGAGAAGGTTGTATGACAAATTCAGAAATTAAGGTTGTATTTATAGGCCCGACACTTGCTACGACATAACTCATAAATACGTTACGGTGTAGCTAGTGTAACGTAGGATGATCTTATCCTTTATGATGTGTGGGAATTGCACCAGGCTTTACCTCTCGAGGGATCTCGAGAAGCTTACAACCCCCACCAGGCAGTTGATGAGTGTCTAAATACTCATCATTTTATACCAATCTGAACTGCCAAAACATCCAAAAACACTCAAATATGCATCAAAATACTGAAAATATCTTAGAAGTGTGTTTTATATGTTTCAAATGCAAAATAATCAAAAACAGATAAAAAACGTACAAAGTTTGCATAATTGGCAGTTTCAGTCCCTCAAGTTTCAAAAGTTGTCAAAACTAGTCCCTGGTAAATCAAAACATGAAAAATATCATCAAGGGTCCTTAGGGATTCATAAGTTGTCAAGTATAGTCCTTTAAAGTTAAAGAAATTACAAAATGACAACTTTAGTCCCTCAAGTTTCAAAAATGTCAAATATAGTCCTTAAGGTTTTGAAAATGGAAAAATATGAAAAATAAACCTTGAACTATTCTTAAATGACATAATTGGTCCTTATGATAACTTTTGGGAAATTATTAAACCCTTCAATTTTCAAAAAATTACAGTTTGGTCCTGGAGTTTGAGGAATTAGCAGGAAAGGTCCCTAGGTTTTAAAAATGGAAAAATTACATCTTTTGTCCTTGAGTTATGGTTTTATTGCAGGTTTAGTCCTTGGAAGTAGTTTGGAAAAGTGACAAACTCAGCCCCTCAATTTTGTCTAAATTACAAAATTGGTCATTGTTAAGTTATAATACCAACCGAACCCTTATTATTATTAACCCAAAACTAAACCTAATCCAAATCCAAACACAAAACATAATCCAGCCCACCCCTAGGCCCAAAACACCCTCAACCCACACACCCTTAATATAATAAAAATGGGTCAAACCCCGTTTGACCTCACCAATACCGCCAAACCACCCAACCACTGTTCATCTCCCTCTCCAAGCCTGAAACCAGCAAAACCATGGTGGTTTTCCACCACCTGTCCACCCCCAGCTCACTACCTACTCCTCTCCTACCTCCTTCCACCTCACCACTTAGCAGTTAATGCTTTTCCCACCTTTTTCCATCAAATTCTCCACTGTAGCACTGATACTTCTTTGTTTTTCTTCCAACTTGACCATAGCCCATGCCTACTATCTCAATTGTCCCCTGACACCTCCACAAGCTCCCAAAACTTTTTAATTACAGAACTTTGGCCCCAAGTTAACGTGTAGACTTTTTGGCGCCAAAAGCTAATTTAAACGGTGGAGATCAATTGGACAAAATCAAAGGCTCAGATGAAGTGGGAAAAGTCTTTGAGGACACCTGGAAGCTCATTCTCATCTATAAAGATCAAAAGAAGCAATGTGGATATCTATCTAGTTTATTTTTCAATAAATGTATGTCGAATTAATTAAGTTTTAAATTTCAGTGTAACTTAAGCTTTCAAAGTGTAATTTCCAGTATTATAAGTGTATTGTGAAACCTTTTAAGTAATCAATTTCAAGTTTGTATCTCTGTCTCAGTTTATGCAAGTTTTCTCTTATATCAAAATTTCAAATAATCTCTAATGTTGTTTGTAGTGGATGGTAAGGATCAATAAGCTCACATAAGCTCCCAGGAAGCTCATTAAAGCTTTTAGAAACCTTAAAACAAGATCTAGATATAAATAACTCATAAACACAAAAACAGTCAACGAAAGTCAAAGTATCATGTTCATGGTGTTCATACTTGGAGCAAGGTGAATTCTGGATTGCCTTGGGTTAGTTAATCTGTGGAGATTATATAGGGATGGATTTGAGGTCTTTGGTTCATGGTTTTGCAGGATTGCATTTGGTAAGTCATAAATCTCATTTCCTTGTTTCTACTGTTACATACCTTATTAATCTGCTTATCTGATTTGTTTATGCTTATTGAGTGTTGTTTAGGTAATTTATAGCTTAATATATATATGACCTGTTCATTAGATATTGTAGTTACTTAAAATCCTAGGTTTAACAGTCAAACTAGTTTAAGTAGTATTATTGTGTGTTTGTGGTTACTCATTGTTTCTTAACACTCATTTAGGTCTATTATCTCATAAAAAGTTGAATTGAAAAGTCTCATAAGCTCTGATAACCTTTAGCTTGTTAAATCACAAAACTGCTTTTATAAAGGAGTGTTTGGTTTTTGAGACACTTAGTTTTCATAGGTATTGGTTGTCATATTTGGTTCAAACATGCTTCATTGAGTTTCTGGAACTCATTTCATAAGTAATCACCTATGCTCATTTGAACAAAAAGTCAAGATCACTTAAATCATTCATCATCAGTTAACTGTGTGGGATTTTGGATCCATAAACTTGCAAATCAGCTCATAAGTGTTTGTACTTGCTTAATTTAGTTTCATTTAGGCTTATTACATCATATTTGATAAGTAGGATCAGCTGTAATCTCATTAAAGTCAACTTAGATCATAATCTTAAAAGTCAAATTCACATTACATCAGTTTTCTCTAAAATGGCATGAATTCTTATGATTTTTGTGTAAGGTTTTAGAGTCTGAAAATTCTTGTGTGTATAATATACCAGTAGAACTTGAGATTCCCACTATTGCCATAATTTTGTGATTTTTCTTGTCCAATCTACACAGCATCAAAAACACTTGTAGGGGAAGGTACTCCCCTGCTACACAGACCATCATCTCACCACCACCACTTTGGTGGTAGTTTGTGGCCACCCCAGTGGGTCCCACACTCCATAGTTTGGTCCTTCCAACCCCCTCCTACCAGGCTCGACTATTTGACCCTTTGTTTGACCTAGGGATCAGTGGACCCCACCAGAAATAAGTTCAAATCTCTGTCCCATTTCTGTCTCAGAAACCAAGTTTTGAATTGCTTATTGTGGTCTTGTGGCTTATTCTTATTGCTTATTTGGCTAAAACTTGATCAAACAAGTCTAAGTAACTTAGGTAAACCATATTTCACCCTAGTGGACCCCACATAAGTCCATTTGAGCTCATTTCTTGATTTAGTCAAACTTAGTCAACTGTCTAGGCAAATAAGCACTCACAATGCTTATTCTTGGTTTCCAAATTAGTTGTCTTTGTAAAAGTTTCATAATTTAAGTATTTTAATAGTTCTATAAAAGAAAAACCAGAAAAAACCAAACTTAATTATAGTGATAGCTTCTATTTAATAGAAATTATCTATTTAATTTTCCTTTCAGCTTATTAATAAGCACTTTTCCATTTTTATAATTTTCTTAATTTCCTATTACCTTTAAGTATTTAAGATAATTTTCTTAGATTTTTCCTAAACAGTTTACTATTTATTAGAATTAAAAGTAGTTTAATAATTAAATAGGTAATATTAGTAATTAAATAGTTTTCTTTAATTTTAATTAACAACAGTAGATTTTTATAATTTTCCTAAGTTTTAGAAATTAGTTAAGACTTTTAGAAAATAGTTTCATAATCTCCACTATTCATTTTCCAATTTTCTTATTTAATTTAATTAAATTAGATTTAAATTAATTAATAAGTAATTAATTAGTCAAATAGCCTAAATATAATTTTTAGTAATTTTTTATAATTTTTTAGGATTCTTGTGATGGTTAATTAGTTTTATAAATTTTTCCATAATTTATAAGTCATTTTAGTATTATTAGTAATTTAAAATAGTTTAATTAGTTTAAATAATATAATTAGTTTTTAATTAATAGAAAACTCATAAAAAGACAAAAAAATATTTATTTTTATTTTTTATACTTTCTTCAAGTTCTTTTTAAGGTTTAGAAATTATTTTTGCAAGTTTTTAGTTTAATTTGTAATCTTCATAATTTTTAGTTAATTTAACTTAGGTTTAAATTAGATTTTTAATAGTTTTAATTAATTAGGTAATATTTAAATATTAAAATAATCAATTTTATAATTTAATTTTCACTTTAAATTTTCTTTTAATTTTAAGTTTTAAAAAGTTTCAATTGTACCCCCTGTAGTTTGTAATTTGATAAAACCCACTTTTCCCTGTCTGTTATCTGATTTTCTAATTTGTGCTTTTGTGTGTATCTCTGTTATTTTTTATATCATTTCATATTATCCAAATACCAAGTATTCAGTAGTATAATCATTCCCCAATCATTTTGGTTACTGTCCTCAGTACCACTCATTCCCCTAATCGTTCAAAATACAATATCAATCTCGTTGGGACTTAACGACCCGGGAATTTCTCTATATTTCCACGGTTAATATACCTTACACTTTCTCCTAGGTGGGCCTATCAACTACACCCGGTTGACTGGTTGGTTTAGGAGGAGTCAGCAGTGTACCTGATCGTTGTAGAATAGTATAGTGACAAGTACCGGGGGATTAATCGTTCAACTCAGGAATAGTGTCGCTAGGATTAGAAAGCCTAAAAAAACTAGGTCTAGAGGTGAGGGATGATTCTTTTTGTATTTTTATATTTTTATGAAAGAAAGTAAAATCTCGGGTTTTGGAAGAATGGGCGGAATTAGTTGCTAGTCAACTAACCCAATAACTAAGATGCAATCAAAATAAAATAACAAAAATGTAAATAAAACTAATTAAACTAGTGGTGTGAACAGTAATTGGGAGAATTGTGTTTACTTAGATTTCACTACTCCCTAGATATCTTTTACAGGTTAATTGTTTGTTACAGTTGCGTGGATGACGAGTTATATTCCTTAATACCAATTTTGGGGTGGCGTACATACTTCCCCAACTCTATAAGCTCCTACTTCACTCCTATGTCGAGCCTGCAAGAAGCTCCTAACATGGGATCACTAGAATTCGCTCATGCATTAAATACAACCATAAAAACCTAGTACGCATTGGTTCATGTTTCTTAAGACGTTCAAGCAAGTTACACAATGGATATCTGCCAGTTTTCTTAAGCCTAACATCGAAATCATTCATCCATTACAACTATAAACAAGCAATCAACCTATAATCAACATCTAGGTTTCATTACATCTAAGCAAACACACAAAAGATCTAGCCTAGCATGTGAAAATCAAGACAAGCGTAAGATATATTCAAACAACACATAGACATATTGAATGAATTGAAAGGATACTTATCTCAATTGAACATGAAAGGTTTCAAGGGGTGAAAACCCTTGAAAATACTGTAAAAGTCGTGCTAGGGTTTATTAAGTTCGATCCTAAAATTCTCCTCTCTAGTTCCCCACTTAATGAATGAAAATTAGAAAAATATATATAGATTTCATGATGTGACAGCGTCAAGAGGAAAGTTCTGACGCCGTCATCTCGCCGCCAATAAAATTCTCGGACTGCCTAGATCCAGATCTGACGCCGTCATGTGTATTTCTGTTCTGGGCCGTCACCACTTTTACTCTTGACGGCCTTGCTCTGACGCCGTCACGTTTTCTCTGGGCCGTCATCATTTTTGCTCCTGACGCCGTCACAAAATTGCTCTTGATGCCGAGGTACTGTTCCCAGCAAGGAAAATTAAGACTTTGCCGTTTTCTTCACTTTTATGCTCCAAAAATGTCCGAAATGCTTCCTTTTCCAGAATTCACTCCAAAAGCACCTAAAATCACAAAAGGAACGATTTAGGGCAATAATTGATCAAATAAATTCCGATTCCGGCTTAAATGACCCCCTAAAAACGGATCATTTTTCGCCTCATCATATACCCTTACACTTGAGATTTACTTGTCCTCAAGCAAATGCGCTTTTATTCTAATCAAAATACAAGTTAGGGGTCATTTAACACTAATATAAAAGTAATTACAACAAATAATCATTCCACTAAAGACCAAAGACAAGCACGGAGGTCATACACTAGCACCTCACAAATAGTGTTTAGATACTCACATCTCTCGGGTGTAATAAAGTATATATCACAATATGGAAATGGAAAACATCTCTCACTACCTGTCATAGCAAAATAGATTACCATAGGCTTGGGAAAGTATCAAACCTCCACCACATGGCGTAAGCACCTAGGATAAACTATCAAAGAGGTATTTTAAAGGGTTATAACGTTAGGTATAGGGATATGGAAAACCCGGTTTTGTTGAATATATGCAGTCTTTACTGGTGGCAAGTTAATCATCTTGGTTAATTACATGTACAATATGGCGTTGCTAAGTCAAGACTAGACTCGACTTAAGCTAATAAATGAAAAATAACAAAACATAAAATAAACATAGAATGAAACGGGATGGTAGTCCGTATGTTTTTTCTCTTTTCTTTTTCTATTTTTTTTAATTTTTTCGATATATATATATACATACATATATATATATATATATATATATATATATATATATATATATATATATATATATATATATATATATATATATATATATATATATTTCATACATTCTTACCCTACCATCCAAAATAATACTCATAGGGAATGAACATTCCCCTTACACTTGAATTTTTACATACTTTACAATAAACTAATCTAATGACTCGAATCAAGATAATCAAAACACTTGGAGTACTTTTAAAATTAATGCACATATGGGGGTAATAATATGATGTTCTTCCCCATTACTCCATAACATAAGTACTTTACCCATGAGTCCCAATCGTCCCAATACAATATGTACAAGGATATGACTCGACTTAGCAACCATGTAATCAATTAGATAATTAACTAAGGTTTAAACAAATAACAATAATGAACTAAAGATGAGTGCATACACGGAAGGCTAAGGCGATTTGGGTGTACATTTAAGTGGCTTGTAACAAATTCTTGCTTAAAGTTAGAAGCGAAAAGATAGGCTCGGAGGGGTGTACTAGGGGTTTCGTGTACTAAAAATGAGTACAACGCTAAGGTGTGAGAAAAATTAATTGAATTTACTAGCCAAGTAATATGACTTAAATGGTCAAGTAATTATGATACGGGTTTAACACAAGGGTGATCCTAATTCCTCTTATCATGTAGTAAATCCTACTACACGAATGTAGTCTCACTAGCGGTCTCGAGATGCATCACTGACGCAAGTTCTAGAATCTAAATGCTACCGGTACACTCATAAGCACTAAAGGTGAATGCTTTTCCTATCAAATCTAAAGGCGAACCTCACATATTTGGGTGGAAAATTTTTCTGAATGATACGGTTTTGTGCTAGTCGTACAACTCCTATCCATGAGACGCTTGCTAAGGCTAAAGTTTCACTCCTAAATGTTGTAAAAAAATTTAAATTTGGCGCTAAAATTACACTAACAAGTATTTCTCATAGTTTTATTACACACCTACCATCAAACAAATAAACTCAAGTGAAAATGTATCCTATAAGGTATCATAATTTACCCTCCCTTACACTTAGGATGAACATTGTCCCCAATGTTCAATTAAAGAATGTAAAAGTAAAAACAGGTAAAAGAATGAAATCAAATACTCTCCTGATTCGCTCGGTATGGATAGTGTGGTAACAAGGTTAGATCTTCCTCCAAGAAAATGAACAATCAAAGCTTCCCTTCCAGAATATAAATCATCTTCTTGTCATACATAACCTGTTAAACCTGAGAAAACAAACAAGGAAACCTCGCGTAAAATCGGCGGCAATCTATATATGCTAACAAATCCTAGAAAGCAAAGTAAGATATAATGCTTGTGAATGAATGTTTGCAGATTTCCTGGAGATTATAAAACTAAACATTCAACAAAAACTTTAAGACCCCGTTAGAAAAACAAAACTGTCAAAATTTCCAGATTTTTACACGTGACGCCGTCAGGAATTTCTTCCTGACGCCGTCAGAAGTGACCTGCAAAAATCTTTACGTTAAGTTTTCGGAAAATTTCTGGAAAAACTTTGTCCTACTTCCTGGAAAATCCTGCAAAACATCATTATGACTCGATACAAGTATTTGACTCTAACAAATACGAATATACATGTCCATTTAATATTGTGGAGAATCATGATCGGTTTTGTTTCTTAAAAACATATTATGGGTTTCCCCTTACACTTATCTTTTGCGAAATACCTTTGAATGAAGTTAAGACTAAGCCAAAAGACAAAATAAAGTATTTTCACCATTTTTGTTTGAAACATGATCTACCAACAATAAAAATAAAGCATGCATACGGAAACAAATAACAATAAAAAAAAAATTAAAAATCACACAAAGCATGGGTTTCCTCCCAAGAAGCGTTTTTTTTTTATTTACGAATCTTATAGCTAGACTCAAGGTCATGGGCTATTACGTGACCTCATCCTTGGTTTCACTCTCTAGGTCATCTCCTATATTAGTTTTGTATTCCGGACCTAGTTGCAAACTCTCTTTGTAGAAACCAAGTATCCTATTCATAACATATTCAACTCCTCTACGTCTATCCTCATCATTCCTATAGTAAACCGCTTGTTTGTGTTCCTTTTCTATGTTCAATAGGAGGCGGTATTGTTCAATCTTATAGGGCATTTGGTAAGAAATCTCATCATTCTCTTTCTTGAACCTAACTATCCCTAGAGTTGGATCATAACTCATCTTAGAGGTATCAACGAATGGTTTTCCAAACACTACTTGACTTAGGCAATCATCTATCACCGGACGAGTATCCTCCACTATCACAAAGTCGGTCTCATAAGTGAAGTTTCCAACAATCACATGCAATCCTTTCACTCTTCCTACAAAATTACTTATCAGATTCTTATTGGGCATCATCCTATAACCAAGTTGTTTCTTCATTACCCAATTATAATAAGTCCTAGTCATGATGTTTATAGGAGACCTAGGATCGATATAAGCTTTCCATACATGCATATGCCCAATGTTGCATGGTATGTTGATGTTAGAGGAATCACCTACTTTAATAAGGGGTGAACCAAGGATATATGGTGTCTCGGGATCATCAAATAAGTCACTGTGATATTCCCGTTCTTCCTTGGTGGGCAACTTATCAAAGTATTCTACTATGTTTTCTACTTCCTCTAACTTTTATCCCTTATCAACCTCAACTTCCTTAATTACATCCCTAGTATCGGTTTCTACTCCAACTTCATCCTTGTCACTTTCTTCTATATTCTTATATATTGGCTTAATGGTGACAACATTGACAAAGTGGACGTGTTTGGATGACGAGGGGTCCTTAGTTTGAATTCCGCTATTGGCGTCCCTAGTGTCCTTCCTAGGTGTAGTTAACGCTTGGTTGTTGAGGGCTTTCAACAAGTTGTCAATCTTATTGGTCATCTCCGTTTGTTGTTGATTGAAGTCGATTTCAAACTTAACTATGTGAGCTTCTTTAGATGCCATAAACTTGGACATCAATCCTTCAAGATTGTTGGTACTACCATAGTTGTTAGAAGGATTGTTGTTGAAAGTACGGTTGGAGGGTGGACCGTTTGATTGGTAACGATTAGGCGGACTGGAAGAATTGTTTTGGTTTTGTTTCCACCTAAGGTTCGGGTGATTTTTCCAAGGGGGGTTGTAGGAATCACCGTAAGGGTTTGGCTCGGGTTTGAAAGTGTACCACTTATCTCCCGCTTCGTCGGTACGCGAGGATGCGTAGTCCGCAAAAGCTGTTTCGGGGAGTTCCACGCAATCACGAGTGTCATGGGGACCACTACATAATTCGCATGAAGAAGTGATTTTATTCACTTGGCTTGAAGGCTTAGGAGCTTCGTAAGATTTCATGAGAAACTTGACTTGCTCCTCAAGTTCCATGATCCTATGGTCGGGAGTGCTAGAATTGTTCGAAGGCAAAGATATTGCCTTGACCGTTTTGTTCAAATCACGGGGATCATTCCAACTTTCGTTGTCATAGAGAGCAAGATCTTCTATGAGTTCCCATGATTCTTCCGCACTTAGATCACGTAGCTTACCACCGGCTGATTGGTCAATGGTTCGCCTTGTGGAGAGATCGATATGGTCATAGAAGATTTGGACTTGGAGCTAAAGATCTATGCCATGATGAGGGACTTTTTGGAGTAAGTCCTTGAAACGAGTCCATGCTTCATATAGAGTTTCACCTTGACGTTGTTGGAACATCAAGATATCATTTCTAAGCTTGGTAGGTCTCCCCGGTGGGAAAAATTGAGCAAGGAAACGAGTGGTGAGATCATCCCATAAGGTGATGGATCCCGCGGGTAAACGTTCAAGCCATTGACTAGCTTGATCACGTAGAGAGAATTGGAATAGGCGTAATCGGGTCGTCTCTCTAGTTGTAACATCAAGGTCTATAGAATCTATGATTTTAAGGAAGTCCTTGAGATGTTGATTAGGATCTTTGGAACGAAGTCCATGGAATGCACATCCGCTTTGCACCAACCAGATGGTGTCGGATCGCAAGGGTGACACATTGGCTCCTTGGGTGAGCTCAATAGTGTTTCGATAGCCTTGGTGGCTAGCTCGGTAATACTCTCCTAGGGTTCAGGGCCTAAAAGGTTGGTTAGCTAGTGGTGGGTTTTGTGGGTGGTCTTGTTGTGGTGGGTTGATGGGTTCAAAGAGGTTACCACCTTCCATGATGTCGGATGGTAAAGATTACGAACAAAGATACGAAGAAATAAGATAGACTAAGGAAAACCTAAAAATAAAAATAAAATCTTACTAGAAAGGAATCTAGCAAGTAAACCTAATAAAAAAAAGTTCTAACCTAGACAATAACTATTCCCCGGGCTGCGGCGCCAAAAATTTGATGCGTGAGAATTGCACCAGGCTTTACCTCTCAAGGGATCTCGAGAAGCTTACAACCCCCACCAGGCAGTGTACCTGATCGTTGTAGTATAGTATAGTGACAAGTACCGGGGGATTGATCGTTCAACTCAGGAATAGTGTCGCTAGGATTAGAAAGCCTAAAAAAAGTAGGTCTAGAGGTGAGGGATGATTCTTTTTGTATTTTTATTTTTTTATGAAAGGAAGTAAAATCTCGGGTTTTGGAAGAGTGGGTGGAATTAGTTGCTAGTCAACTAACCCAATAACTAAGATGCAATCAAAATAAAATAACAAAAATGTAAATAATGCTAATTAAACTAGTGGTGTGAACAGTAATTGGGAGAATTGTGTTTACTTAGATTTCACTACTCCCTAGATATCTTTTACAGGTTAATTGTTTGTTACAGTTGCGTGGATGATGGGTTATATTCCTTAATACCAATTGTGGGGTGGCGTACGTACTTCCCCAACTCTATAAGCTCCTACTTCACTCCTATGTCGAGCCTGCAAGAAGCTCCTAACATGGGATCACTAGAATTCGCTCATGCATTAAATACAACCATAAAAACCTAGTACGCATTGGTTCATATTTCTTAAGACGTTCAAGCAAGTTACGCAATGGAGATCTGCCAGTTTTCTTAAGCCTAACATCGAAATCATTCATCCATTACAACTATAAACAAGCAATCAACCTATAATCAACATCTAGGTTTCATTACATCTAAGCAAACACACAAAAGATCTAGCCTAGCATGTTAAAATCAAGACAAGCGTAAGATATATTCAAACAACACATAGACGTATTGAATGAATTGAAATGATACTTATCTCAATTGAACATGAAACGTTTCAAGGGGTGAAAACCCTTGAAAATACTGTAAAAGTCATGCTAGGGTTTATTAAGTTCGACCCTAAAATTTTCCTCTCTAGTCCCCCACTTAATGAATGAAAATTAGAAAAGTATATATAGATTTCATGAGGTGACGGCGTCAAGAGGAATGTTCTGACGCCGTCATCTCGCCGCCAATAAAATTCTCGGACTGCCTAGATCCAGATCTGACGCCGTTATGTGTATTTCTATTCTGGGCCGTCACCACTTTTACTCATGACGGCCTTGCTCTGACGCCGTCACGTTTTCTCTGGGCTGTCATCATTTTTGCTCCTGACGCCGTCACAAAATTGCTCTTGACGCCGTCAGGTACTATTCCCAGCAAGGAAAATTAAGACTTTGCCGTTTTCTTCACTTTTATGCTCCAAAAACGTCCGAAATGCTTCCTTTTCTAGAATTCACTCCAAAAGTACCTAAAATCACAAAAGGAACGATTTAGGGCAATAATTGATCAAATAAATTCCGATTTCGGCTTAAATGACCCCCTAAAAATGGATCATTTTTCGCCTCATCACTTTAGCACTAGTTACGGCGTAGTTGGAAATGTTTGTTACGCCGTAACTCTAATTAGGTTTTCTTCTTACGTCGTAGTCTTCAAGTGGGCTACGCCGTAGTATAATTGTTAGTCCCAGTTGAGCAATGATCTAGTTATTATCTTAGATATAAATCTAAAACAATATATTATAGAAACTAAACTTTGGCTTTGAAAAAATCTTAAAAACTACGCGATGAAAACTATCACGAATGAAAACTATCACGAAATTATCCAAACATGGTTTACACACTCGGTTCATGAGATCCATGAATATCGCAGGTGCGTTTATTAAACCAAATGGCATCACTTGAAACTCATAATGACCATAATGGGTCCTAAATGCTGTCTTGGGAATATCCTCTTCCCGAACTCTGAGCTGATGACAACTTGATCGCAAATCTATCTTGGAGTAGAAATCTGATCCCTGAAGCTGATCAGACAAGTCGTCGATTCTCGGTAACGAGTAGCGGTTCTTTACTTTCAACTTGTTCAAATCACGGTAGTCGATACACATTCTGAACGATCCATCCTTCTTCTTTACAAATAACATTGGAGCTCCCTCGGTTCCTTTAAAGCTAGTGGGCTTACAGCCCATGAAATTCTTATAAGTGCAGAAATGGTTAACAGCTTGAACTCCCGCTTGTCCAACATTCTGAGGACCAAAACATGCTTGCCCAGCAAGTGTTGCTGCAATTCCTACATTAATCATCTGCTGGATCGCAGCCTGAGTCATAGTCCTAGGTGCCATATTTCTATCAACCAATACAAATGTACAACATGTAAGTATTCGATCAATCATAAATGAATCACATCACAAGACAATAACACTACAAGAACATCATAAGATAGCATACATTCAATATCAATAACAGTACATTACCCAGATACATCATAGATTTAATACTTGACATAAGTCTTACAAGATATGCAAAACAAGTACAAGTTTCTGACGAAACCTACTAAATGAGATTATCAGTTTAGTACGTACAAGGTAAACTACTATCACGAGACCAAACTACTATAAATGACCTAGTCTCTGTTCTCTCTCGCTGACGGTCCACCATACTTAGCCATTACATCAACACTGTCATCAAACCTGAATTGAGCCATCCTATCATAATAGGCTTGTGCATCGCATGCAACTCACTCCATGACTCCTAGATACTACGACCATGATGATGATCATCAACATGCAAAAACACCTCTCTCATAGTCAACTGCTCTACCATCTTCTCGACCTCGACCATCCTCTCCTCCAATGAATCCAGACACTCCTGAAGCTCGGTATCCACCTTCTTCACCTAACTCAACCTCCCATCCTGCCTATGTAACCCAACGGACAACTTATCTGTATCCTCCTTTCATCTCCTTTACTAACTCCACAACCTCGGATGGTCGATAACACGTACGCCAGGCCATCGACCCATAACGACACCTGACACCAGGTGATATCCTGCCTCAAGCGGCTCAACTCTGCTCTAAGCTCTGAAGGTGTAATACGCGGAGCCGTCGAAGACCCACCAACCTCGAATGTCGGCGTAATCTCTGTCCCAAGTGCATGTCCCAATGTGTATCTAACTCGTAATTAATATCCGATATAACAGGCAAAGGTGGTGAGCGAGGAACCTCCTGATCCTCCTACTCATCCTCATCTCCATCATCATTCTCCGTCTCGTCGTCATCATCCTCCATCTCCTCATCATCCTCACTCATCTCATCCTCATCATCAATCTCAACGTCATCCTCAATAGGGTGTGGGTCCTCTTCAGGACTCGGCGGTGCTAGTGGAAAATGGTTAGAAAGGACTGATGAAGACATAATACTCTACAGGGAGTATTGGAGAAAATATAAAAATCCTAGCCAAATTTTATAAAAATAATTTTTCATGCAAAAAATAGGAATGGAAAACCTCAGGTCCATGATGATGCAAAACATGCATCATAAGAGATTAAGCAAAACTTAAGTAAAGGCGAAGTGGTACGTAGGGTTGGCGGCTATCTGTTTTTCGAAAACGTTTTGACTCACACAAAAATGTTTATAGTCGAGTATGACCTCGTTCTCTATAAACGGTGGCTCTGATACTATTCAGTAACACCCCCAACTCGGGTATGGTAACGGAACATAGCCAGGGGTATTACTCGAGGGGTAAAACAGTCACATCATAGAAAACGATCCCAAACAGGACGTTTTAAAATAAAAACCCACATTTTATTTCATCAAAACTATTAGAGTACAAAGACTCTTTAACAAAGTAGCAGCGGAAAATAAACATCAGTTGCAGCGAAAAACATAACAAAGTTTAGTAGCGGAATTAACAAAGTTTGCAGCAAAATTATAAAAGACACAGTTTTAAAAAGGTTTTGAAGAAAAGATAGAAAAATAGCCACAGATAGCTTCCAAGAAGTCCTATTGGGGATGTGATGAGAAATAAAGAGAGGAGAAGAGATGGGAAATAAAAAAGTGGAATGACCCGTATGCCCTTCTGTGTATATACCTTCTTTAATTTAATCAGATCTTGTATTATGATCCAACGGATAATATTACTTTTTAGACTTTTAAAACTTTTGCTACTTTGCAAATGATCCTCCTCCATAACTACCATACTACTTTGTGCTGAATTTTCATATATATATATATATATATATATATATATATATATATATATATATATATATATTTTGATTCCGAATCACTTTACTTGGTGATTGTTTTATCAATTCTCTAATAAATGGATCTCGACTTATTTCAACCAAATTATACTCTTTTTCTTGGAGTTGTAACTGTATTTTTGGTCATTTATTTTGCATCTTCTAGATCTAGTAAAAACAATTTTCCACCCGTAGCAGCAGGCGCTTGGCCTATAGTAGGCCACTTCAACCTCTTTGGAGCATTATCTGATCCTCTCCACAAAATATTGGGATCCATGGCTGTCAAATATGGACCCATCTTTACCATTCGACTTGGAGTACGTCAAGTATTGGTAGTGAATAGTTGGGATATCGCCAAAGAGGTTTTTACCACCCACGATGCAATTGTTTCCTCTCGTCCCAAATTTACAGCAGCTAAAATTTTGGGATATAACTATGCCATGTTTGGAGTGTCGCCTTATGGTCCATACTGGCGAGAAATTCGTAAGATCGCCTCACTTGAGCTGTTATCAGTTCGTCGCCTTGAGCAACTTAAGCATGTTCGTGTCTCTGAACTCGAAAACTCTATAAAAAACTTGTATGAGCTATGCAGGAAACGGAGAGATGGTCAGGGAAAAGCGTTGGTGGTCATGAATGAATGGTTTGGGGAATTAAATATGAATGTGATGCTTAGAATGGTTTTTGGGAAACGGTTTAGTGGAGCCATAAATGGTGAAGAAGATGAGATGAATAAGTTTCGAGTAGTCATGAGGGAATTCTTTGATTTCTTAGGTTTGTTTGTCGTGGCAGATACTCTTCCTTTCCTAGGATGGTTGGATTTGGGTGGTCATGAGAAGGCCATGAAAAGAGTTGCCAACGAAATTGACTTCATCATAGGAAAATGGTTGGGCGAGCATCGGGCGAAAAGAGATTCCACTGTGGCTATGGGAGAAAAGGACTTCGTTGATGTGATGATCTCGGCAGTAGAAACCGGAGGTTTGGGAGACTACGATGCAGACGCAATTATTAAATCTACATGTTTGGTATGTTCTGATCATACTAATAAAGCTTCTAGCATAGGCCTATTTATTGTTTTAATTATATGTATAAATGAATTCTTGTAGGATATTATTGCTAGTAGCGTGGATACTATCACAGTCATGTTAACTTGGACTCTTTCTCTGCTATTGAACAATCCCGATGCCCTTAAAAAGGCTAAAGAGGAAATCAATAAGCATGTAGAAAAAGATAGACAAGTTGAGGATTCTGATATCGACAAATTAGTCTACCTCCAAGCAATTGTAAAGGAGACTCTACGGTTATACCCAGCAGCACCACTTGGTGCGCCAAGAGAATTTTTAAATGATTGCACTGTAGCTGGCTACCACATTCCAAAAGGGACATGGTTGATGGTCAATATATCAAATCTGCAACGTGACGCAGAAATCTGGTCAAACCCATCAGAGTTTAGGCCTCAGAGGTTCCTTGCTGAAACTCATATGCATGTAGATTATAAAGGGAGAAACTTTGAGTTGATCCCCTTCGGTGCTGGGAGAAGGTACTGTCCCGGGTTAGCATTTTCAGCTCAGATGTTGCATATTGTTCTAGCAACTTTGCTGCATAATTTTGACATGTCTGTTCTTAATGATGAACCAGTAGACATGACCGAAAGTGTTGGATTAATTAATGCCAAAGCATCTCCACTAGAAGTTCTAATTGTCCCAAGTTTGTCTTGTATGATTTGATGAATATGAATATATGTATTAAGAGTTGTTATGTGGTCCAGGTGTAATCAGAGACTTTGTTGGATACATATGTGAAGAGTGAGTATCGGAAAAGAGAATTTGTTTGCACACATTGAATATTAATTGTGACACTTCAATAGTTCAATTCATGTATTAGATACTTGTACAGTATTAACATTCTTCTTTAACTATTTGTACATTATAGTGTGCAAATAAAAAATTTGAGTGAAACATATTCATATTTGTCAAGTTCTTCATATCCCTCTGTTTAGTTTTCATTTCATCATCTTCTTAATTGATGTAATTTTTATCTTACTCTACAAATTAGTATTTCAAATGATAGACTGGGACAACTTAATTAGCCAGGCTTTATCTATTTGAGAAAGCCAACATCGAGAAAAAATTTACTACCAAGGAAAATCTAGCAAGTCACCACATGACGTGGTATCTCGAAACATACGGGCTAGTGTAATACAGAACAGAAACAGAGACATCAGTCTGGTATCACTAGGCATCACTAGGCTTACAATCAAGCTGCTGTTGCACTTACATTAGAATCACCACAAGTGGATTTACGGAAGGTTATGACTATTCTAAAAATGGGATGAACAACAAGTATATTCTTTTCAAAAATGATTTTTTTTTTCTTTCTAAGAAATATGTTTTGTCGAAACCTTTCGTCACAGACAAAGCCACAAGGTAACAACATTAGACTCTATGTTATAACTTCAGATAATCTGTAGTGGTGATGTTATTAGAGCTGAAAATTTATCTAAATTAAACACTAGTTTTCTATTACTGCCAAAACTAATGATAACATAAACTAATCAGCCACCGCAATAGAACAAGATTAGAATAAAGACAGTTAGAATTGACAAGCACTTCCCATTTTTTAATCATTTACTGACTCAATTTGTTTTTTCATCCAAATCTTGTTTCAAGATATCCCAAACTCTCCATCCGTAAGGTGATTACGATTTTTCTTTGAAGATACAAAAACCAAAGACGCACGCTCCAAAGAAACAACCCCATAGAATACTCCCAGGACACCTAAACCAGACGTTGAGTTTAGTAGTCTGCACTCAAAAGGATTAATATAACCGTGGATTATACTAGTCCGTATCATTAGAAATGACTATAACACATATATTATATTCTTTGAGCTCATTTAATCAACCTTACAAATATATTCATATTAATGCGTATGTTATATAACATTTCTGTACCGGGTCTAATTATTACTCCGTATTAAATTTTGGGATTAGGTCGAGGAACAAAAAAGAAGTGGTTAATAAAATATTACAATATGTACGTCACTACACGAGAAATAGATAAATTAAAGAAGACAATTTAAGTCCTAATCATGTTTCGATCACCTTCTTTTTTTTCCCTTTCTTTAATGGCAGAGACTAATCATGTTTCAATACAGATAGAGATTTTTATCTACTATACATGAAGCTTTCTTCGGCGAAAAACGAGAAGAGACAAAAAATTGTGCCATTTTTTGGAGATGTTGGACAAGAATGTGCTTGTCCTGAATACACTTATAATTGGAATTTTATGATTTCATCCGGATAAATATATATATATATATATATATATATATATATATATATATATATATATATATATATATATATATATATATATATATATAAAAGTTTAGATTTATTATTATAATCAAGTTATTTTGTTTAATATGGTTAAGGTTGATGGTATTTTTATAGTGTCATAGCTTTGGAAGAATGTAGTCAAACAAGGACATTCTTGTCCAATATTTGGAAGAGTGTAGTCAAATAAGCACCTAGGTTCAATACACTTTTGATCTGAAACAAATTATGTGACACTTCCTTTGAATGTCAACAACATTTATACTGAAATGACTAGCATATGATAGGAGATTACAAACACTTAGAAAACAGAATTATGATGATCGTAAGTTATAACTGATCGATATGAACATACACACGGTTACTGAATACGAACTTCAACTAATGCTACATGTCTTAATAGTAACTGTGTTTCACCCCATTGTCACACAACTACTCATGTTTGTGATATGAAATCACATTATTCTGAGTGGAACATATATACTTACTCACTTAATATATAGTAGTAGAGGACATTCGTGGGGCAATTAGAACTTCAAGTGGAGAAGCCATGGCATTTGACATTCCAGCTGTCTCAGTCATGTCAACTGGTGCATCACCTGGTGTACTTATATCAAAATGTTGTAAGAATGTAGCTATAACCAAATGTAAGATTTGGAGTGCCAATCCTATGCCTGGACAAGACCTCCTCCCAGCACCAAACGGGATCAACTCAAAATGTGTTCCCTTAACGTCAACATGCTTACGATTCCCATCAAGGAACCTCTCCGGCCTGAAATCCGATGGGTTAGACCAAATTTCTGAGTCTCGTTGGAGTGTAAACAGATTGGTTAAAAACCATGTGCCTTTTGGGACATGGTAGCCTGCTATTGTGCAATCTTCTGAAAATTCTCTTGTACCACCAAGACGCCCTGCTGGATACAGTCGCAACGTTTCCTTTATGATTGCTTGTAGGTAGACTAGATTGGTGATATCTGATTCATTTACTTGTCTATCACGTCCGACAACATTGTCGAGTTCTTCTTGCGCTGTCTTTAGAACATGGGGATTATTCAATAATAGGCAGAGCGTCCATGTTAGCATCACAGTGGCTGTATCCGTACTGCTTGTAATTAAAATCTGCAATGTGTAAAGTAATTAACATATCTACATACGAAAAATTAATTTATCAGCTAATATAATTTATCAAACACAAAATACCATGCATGTAGACTTAATAGTAGTATCGGCATCATATTCTGACAGGCTGCCAGTTTCTACAGCGGATATCAGCATATCCATGAAGTCTTTCTCCTCACCAGATTGTAAAGATTTCCTATTCTTACGGTGTTCATCTAGCCATTTTTCCCCCATATTATCTATTTCTTTTGCAACTCTTTTCATGTCTTTCTCATGACCACCCAAATCCAACCACCTTAGGAAAGGAAGAGCATCCGCCACAGTAAAAGTCCCAAAGAGATGGAAAAACTCCCTCATAACTTCACGACACCTATTCATCTCTTTCTCTTCTTCTGGATTTGTAGCCCCATTATACCTTTTTCCAGCAACCATTCCAAGAACCACATTCATATTAAATTCTCCAAACCATTTCTTCATTTCCATTAGTACCTTTCCATTTCCATCTCTCTTCTCCCTCCAAAGCTCGTATGTGTTTTTTATAGAGCTCTCCAGTTCAGATATTCGGACATGCTTAAGCTGCTCAAGGCGACGATTAGATAACATCTCAAGTGAAATGATCTTGCGCATTTCAACCCAAAATGGACTGTGAGGACCCATTCCAAACATCTTGTGATTATATCCCAGTATCGCGGATGCTAAGAATTTTGGACGATTGGAAATAATTGCATCGTGGGTGGTAAAAATCTCCTTAGCAATCTTCCAATCATGCACTACCAAGACTTTACGTATGCCAAGCCGGACAGTAAATATGGGCCCATATTTTACAGCCAAGGCTGCCAAGACTTTGTATGGAAGATCTGAAGATCCACTGAAAATGTTGATATGCCCTACTATAGGCCATGCACCACTTGGTTCAGGTACTGCCCTGTATTTTCCGGGTTTACGCTTCAACGTGTAAAAATAAAAGGTCAAAGCAATAGCTAATGCTCCAGTGATGAGAGCTTTACTTTCCTGCAAGGAAAAGAGATCCATGAGGAATTATTTTTTTCTTAGAATTTATGATCATGTGATATAAAAGATGACCTCAGTGCATATATAGAGTGCATTTGTAAGTCAAAAGTTCCAGCTGGTAGTGGTATGTCTCATTAGAATTTGTCCTTTTTTAAAAAATATAAAATAACCATCAACATTTTTTAATAGTAGACGTGTACTCGTACTTAGCGACGGGGCTTTATAGCGGCAAATAGTTATACTTTAAATATTTTGGCTAAGTGTTTCGTGTAACATCTTGCAATTGAGTTTGACAACTTTTAATCATAATTTGAGACTAGCAGGGTACCCGCGCAATGCGACGGCGGGTATCCTGTGACTAAATTTTTGGCGAACAAATGTTTTTCATTTATATGATTTTTCTAAACATAACTATACGTATTTTAATTTCCGGTCATCTATGTATTTGAAATTATTACATTCTTTTACAATAAATGTACGGAAATTCATGTCGAAACAACTTTAACTCTTTAACCAGGAACAATGCTTTTCATTCTACAATGCATGATAAATTTATTTTCCGGTTATCAATGGTTTTTTCATTGTTCACTCGCAACAACTTACAAAATTCAGTACATCAAGAAATTGAATACAAAATTAGGCCCATATTTCTAACTCTAATAAAAAGGTTATATAATACAATCTTTTAAGATTTAGCTATTTCATAATTCAGTCCATGAAGAAAAAGGTTAATAAAAAGGATATATATTTCGGTCCATGAAGAAACTGATAATGTAAACCATGAAGAAATTGATAATGTAAGCCCTGTTAATTTTTTTGGAAGACACTTGTACAAGCCCAATATTGATCCTCAAAAATTCCCTAAGATTTAGCTATTTCATACTAACCTAACAAAACCCTAATTCATTTCTCAAAATCCTGCCCTCCATTTTTTTCTTAAACATATTTGCAATTTTTCAAACACAGAATCACCCACAATCCAAATCCTTCAATTCAGCTTATGTAATACCAAACAAAACTAAACCTTTCTTTCTACTCAACTCTATCAACCAACAAACAAGCACAAGTCTTTTCTTTATGCTTTTAGGTAAATTAATCGAACCCACAAACAAATTAGAGCTTTTCTTTTAATCTTCAAAATACAAACCCATACTTACACTAAACTTCCTTCGGTTTGTTTCCACCACAACCGTACCCTAAACTTTCTTGGCTTCTTTTGTATTGTCGAGGCTTCGAGATCTTTCGATAAAGGTCTCGGGTAGGTATTGTTGTTTTTTGTTCAAGATCTATTATGTGTGTTCTCTTATAATTTTTTTTAACAACAAGTTTGTGGGTATAAAAAGAGAAAGTTGAGATCTTAGTTTCTTTTCTTTTTAGTATGTATCGAATCTTGTTTGTTGGATTGAGTAGTTGGGATGATGGTGGTTGTTTATTCGGAGATGAGATGAGATTGATATTGGGTGTTATTGAAGAAACTGAAATGGTGTGAGCTGCGATTATGTTTGTTATGTTTTTGAGGTTATATATACATTTATTTTTCCAAATTAAAACGTCTATTTTGGAGGGCAAATTTTTTTATTTCAATTCTAACATTAATACACAAGATATTATAAGTCAGTAACTGTTTCTTATTCAGTTTTTACCAAACTATTAAAAGACTAAATGGCTGTTACAAATTTTTGAAATGAGATTTAAATTTCTAGATTTTACATTATGTATTAACTTTCTATTATAAGTAACTGTTGAATCTGAATTTTTAAGCTTTTCTGTTAATAGCATGTCCCAATGCATTATAATTATTTGAGATGACAATAACATCATACCAGTTTTCAAGGTTTGGTCTTAAATACTTTATACGTAGTAAAGATAAAAATATCCCTAATTGTTGTGTTTGATTATGGTTCTATATTTCAAGAAAGCAATTAAAAAGTATATAACAAAAAACTTAGGATTATGTTCCACTCATTTACAAGGTGTTACAATACAATCCCGAACGTATTAAATCAGGGGAATTACAGGATACTCTTTAGATCATTAATTTATCATAATTTCGCCATTTTGAACGACATTTATAATTTTTATACAATGTTCAAGTACTGCACATTGACCATTTGTATTTTATTTTACTAGAACGGTATTTGCGCAATGCGGCGGCGGGTACCTGTGACTATAGTTTGCGTTATTCGATTACACATTTAGTTGTCTTTATACTTTATAAGTAGAGATGGTAGAAATTGTTAAACAAAATAATTTTAGTTTAAACAACCAACCTGCTTCTTAACAAACTTACTAACCAACCCTTTCTAACCAATTAATTTTGAAATCTTTCCGTAATAAGCAAGTAAAAATCTAAATTTTAAGCATTTTTAATTATAAAATAGTCTCAAGTGCATTACATAGTAGTATAGATAAATGGTTAGAGATTTGATTTTCTACTTTTTAGTTAACTATGATGTCCTAGGGTCGAAGATCTATTGAAACATCAAAGATAAATTTGTTGGTTTCATACATTGTCTAGTTTCCAAAACATTGGAGCAAACAATGAAACAACTACGGTAGGATGTTATGGGTGCCTAATGATAGTCCCGTATGAACTATCAAGTATCCGGATCTATCACATGGACATTTCCTTAACAATGGGCTTATGACAATTCTATAAATGGGCCTAATTCCAAAAATATAGGAGCCTTTGATACAATTATTAATTCTGTTGGTGTATGTAGCCCAAAATTGAGCAGAAGACCATTTAATATTTAAATATTTTCTCTTGGGAGGGGTTATGATAAGTTGTTGGAGAAGATATCACTGGATATTTCCTACAGGTTTTAAGAAAATTTTGCTTCCTCGAGAAAATGTCTCATATGTGCCATAATCAAGACATTGATTATGTTTTCAAAGGCTCGTCGAGTAGTCCGGGCGTGGCAAGGTTCTTAAAAGTACATGGACACAAAATTTCTTTCCTGTGTAAAAATCGTCTGTTTCAAGAAATGCTTCCATAGTTATCATCGAGGGGTTTTTATGTAAACAAAAAAAATTAGAAAAGTGTTAAAATTACCAATATAGCATGGGAGTAGAAACTTTCCTCGGTATGGCTCCTTTTCTGGTAATTGATAAGGCATTCTTTCAAATATTCTGTTTCCCTCGTTCTCCTGCAAATAACTAACTCCACAGAAATTGTTACTAAAGTTGGAATTAGTTTCTTCCCTATCCTCATGAGTAGAGAGGACCTTGAATTCTTCTAAGACTGATTCGGATTTCCTTGCCTTGACATTTTTGGCTAATTGCCCAATTTGAGTTTCAATATTCTTGATTGCGAAATTCTGATTTCTTAGATTATGTTCGGTTTCTTCCTTCATCTTGTTCTTCCATTCTTGGAATTTCTCATTCTTGTACGAGGACTCCTTAATATGGTTGTTGACCATTTCATCAATGCTAGGCTTTCTTTGCTCATATGAAGGTCAATTATCAATCCGAGTTTAATACCCTTGAGGTCTTACCCGGTATTTCGCTCCATTACCACCTGGCCCTAAAAATGGGTTGCTAGCTTCTCCGTACTTCACCTCTTCAACCCTTTTTACTTCTTCCTTGGTTGTGCAATTATAACTTGGGTGCACTTTCTTTCCGTTATCGTACCCAAGTTGAATAGCATGTACGTTTTCTTTGAGTTTCTTCATGTCACTCCCTAAACTTTCCAGTTTATTGGTTTTGAGAGTAATTCCTTCTGAATTCCCACCAATGCTCCTACTACTTCCCCTATCATGCCACTTCTGAGAATGGTCAACCATATCTTCAATAGCCTTTAAGGCTTGATCAGGGTTCATTCCAGGGATCGGCCCCTGAGAATCAAGAATTTGTCGGGTAGAAATATTGATTCCTTTGCAGAAAATGTTGATTACTTGTTGTTTGTTGAGATCATGAGTAGGGCATTTGTACAAATGATCATTGTATCTATCCCAAGCTTGGTACAATGATTCGTCACCATCCTGTTTGAAATTGTAGATTTCCTAGAGTTATTGTGTCGTCCTTGAAGGAGGGCAATACGTTTGGATAAATTTCTTCTTTAACAGAGCCCATGTATCAATGGTTCTCGCAGGCAACCTATCTATCCATCTTTTAGCCGCACCGGTAAGAGTCATGGGAAAGACTCTAAGCATAATCGCATCATCAGACACACCAGGAATGTTGAACAAACTGACAATGTAAAGAACATTCTCAATTTGCTCATGAACATCTTCGGTCTTTGTTCCTTAAAAGGGTCTTTCCAGAACTCCCTTATGAATTGGTTCTTTATCTCGAATTGAACTTCCGCTCTAATAGCTGGCCTAACCAAACCAGGCCCTTCTTCTTCTCGCGTAAGATCTAGGTACTCCTCGAGAGTGAGGGTATCGATAACAACATCACCCATGTTACCTGAAACTTGAAGAGAAATCGTGAGTACTGAAAATAAAATTTAAAATGCAAAACTTAAATAAAATCCTAATAGCTCCCCGGCAGTGGTGCCAAAAACTTGATGCAGGATTTACCGACCAGGTTTTAAATTTATAGGAGTCTAGTCTACCTAAGGTCTACCTAATGCACTTACGGGTAGTGTACCCGGTCGTGTGAGGTATAGCTAGATGGTAAAGCCGAGGTCGTCCTAAGAGCTAAGGTGCAGATATTACCTAATTTTAATGTCACAAATTAAAAAGGGTTTTAATGATTAAGTAAACTAATGAAATAACAAAATAAATAAAACAAGTAAATGAGCAAAGGGAAATCAAATTACTATTCTTGTTATTAACATGACAAGTTTTCTAAATGTGCATCTTATCGTTTCATCTTGGGGTTTAAGTCAATAGGCTCAGATGGACAAATCGCCTAATCCTATCTTACACCTCGCCCTATTCTCCCAACTTGTGATTGAAAGAGTTCGTTGGTGCGAAATGTAAGAGTCATTAAGTGCCTCTACTAACTTAGATAGTCTAACGGGATGCGGACGGTCGAAACTTACATCCCCTCTAATTCCTTAAGCAAGTCTATTTGGTAGGTGGTCGTTTGGTTAAATTTCCACATGGATGGTGATATTTCTACCACCAAGACATACCCTTATCCGCTATGAGTCCTATGGTCAATTCTCCTAGCCTCAATGGAACTACCAAACATCATCACTACCGAAACTAAAGTGTCATAAGACATGCTAAGAAAGTATACAAATAAAATGACAAAAGATGCGGGAAAACTAAATCGTATTAATAACAATTTCATAACAAGGCTACGGCGTAGTTTTGTTGGAAACTAAGCCGTAGCTTCATCTATGGCCACGAAAGTTCTTTACTGCCTGAATTTGGGATCTACGGCATAGGTGGAGTAATTGCTACACCGTAGAAGCCTTTAGTAGATAACTACGTCGTAGCTTGTTTAAGGGCTACGCCTTAGTCTTCGTAGATGAGTGCTATGGCGTAGGTAGATGGTACCTCTACACCGTAGTTAGTGCAGAATCCGCATACTTCAATAATTTTCACATTAATCCTTCCAAATCCGCGTCTTTTAATTCCTATGCTCATCTTTGCCTTGAAGAAACAATATAAACAAATAAGAGTATATATCTAACATACTAACCCTTTAACTTATATTATTACATTTTAGGGTTTTAAAAATAAATAAACAACCAAACACTCCCTTCGTATTATACAAAACCAAACGCACCCTATATCATACACAACACCCTCGCATAAGACCAAACAACATACCCTTGTGCACAAACAAACACACTCGTTAATTATTAAACAAACAAACACACCACGTTAAAATTAAACAAACGCACCCTTATTCGATATTAAACCAAACGTGTCCTAGTTAAATCAAATGAACACCCTCATTATTTTATTATATGATCCAATCACCATGAGTCCTTCCCCCTCGTAAAAAATTTTAAATGTGACCCCTTTTGTTTTCTTTTTTATACGCAACAACCCCATGCAAACCTTGTTATTTGATTCAAAAACAAGCAAACATACACACCCTCTTGTTAATATTAAAACAAAAATAAGGGACATGCTAGATCATAAATGTTTTTCTTATTCATATAAACAAATCCGGATTCATGCACATACATATATATCGATCAATAACATGTAGACCTTATATATATATATATATATATATATATATATATATATATATATATATATATATATATATATATATATATATATATATATATATATATATATATATATATATATAACGAGCCAAAATCGCATACGGAACAAAAAATAATAACGGGTCAAAGAGATTTATTCTAGTTGAAATAAAATGAAACCGAACCAAGAAGAAAGAAAAGGATCGAGTAACACCACCCTCTTCACACGTACACACTATCAGGCGAGCAAGGGAGATATTGGAACCTTGTCTTGTTGTCGAATAGAAAACCAGAAAAAGAACAAGAGCCGCAATTATATTTTCTAGGGTTTTGTTTAGGGGTTGCGTATTATGTGTATGGGAGAAAAACAATTACCGGTTCTAAATTAATAAGGGGTGTGGGGTGAGTTCGGCTTGGGGTACATGGTTGGGCTCAAGAACAAAAGGGGATAGGATGGTTTGGGTCGTGGGTTACAAGAGGCCCAAGAATTAAGGTGTTGTTGGTTAGTAAAATTATTCGGCCCAATAAAGTTTATTAGTAACGTGTAAATTTCGTAGTCGCAAGTTTTTATTTTACGTATTATATATATTTCAAATTTTCAAACATAACATATTATTTTATGGCTTTCCGGATTGTTTGAAAAAAGTTAAATTTAATTTTCGGGTCGTTATAGACATACTCACTAATCATCAGTGAGTGAACTGATCACTGATATTTTGTTAGTGAGTGACTTGGCTATTTTATATTCAAATACTTGTCAGGGATATTTGGGTCAAATAGTGACCCAACAATCTCCCCTCATTTGAACATAAAAATAGCAAAAAAAAAAAAAAAAAAAAAAAAAACCCTAAAATTACTCTCTTTGGCGATTTTTTACCCCTCCCTCCCTGGAATCGATTTTCACTTAATCCAATCTGAATCATGTGGTTTTTGCTATTATTTCTAAGTTTAATTGAATTTACATTTGTGTTATTCATTAATCTTTTCATCTTTGCTGCTTAAATCAGATTGTTCATTGGTTTTTAGTGTTATCGTTTTTTAGGGTTTTCTTTAATCGCTTTTCTTTTTTAACCGACTTAGGGTTCTTGTGATCGCATCTGGGTTGTAAGTCAGTTTTAATCCATATATAATCTTCCTTTAATCATTCTTTCAACTATTGTGTCGATTATTATGGATAAGGGTTAGATTTCTGGGCGAATTGGTTTTAAAACCCTAACTTTTAGTTACGGTTTTTTCATTCTTTGGTCGTGCATGATGCTGAGTGTTAATCGTATATTGCTTTGTTTGTGGGTTTGAGAGAGATGGAAAAATTGGGGAAAGTTGATTTTGCTAAGGTTGGTGTTGATGGGGATCAATTGAAGGGTTCCTCCTCGAGTGTTGCTGGTTCCCAATTGCCTACTGCTCCGCTGTATACCAGTGCTCTTAATGAGCCTATTTTACAAGATTTTGATGCTAATTTTCCGGAGGGTGATGGTATAAGTGTTGCTTCTACTGCTGGTATGGTTAGGTTATCCACTACTAACACTTCTAAGGATCATGTGGTTACTATGGACTCGTCCCCTACTGGTCCTAATTTTCAAGGGTCTATCAAGAGTAAACACGATGTTACTGAAGGGGTGTTTGGTGTTTCGATTAAATCAGCGAATGATCTTGACTTATTACTTAAGGGTATTGAAGCGGGTAAATATCCGATATGGCCTAATATGTATAGTGAAACGCGTTCACAAGTGTATGAGGCTATGTGTGGTCTAATGGAGGTCTATGTACCTAGCAAGATGGCTAATGCAACAAACTCTGATGTGAGTGGCAAAGATACTACACCTAATGTTAACGTGGAGTTTCAGGGTACAATGAATACTCACTCGCCTTCTAATGGTTCACAACAGCCTATTGTGGAACAATTGATAGCTAATGCGCATATGAATTTTGATGATGCTATGAATAAAATTCAAAGTGAGATTGTTGCTAATAAAGTTAATTATACAAGTGCTCCTCCTTCGAGTGCAACCTCTGGTCCTAATGTGGATTTGAATATGAGTGCAACTATTGGTATCAAGGCTCACAAGGTTGATACTACTAATGGTACTGAATTGATATCGGTTTCTTATGCGGGTGCTACTTCTAATGAACCTCAGAAACATGTGTCTAATTTTCGGAGGTTGGAATGTAGCAAAAAGAAGGAGGATGTTGACCTTTCAGTTCCAATGAAAGTAGTGGAAGAAGTGAACATGAGGTTTGAGAATACTCTCTACGGTTACTTCCTTGGTCAACGCCTTGCTTTTCCTGTTGTTGATTACTATGTTCGCAATGCATGGGCTAAGTTTGGTGTGCAAAAAGGTAATGATGAACGCTAAGGGGTTCTTCTTCTTTAAGTTCAATTCGAAGAAAGGTGTTGATGATGTACTTGAAAACGGTCCTTGGTTGATCAGAAATGTTCCTATTATTCTTAAACCATGGACTTTGAACACAAACCTACTTAAAGAGGATTTGACTAACATCCCGGTGTGGGTTAAATTCTATGATGTTCCCCTTGCTATGTTTTCTGATGATGGCCTCAGTCTTCTTGCCACACTGATTGGCACGCCCAAAAGGTTAGATGCTTTTACAAGCCAAATGTGCAAGGAATCGTTGGGCCGTAGTAGTTTTGCCAGATGCATGATAGAAGTGACGTCGGATAAGGTGCCTCGGGACAGTCTCACTGTTGAGATACCATTACTTGATGGTTCGAGTTCGACTATTGAGAAGATACGGGTTGAATACGAATGGAAACCACCTCGTTGTGATAACTGTATGATCTTTGGTCATACGCTGGTTGATTTTCTTAAAGTTGTTGCACCTCCAGTTCAGCCTACTAAGCCTGTTAATGATGGTTTCACGACTGTCAATAATAAAAAGAAGGGTAAGCAAGGTAGTTTTACTACTCAGGGTAAAAGAGGGTTTAATAAACCTGTTATGGGTAAGCAGTTTCAGTATCAACCCAAAAAGAATCCTCCTGAACTTAAGAAGGTGGATAGTACTAAGAAGAAGGCATCTGATGTACCGAGTATGAGTGGAACGAAGATTTCTACATCTAATCAGTTTGCTGCTCTTAATATGGATGATACGGATGCTTTTGGTATTCCGTCTAATGACAACAACAAGGATGTAGATGCTGGTCATACAAGGGAAGTTACTGCGGATGAGTCTACTAAGACAGGTAATACAATGGAAGTTAATGTGGAAGAGTCTACTAAGATTGGTAATGCTTCACAAGCTCCTCTTGTGAGTGATTTTACTTCACAAGAACCGCTTGTGAGTGATTTACTGGGAACAAAGGAAGTTGGTTCTACTCCTATAGTTGAGAAAATTGGTAAGCTTGAAAAGCTACTTATTGATGGGCAAGCTACTCTTGTGGATGATGATGGTCATCCTATTCCGTCTACCTCTTTCACTAAGAGGGCTAACCCATTTTCAAAAGTGGGTGAGGTTGTGGTTTCTGATAGTGATGGTGATGAGGTGCTTAACACGTTTGACGAATCAGCAAATCTTTTTGGTGGTGGTCATGAGCGTGAAGATGAGTATGACTATGATGATTATTCGAAGCAAATTTATGATCTTCCAGGGGAATTGGATGTTCTTAATGCCATTTATGGTTTTAATCTCCAAGGTCGTAGGAAGTAGTTTATCTTTTTGTCAGAGTCTCTTAAATCATGTGGTTAATGGTTTGTTTTCTTGTTTCGAAAATAGGAAGTATCTTGGCATGTAAGCTTTTCGCCTATGTAACAGGCTAAGATATGGGATTCACCCATATCCGTTGTACTTAAACGTTTTTTGAAGTAATATATTTACTGGGTCTTTGACCTTTTACCCAAAAAAAACATAAAAATAGCCTGGGTTTTATTAGAGATAAGTGAGCATAATGGCTTTGGATGATCCCTGGTCAGGATGATCCTTACGTGATCATTAGCCACTCAGCTATTGCTTCATCATCGGTGTCTCCTATGTCTCTACTCCACCTGGTACACAGTCATTTTCATCTCAAGTCTGTTACGACAGCTTACCCTTCGCTAGGTTTTAGCTCAAGCCCGTTGATGCAGGTTTTATTGACCAGGTCTTAATATTTATAAAGTCTCGATTACCTAAGGTCTACCTATTTGCACTAACAGACAGAGAATCCGATCGAGTGTAGACTAGTATTTGGTAAAACCGAGGTCATCCCAAGAGCTATGTGGTTTGGATTATACCCAAGTCTAATGTGACTATTTTAAACTGATTTAAAAGTGGAATAATTATTTAAATGAAATGAAAGCTTAAAGTAAATAAAACAAGTAAATTAAATTAAGTTATGAGCAATAAGAGAGAAGTGTACTAGCCTAATTACTCATCTTACATTATTTATGATTACGTTTCCTATTAAACTAATATCATGCTTCAAGTGGGGTGGACATGTATCACTAGGTTCATATGGTCATTCCATTGCCTATCTCCCCCGAATCCTGCCGGGAACCAAAGGCACTACCCCTTGCTAATAAGCCGACGTACGGTAGACGGGTCTGAGTCATAAAGTGCCACTACATGCTATACTTATCATGTATGGTCCGTTGTCATGATTATAGACCATACTCTAACTACCTAAGTTTATCCAACCCGGAAAGTGGTCCTATGGTCAATTTGCACACAAGGTTCGTGGTTAGTTGTCATCCCAACCATATCCTCGCAACTCAACTACGCCGGGTCCTATGGTCAATTCTCCTAGCATACCAAGTATGACCGGGTCTTTTAAACTACCGCAATGAAATGCTCTTATAATAAACTAAGCATGCACACACGTAGAAGCATTAAGAAAAGTATGAAAATATAATCAAAACAATGTAAGAATCATAACTAGGCTAGCACCAGAGGTGCTCAGCCGATTATATTATACTTAACACTCGAATAAAGGTTTACAAATGCCATGAATTTGAAATGTAAATGAAATAATGAAATGCTAAAACTTATGGTGCTATAGGCGTGATTTCACCATTGAAAATGCTCCGTATGCTGCTGTAGAATGGCCTCCTAAATGCTCCCAACGATCTCTGACTTTGTGTGTGAGAAAGTTGTATGACAAATGCAAAAATTAGGGTTGTATTTATAGGTCCGGCACTTGCTACGGCGTAACTCATAAATGTGTTACAGCTTAGCTAGTGTAACGTAGGATGATCTTATCCTTTAGCACCAGTTACAGCGTAGTTGGAAATGTTTGTTACGCCATAACTCTAATTAGGTTTTCTTCTTACGTCGTAGTCTTCAAGTGGGCTAAGTCGTAGCATAATTGTTCCAAATCAAAAGAAAAAGGGGGAAGAAATATGGATAGTCCCAATTGAGCAATGATCTAGTTATTATCTTAGATGTAAATCTAAAACAATATATTATAGAAACTGAACTTTGGCTTTGAAACAATCTTAAACACTACGTGATGAAAACTATCACGAACTTATCCAAATATGGTTTACACACTCGGTTCATGAGATCCATGAATATCGCAGGTGCGTTTGTCAAACCAAATGGCATCACTTGAAACTCGTAATGACCATAACGGGTCCTGAATGCTGTCTTGGGAATATCCTCTTCTCGAACTCTGAGCTGATGACAACCTGATCGCAAATCTATCTTGGAGTAGAAATCTGATCCCTGAAGCTGATCAAACAAGTCATCGATTCTCGGTAACGAGTAGCGGTTCTTCATTGTCAACTTATTCAACTCACGGTAGTCGATACACATTCTGAACGATCCATCCTTCTTCTTTACAAATAACATTGGAGATCCCTCAATTCCCTTAAAGCTAGTGGGCTTACAGCCCATGAAATTCTTATAAGTGCAGAAACGGTTAACAGCCTGAACTCCCATTTGTCCAGCATTCTGAGGACCAAAACCTGCTTGCCAGGAAAGTGTTGCTGCAATTCCTTCATTAATCATCTGCTGGATCCCAACCTGAGTCATAGTCCTAGGTGCCATAATTCTATCAACCAATACAAATATACAACATGTTAGTATTCGATCAATCATAAAAAAAATCACATCACAAGACAATAACACTACAAGAACATCATAATATAGCATACATTCAATATCAATAACAGTACATTACCCAAATACATAATAGATTTAATACTTGACATAAGTCTTACAAGATATGCAAAACAAGTACAAGTTTTCGATAAAATCTACTAACTGACACTATTAGTTTAATACTTACAAGGCAAACTACTATAAATGATCTAGCCTCTGTTCTCTCTCGTTGACGGTCCACCATACTTAGCCATTACATCAACACTGTCATCAAACCTGAATCGAGCCATCCTATCATAATAGGCATGTCTCTACATCGCATGCAACTCACTCCATAACTCCTAGATACTACGAACATGCTGATGATCATCAAAATGCAAAAACACATCTCTCATAGTCAACTGCTCTACCATCTTCTCGACCTCGACCATCCTCTCCTCCAATGAATCCAGACGCTTCTGAAGCTCGGTATCCGCCTTCTCCATGGAACTCAACCTCCCATCCCGCCTATGTAACCCAACGGATAACTTATATGTATGCTTCTTTCCTCCTTTCATCTCCTTTACTAACTCCACAACCTCAGACGGCCAATAACACGTACGCCTGGCCATCGACCCATAACGACCCTATCACCAGGTGATATCCTACCTCTTGTGGCTCAACTCTGCTCTAAGCTCTGAAGGTGTAACACGCGGAGCCGTCAAAGACTCACCAACCTCGAATGTCGACGTAATCTCTATCCCAAGTGCATGTCCCAATGCCTATCTGACTCGTAAGTAATATCCGATATAACAGACGAAGGTGGTGCGGGAGGAACCTCCTGATCCTCCTCCTCATCCTCATCTCCATCATCATTCTCCGTCTCTTCGTCATCATCCTCCATCTCCTCATCATCCTCACTCATCTCATCCTCATCATCAATCTCAACGTCATCCTCAATAGGGTGTGGGTCCTCTTCAGGACTCGGTGGTGCAAGTGGAAACTGGTCGGAAGGGACTGATGAAGACATAATACTCTACAGGGAGTATCGGAGAAAATATAAAAATCATAGCCAAATTTTATGAAAGTAATTTTTCATGCAGAAAATAGGAATGGAAAACCTCAGGTTGATGATGATGCAAAACATGCAACATAAGAGATTAAGCAAAACTTAAGTAAAGGCGAAGTGGCACGGAGGGTTGGCGGCTATCTATTTTTTGAAAATGTTTTGACTCACACAAAAATATTTATAGTCGAGTATGACCGCGTTCTCTATAAACGGTAGCTCTGATAGTATTCTGTAACACCCCCAACTCGGGTATGGCAGGGGAAGATAGCCAGGGGTATTACTCGAGGGGTACAGTCACATCATAGAAAACGATCCCAAACAGGACGTTTTAAAATAAAAACCCACATTTTATTTCATCAAAACCATTAGAGTACAAAGACTCTTTAACAAAGTAGTAGCGAAAAATAAACATCAGTTGCAGTGAAAACCATAACAAAGTTTAGCAGCGGAATTAACAAAGTTTGCAGCGAAAATATAAAAGACACGGTTTTAAAAAGGTTTTGAAGAAAAGATAGAAAGATAGCCACAGATATATAAAAATAGACACATATAGATAAAAATAGACACAGATAGCCTTCAAGAAGTCTTATTGGGAATGTGATGAGAAATAGAGAGTGGAGAAGAGATGGGAAATAAAAAAGTGGAATGACCACAATGCCCTTCTGTGTATATACCCTCTTTAATTTAATCAGATCTTGTATTATAATCCAACGGATGAGATTACTTTTTAAACTTTTTGCTACTTTGCAAATGATCCTCCACCATAACAACCATACTACTTTGTGCTGAATTTTCATATATATATTGATTCCGAATCACTTTACTTGGTGATTGTTTTATCAATTCTCTAATAAATGGATCTCAACTTATTTCAACCAAATTATACTCTTTTTCTTGGAGTTGTAACTGTATTTTTGGTCATTTATTTTGCATCTTCTAGATCTAGTAAAAACAATTTTCCACCCGTAGCAGCAGGCGCTTGGCCTATTGTAGGCCACTTCAACCTCTTTGGAGCATTATCAGATCCTCTCCACAAAATATTGGGATCCATGGCTGTCAAATATGGACCCATCTTTACCATTCGACTTGGAGTACGTCAAGTATTGGTAGTGAATAGTTGGGATATCGCCAAGGAGGTTTTTACCACCCACGATGCAATTGTTTCCTCTCGTCCCAAATTTACAGCAGCTAAAATTCTGGGATATAACTATGCCATGTTTGGAGTGTCGCCTTATGGTCCATACTGGCGAGAAATTCGTAAGATCGCCTCACTTGAGCTGTTATCAGTTCGTCGCCTTGAGCAACTTAAGCATGTTCGTGTCTCTGAACTCGAAAACTCTATAAAAAAACTTGTATGAGCTATGGAGGAAACGGAGAGATGGTCAGGGAAAAGCGTTGGTGGTCATGAATGAATGGTTTGGGGAATTAAATATGAATGTGATGCTTAGAATGGTTTTTGGGAAACGGTTTAGTGGAGCCATAAATGGTGAAGAAGATGAGATGAATAAGTTTCGAGTAGTCATGAGGGAATTCTTTGATTTCTTAGGTTTGTTTGTGGTGGCAGATACTCTTCCTTTCCTTGGATGGTTGGATTTGGGTGGTCATGAGAAGGCCATGAAAGAGTTGCCAACGAAATTGACTTCATCATAGGAAAATGGTTGGGCGAGCATCGGGCGAAAAGAGATTCCACTGAGGCTATGGGAGAAAAGGACTTCGTTGATGTGATGATCTCGGCGGTAGAAACCGGAGGTTTGGGAGACTACAATGCTGACGCAATTATTAAATCTACATGTTTGGTATGTTCTGATCATACTAATAAAGCTTCTAGCATAGGCCTATTTATTGTTTTAATTATATGCATAAATGAATTCTTGTAGGATATTATTGCTAGTAGCGTGGATACTATCACAGTCATGTTAACTTGGACTCTTTCCCTGCTATTGAACAATCCCGATGCCCTTAAAAAGGCTCAAGAGGAAATCAATAAGCATGTAGAAAAAGATAGACAAGTTGAGGATTCTGATATCGACAAATTAGTCTACCTCCAAGCAATTGTAAAGGAGACTCTATGGTTATACCCAGCAGCACCACTTGGTGCGCCAAGAGAATTTTTAAATGATTGCACTGTAGCTGGCTACCACATTCCAAAAGGGACATGGTTGATGGTCAATATATCAAATCTGCAACGTGACGCAGAAATCTGGTCAAACCCATCAGAGTTTAGGCCTCAGAGGTTCCTTGCTGAAACTCATATGCATGTAGATTATAAAGGGAGAAACTTTGAGTTGATCCCCTTCGGTGCTGGGAGAAGGTACTGTCCCGGGTTAGCATTTTCAGCCCAGATGTTACATATTGTTCTAGCTACTTTGTTGCATAATTTTGACATGTCTGTTCTTAATGATGAACCAGTAGACATGACCGAAAGTGTTGGATTAATTAATGCCAAAGCATCTCCACTGGAAGTTCAAATTGTCCCACGTTTTCTTGTATGATTTGATGAATATAAATAAGAGTTGTTATGTGGTCCAGGTGTAATCAGAGACTTTGTTGGATACATATGTGATGAGTTGTTATGCATATATGAAAGTGAGTATGGGAAAAGAGAATTGATTTGCACACATTGAATATTAATTGTGCCCTTCAATAGTTCAATTCATGCATTAGATACTTTTAAAGTATTAACATTCTTCTTTAACTATTTGTACTATTTGTACATTATAGTGTGCAAATAAAAAATTTGAGTGAAACATATTCATATTTGTCAAGTTCTTCATATCCCTCTGTTTAGTTTTCATTTCATCATCTTCTTAATTGATAATTCTTATCTTACTCAACAAACTAGTATTTCAAAATAGACTGGGACAACTTAGCCAGGCTTTATCGATTTGAGAAAGCCAACATCGAGAAAAAATTTACTACCAAGGAAAATCTAGCAAGTCACCACATGACGTGGTATCTCGAAACATACCGGGCAGTGTACAATACAGAACAGAAACAGAGACATCAGTCTGGTATCACTAGGCATCACTAGGCTTACAATCAAGCTGCTGCTGCACTTACATTAGAATCACCACAAGTGGATTTACGGAAGGTTATGACTATTCTAAAAATGGGATGAACAACAAGTATATTCTTTTCAAAAATGAATTTTTTTTTTTTTTTTTTTTTTTTTTTCTTTCTAAGAAATATGTTTTGTCGAAATCTTTCATCACAGACAAAGCCACAAGGTAACAACATTAGACTCTATGTTATAACTTCAGATAATCTGTAGTGGTGATGTTATTAGAACTGAAAATTTATAAAGCCTGGATTAAGATAAACTTATTCAGTTAATTATCTAAATTAAACACTAATTTTCTATTACTGCCAAAACTAATGATAACATAAACTAATCAGCCACCGCAATAGAACAAGATTAGAATAAAGACAGTTTGAATTGACAAGCACTTCCCATTTTTTAATCATTTACTGACTCAATTTGTTTTATCATCCAAATCTTGTTTCAAGATATCCCAAACTCTCCATCCGTAAGGTGATTCCGATTTTTTCTTTGAAGATACAAAAACCAAAGACGCACGCTCCAAAGAAACAACCCCATAGAATACTCCCAGGACACCTAAACCAGACGTTGAGTTTAGTCTGCACTCAAAAGGATTAATATAACCGTGGGTTATACTAGTCCGTATCATTAGAAAAGACTATAACGCATATATTATATTCTTTGAGCTCATTTAATCAACCTTGTAGACGATTATTTTACAAATATATTCATATTAATGCATATGTTATATAACATTTCTGTACCGGGTCTAATTATTATTAAATTTTGGGATTAAGTCGAGAAACGAAAAAGAAATGGTTAATCCAATATTCCAATATGTACGTCATTACACGAGAAATAGATAAATTAAAGATGATAATTTAAGTCCTAATCATGTTTCGATCACCTTCTCTTTTTTTTTTTTCCCTTTCTTTAATGGTAGAGACTAATCATGTTTCAATACAGATAGAGACTTTTATCTACTATACATGAAGCTTTCTTCGGCGAAAAACGAGAAGAGATTCAAAAATTGTGCCATTTTTGGAGATGTTGGACAAGAATGTGCTTGTCCTGAATACACTTATAATTGGAATTTCATGATTTCATCCGGATAAATATACATAATATAATATATTTATATATATTAAGATCTAATAAGCTTAGATTTATTATTATAATCAAGTTATTGTGTTTAATATGGTTAAGGTTGATGGTTTTTTTTTTTTTTTTTTTTTTTTTTTTTTTTTTTTTTTTTTTTTATAGTGTCATAGCTTTGGAAGAATGTAGTCAAACAAGGACATTCTTGTCCAATATTTGGAAGAGTACTAGTGTAGTCAAATAAGCACCTAGGTTCAATACACTTTTGATCTGAAACAAATTATGTGACACTTCCTTTGAATGTCAACAACATTTATACTGAAATGACTAGCATATGATAGGAGATTACAAACACTTAGAAAACAGAATTATGATGATCGTCAGTTATAACTGATCGATATGAACATACACACGGTTACTCAAATTACATGAATACGAACTTCAACTAATGCTACATGTCTTAATAGTAAACTGTGTTTCACCCCAATGTCACACAACTAATCATGTTTGTGATATGAAATCACGTTATTCTGAGTGGAACATATATACTTAATTACTCACTTAATATATAGTAGTAGAGGACATTCGTGGGACGATTAGAACTTCAAGTGGAGAAGCCATGGCATTTGACATTCCAGCTGTCTCGGTCATGTGAACTGGTGCATCACCTGGTGTACTTATATCAAAATGTTGTAAGAATGTAGCTATAACCAAATGTAAGATTTGGAGTGCCAATCCTATGCCTGGACAAGACCTCCTCCCAGCACCAAACGGGATCAACTCAAAATGTGTTCCCTTAACGTCAACATGCTTATGATTCCCATCAAGGAACCTCTCCGGCCTGAACTTCGATGGGTTAGACCAAATTTCTGAGTCTTGTTGGAGTGTAAACAGATTCGTTAAAAACCATGTGCCTTTTGGGACATGGTAGCCTGCTATTGTGCAATCTTCTGAAAATTCTCTTGTACCACCAAGACGCCCTGCTGGATACAGTCGCAACGTTTCCTTTATGATTGCTTGTAGGTAGACTAGATTGGTGATATCTGATTCATTTACTTGTCTATCACGTCCGACAACATTGTCGAGTTCTTCTTGTGCTGTCTTTAGAACATGGGGATTATTCAATAATAGATAGAGCGTCCATGTTAGCATCACAGTGGTTGTATCCGTACTGCTTGTAATTAAAATCTGCAATGTGTAAACTCATTAACATATCTACATACGAAAAATTAATTTATCAGCTAATATAATTTATCAAACACAAAATACCATGCATGTAGACTTAATAGTAGTATCGGCATCATATTCTGACAGGCTGCCAGTTTCTACAGCCGATATCAGCATATCCATGAAGTCTTTCTCCTCACCAGATTGTAAAGATTTCCTATTTTTACGGTGTTCATCTAGCCATTTTCCCCCCATATTATCCATTTCTTTTGCAACTCTTTTCATGTCTTTCTCATGACCACCCAAATCCAACCACCTTAGGAAAGGAAGTGCATCCGCCACAGTAAAAGTCCCAAAGAGATGAAAAAACTCCCTCATAACTTCACGACACCTATTCATCTCTTTCTCTTCTTCTGGATTTGTAGCCCCATTATACCTTTTTCCAGCAACCATTCTAAGAACCACATTCATATTAAATTCTCCAAACCATTTCTTCATTTCCATTAGTACCTTTCCATTTCCATCTCTCTTCTCCCTCCAAAGCTCATATGTGTTTTTTATAGAGCTCTCCAGTTCAGATATTCGGACATGCTTAAGCTGCTCAAGGCGACGATTAGATAACAGCTCAAGTGAAATGATCTTGCGCATATCAACCCAAAATGGATTGTGAGGACCCATTCCAAACATCTTGTGATTATATCCCAGTATCTCGGATGCCAAGAATTTTGGACGATTGGAAATAATTGCATCGTGGGTGGTAAAAATCTCCTTGGCAATCTGCCAATCATGCACTACCAAGACTTTACGTATGCCAAGCCGGACAGTAAATATGGGGCCATATTTTACAGCCAAGGCTGCCAAGACTTTGTATGGAAGATCTGAAGATCCACTGAAAATGTTGATATGCCCTACTATAGGCCATGCACCACTTGGTTCAGGTACTGCCCTGTATTTTCCGGGTTTACGCTTCAACTTGTAAAAATAAAAGGCCAAAGCAATAGCTAATGCTCCAGTGATGAGAGCTTTACTTTCCTGCAAGGAAAAGAGATCCATGAGGAATAATTTTTTTCTTTGAATTTTATGATCATGTGATATAAAAGATGACCTCAGTGCATATATAGAGTGCATTTGTAAGTCAAAAGTTCCAGCTGGTAGTGGTATGTCTCATTAGAATTTGTCCTTTTTTTAAAAAATAATAATAATAAGCATCAACATTTTTTAATACTAGACGTGTACTCGTACTTAGCAACGGAGTTTAATAGCAGCACATAGTTATAGTTTAAATATTTTGGTTCAGTGTTTCGTATAACGTCTTGCAATTAACATTGACAACTTTTAATCATCATTCGAGATGACAATAACATTATACCAGTTCCACTTCAATAAATTGTGATTGAAATATGGATCGGGGAAAAAGCTAAGTAATTTGTAAAAGCGTGTATGTCTAATTTATGTTTGTGTAACTTTCCATTTGTAACTTTTTACTCTCTCTCTCTCTCTCTCTCTCTCTCTCTCTCTCTCTCTCTCTCTATAACTTCCCGACCACATTTCCCGATCTAACACCACCATTATCACCTCCACCAAATTCCGATCAAACCTGTACATATCAGACACCTACCGGACCTGTCACGCTCCGTCACGCGCCGGTAAAGGTTCGCCGGAAATTTAATTTTTCTGGCGAGTTTTTGCAATTAAACTCCACCACAACTTGCTCCATCTTTTCCGACCTAATCCCCACTAGCTGACACTCTTAGATCTTGGCCACACGCCACCACGCGCCGGATTGTGTTTCTGCTATAGTGTTTGACTATTCAGGCAAGTAGCAACTCACCCCTGGCGAGGGAAGACTCCCCACACCAAGCTGATACTGACCCAAGTGGTCTTGTTCGCCGCCGGCCGCCTCCTACCGTCGTCGGCCGCCGCTGCAACCGCCACTGCTGACCGGAATTTCCTTCCAGCAGCAGTATGGTACATTTTCTAAACCTTTTTTTTATTTATCTATCTTTTTATCCATTAACTAGCAGTCTTGTTTTTCTTATACTTACTGTTGCGCGCTTGTTGCCCCCTTTTTGTGTGCTTTTTTTAGTTTGTTTTATTCTTGCTTTTGCTGCTCCCCCTTTTTTTGCTCTTGTGCTTTTGCCTTGTGTGTTGTTTTCCGGAGGGTAGGATAGACGCTGTAGTTGGTGATGGTCACCTGAGGTCATGTCTTGCCGGCGCGGGTGGGGTATGGGTAGGATTAGGAGGGGTAGGGGTAGGCGTAGGGGTATCCGGGTCTAGGGTGCTTAGGGGTGTTGATAGATTAGCGGGTTCGCGTATCATCAGAGTGGGTAGCTGGAACGTAGGGTCTTTGACCGGTAAGCTCTTTGAGCTTGCTGACACCTTGGGGAGACATAAGGTTGATATAGTGTGCTTCCAAGAGAGTAAATGGAAGGGGTCTAGCTCGAGGGAGGGTAATGGCTACAAGCTTTGGTACTCGGGCTCTAGGTCAGCAAGAAACGGAGTTGGAGTCATTATAGCGGCGGATCTTAAGGATAATGTAGTGCAAGTGATCAGGAAGGGCGATAGAACCATGAAGATTACTTTGGTTATTGATGGAGAGACCATTAGCGTGATCAGCGCATACTCACCGCAGGTGGGTCGCAGTGACGTAGAGAAGAGGAGTTTCTGGGATTCCCTCGACGAGCTCGTAAGGGAGTGCCCTGCTGACCAAAGATTGTTTATAGGTGGTGACTTGAACGGGCATATAGGAGCTACTGTAGATGGATACGCGGGGGTTCATGGAGGATTCGGGTATAGAGTTAGGAATGATGAAGGATGCTCGATACTAGAATTTTCTACTGCTCACAACTTAGTGGTTGCAAACTCTTTCTTCAAGAAGAGAGACGTCCACTTAATTACCTTCCAGAGCGGGGGTCATAGCACCCAGATTGATTATCTGCTGGTGCGCAGGGATGACCTTAGGGCATGTAAGGATTGCAGGGTTTTCCCTGGCGAGACATGCGCATCCTAACACAGATTGGTTACCATGGATGCTCTTTTTCAGATGAGTCGACACAGGAGAGAGGCGACAGGGATGCCAAGGATTTTGTGGAAGAATCTGAGCGGAGATGCGGTGGAGTCGTTTAGAGCGAAAGTCTCAGAGGGTCTTTCGGCTCGGGCAGAGGACTTAACTACTAGGGATGCGGATCAGATGTGGAACACCCTTGCTGGCACCATCAGAGATGTAGCAAAGGTTTCCCTAGGCGTGACTAGTGGGTCTGCGAGAACCCAGTCAATCCGTAGGGAATCTTGGTGATTCAGTGATGAGGTGCAGATCAAAGTAGTAGAGAAACAGGCTCGGTTCAAAGAGTTTCTTTTGAGCAGAGAGAGCCACCAAGTGGATAGGGCCTCTGCGGAAGAGAGGTATAAAGTGGCTAAAAGAGAAGCAAAAAAGGCGGTAGCAGTGGCGAAGGACAAGGCGTACGAAGATCTGTATAAGAAATTGGACTCCAAAGAGGGAGCAAACGATATCTTCAGACTTGCTAAAGCCCGTGAGAGAAGAAGAATGGATTTAGGAAACATTAAATACATCAAAGATGAAGGAAGACGTACCATCGTGAGTGAAGAAGGTATTAGAAAGATATGGGGAGAGTATTTTCTCCTCTCTCTTTAACGAGGGGAACACCGAAGGAAGGGGAAAGAGAGAACCCTAGCCAGCATTTGTTACCAAAATGCTACTACTCGAGGATCAGCCAAGAAGAAGTGATATCATGATGGTTGCATTACAGAAGATGGGTAGAAACAAAGCTGTAGGCCCGGACCAAATACCCATAGAAGCTTGGAGGAGTTTAGGAGATGAGTAGGTGAAATGGTTGACCTGCCTTTTCAACAAGATCTTCTCTTGCGCTAAGATGCTAGAAGAATAGAGACTTAGCGAGGTCATTCCCATCTTCAAGAACAAGGGAGATGCGCAAGTGTGTAGCAACTATAGGGGTATTAAGCTACTTGGTCACACCATGAAGCTTTGGGAGAGAGTTATTGAGAGGAGGTTAAGAAGCGAGACAAGGATGTCAGAGAACCAATTCGGATTTAGGCCAGGGAGGTCCTCAGTCGAGGCTATCCACCTCCTTAGAAGTCTTATGGAGAAGTATAGAGAAAGACAGAGAGATTTGCATATAGCTTTCCTGGACTTAGAAAAGGCATACGATAGTGTCCCACGAGAGTTGATTTGGAGGACTCTAATAGAAAAAGGAACCCCAAGGAGATACTTAAGAGTCATTAGGGATATGTACGAGGGGGCGAAGACCCGTGTACGGTGCATAGTGGGGTGCAATGAGTTTTTCCTGGTGGAAGTTGGACTTCACCAAAGATCAGCCATAAGTCCGTACCTCTTCGCCCTGATTCTCGATGAGATAACAAGAGGGATTCAAGAGGGCATCCCTTGGAGCATGATATTCGCTGACGATATTGTGTTGGTAGTAGAATCGGCCAAAGGACTAAACTACAGACTGGAGCACTGGCGAGAGGCATTGGAAGACAATGGTCTTTGGGTAAGCAGAGAGAAGACTGAATACATGAGATGTGATTTCGGTAGCAACGAGATCGGCCACAACGAGGAGGAAGTTCGTATCGACAACCAGATTCTTCAACCTAAGGTGTTTTTTAGATATCTAGGTTCGGTGATACACAAATCAGGAAGGATAGACGATGACGTTACCCACCATATTAGAGCAGGATGGGCGAAATGGAGGGCGTCGTCAGGAGTACTCTGTGATAAGAAAGTTCCCCTTAAGCTTAAGGGAAAATTTTATAGGGTGGCGATCAGACCAGCTATCTTGTACGGGTCAGAGTGTTGGCCTATCACGAAAGCCCAAGCTAACAGGGTGTAAGTGGCAGCACTAAGAATGCTAAGGTGGATTTGTGGTAAGACCATGCTTGACATGATACCGAACGGAGTTTTCAGAGCAGAACTTGAAGTTGAAACTATAATCTCGAAGATGCGAGAAGGAAGGTTGAGGTGATTCAGTCATGTCATGAGAAGACCACAGACGGTGCCAGTAAGGAGAGTCGAAGAGCTGAGGGTCGACGGTTTGAGAAGGAGGGGAAGACCTTAGCTCAGGTGGGAGGATAGACTTAGGCTAGACATGAAGGAGCTTCTCTTGTCCGAGGACATGATCTCAGATAGGAATGCGTGGAGAGCTAGGATTAGAACTTGTGGGTAGTTTAGGTCGAGTGGTAGGTTGTCTTTGCCTTGCCCCTTTGCATTTTAGATTTGGTATGCCCTTTTGCACTTTAGGCGTTTTGGTCCCTTTGCTTGTCCCGTTTTAGGTTTTTAGTAGGCTTGTGGTGTTTCTTTTCCCTTTGCCTTAGCTTTTACCCCTCTGGCCTTAGCTTTAGCCCCCTTGCGTTGCCTTAGCTTTTGCACATTGCTTTGCCTTTGCTTTTGCCCCTTGCGTTGCTTTGCTTGTTTTCGTGTTGTCTTCTTGCCTGGTGCCTGCTTACCTTTGCGTTCTTGCTTATGTTTATTTTGCCTTTTCGTTCCTTGTTTCTCATGTGTTCCTCTTTGCTTTGTTTTCTTGCTTTACTTGCTTTGCTCCTTGTTCTTTGTTTGGTACTCTGTGCTTTTCTTTGTCTTTTTTCCTAGGCCCCTTGTCTGATGGTCTCTTGCGTTTCTGCTTGGTTTGCTTGGCTTTTCCCTTTTGTCTTCTTTTTGCTTTTAATTGTTGCTCTTTTGCTCTTTGCACTTTTGGTTTCTATATCACTCACACATGTGCATGTGCCGGAGGTCTCCCTGGAAGCAGTCTCTCTACTTTTAGGTTTTGCCTAGGGTAGGGGTAGGATCTGTCTACACATCTACCTCCCCCATACCTCGCTCTTGCGTTATTGGGTATGTTGTTGTTGTTGTTGTTGTGTAACTTTCCATTTGTAAAGGTCACCTATGAGCTTCTAATTTATCATTGTTTTCATTTCAAATATTTCAAACGTCTGCTTCTAAGTATTTCAAACCATGGCTTTTGTTTCCATTTTAAATACTTCAAAGTAGGGATAATTTCTAATATGCCTCAATTTTTCAATTGATTTTCATTTTTGCCTCAGAATTCAGAGTTTCTATATTTAGACCAAGGCAACCTGTAGTTTTTGAGCAATTAAAATCTGCAAGTGACAAGTGTCACTTTTTGGATTACAAGGTAGGGCAACTTGTGTACTTTTTGGGCAACTTGTGTACTTTTGGGAAACTGGCGGCCCTCATGTCGGACACTTGGCGTCATATGGGTCGAGTTGCCAAGTTGCTCGGTCTAAATACAGAAACTCTGCATTCTGAGGTAAAAAAGCAAATCAATTGAGCAATCGGGGCATATTAGGAATTATCCCTTCAAAGTATTTCAAAGGATTACGGGGTATCAAGGGGGTAAATTAGGCAATCCACATTGCTCTTACTAATTCTTTATAAGTACTATTAAGTTTTCAAGGTTTGGTCTTAAATACTTTATAAGTAGTAAAGATAAAGATATCCCTAAGAGAAATGATATATACTCTTACTAATTCTTCATACAAATATTCCTACTCACAGGTTTAGATGCGGAGAGATAATGAGTGGAGAAAAAGAATAAAATATTAGTGTGAATGTAGGAGGATATATAAGAATGTATTGTAGGAGGATATAGCAAAACTGTATCCCTAATTGTTGTGTGTGATTATGGTTCTATATTTCAAGAAAGCAATTAAAAAATATTACAAGAAACTTGGGATTATGTTCCACTCATTTGCAAGGTGTTACAATACAATCCCGAACGTATTAAATCAGGGGAATTACAGGACACTCTTTAGATCATTAATTTGGGGTTATGTTAACTAAAAATTAAAAAATCAAATCTCTAACCATTTATAGTGTTCCACTCATTTGCAAGGTGTTACAATACAATCCCGAACGTATTAAATAAGGGGAATTACGGGACACTCTTCAGATAATTAATTTATATAAATTTCGCCATTTCGTACGACATTTATTTTTTTTGGTGCAAAGGTGAATGAATTATATTAATCTCCAACAATATTACAATCATAAGAATAAAACAAGACTTGGACAGACCCAATCTTGATACAAACACTAAAACTACTACTAGAACAAAAATTGATTATACACTAATGTTTGATATCAGATAATACAATGCCTTTATCTGACCACACTATCCTCTGTCAAAAACATAGCATCTCAGAAACATACTACTCTTTAACAATCCTCTTCAAATCATCCTCAATTCATCAATTCACCTTAAGCACATACCATCTAGCTACATTTCCATCTTACCCTCCTCCTATGCTCACTCAACCAACACCCACAGTAAGCATAAAAGGAAAGGTTGCTGGCTTCACTAGGCACCTATAACCTCTCCACAGTAGGGGCTATACCAATTATGCTACATTTTCATTTACTACAATGGCTTCACACAATTGGGAACACACACCCTACAGTGAGTACCAACCTTTCCTCCTTGGCAATGTATAGATAGGACCAAGTAGGTTCATCTTTCACACCTCACTATTCCTATCTTCATACACTACCTGCCAAATCTACTTACCCTACACAATTGGAAACCTACTTTATAGATATCAATAACTGTTTGTCTAGTAAACTTGTCAATAGTAATTTCCAATTGCCTAACAAAGGCCTATTAGAAACTTCCACTAAGGCTTAAAAGAGGAACAGTTAATGATATCCAAGATACAAGGCCATCAATTGTATAGTAGCTTATATCATAGATTACCAGATCTATAGAAGAATATCTGAATCTATATTTTAAACCATCAATATTGCAAGTATACAATAACCAATCCTGCATATACTTAAGGAATTTTTTTCCATATTTGTTGCAGTAAACCTTGTATCCAAACAACCTTTTTATGTGACGAGCCCATAAGATAGCTCCATATAAATTCTATGTAGCCCTCTTATTATATTTCTTCATCCCATTTGACATTCCAAAGTGTAGACACTTTGTTAACTGCTATTGACTTTTTCACTTTCAAACCCATAAGTCTGACTTTGACAGTTTCACAAATCATTTGTAGTATAGCTTCCCAACTTCTTTCTTCCTCTTTGAATCGGAAGACATTTATAATTTTCATAGAATGTTCAAGTACTGCACATTGGCCATTTGTAATTTAATTTATAAATGGTTAGATATTTGATTTTTTACTTTTTAGTTAACTATGATGTCCTAGGGTCGAAGATCTATTGAAACATCAAAGGTAAATTTGCTGGTTTCATACATTGTCAAGTTTCCAAAACATTGGAGCAAACAATGAAACAACTATGCTAGGATGTTATGGGTGCCTAATGATAGTCCAGTATGAACTATCAAGTATCTAGATCTACCACATGGACAATTCCTTAACGATGGGCTTATGACAATTCTATCAATGGGCCTGATCCAAGAATATGGGCTGCTCTGACACAAATATTAATTCTGTTGATATCTGTAGGACGAAATTGAGCAGATAACCATTTAATATAAAACATTTTATCTTGGAGGGGTTTTGATTAGTTGTTGGAGAAGTTATCACAGGATATTATTTCCTACAGGTTTTAAAAAAATTTGTTTCCTCGAGAAAATGTCTCATATGGGCCATAATAAAGACATTAATTATGTTTTCTAAGGCTCGTCGAGTAGTCCAGGCGTGGCCAGGTTCTTAAAAGTACATGGACACAAAATTTCTTTCCTGCGTAAAAATCGTCTGTTCCAAGAAATGCTTCCATAGTTATCATCGAGGGATTTGTTATGTAAACAAAAATTTTAGAAAAGTTAACCGCTCATAGCAATTATAATATAACTTAAGAGCGAGAAAGTAATGATATTATTCATTCTAAAGGTTGTCTACTTTCACCTCACCATTTTAATCTCAACTAGCTACATGATACAAAATTGTCAAAGGTTAACACAATCGGCGGATCAAGCAACATTCAAACACTACTCAGCTGCTTGCCTAGATTTTCAGCGCGTACGTTATTAGTCAGATTAATACAGCAACATTGTTCGGTTTCATTTAGGATCAAGTCGTCCATTTTTCGGCTTGGCCTTCATAGAGTGAACTCAAGATTTAGCAACCTATCTGAGCTTGGGTCTGAATCTGAAGATTTATTCCTACTATTATTTCCAAACTTCTTATCCTTTCCTGTGAGGTGTAACGATGCCTCAAGTTCGTCCACCTATGGGAAAACAAGGAATTAGTTTTTAGAAGCAGTTGCCAACATCGGTATGCATAAGCATGCAAGTTATATTTGTATGTATTAATCATAACTTGAATTGAAAGTAGTGCATATTATATAAATACCTTAGCATCAATTGCTCCTAGTGTAGAGCAATTTGGCGTATATTCTTGGCTGGAGAAGCTTGGATCATGTGTATCCATCGACAACGGCCAAGGCTCTCTGTATGAAAATGGGAGTTTTACAAAAAAAAAAAAAAAAAAAACATATGAGAGGAGAAGTTAGAAATTAACTAGTAAACACTTTACTCTTTCTAGTTAAATAAACAAGTCATGTTAAATATGAAATCGCTGGTTTAGTTCCTAATTGTAGAGGATAAAATTACTTTACATATATTGCACCACATCTTCAGGAGTATCTTTTTCTCCTCATAATCGAAATGCTATAGACTAATCTTAGTTTAAAACATGTAAATCAATTTAAACGTTCATTAATACTACACCTATGAAAAAACATGACCAAAACTTGCCTACATTGGGAGCCTAATTATTAGACTCGAGACAAATATTCTAACATCTACCACTAGGGATGGCGAATTAAAAGATTGATTACCATGATATTACTCTTAAGAAACAAATAATTCCTAAAATAATTCAAAATATCTACACTTACTTCAAGCATAAACCAATAAATAGCTTCAACTATATTATATGTCAGACAATAAACACCAATGGTGGCAAGACACTGAATGCAGACTATTAGGAATAAGAGAAACAAAAAAATAAGAATGTATCATTTTTATTTTTATTTTTTTGTTTAAACATCCGAGACTTGCGAAATCGCACCTCTAAGACAAGAAAATGAAAGTGTTAAAAAGGTATAAATAAATTACGTGTTTTTAGGTTATACATAAATTTAAGAAACCTTTAACCACATGTGTACGTCGGGCTGATATATAGTTGATAGATATAAATTGCCGTCCAGCAACAATTAGGTCAACAGAGGACAGCCAACCAATGTCTTTTACATTAAATGTTCTAGCTAACTCTTATTTGAAAATGGTACAAACCAAAAGAGAATTTAACAAATATATATACCCTAGATTGAATTAGCTATATATATACTATTCTGGTTTTATAAATATAAATTATAAGCATATGCATGAATAATATTCTCCAAGTGTCACCCTATAACACTATTTATCACACAGGAATTGTGCGATATTCCTTGACTTTTTTTACTTGAGATTCATTTCATATGCCATTTTGTTTCTTTTATAAAGAAAAGTCACTAAAAGTTTCTAGGAAATAAAGGTAAAAATTAAGAACTGTGCTAGTTAAATAGTTTTTTAAATCACCAATATGTATAGAAATTTTGATAAAACGTACATGCTTTTATTTCATTTTACAGACATCAACCATTTATGTGTTTGTTTCTGATATGCACTTATTAGATGCCTTTTTGTAAGTCAATTTTGCATCATATTTGCTACAATAAGTTCAAAAGTAATGATGATGAACAAACAAAATAAGAGGAAAGAACAAAACTTGCAGACAGATATGGAATACTGCAAATACGTACTGATCATCAGTGGCACTCACACACACACACTAACCTCTGTGATGTTTGCAGTGTAGTTGGTGTTGATGGGTTGTTGGTGTCATCAATGTTATCATCAAATGGTGACAAACCATCCTTCATTTGAAGTAATGTTCTAGGATTTATCATACCAACATCCTCAAGTCCAGCTGCAAACACATTCATACACCACCAATTATTTACTAGACAAGCAGTAATAATTCAGATGAGGACTTATTTTGGAAAATAACATTGGTATGCATGATGGTTCTTATAAAATGAAAAGATCTAAATCTAATACCTGCTCCTTTGTCAGTGCTCTTCACTGTTCTATACATCTGCATGAATATATCCCACAAATATGTGAGTAATTATGGCATTTACAAAGAAAAAAAAAACACCCTTTTGTAGTTGCCCTTTTGTCCTTACTATTCATGTTTTGTTCTAGCATATTGATGCTACATTAGATCTGTTTGCCCAAGAAATACATTGAGATTGAAATATCACCTTATCCATGAATGTTGTTCAGCAAAGACAAAACATTAATTGCACGACTAACTTAAACTAAAAAGATGTATTAAAATGACATGATGGCACACAAAGTGTGGCCTTGTACATGAGTCATATAATTAAAAAGGATACTCACCTGTAGATGACTCTTGACATGAGCAAGAGTTAGATCCTTTACGTTCATCAACTCTAGCACTGATTTAGGTGTCGCTCCTGCCGATTTAAGCAAAAATTAGAACCCCATTACGTATACTTAAACAAAACCGATCCAATAGACTAAAGTAACTCATTCGAACTATTTTCATAAAGTCACATTAGGGATCGTGTGTTGTGGAAAAGAAATTATATGCGAGGATTTATATGAAAATAATCAAAAACATACTTTCATGGCCACCAAGAAGTTGAACGGCATGAACGAAGTGAGCGTGTAAAGTCGAAGTCCATCGCATACGAGGAGCCCTAACGATCCTTCTTACACGGTTACCCATCCTAGAATTCCTCTTAAAATCATGTCCAAAGATTTGAGGTTGATGATGATAATGTTGGTTGCCAAACTGATGTTGAACAAAAAGACCATTTCTTGGTAGATGCAAAGGTGCCATGAGATGATGTGGTTGTGGATAACTAAAACCCCCCATCTCGAGTCCCAAGCTCAGTCGCGGCTGATCAAGCTGGACTCCATGGCTAACAAAACCTCGCATATCTGGCGGTGGCTGGTAGTACTGATGGTTAAAGACATTTAAGCCATTTTCATGGCTTAAATCACTCTCGCTGCTGTTTGATTCAGTTGTGGTACAATCAGTAGCGGGAGGACTGATTTGTAATGAAAGATCAGGCAAAGATGTAGGCTCATTACCACTTGCCATTAAAGTTTTTGTGGCTAGAAACATTGTGTTGAAAATTGAAATGAATATGTTATGAGATATAAAAAGACAGATTGGATGGTGTTCAAGAAAAGGGTGTTGAGTAGTGATTATATCATGAGTGGCTTATGATTAATATTTGCATGGGGTTTCAGAGATTATTAAGGGTGTGTAGTAGTAGACTTTATCATCAGTAGTAAAGAGTGTGTAGGCTTTTATCATAGTAGACTAGTAGTAGTAGGTTAGGTTTGAGGTTTGACGAAGAATTGGAAGAAAGAATTTAATTACTTTTGGTTATTTTATTCTCAGAGTTATGAAGGTTGCAGATATCGAAGAAAAAAGAAGGTTACAAGCTTTGATTAAATGCGCAGAGAGAGAGAGATAAGAATGAAGTTGATAGTTATGCACTTATGCAAAGAGAGATAGTGGTGTTTGTGCAGAAGGAATGCTTGGAACTCGGGATAGCAAAATCGATTAAAACTCATAGTTAAATTATTTCTTCAAATATCCTTAATTAAAAAAGGGGAGTTCATAAAATGGATATATATATAAAAATAATATAAAGAAAAATAACCATCATAAGGAACAAATAAGTAATATAATCTTCGGACTAAGTTTTGGTCTCATCCAAAAAAAGGTAGGCCCATGGCGTTTCATAGTGAGAAGTTAAATGAAGCTCGATAAAAGTGGTCGACATATGAGAAGGAATTGTATGCGGTTGTTCAAGTTAAGAAAAAGTGAGAGCATTACTTGATTCTATGAGAGTTTCTGGTCTATTCAGATTATCAAACTCTTAATTATTTTCAAACTAAAACATGGTGGACGAGTTTCTTGGAGAAGTTCAACTATGTGATCAAACATAAGTCGGGTGCGAGTAACAATGTGGCGGATGCTTGGAGTAGGAAAAACACTCTTTTGGTTACCATTAGTAATCATGTTATGGGTTTTGAATCGGTTGGAGGTTTATATGCAAGTAATGAGGATTTTCGCGACACTTGGGAAGAGATTGATACCAAGCAACATGGAGGGGATTTTCTTGTTCTTGATGGTTACTTGTTTAAAGGAAATCATTTTTGTATTCTTAGGACTTCCCTTAGAAGTCAACTGATTAAAGAAGTGCATGTGAGAGGATTAAGTGCTTATTTGGAACGTGACAAGACTATTGCTTCAATGGAAAAGTGATTTTATTGGTCTCAATTAAAGAGGATATTGGGACATTCGTTACGAACATATATTGTGTGTCTAGAAGTAAAGGGTAAAGCATAAAATACGGGGCTTTATATGCCGTTCCCGTACCAGAGAGTCCTTTGGTTGATATTCTATAGATTTTGTGCTAGAGCTTCCTCGTTCTCAATGAGGAGTCGATTCGTGTTTGTTTTGTTTTTTTTTTTTTTTTTGTTTTTTTTGACAGGCTTTTAAAGATGATGCACTTTATTCCTTGTAAGAAGACTTCGAATGTCGCTCATATTGCAAGGCTATTCGTTCAAAAAGTGGTTCGTTTGCATGGAGTTCCAAAGTCAATTACTTAGTGTCATGATAGTAAGTTTCTTGCACATTTTTGGTTAACACTTTGGACTCGTTTTGGTACATCTTTAAATTTTAGTAGTACCGCTCATCCTCAAACGGATGGTCAAATAGAAGTGCTTAATTGCACTTTGGGGAATATGATCCGTTGTTTGTGTGGAGATAAGTGAAGTTGTTGGATGTGTCTTTAGCTCAAGACGAGTTTGCTTAAAATAGTGTGGTTCGTAGCTAAACGGGATTTTCACCATTTGAAGTGGTTTTACAAGACTTCACCAAGTTAATTAAGTGGTGGATTTGGTTGATTTACCGGGAAACAAGAATGTTCAAGTAAACAAGATGGTGGAAGAGGTTCAAGCTATGCATGAAGTTATTCGAACTAAAATTGTTAAATCAATTGCTAAGTACAAGGTTGTTGTGGATTAACATCGTCAAGTCAAGTTGTTCAAAGAAGGTCACAAGGTGATGGTATTTTTTTCGAAAAGAGCATTTCCCGGTAAATACTTATAGCAAGCTCCAACAAAATAAGTATGGTCCTTACAAAATTCTTAGAAAGATCAATGATAATGCTTATGTTGTTGATTTTCCGAGTACCATATATGAGTATTTCAAAGACTTTCAATATTCGAATATTGATGATTTTCATCCAAGGATGAGATTGAAGATAAGAACTCGAGGACGATTTCTCTTGAAGTGGCAGGGAATGATGAGGACATGATCGAGGAACAAGGTGAAGAGTGTATGAAGCACTTGTAGCATGGCAAGAGAACTTAAAACAAGAAAACGTAGCTTGAGTTTCTCTACTGCGTAGAGCCAATTCCATGTCTACGATGTAGAAGCTGCGTCATTTATTTAATTTGTGCTTTAGCTTCTCAACGATGTAGAAGCATTTGTCTCCCTACGCCGTAGAGCTCTCGAATAAAGACTTATCTTGTGTCAAACCTCTTTACGTCGTAGAAGTAAAAACCTCTGCATCGTAAGAGCTCGATAGCTAAGATTCCAGTTTTTAGTTAAAGTCGAAATTCACTTTGTGATATGGTTTACATGTGTTATGTTTTTTATTCACACTTCGTTCTATGTCAATATCCTTCTAGACTAATTTTATTATTAGTATACTTTACATTATCCCCTTACCTCTAGATATTTATAAATATCTTAGAACATTTAAAGCACTAACGCATAAGAGATTTAAAAAGGGAATGCATATATTGTGCTAAACAGTGAATAGAATAAGATATATCAGGTCTCGTATAGGTTACAATATATAACTAGAAAACATTTTTCATAAAAAAAAAAATTTGTTCAAGTCTAAAAGGTATATAACCTTTTTTTTAAGATTACAATACACTATAAAAACATATGTCATATCTACTTCTAAATTTATCATGATTATTCATGGATAGTAGCATAATCAAGATAACCAAAATCTTTTAAACAACAGATGGATGGAAGGGTTGTGCCCATAAACTGAAAAGTAAGGAGATTAGTCAAAAAAAAAATACTGAAAAAGATAGCATGTTAGTTAAAAAGATATATAACACTCAGAACACATTTAGGCAACAGGTATAAAGGTAATCCTCTTAAAACATAAGGGATCTAGCTCTGATACCATGTGAAATGGTTTCAAAGATTATAACTAATTAAGTAAACCAGAGTCAAGAACAATTTATTTAGAAATAGTCGGCATGATTCACCGATCAATACATAAATGATTACAAAAAATATTAGTTGTTATCATCAAGATAACAACTATACGAATACAAAAATGATTATCCAAGTAAGAGCATATCAAGATGATCAAAACACACAGATCTTCTATCGTAAAAGTAAAGAGAGTTTAGGGTTTCGTAACCCAAACATTGTGAATAGATATGTTGATATAATCGAAAAACTTAACTTTATCCCTCCATCTTTAGTTTAGGGTCTCGTAACCCTAGCTAATATTGTGAATAGAGATGTTGATATAGCCGTAAAATTTAAATTTTATCCCTTCATCTTTAGCTATTGGCAAAAAAACACTCAAACCCTTCAGGTGCATAAGTAGTCCCTCAAATTTAATAAATTAAAGATAGTCATGTAAAACATAAAAAATAAAAATAAAAAATAGTTTATTGCATACTTATAGTCATATCGTATTTCTGCTTATTTGAACAATTTCTTTCGTTTCGCCTCTAGCTTGTCATGCGCATTTGCTAATTTCATGGTAGAGTTTGCTATCTTCTCAATGCACTTTAAATAGGATTTGCTCGTTAGAATATGGATAGGTTATATCTTATATGTTTATATCACTTCTTTTAGAATATTTAATAATACATTCCTTTATTTCTTTTGAGTAATTGATGTCCTACAAAGGCCATGGTCTTAAATTGAAATGATGAAAGGAGGGAAAGGTTGCTTGAGTACGTACGGGACCATTTAATACTTCAACAGGAAGCACAAAGTGGAAAATATCAAGGCCACACCCCACCATGAAAACTAAGTCGATTACGTTTTACTTTCATGCCTCTCGCTTTTTCATTTTGCATAGGAGCCATTTGGTTTAATGTAGTGACCGTTAACCTTACGAGTTCTTGCATTTGTTTATCGTCTTAGCATGCAAAAAGATGTTGTGATTGATATCCTGATCATAGACTAAGCTCGATCATTTGATGATAAAAGAATAGTTCATTATTGACAAAACAAGTTAATGCGTGAAAGGTTAACGCATTTTGCGTTTTTGTTTACTCAGCTTACTCTACTAATTTTTCCTTTCACTCAAATCATCTTAACCTGCTATTCATATCACTTTTGAGGCAGGTCTCGTCAATGCTATCCCTCAGAAATGGTGCTAGTATACTCATCAAAACGTGATATAGTAACATGGACAATTAATCCTTTCTTTACAAGCACTTCTACAAGAAGGGGATCACAACAGCGTGTATATTCATCGTAAACCGCAAAGAGTCGATATGTATTTGCCATTCCCGTAGGTGAAGGCGAGGGTCTCATTATATTCAAAGGCAAGCAGATTTGGTTTTCCCAACACCAATATTCCCTCTCCGTGTCTAAATATACCCACCTTCTATTATACTATAACGTACTACTACGAATAAACATAATTAAATTAAATGCTATCAAAGAAGCTTAAAACCTACCCCAACCCAACCAAGCTGTCGAGACCCACCCACTTCGATATATATTATCAATAAACGCATAAATAATTTAAACCCTATTTTTACTCAAGACCGTATAACATGGTTACCTCACGTGACTTGTAGGCATGACTTTGTCTAGGTGATAGGTTGTTCTTTTTGTTCTCTTCTCTTGTAATTTTCTTCTTATTTGACCTCCCAATGACATATTTTATGCACTAGACAAATTCTATATCTCGTTTTGCTATTCAATAAGATTGCTTGAATTTAAAACTAACAAGGACGGTTCTATATTCTTAACTTACATATTCGATATATACGGATTATGTCCTGACAAAGAGAAGTTCATATTAAAGTTCTAACCTTGGCATACATTTCATAGTCATTTCTATGATAAAGTTACTCCATAGCTAGACCGACCATGCAACGAAACCGCATGCACGTTTCTAGCTTTAATTTACCTATTTTCTTTTGTCTTGTATCGTATTATTTTTTTCCTAAGTAACATGTATGACTTGCCAATCGTACTATTTTTTTATAAAACTGACGAAGGATGGTGATATGACGATCACTTAAACTATCATATACATTTAAGCAACCAAACAATATGAACCACAAGGAATGATATATTCTTGAGAATAATTACGACAACAAAAAAATGGGACAAGAATTCTAACACTAAAACTATTAGTTGGTTTACGTTGAAATAAAGCTCAAGTCCCTATGGTATTGGAGTACGTTGGCTTTACAATTTTTTAATAAGGTATCAAATTTTGATAAAAATAATAAGAAATGTAATCAAATCATATTGTAATTATGATTAGTTTAATATTAAACCAAGGCAATGGTCAGCGGCTGATGCGCTCTAGATTCTCCGGGAAATGGACTCTAATCTGGCTTCTTCTTCTATTCATCAATCCACTGATCGTGTGTGTAAGGTATAGTTTATTATATACAGTAAAATTTTTCTATAAATAACAATATATTTGGTTGCTTGTGAATATTGCTGACTACCCTGTAAATTTATATATCTTTTAAGGGCAAAGACTACTCTGTGTCATTATATATAAATAATGTAGATTTCAGCTAATGATTTGAAAAAGTAATATGATGATCTAAACATATTGGGTAATGTATATTTGAATTTTATAATTTCGATTTCTTTTAATTGGAGCTAGCATCAAGCTATCAAAACGCCATGAAACATTCTTATAAAACAATCTAGTAGTATACACGAAAGCAACCACATTTTAGTATTTTACACGATCAAAAATTAAATAATAATAATAATAATAATAATAATAATAATAATAATAATAATAATAATAATAATAATAATAATAAATAAACAAAATAAACAAAAAATAATAATAATAAAAATAGAAAAATAAAGCACACTACCTAAACTTTGAATTCGAAATAATGATGAACACCTAAAGAGACCCATCCCTGTAAACAAACAATTTAGATGTCAATTATCATTATTTACTTTTTTCTTTTTGTAAAAAATCTCACCTAGATCAACTTTGGTAACCTTACATGTCAACAAAGAAATTAAGGTGTCATTTGTGGAAGCTCCTTGAATATATAACAATAGTTTGGTGACAAGTAATGAGTTAAGATTTTATTTTGAACTAGAGTGTTGTCTATGATTTTTCTTTTCTTTATGAAAATATATTGCGTTTATTTAGAGGTAAACTTAAAGAATAATAAAAATTATAAATAATCATATTTTTAAATGGGGTGATCGGCTGATTATCCGTGTCTCTATGGCTTTGCTTTCAATGTCTTGTAGCTGATTCTAAATGCTTTGGAGGATATATTCCTTGCGTTTGTCGTATCACACATCCCCTACCCAAATCCTTACTCTTTCCTACTCCCACCACCCTAACTTCATTTTTTTACTCCTCCCAACAAAAAGATAGCTTAATTGAATGGTTCAAAGGTCAAACACATTTTTATCAATCTATAGTTTGTGATTTTTTGTTTCTAGGAGGCCGGTCAAGAAGCTGTATATATAGTCAATATGATAGTTCGTACTTGGTAGATTATAGAGCGACTCGCCATGGTATAAACACCAACGAGTAAGTGATACGCTAGTTACACTCTCAACTAGCCAAAGTTTCCTTTATATTGATGAAATACAAAATTTTCCCTCTTTAATAAAGTAGTAGTATAGATCCCCTAACATTTAATCTTGGCTTTGCCCATGCATAAACGTATACATCGACATTAAGATCTTAAATATTCAACCTTTGTGACCATTTCTTGTTAAATTACATGTTAATTGATTCATGCATTTTCATACCAGATAGCTAGCGGGGTTTAAAATGTGCTTCTAGTGTAAATTTTGATTGAGACAATAAAAGATGCATAAATACTAGCTGACTAAGTAAATAAAAAGTCTTAAGCATTCTCTTTATGTGTTATATATGTAAGGTTGATCACATGCATGAGAATTCGAACTCGTTGTAGGTTGCAGCATGAGTGTGAAATGAAATCCAGTTGAGCTTTTGACCATTATGGTAGTATATATATACCCCGAATGGTTGCATGTGACAAGACAACTGAAAGTTTATATTAGGTTAATAAGTTAGTAAACGGGTAACAGATAAAGATCTTAATTCTTTCAGGCTAACGGAGAAAATTCTAGCATTTTTATCTCTAAGTACATGGTATAACCAGTATTTCCGTGACTGCTTTTAGACTTTCAATAGTTTAACTCCTGAAAACATTATGGACCCATCTTGCCTTAAGAAATCTTGTAAGATTGTGTTAGATGTACAATCATATTCAAACGATCTATCATATACCCAAGGCTTTTGGTCTAGTGGTATATGAGTGGTCTATCAACCTAGAGATTGTGTTTTCAACTCTTGTTGAAACGATGTATCATATCGTGCTAAAAAAATTTAAAATGTAAACTTACCATATAATTACATTCAAGTTTTTCAATTTGTAATTTATTATCAATAAAAATCAGCTCTTATAACCATTATATTGACCGTAACTATTATGTATGCCTGTCAATCAACACCTAATATTCTGTGAATTTAGTTGGGCAAAGGCAAACTTATATAGCACTGAAATGATACACACACACGTAAATTCAGTGCGTGTAGAGTTTAGACATGAATATTATATTAAAAATACTTGACTTAAATAACAAGCAAAATTCCTGTATTATTCTCACATAATAATGCATGTGTTCGATGGAATGTATAAATGAGATATCAATGCAAATGAATTATGGCGAATATGACTTTTCAAGAATCAAAGTAAGGGTACTGTTATTGTCTTATCATTGCGCTGCTAGGGTTACCCATAATCAAGTAGATGGGCATATCAAAAAAGAAACCTAAACTAGTGGTAATTAACTGTATTTAGTAAAGAGGAGAGGAATAAGAAATTATTTTTTATCTTGTACTCTCGAGTTAGAAAGAAAAGAGAAGGAAGTAACAAAAAAAGAGTTTTAAAATCAACTTCACTATATTTCATCCCAATTTGGGAAGTAAATTTGGAGAGTAATTTTTATGTAATTTGCTATCCTTTAATTTCCTATCCTTTCCGAAAAAATTAATCTCAGGGACACAATTTTTTTTTTATTACCATCCAAAACTTTTTCATTTCACTCCAAAAAATAAACTCGTGAACAGAGTGTTGGTTGTCTAAATAATACAAATACACAGTACATACTTATACATATACAATTATAAGATATGCATATATTTTCAGTTTCTCATAAAAAAAAGTTTGGACATGTTTAGAAACAAATATGTATACCTTAATTGGTTTATATATATTTTTTTAACGTATTATATTTTAACCAAAATTTGCTCCTTCATTCAAATTTATGTGCTTTGTTCTGAAAACAGTTGAGAAGATAGAAATCAAGGAAAATATAAGAAAAACTTCGGTGAGAATATATATGAGCTCAAACCAAGAAAAAATAGGAAAATTTAATAAAACGAAGATATATAGATAAAGGTGAGAATTTAACATGCAAGTTAATAAGATATATACTTAATTAATTAAGTATAATAGAAATGTGGACACTTGTGCATGCATGAATATATGAAATAAATTGAATTAATTCTATGGTTTTGTCTTTAGCAATTACTATAGTGCAATATATTCATCAGTGGTATAATAATAATCGGAAGAATATTAGTGTCTTTATGGTTATTGGTGAGAGATTAAAATGCTGTGAAGGTGAAGAAGACAAGAAGGACATGAAGGAATCGCCGGAATCAACGCCGTTTCGGCTCATGTGACCTACCCACGACGTTATATATTTAAATATCTATTAATCAGTTTTGATTTTATCTTCATTGCTTTTTTAAATCGTAAACTCAAACGCGTATGTTATGCACTTTCTCATTCGTTCATGATATATATACATGACATTTGACATTAGATACCGCTGGGCAAAGACATGTTTACGAATTTAGTAACTTTCTTTAAACCATTGGTTACGAACAATTACATGTTTATTATTTTATCATGTATTAAGTAAATAGTGCTTGTTGTAGTAGAGTTAACTCATAGGGATAATGGCCGGGTTTGAGGGTATAATGAATTAACTGAAGCAAAAAATGAAACTAATTAATCACGCATTCCTTTATTGAAACAATTAGGCAATTATTAATCTAAATCTGATATAAACTATATGTGTAGTTAGTTTAGTCCTACCAGTTTGTAGTAAATGTAGAGATTCTCAATTTATAAGTAGTACCGATGAGAACGAAACTTTCAAAATCCATGGGTGCGTTTAGTTGGTGACTACTTTGTTCAGAAATTTTCTATAATAAAATGAAAAAATTGAAAACATGTTGAATCTCATTTTTTTCAAAAATTTATTTAGAAATAGAAATTCTCACTTTTATTTTCTACTTTTTTTCTCTAACAAAAAAATGACAAGGTTTCTCAATTTATAATTCAAGTATTTCATTTTAACCCTAATTACTATTGGTAACATTTCACCTTTCATCCTCGTCGCCGCTCACCGTCGCAATCCAAGATAATATTTTAAAAAAGGAAAAATATAACTCCATCTAAACGGGTTTTTAAAATTTTCAACTCTTTTCTAAAGAAAAAAGTTATTCCCTTCACAAAAAATCTAGAAATGGAAAATAAGATAATTTTCTACAACTAAACGCTACCTAAGGTCGTGTTTAATGCATAATTTTTTTCTTATTTTTTCCACTTTTGATTATCTTGAGAAATGAATGGTTTTTCTTTTTCACATAAATGTGAAAACTTGAAAAACTTGCTTAGATTATGTTACAATCTTCACATTAAAAAATAGAAAAAGGTAAGTTGGATTTTTCAATTTTTTTACTTAAAACTTGAGAAATAAGATCCTCGTAATTTTGGAAGAATTTTAAAAAGTTGTGACTAAAAAAACTTTCTAATTTGTCATTTTTAATGAAAAAATTCTTAGAGAAAGAGGTACGGTGGGCTGTTAGCCTCGTGCCATTCTACTAACCCAAACCAAGCAACGGCTCACGGTACCAGATGTGTTGTAAAATCTTCTTAGCTGGTAGCCAAAAGCCAGCGCCAATGATTTTTTTTATTTTATTTATTTATTTATTTATTTATCTTTTTATGTTGTATTTATGTATTTAGTGTGGTATGTGTGGACCCAACAGCATCACATTTTCTAATGTCAACAGTAACAACACAAAATTTGATGCCAACGAATTTAAGATGTTATTGAAGGTTTTGTTGACGTGGCAGCTTTTTTTGCCAACGGCATCACTGTACCCGATGCTCTTAAAAAGAAAGGAACATATTTCACCAATTAAACACACCCTAATATACTCTAATCATTTAAGTGATAAAATATATCATTCAATGAAAAGAAGGGTATGAACAATTAGTAAATGCAATATGTAGGGGAAAATGCCCAACATTGGGCAACAATCCTATTAAAGGTTTGAATAATCGATCGGAAATCATAAAGATGGTAGTTCACCTCCTTGAATGTAAGTTTGAATCGAGCTACACTATCCCACTAGGTAGCTATTTTGAGGCCCACCTCTAGGACTAGGAACTACATTACCTCAATCTCAAGACCCAACGCAAATGGCCTTTTGGCCCCTACCATTTCCTTTCTAACTTTCGTATTTAAAACTTGAAAATATATTAGGCCTAGATGAGTTCGGACGAATCCAGTATCGAACTGGTACTGTTTTCTTCAGTGCATAAAAGTGTACAAATTTATAGTACTGTTTTCTTCCGAGCATAAAAGCGTACTTGTGCCGTACTGGACTGGAATCCGGTACCGGTGCCGATACCCATTATCTGAAAAATGATACATATTCAGTTTTTTCCCGTTTGTTAAAACCAAAATAAACAAAGCTAGACAAACCAAAGACGAAGATATACATTGTTACTTATGTTTCATCTTGGACAACAAGATTAATTAATAATAAGCATAACTCACTATATAAATATTGTGTGCGAATAATATCAAGTACATATTCACCTTTGTATTTAACAAAGATACATATCATTAATAATAAACATAACTCATAAAAAAATAGTAAATCATTAGTATTATTGAAATATGATTGAGGATGAGGAGCAGGATAATTTGTGAAGGTAAACTTGATGATTTTAGTGATTTATAACATGTTACGGTTTAAATTTTGGGAGTATTTGTAAGGGTCTATGGTTGTCACGGAAGGTTTAGGAGCCTTATTTCTATTCAACTTTGTGTTTGGACGTGTGCCCGTCTTTTTCTAGTGTAGCATGCATGAGGGTGACTAATAAGATTGCTTGTATATTGAAATTAATTCAAAAGATAACCTCTTTTGGTACCAAAACCGGGATTTTCGGTTCATATCCTAAACCGTTTTGAAGGTACTGAATTTTTTCTCCACAAATTTCGTAGTCCCGATACCGTACCATGTAGTGGGAACCGCAACCAGTTCAGTACGTCATCGATCATCGGTACGGTTCTAATTCGGTATCGAGATCTGGGCCGAAATGCTCAGGCCTAAACTTTTTTTAGAACGACTTGTTAGTAGTTAATGGTTCGAGTCGTGCAGTGACATCCAAGCAGGCAGTATACCTTTATCTAACCTTCACCTTTGGGAAATAAACACCGCTCTTTTTTTCCACTTTGCCTAGGAAAAGAACCCCATTAGCAAGAATCGAACCCGAGACCTCCAAGAGAACCCCCCCCCCCCCCCCCCCCCCTCAAGGTTACCCCTGATGGCCACTTAATCTAGACGAAGTAGTTAAACTTAAGGCAACAAACAACATCATCACCGCTAATTCAACGTCACATACATTAGCTTTTCACTTCATCTCTAATATCACAACCAAACATGTTTAGTGAGACCACTAACTTCACCACCAAACATACCCTACATAAAAACAAATATACTTACATACAAATATACACACAAATTTTCCTCTCACCATACACCACAGAGTTCTCATATAAGAAAAGGGACAACAAGTTGTAACATTGGCACAACATGCGAGGGGAGAGGTTTGGCGGGCGAGCACACGTCCTCTTCCTCCATACTACCGCCGGCCTAAGTTTAATTTTGTACATAAACTTGTACATATCGATTAAGCTTAAGTGTAAGTCTCTTTATCATATATATGAATCATTTCTACTTCCTACAATACCGACTCATTTTCATATCGATCAAGTATCGATTTAATTTATCATCAATCGAGCAGACCGTGAATATCCATAAGACCATAAAATCTAATGATATTATCATCTCTGCTTACAACTTTACATGATATAAGTTTCTATTATATATTATATATTGCGCGAAAAAATTGATTTTGATTATAAAAAACATGTCATTTCCACTAACATTACTATATATTTGATTTAAGGCAAAAGATTTATTATTTGATTGACTAATCCTTTATATTGGAATGGTTGAAGAGTCAAATAGATAGTATAGTATAAATATTCGTTCAAGTAAAATGTAGTATAATAGAAAGGTAAAGCACACTCATGCAGTTACTATCTAGTAAGTACATCAGTCGACTCGCAATCTAAAGTCAAAAATCCAGGTAAATAAATACTCCGATAAGCACACCACTCTAAACCTTTTCTATGCAGTAAAAGATAGTACAGTAATAAATTTCAATTATTAAATTGTACTGTAATATAATATTTCATTTTGCACTAGTATAAAATGTTTGGATTATATCCGGACAAAGAAAACTATTCAACTATATTCGGAGAGAGCTAGTTTTAGCCCCAATGACTGGCCCATAAGCCCGGTCCTAACTCCTAACTATTTGCATTAGCAGATTATTTCGTTTTTCAACGAATTTAGGTCTTAAATTTGCCTTGAAGTTGAACATCTTGAAATTACCTTGAATTTGTTCATTAAACTTGAACTAATTAATTCGGTACTAACAATCACTAAAACTAATCCAAACCATGGTAACCTTTGGTTGATAATTGTTCACTGTGTGATCATGTTCAATGGTCGCCGTAATAGACTTTGATAATTCGCAACGGTTAATTTGTGTTCACAGTTTAATTGTTTGGTTTAGCATTATACATCACAAATTCAAAAGCCTATAGCATCTATACTATACCTTAAACTTGCAAACCAACATGCACACCAACACTTCAACACTTTCTAGATTTGCGTATTAATCTTCCGTTATTTTGCTACTCTGCTAACCCGAGCTGAATATTTCACCTTCAAACTCAGTAACTTAAGCTTGATTGCCTCAATGATTATAGCCAACAAAACATCGGAGCTTCGTACTTCTTTAATAAACAACATTTTAGAGCAATTGGTGAGATGACATCCCAAAACTCCACATTAAGGTCCCACGGGTGCCACGTCACCATGGCATACCTTCGTTTACAACCCTCTTATCATAGCAAACCATAACTTACTCATTTGACCTCCACTATTTTCCTATTTTAATTTTTTTATTCAATTTATCAAATAACATAAAATTCATTTCATTCAAATTTAAAATATAATACAACATATTAAAACATACGAGACATAAAATAAACATACGAAAAACAAAAAACGATACGAAAAAAAAATCATACAACACAAAAACAATATGATACGAAAACACAAATCATCCAACAATTCTCATGGAGCTTTTATATAGATTTGTAATTGTCGATAAGATCTGATTTCTCCTCCCACACTTGCAACACTTGTTCCCTAACCATCTTCAAGGCGACATGAAGTTGTAGATCTGTTTCATCATTTCTTAATAGAGTTTGTAGACTAACCCTAATAGCATGATGGTCTTGAGGCAGCTCACGCAAACTTTCGACCTCTGGAGCATGATCATGCATCTGTAGATAATACGAGTTATCTCACCTGGCAAATTGTTAATCAGCTTGTGTTCTTTTTCTTGTTCATTGCGTAATCGGGTAAGGATAGCCTTTTGCACCTCAGTTGGTTCGTTAGCTATACTTACGAGAGAGTTTGATAAGAAGTTGTGTGAGAAAACGAAATGCTGTTAGAGTGGTATTTATGGAGGAAAATAGCCGTTGGATGATATTTTAAAATTCAAATTCCAACTAAAAGTAACAGTACGAACTAAAATTCAAATTCAATCTTAAAGTAAAAGTACAACATATTAAACACGATATGGACAAAGATAAACACGATACGGAAAACAAATCAAACAACATCGTTAAGCATTTCTTTAGACCCATATGGGGTGGTTTCGCAAAACCTCACACACGTTAACATATTGGAAGCTTCTCCCACCAAAGCGTTGTTCAAAAATGCTCTTTGCATTCTCGAGACAATCATTGTCATTTTCCCCGCTTGTACGCTGCAACTGATTGTAGATAGCGTTGAATTTCTTACATTCGCTGATGAGTCTTGTCCATTTACACGTGACCATATTTTTGTTACGATTGTCACCGTCAGTCTGATTGTCGAACATGTCTACAACCTGATTCCAAAAAGAGTGTTCATTGTAGTCGGTTACGTCTTGGGAAACTGCAACCCAAACTTCAGCTAGCAAGTTTTCTTCTTCTTTTGACTAACGAGTATTCATTTCAAATGTTTGAACTTTGAATCAATTTTATATAGAAGTATGTGGAAAATAGTGTGTTATGGTATATTATTTATAGATGTTTGAAACAATAAGAGCCGGATTTATTCAAATTCAAAATTAAAATTCAAATTTAAAATCAAAATTCAAATTCAAATTTAAACAGGCGGGATTTATTTAAAATTCAAATTCAAATTTAAACGGGCGGGATTTTTTCAAAATTCAAATTCACATTTCAAACACTTTCAAAATGTGCCTATAAATGGCAATCACATTCACAGACTTCTCACACATAAACACTTTCAAAATCAAAACGCGACATTCAAAATTCAATGTCTCGCAAAGATTTCTCCCAACAATTCCCCAGTCCTCTCAAAGATTTCTCACAACAATTCTCAAGTCCTCCAAATGAACCGGTGAACATTCCAACGGAAGATATCTTTCCGGTATTCCACCCAGAAAATGAACCGATAAGCACTCCATCGGTTAACACTCTACCGATAAACATTCCACCTGTTAACAATCCACCGGTAAACACTCCACCGGTGGACCACCAAAACAATCCATTTAACTTTACTAAGGAATATCTCCGAAAACTTGAGCAGGATGAGGAAATACTAAGAGAGATACGATAAAACGATGCACGAGAGGAAGCTGCTCGTCTGGAGCAGGAAGCCAGGAATGCACAACATCTTAAGGACAACTGGTGAAACTATTCAACCCCCCCCCCCCCTTCTAGTTTCTACAAAAACTAAAAATCAAAACAGAATATGAAAAACTTTTAAAAAAAATAGGGTCACAGATTATCAATACACCATATACAATTAAATTTGTATACGCCGTACTTAACTCTGCTCGATACGCCATATACCAAAAATGGTAGATACGCCGGATTCACGATATTTACAGATTTTTACACGAATTTATAAACAAAAATCATGGAAAACTAAAACTACAAATAAACCAAAAAAACACAAAAATCCACTAAATAAGCAAAAGCTAAAGCCGCTCCTCGACAACGGTGCCAAATACTTGATGTGTTATTATTATGTCTTAAATTCATAATAGTGAACTAACAAATAGACTAACACTAACGGGCAGTGTACCTGATCAATTATAGTTGGAATGGTAAGTATGGGTTGTTCGCAAGGAGCGGATGTACTAATGCTTAACCTAGTGGCAAAACTAATCTAAACACTAAAAAGGGTTCAGTCTAAAAGATTTGACACGATTAAGTGTTTAAACTAATAAATAAATTAAAACAAAATAAATGTGAATATGAGGTCAATGAGAGAAGAACGTGCTACCTAACTTCATCCCTGTTACACCTAGAAACCAAAAGAAGTACTTTTATATGATATTATATTGTAATTTTTAACCATACATGGTTTTGATACATAGTTAGTAGATTTTACGTGGTTGCTTAGTTTTGGAAAAAAAAAGTTAGAAGTTAAAATATTAGTCAATGTGTTAAGTGTTTATGTGTGTGATGTTTTAAATGGCTAATATCTTAAAAATAGAACTTGAGATCTTGAAATTGCCAATAATGCAAACATCCACCAGATTTTTATGTACCTAACTAAAGGTTGACTCTAGTTGACTTTCTAAAGAGTTCTAGATTGTGCTTGTGTGTTGGTGACATCAAATAAGGACTAAATATACGCATTATTTATCCCGTTTATATTGCTAATTTACTACTATTTTATAAGAGAATTGATACTTAATTTTTTACTTTTGTAATTGTCATTAATTCTGGAGCAATTGTGTAAAGTAGTAGAAAAAGACGTGTTTTGCTGCTAAAACAAAGATATTACAAAAAGACTACTTATCAGACATTCAATATGGCGTATTGATGCTAGATAGATACACTGTATCCATGCACTTAGATGAAATCAGAGACCTTGTCTGACTTTGAAAAATACGGCGTATCCATATTTGGGTATACGCCGTATGCCCGTATATGATACTTGTTCTATGACAATGAAGACACGTTATTTGAAGAATATAGCGTATTGGGTTCTATGGATACGCCCTATAGGAGCCCTAGCTATTTGAAGAACCGTGACGAGATTACATGGAATACGGCATATCGAATCCCTAGGATACACCGTATGCCCGTATACGAGCCTCAGTCGAGAAACCAAGTGAATAACTGAAGTTAAATGAAGAAATCACGTTTACATGATGACCTTATAGATGTTTCACTGTTTTGGTCATAAATTCTTCGTGAACTCCGTTTTACTCGATCAAGTAGCCACGCGAAGAGAAAAAGATTTTCTACAACCTGAGAATTGAATATGGTGTATTAGGGTTGGCCAATACGTCGTATTAGAGGTTGAACAGCAGGTTGTATTTTCAGCAATTACTTAGAGGGTACTCTTGCCTAACCCTATCAATACCAAAGCCCTAGAACGATTTTTACACCATTATTCAGTGTTGAGGGCAGCCCCAAATCGTCCCTAACACCTCCTTGAAGATCCATTCCATCCATGAAGAACATCTCCATTCATCATTCATCGTTTATCATTCGGTTTGAACATAGTTTTGTCTATGAACTTGTTTTTATTCTTGTTTGATTATACATTGATTATCTTTACTGAGATATGGGCTAACACCCTTAGGTGTTAGCCAAGTTTATGACAATCATGTGTTTTTGATATGTTTTACATCGATTACTAGTTTACCTTGTTGGATATTATTTATGTTTATCGCGTATGCTAGTTTATTTACTTGTTCTTGACAATATATTAAACGTCCATGTTAAAATAAAGATAAATGTGCATTTTTTTTAACTAGCTAGACATATTTTTCAAAATATGGTAATGATAATTGATAAGGTGAAAAATGAACTGTTTTTAGGGGGTCATTTAAGCCCGAATTCGAATTTATTTGATCAAATAATGCCATAAATCGTTCCTTTTGTCATTTTAGGTACTTTTGGAGTGAATTCTGGAAAAGGAAGCATTTTAGACGTTTTTGGAGCATAAGAGTGAAGAAAACGGCAAAGTCTTAATTTTCCTTGCTGGGAACAGTACCTGACGGCGTCAAGAGTCTTCAAGTGACGGCGTCAAGAGTAATATAAGAGGTGGAAGTGGATAAAGTCCGTGACGATCCAGAAGAGTTTTACACTAGGGACATGACGGCGTCACCATAGGCCGCCATGGTCCAAATAAGAGTGATGGCCCAGAGTAGAATTGCACATGACGGTGTCACAAGTGGATCTAGGCAATCCGATTTCATTATGGGCGGCAAGTTGACGGCGTCAGAATTTCCTTCTTGATGCCGTCACCCTGTAAAATCTATATATAGTTTTGCAATTTTCATTCATTAAGAGGAACAAGTAGGGTATAACTTTGAAGAGAAACCCTAGTCCGAATATTACAGCTTTTTCAAGGGTTTTTACCTTTTGAAACCTTTCATGTTCAATTGAGATAAGTACCATTTCAATTCATTCAATATGTCTATATGTTGTTTGAATATATCTTACACTTGTCTTGAATTTAACGTGCTTGGCTAGATCTCTTGTGTGTTTGCTTAAATGTAGTGAAACCCAGATGTTAATTATGGGTTGATTGTTTGGTTATAGTTGTTATGGATGATTGTATTCGATGTTAGGCTTAAGAAAACTGGCAGACTTCCATTGGTGACATACTTGAACGTCTTAAGAAACATGATTAGAGGTGTACTATAATTTTTGGTTGTATTTAATGCATAGGAGAATTCTAATGATCCCATGTTATGAGCTTCTAACGGCTCGACATAGGAGTGAAGTAGGATCCTATAGAGTTAGGGAATATTGTACACGGCCCTACGACTAGTATTAAGGAATACGACCCGTCATCCATGCAATTGTAACAAACTATCAACCTGTAAAAGATATCTAGGGAGTAATGAAACCTAAGTAAACACAACTTTCCCTATTATTGTTCACAGCACTAGTTTAATTAGATTTCATTTCATTTTTGTTATTTTATTTTGATTGCATCTTAGTTATTGGGTTAGTTGATTAGCAACTAATTCCGCCCACTCCTCCAAAAACTGAGATTTTACTTGCTTTATAAAAATATAAAAATACAAAAAGAATCAATCCCTCACCTCTAGACCTAGTTTTTAGGCTTTCTAATCCTAGCGACACTATTCCTGAGTTGAACGATCAATCCCCTGGTACTTGTCACTATAGTATACTACAACGATCAGGTACACTGCCTGGTGGGGGTTGTAAGCTTCTCGAGATCCCTCGAGAGGTAAATCCTGGTGGGATTCCCACGTATCAAGTTTTTGGCGTCGCAAGCCGGGGAATAGTTATTGTCTAGGTTAGGATTTCTTTTTATTAGGTCTACTTGCTAGATTCCTTTCTAGTAAGATTTTATTTTTATTTCTAGGTTTTCTTTAGTCTATCTTTTTCTTCATGCCTTTGTTAGTAAACTAAATTCATTGACTATTCCGTTGACCATTATGGAAAACGCGAATCCACCCCTTTCCCCTAGAGAAGTGGCTTTGTTGCTTGAACAGATTGAAAATGAGATTAGGGAGCTTAGGGAGCTTAATAGGTTAATTAATGTTGAGCTCGATCATGCATTTAGAGCGACCTCCTTGTATTCATATAAGGACCTAGGACCTAATGATTCTGAGGATGTGGTTGAGGAACTTGAGGAAGGGGAGATAGATCCAAAGCTAGATGACTATTTTAATCTATACCCCACTATGGAGGAGATTGCGTACTATAAATATCTTATTGATAATCCTCGACCTCCTTTTACTAGAATTAAACCTAAGATAAAGAGAGGCGATCCTAAGAATGCAAAAATACCATGTATGATTGGGTATAAACATATTGACAATGCTTACATTGATTTTAAATCCCCAATCAACATTATGTCCTCAAGTATTTATAATGATATAGTTTAAACAAGACTTGGACCTAGAAGAGATCCTAAATACCCTTGTGGAGTTTGTAACTTCGTCGGGAGAGTTAAAGGTCTACATGTCTTTGTTGGGAACTTTACTTATATCAATGACTTTATGGTTGTTGAAGACCTAGCTAGTGTTATTGATTGTCGCTTATCCCATGTTGTGTTTGGTAAACCATTTGTTGAAGAGTCCAAGTTAGAATATGATGAGATAGAAGGGACAATCCGATTTGCTAGTAAAACCGATAGGATCACACATAGGATGCCTAATAGAATGAAAGAATTTCGTTTTGTGCCTCGATTTGACATGGATAACATTGATGCTTTTGAGGACATCAATGAAGAGGATAAGAAAAAGGGCATGGACTATGTATGGGAGAATAAGAGCCTTTTCTACAAAGATTGCTTGACTCTAGGAATGAAATATAAAGTTGATAAGGAATTTGCCAATAGGATTATAGGAGCAATTGAGAAAAAGGTGGTTGGTCTCTATAAAGAACATTTACAATCGGAGAGTGAGACCAACGATGAGGTCATGTAATTGCCCATGACCTTGAGTCTAGCTACAAGACTCGTAAATAAAGAAAAGCGCTTCTTGGGAGGCAACCCATGTTTTGTGTGATTTTTATTTGTTTGATTGTTATTTGCTTCCGTATTCATGCTTTATTTTTATTGTTGGTAGATCTTGTTTCAAAACTAAAATTGTGAAAATACTTTATTTTGTCGTTTGACTTCGTCTTAACTTCATACAAAGGTATTTCGCAAAAGATAAGTGTAAGGGGAAACCCCAAATATGTTTTTAAGAAACGAAATTGATCATGATTCTCCACAATATTAAACGGACATGTGCATTAGTATTTGCTAGAGTCAAATGCTTGTATCGATTCATAATTATGTTTTGCAGGATTTTCCAGGAAGTAGGACATAAGTTTTTCCAGAAATTTTCTAGAAACTTAACGTAAAGATTTCTGTAGGTCACTTCTGACGGCGTCAAGAGTTAACTCCTGACGGCGTCAAGTGTAAAATTCTGGAAATTTTGCTAGTTTTGTTTTTCTAACGGAGTCTTGAAGTTTTTGTTAATTCTTTAGTTTTATAAACTCCAGGAAATCTGCAAACATTCATTCCACAAGCATTATATCTTACATTGTTTTCTAGGACTTGTTAGTATATATAGATTGCTGCCGATTTTACGCGAGGTTGCCTTGTTTGTTTTCGCAGGTTTAACAGGTTATATATGACAAGAAGATGATTTATTTTTCTGGAAGGGAAGCTTTGATTGTTCATTTTCTTGGAGGAAGATCTAACCTTGTTACCACACTATCAACACCGAACGAATCAGGGGAGTATTTGATTTCATTCTTTTACCTGTTTTACTTTTACATTCTTTAATTGAACATTGGGGACAATGTTCATCCTAAGTGTAAGGGGAGGGTAAATAATGATACCTTATAGGATACAATTGCACTTGAGTTTGTTTGTTTGATGGTAGGTGTGTAATAAAACTATGAGAAATACTTGTTAGTGTAATTTTAGCACCAAATTTAAAATTTTTTTACAACATTTAGGAGTGAAACTTTAGCCTTAGCAAGCGTCTCATGGATAGGAGTCGTATGACTAGCACAAAACCGTACCATTCAGAAAAAATTTTCACCCAAATATGCGAGGTTCGCCATTAGATTTGATAGGAAAAGCATTTACTATTAGTGCTTATGAGTGTACCGGTAGCATTTAGATTCTAGAACTTGCGTTAGTGATGCATCCCGAGACCGCTAGTGAGACTACATTCGTGTAGTAGGATTTACTACATGATAAGAGGCATTAGGATCACCCTTGTGTTAAACCCGTATCATAATTACTTGACCATTTAAGTTATATTACTTGGCTAGTAAAGTCAACTAATTTTTCCCACACCTTAGCGTTGTACTCATTTTTAGTACACGAAACCCCTAGTACACCCCTCCGAGCCTATCTTTTCGTTTATAACTTTAAGCATCTTACTTAAAGGAAGAATTTGTTACAACCCACTTAAATGTACAACCAAATCGCCTTAGCCTTCCGTGTATGCACTCATCTTTAGTGCATTATTGTTACATGTTTAAACCCTTAGTTAATTATCTAATTGATTACATGGTTGCTAAGTCGAGTCATATCTTGTACATATTGTTTTGGGACGATTGGGACTCATGGGTAAAGTACTAATGTTATGAAGTAATGGGGAAGAACATCATATATTACCCCCATATGTGCGTTAATTTTGAAAGTACTCCAAGTGTTTTGATTATCTTGATTCGAGTCATTAGATTAGTTTATTGTAAAGTATGTAAAAATTCAAGTGTAAGGTGAATGTTCATTCCCTATTATGTATTATTTTGGATGGTAAGGTAAGAGTGTATGCAAAAAAAAAAAAAAAAAAAAAAAAAAAAAAAAAAAAAAAAGTCGAAAAATTAAGAAATAGAAATAATAATAATAATAATAATAATAATAATAATAATAATAATAATAATAATAATAATAATAAAAGGAAAAGAGAAAAACATACGAACTACCATCCCGTTTCATTCTATGTTTATTTTATGTTTTTGTTATTTTTCATTCATTAGCTTAAGTCGAGTCTAGTCTTGGCTTAGCAACGCCATATTGTACATGTAACTGACCAAGATGATTAACTCGCCACCAGTAAAGATTGCCTTTATCCAACAAAACCGTGTATTCCATATCCCTACACCTAACGTTATAACCCTTTGAAAGACCTCTTTGATAGTTTATCATATGTGCTTACGCCATGTGGTGGAGGTTTGATCCTTTCCCAAACCTATGGTAATCTATTTTGTTATGACAGGTAGTGAGAGATGTTTTTCATTTCCATATTGTAAGAGATGTTTTCCATTTTCATATTGTGATATATACTTTATTACACCCCGGGAGATGTGAGTATTAAAACACTATTTGTGAGGTGCTAGTGTATGACCTCCGTGCTTGTCTTTGGTCTTTAGTAGAACGATTATTTGTTGTAATTACTTTTATATTAGTGTTAAATGACCCCTAAATCGTTCCTTTTGTCATTTTAGGTACTTTTGAAGTGAATTCTGGAAAAGGAAGCATTTTAGACGTTTTTGGAGCCTAAAAGTGAAGAAAACGGCAAAGTCTTAATTTTTCTTGCTGGGAACAGTACCTGACGGCGTCAAGAGTCTTCAAGTGACGGCGTCAAGAGTAATACAAGAGGTAGAAGTGGATAAAGTCCGTGACGATCTAGAAGAGTTTTACACTAGGGACATGACGGCGTCACCATAGGCCGTCATGATCCAAATAAGAGTGACGGCCCAGAGTAGAATTGCACATGACGACGTCACAAGTGGATCTAGGCAATCCGATTTCATTATGGGCGGCGAGTTGACGGCGTCAGAATTTCCTTCTTGACGCTGTCACCCTGTAAAATCTATTTTGCAATTTTCATTCATTAAGAGGAAGAAGTAGGGTATAACTTTGGAGAGAAACCCTAGTCCGAATATTACAGCTTTTTCAAGGGTTTTTACCCTTTGAAACCTTTCATGTTCAATTGAGATAAGTACTCTTTCAATTCATTCAATATGTCTATGTGTTGTTTGAATATATCTTACACTTTTCTTGAATTTAACATGCTTGGATAGATCTCTTGTGTGTTTGCTTAGATGTAGTGAAACCTAGATGTTAATTATGGGTTGATTGTTTGTTTATAGTTGTTACGGATGATTGTATTCGATGTTAGGCTTAAGAAAACTGGCAGACTTCCATTGGTGACATGCTTGAACGTTTTAAGAAACATGATCAGAGGTGTACTATGATTTTTGGTTGTATTTAATGCATAGGAGAATTATAATGATCCCATGTTAGGAGCTTCTAACGGCTCAACATAGGAATGAAGTAGGATCCTATAGAGTTAGGGAATATTGTACACGGCCCTACGACTAGTATTAAGGAATACGACCCGTCATCCATGCAATTTTAATAAACTATCAACCTGTAAAAGATATATAGAGAGTAATGAAACCTAAGTAAACACAACTTTCCCTATTATTGTTCACACCACTAGTTTAATTAGATTTCATTTCATTTTTGTTATTTTATTTTGATTGCATCTTAGTTATTGGGTTAGTTGATTAGCAACTAATTCCGCCCACTCCTCCAAAAACCGATATTTTACTTCCTTTATAAAATTATAAAAATACAAAAAGAATCATCCCTCACCTCTAGACCTAGTTTTTAGGCTTTCTAATCCTAGCGACACTATTCCTGAGTTGAACGATCAATCCCCCGGTACTTGTCACTATACTATACTACAACGATCAGGTACACTGCCTGGTGGGGGTTGTAAGCTTCTCGAGATCCCTCGAGAGGTAAAGCCTGGTGCGATTCCCACGTATCAATAATTGTTATTTTAGTTAAGTTTTTTATTCAGTTCCATTTGATTTTAGTTTGATTAGTAAATTAAAACTAAACCAAAAACCTTTTATTTAATTCAGTTAGGTTCAGGCTTGATCTGAAAAATGACTTTCAAACAATGGTTTGGTTCAAATCGGTTTGGCATAATTTAGTTTCTGGTGGTTTTAGCCGAATTATGAACATGGGGTTTTATTTTACGTTTTTCCATATTAATTCATTATATTTTAAAAATTATTTAAGTGATTTGACTAATTTTAAAGGCTCACTTCGGTTTGGGCTTATTTAAACATAGTCTTAATCACGGCTAAAAAACATTTTAAGGTGTTGTTTTCTTTAAGGGTTTTGCATGAAGGGTTAAGGATTAAACTGAAAAGATTTGTTTGGTTTGTATCCATCGCCTACGTGGAGGCTTCGCCGTGCTCGCCGCCACTCGCCATTGAACCTTTCGTCGTGCAAACAGCGAAGGAAAATCCCTGTAAAAGTGTTGTCTGAGTAGGACCATGTAAAGGGATAAACGATTATATTTTTAGAAAAGGTGTTTTGGTAAATGTTAAATATATCATTGTTTAGATGTTAACTAGATCTTCACGAGCTAACGGAAGATGATTCCACTGAGATTTTTTTTTTTTTTTTTTTTTTTTTTTTTTTTTTTTTTGAATAAACATGGATTATAAGATGGCCAGATGACTAGTGAATGGAGATGAAGGTGCCAATATGATTATGTTTCTGCTAATACTTTTTGGTTTGGTGGAAGACACATGAGGTAGATGACAACTTACATTAGAACGTGGATGAAAATAAGAAGGTAGGCATATATAATATAGGTTTTTAATATGTTGTATTGTAATCTAATATGTTTTTTAATATGTTGTATTGTATTTTTATTTTAATAAATGAATTTTAGTTTACTTGGAAATTTGAAAAAATAAATACATTGAAAGTAGTGGGACCAAAATGAATAGGTTCTGTTGTGTTATGATAAGAAGATATGTTGAACGGGTTGCATTATGATGATGTGACACCCCGTGAGACCCAAATGAAGAGGTTGTGTTGTGTTATGATAAGAAAATATGTTGAAGGGGTTGTGTTATAATGATGTGGCACCCTGATGCGGGATCACAAGACCTTCGCAAAAGGTTTTACCTCTCAAGGGATCCTGAGAGATTTTGCAATCCATCAAGCAGTATACCTGATCGTTGTAGTGTAGTATATGGTACGTCCGGGGGATTGACCGTTCTCTAGGGAAATAGTATCGTTAGGATTTGAATTGTATGTCAATCTAGGTCTAAGGGTGAGGGATGATTCTTTTTTTTTTTTTTTTTTTAATTTTTTTTTTGTATTAAAGTAGTAAAATCTCGGTTTTGGAAGGAGTGGCAGAATTAGTACTATCCAACTAACCCAAAACTAATTTTATAAACTAAAAATAAGAAAAGTAAATTAGAGTTCTACAAGGGAAGTGAAGCATATCTACCTATGATGTATTACTCCTTGCTAGCTGTAACACCCCCAAAATTTGGTACAGCGGAAGACTCAACAAGCTTTCGGGGTGTTACGGGGATTGGTATCCAACACAAGACATAAAAGAACGAGATAAGGTAAACATAAGAAAACACAACCAAAACGGGGTTTTAAAGTTACATTTATCCCAAATTCATCCAAAGTCAGGCCCAAAAGAAATAAACGTAGGTCCACAATTAGATATCAGAGTTTTAGAAAAATAGATCCATAAACTAGGTGCCATTGCCAAGCCTTCCAATCCAAGCATCCAAATCGTCACTTAATTACCTGAGAAAATGTGCTAAAAGTCAGCTTTCGCTGGTGAGATCATAGGTTTAAATTCATAATCCAATATAGTGGACATATACGCAAAACGCTTGCTAGCTAGACTAAGGATTCACTAAAAACCTGCGGATACCCTCCGCTCCAACATAATACACGGATACCCTCCGTAACAAACCTGCGGATACCCTCCGCTCCAACATAGATATAAGGGTAACCCCCGCAATATCATAAATACTCGGATAACCTCCGAAGTATTAATAACCTATAGGTGCACACTATAGTATCTAAATAAGCCAACCTTGAATAGTACACACGAAACTATGTGACTAAAGTTGACAATCCACCAATATCCAAATAAGTCAACCTTGAATAGTACACACGAAACTATGTGACTAAAGTTGACAATCCACCAATATCAAAATAAGCCAACCTTGAATAGTACACACGAAAATATGTGACTAAAGTTGACAATACATCCTAGTTCATACGCATAGCAAGTTTTAGAAAGAATATAAAAGCGATACTAGTCCACATAAAATAATTTGCACGTTTCTCACCCCAAGTATTGAAAACATAGTTCAAGAGTAAAAAGTGGGGCTATGACTCACCTCAAGTCCAGAAATCAGCAATAAGAAATCGGTAGAAGTAAGACGTATAGTAACTCGAAAGACGGCAACTACGGACTCGGCACGTCCTAACAATATCAACTCTTTCAGAAATCATTTCCTCAAAATCGAATATTCCCAAACCCGAACATATTCCATTTTACTTCCGAAAATCCATTTCTCGTATAAATCTCATATTAGTTTGGAGTTTGACGTTTGGTATCCATACGGGTGGTGGGTCGACACAACTCAAACCAAGAAGTCACAACAAAAAGGATAATAAAACAGTCTATAGGTCTAATATTAGTCCAATATATTATTTAAATAAATATCGAAGTTTATCAAATCCGTCGATTTGGTAATCCCCATATTTATTTACTTAATATACCATTCTAAGATTATACCCGAATCCTAGGTCACACATTGCACATAAAGTACTATATGGTATATATCAAATTTTATAAATTCTCTAATTATGCCGTTAAGCTTACCAAATTCGTCAATTTGGCAACCTCACGAGATACTTAGTAATTTATTATTCTCGTACACATACCACAACCTATGGACGTCGTAGGATACGATGCCCATTAATATACTCAATTTAAACAACTAAATAGCTCTTATTTAACCTGTCGATTAAGTAAGTTACGTAGTTATTGAAAATGAGTGTATTAATTGTCATATATCCGTGACAACACAAATGTCACAAATAATAATCCACTTGGACTCAAGTGACCACGACCCCGTATAATTCGATAGTTTTCCTCGTTTATTAAAAGAAATTATTTTATTTAATATTTATTCAACGTCAAGATTTCATCGTTATTTATAGGGTTTAATTATAATAACGCTCCCGACATTATTACACTACTTTCATAGTATAATATTTATCGTCACGTTTTTGTTATAATATTACTCGTGATCGTTTTATTTTTAATATACGCATTTATATATTTATTTATACGTTTTCACGTCTATATACTTATATAAACGTTTATATTACCAATAATATTATTACGAGTTTTATTATTAACGTTTGATTATAAATATTTATCGAGTCATATGAGATGGTCACATGTCCGAGTCATCACTCTCGGGTCATTGTCCAAGTCCAAAATAAAAATAACCATGTCACCATCAAGTAATCCAACTCCGTCCAATCAATTCCCAAAACACGTGCTACAACAATAGGGTCCGACTACGGCACCCGACTAACCTATCTTCGTAATTCTAAGTGACCGTCTCACAATCGGTCCCCATTTACCACTTCGTCAGCACTTCACAAAATAATCATGTACCCATTGTCGAGACAACAAAGGGTCTCGACCCAACAACGATATTTGGCCGAAACAAATACTACAACAACAACAACATTAAAACAACAACAAACACAAAAATAAACTACAACAGTCAACTAGGTACATCAACTTAATAAAAGGAACCACACAATATTAACAAGAGTAGCAGCCCACTGCCGAGACCGTAAGGGTCTCGGCTCGGCTACTCCATTCCATATCGAGAACCTCAAAGACCACAAAGGGTCTCAGCATCAATAATCAACAATAAAAATACCATATCCTTCATTCAAAATGATTCCAAATCACCAAGATATACAACCAAACACTCATAAAATCATCACCTCATAACTAATAGCAACAAGGAAAACACATAAGCTCAGAAAATACAAGCCGAGAGCAATAATCTCTCGGTTAGGTCTCGACCCACTCACAAACATGAAAAACCCGGATACCAAACTAGTTTTTAACCACGTTTTATATGTAAACCCACTTATATTTCGTGTTCTTAATCGAAAATCCAACCCAAAATACAACATCGCGACCTCCTGGTCACATTCCTCATACAATACGAGTCACAAATCGCGCGTGACTCAACCTTACCTATTTATCTTCATGGTACAACGGTGTGTGGTGATATTTGAACAAAAGTGGTGGCGCGTAAGGTATTATCGAGGGTAAAAAGGGTGAGTTTGGGCGCGTGTTTTAGTGGATCTAGAAGAGAGTATGATGTAGATTCATTTAGTGGTGGTCGTGTATGGTGGTTGGTGGCGGTGGAGCTGTAGTGTGGCCGGAACAGTAGGGGCGGCTAGGGTTTTAAGATGGGATGAGGAAGATGTGGGAGAGAGAGAGAGAGAGAGATGTTGGGGAGGTTATGTTTGTTTGTGTTCTTCCAGGAAATCACAAGGACGACTTTTGTAGCTTCTATTTATTTTTATTTTCTTTTCTTTCTTTTCTTATAATAATAATAATACTACTAATAACAATAATACAAATAAAAGTATTATTACTGTTGACATAAATAATGCCTAAAAACATTATTAACATGTTATCAATATCTCTATGTTTTAATTATCACAAAATATAAACTCATAGAACTAAAAGTTGTGACATAAACAAGTATTTAGTGATTAATATTTCTCTTTACATCCAAATCACTTAAGGTATGAATAAACAAAGTGTTTAGTGCAATTTATGATCAAATGGGCATTTAATTAACTAACACAAAGTTTATTTAATTATATAAACATATTATATATTTTTGAAAAACACTTTTGGTAATAAAGAAAAATGTTTTATTCATACTAAATATATGAATTCAAAATTTTAACCAAAATCAGTTAGTTTTTCACCAAATAAACTTTCCCCACTAAAAGACAAAGATTCTGGCCGTTTCAGCTGGGCGGCCCCTTTAATTATAAGGGGCGGTCCCCTTAAAATTAAGGGGACCGGCCTTGATTTAAGGGGACCGGCCACGCTCCTCTGACAGAATCTGTTGCCTATAAATATCACCTTAAACCTGGATTTTTTCCTCACCTTTTGCACTACTAAACTTTCTGATCTAGATCCAAATCTCCATTCTTTTTCTTTTGATCATAAGTGTATAATTCTTTGTTTCAAAGTGATCCAACCTTCATCCTCTCAAGTGCAAGAGAAGAATACTTCTATCTCAAGACAAGAAGTATTACAACTTGCTGTGATCTCCACATCCAAGTTATTGGTGCATCATCAAAGATCATTTACATTATTCTTTGTGAAGATTGTTGTGAATATTTGATTGTAGATAGTTGTGTTAGATATAAATTGTGTGATTAGTTAGTAGCTTGGTGTGAAGAAGAAAAGCTAGGTGCTAGATTGGTGTGAAGAAGATAGGTGTGGAGTAGTTAGTTGTGAAGTAGATTGATTTGAAGAAGTTGTGTAGAAGTCGTGACTTAGGCGTGACGAAGTTGTGGCGTGCAAAATGGTGTGTAGATTGGTGTGTATATTGGTGTGTAAATTGGTGTGTACGGTTTTCTCCGCCATAAGGGAGCTTGTTGATATAGTAAAGAAAACTCTCGAGTTAGGTGCTCGGGGAGTGGAGTAGGGCAAGGAAGGTGTCCTTGTAGCCGAACCACTATAAATCTCTTGTCTCGCGGTTCGATCTTTCCATCTCTTACTTATATCATTTCTTATCATCGTAATATATTGTGTAGTATTAATTGTTTATATTGTACAAGACTTGAGATCACATATTATCGAATCTAAGTTTTTAAAAGCTAAGCAAAACTCTAAAATTAATTTTATAAAGAAGTAAAAAGACGTAAAAACTATTCAACCCCCCTTCTAGTTTTCCACAATTACGTTTTAGGGTAAGGTGGCTAGGTGTAAATTACACGGACCAAAACCCGTAACTCGTTTCAAAACATTCAATATCTCACGAGACGTTCCATAAATAAATATATATATAGTCGAATCCGTAGACTCAAGACATAAAATTTCTGTTAGGTTATCCTAGTGCCGGAGTCAACGTAGTGCCAAATAAATCTTGAAATAAATTCTCATCACATCGACAATCCAAATTCGATTCCATAAAAATTTTAAATATAATCAACCACAATATAGGTTTTACAAGTTCGTTACGAATAAAATTTCAAGTATAAATTTATAAACGAACTTTTACGTAATGCGGGTTTTCAAAATGGCTCCCTAATTTGCCAGTTGTCACATCCTCCCGGCCTCAGAAGAAACCCGTCCCGGGTTTCTCTTGGAACAATCAATCTACGAAGTGAAAAGCTTCGGATATCTCTTTCGGAACTCGTCCTCACGTTCCCACGTAAATTCCGGTCCATGTCGGGAATTCCAACGAACCTTGACGAGTGGAATGCGACTTCGCTTGAGTCGCTTAATCTCACGATCCAAAAACTCAATCGGCTCTTCCACAAAGTTCAATTTCTCATCAACACGAATATCTTTCATCGGTATAACCGGCGTCTCATCAGAAAGACACTTCGTCAAATTACTAACATGAAACACATCGTGAACTTTACTCAGTTCCTGTGGTAATTCCAACCGATAAGCCACGGGCCCAATTCTCTCCAAAATAAGAAATGGTCCAATGTAGCGGGGGTTGAGTTTCCCACGTTTCCCGAAATGTATCACACCTTTCCAAGGCGAGACTTTCAGCATCACTTTGTCTCCAACCTGGAACTCTAGGGGTTTACGTCTCTGATCGGCGTAACTTTTTTGCCTATCTCTAGCTGCTTGAAATCGATCACGAATTTGAGTCACTTTTTCAGTAGTCTCCAATATAAGCTCGGGGCCTGTGAGTTGGCTATCTCCAACTTCAGCCCAACCAATAGGTGAACGGCATTTACGACCATATAAAGCTTCAAATGGTGCAGCTTTAAGACTTGTGTGGTAGCTATTATTGTAAGAAAACTCCGCAAGGGGTAGATACTTCTCCCAGCCTTTACCAAAGTCTATTATACATGCACAAAGCATACCCTCTAAAGTCTGAATAGTCCTTTCACTTTGACCATCGGTTTGGGGATGATATGCAGTACTCATATCAAGTCTCGTCCCCAAAGCGGTTTGAAGTGATCGCCACAAAGCTGACGTGAAGCGGCTGTCGCGATCAGAAATAATTCATATCGGGACTTCATGACGAGAAATAATTTCCTTCACATATAACCTCGCAAGTTTGTCGATACTATCATCTTCACTAATCGTCAGGAAATGAGCAGACTCAGTCAATCGATCCACAATTACCCAGATAGTGTCACAACCGCTAGCTGTCTTTGGTAATTTGGTAATAAAGTCCATTGTAATCCGCTCCCGTTTCCCAACTGGGAGTTCTGGCTGCATCAATAATCCTGACGGTCTTTGGTGTTTGGCTTTAACCTTAGAACATGTCAAGCACTTACTAACATACAACGCTATATATGCCTTCATGTTTGGCCAACAATATAACTTTTTCAAATCCTGGTACATCTTGTCAGACCCAGGATGAATAGAGTATCTTGACTTATGCGACTCATGCATAATCAACTCTCGAATTCCTCCATACAATGGTACCCAAATCCGATCTCCAAAACATAATACTCCATCAGAACGCTTAACAAATCCTTTATCATTTTCAGCCATCCCAAATATGTTCTTAGCAGGTCGGTTTTCTGCTTTCAACGCTCCCGTTTGAGCTTCCAATATTTGAGACAGTAATGGCGATACGATAATCATTCCCAATGACTTAACTCGTAACGGTGGTATCCTCTCCTTTCGACTAAGAGCATCAGCAACGACGTTTGCTTTACCAGGATGGTAGCGAATTTCGCAATCATAATCGCTTAGCAACTCGATCCAATGTCGTTGTCTCATGTTGAGCTCTTTTTGATTCAAGATGTGTTGTAGACTTTTGTGGTCAGTAAATACAACACATTTAGTTCCGTACAAGTAATGTCTCCATATCCTTAAGGCAAAAACCACAGCACCTAACTGCAAATCATGAGTAGTGTAGTTCTTCTCATTCTTCTTGAGCTGTCGGGAAGCATAAGCTATCACTTTCTCTCGTTGCATTAACACAGCTCCCAAACCTTTATGCGAAGCGTCACAATAGACGACAAAGTCCTCATTACCTTCAGGTAACGCTAAGATAGAAGCACTACACAACATTTCCTTATGTAATTGAAATGCTTCCTCTTCCTTATCTCCCCATTCGTATTTAACGCACTTTTGAGTCAATTTGGTCAACGGTTTTGCTATCTTCGAAAATCCCTCAATGAATCTTCGGTAATAACCAGCTAATCCCAAAAATTGACGAACTTCTGTTGGGGTCGTTGGTGCAGCCCAATCTTTAATAGCTTCAATCTTAGCGGGACCTACATGAACTCCTTGACTATCAATCACATGACCCAGAAATTGTACCGTCGGAATCCAAAATTCACATTTAGAAAACTTAGCATACAGTTTCTCTTTCCTGAGCAATTCTAAGATAAGTCTTAGATGCTCCTCATGCTCCTTCTCACTCTTCGAATAAATTAGAATATCGTTGATGAACACAATCACGAATTTATCCAAGTAAGGCTTACACACCCGATTCATGAGGTCCATGAATACCGCCGGTGCGTTAGTCAACCCAAACGGCATCACCTGAAACTCGTGATGCCCGTAATGGGTTCTGAAAGCCGTTTTCAGAATATCTCCCTCGCGAACTCGAAGTTGATTATATCCCGATCTCAAATCGATCTTCGAATACACACTCGATCCTTGAAGCTGATCGAACAAATCGTCGATCCTCGGTAACGGGTATCTATTCTTCACCGTTAACTTGTTCAACTCTCGATAATCGATACACACGCGAAACGATCCATCCTTCTTCTTCACAAATAAGACCGGGGCTCCCCAAGGCGAAGAACTTGGTCTTATAAATCCTTTTTCGGCTAACTCCATTAATTGTTTCGACAACTCTTCCAATTCAGTAGGTGCAAGACGGTAAGGTGCTCGTGCCACGGGTGCAGCACCAGGTATCCACTCAATTTGGAACTCCACTTGTCTAGTGGGCGGGATTCCTGGCAGATCATCGGGAAATACATCCAAAAAATCACGAACTATAGGCACATCTCCAAAGCACCTTTCCTTCATCTCCTTCCCTCATTTCTCAGAAATTTGAGCTAAGAAAAGGCAACATCCTTTTTCCATTAGCTTCAGTAATTTAGTGCAAGATATGACCGCTAACCTAGAAGAGCCTCTCATTTCCTTTCGATCTCCCAGTATGTTCAGAATCTCCTTGCCGTAAGGCACGCGCACGATCTTCTCATCGCAAAGTATATGAGCACGACACTTTGACAACCAATCCATACCAATAATGACATCAAAACTTCCTAACGTGACGGGTAGAAGATCTATGTTGAAAGGACGATTTAGAAAGTTTAACGTGCAATCGCGAATGATAGTCATAATCCTCTCTATGTTCCCATTAGCTAACTCTACATCATAACCAATTCCTAAGGCCATCGGGGGTTTCTCTAGTAAGGGTGCAATCGTAGTGGACACAAAACTTCTATCGGCACCAATATCAAATAGTATGGAAGCATAACGATTATTGAGAAGGAACGTACCAGTAACGACGTTCGAATCTTCTCCTTTCTCTTTCCCGAGTGCATACACTCTCCCATGAGCAGCTCCTGCTTCCACACGTTGGTCCTCATTGTCTTGACGTCCACGGTTTCCTCCAGTTCCACGATTTCCATGATTGTACCCATTACCACCCGAGCCTTGATTTTCCTCGGTTCCACGATCCTCTACACTCACTCCTATAGTATCCTTTCTTTCCACACCCAAAATAAGTAACATCCGCCTTACTTCTCACTTCAGGAGTAGCTTGAACCATAGCAAGAGGTCGAGCTCTACAATCCCTAGCTACATGTCCTCTCCTTGAGCCATTCTGACAAATCACAGTACATTGTTATGTATGATTCATGTAGCAACGACCACACTTAGGTGCATCACCATTATAGTTCTTCTTATTTCCATCCCCAATAGCATAAGCTTTAGCAACAGCTTGTCGCTTGTTTCGGTGATCATTACCCTTAGAGTGATGGTCTCTCTTTCTCTTTCCATTCTTATCCTTATCAGTTCCTTCCAATTCCAACGAATCCATTAATTGTTGAGCGATTGTGATGGCCTCATGCATATTTGCAGGTCTAGCAGCAATCACATCATTCCTTGTAGCCACAGGCAACCCATCGGTATACCGCTCAATCTTTTGAGTCTCAGTTCTAACCATATCTGGGCAAAGCAAGGCCAACTCCTTAGCATTCTCCGCACAATTGCTGACATTGAACACCGACTCAATTTTCTCTATCCACCTGACCAAATAGACCACTCCTTCAGTTCCTCAGAACTCAATGGGTCCACAAATTCGGAACTCCTTGTAGTTACATCCATTAGCACGAACAGGTGGAAAAGTTTCAGCAGAGTTGTTGGAATGATTTGACTCAGCTAGTAGCTCAGCAACTCGTTACTCCACAAGTTGATTGATCATTGCTTGATCCACAGTAGGTGCATTAGGTGGCACATGATCATTGGCTCCCTGAACATCAACATTTCGATTCCTGTTGTTGCTGTTAGTAGTGTCCAGGTTATCAGGAGTAGGGGTTTCAACATTTCGAGTAGAACGGCGTCCTCGGCGATCAGGGGTAGTCGTGGCAGTTCCAGTTCGGGTAGCTCTAACAGGGTTTTGTCGTGAGGCCATTGATCAACATAATACCAATACGATATCAACCACGCAATTTGAAACACAATTCTCCATGTACGCCAAAAACCATAAAATATCATACGAAATCACCATCATCCATACCAGCAGCGATCAATACATCGTTCCATACTACCAAAAGACATAATAGATACTAATCGTTCCATACAAGACGAACGTACGATCTGAATATCATGACATAAGAGATATAATAACTAGCTCTCTTAACCAAGTACTCCCTGGCTTATGTAGCAATACAACAACACAAATCCAAATCGATCTAGCCACGATGCTGGCATAGACTCCTCAACTCTGATCTCAAACCATCCAAATCTCTCCATAACTATCCCAACTCCACACTATGGGTGTCGCTATCTCTCTTGAGGTCTGCTACCTCCTTCTCTAGCTCAGTGTTTCTTTGCCACAACTTACGATCGGCCTCGCGAGCTGTGATGAAACCTCGCTGTAAGCTCTCGATCAGTTCGTGAATCTCAATCAAACCTCTCCTCATCGCTGTCGTCCTGCCCACAACAGTAGTCTAATCAACTCCTAACTAATCAATAAAGTCAGCAATAACCATCTCAAGTCGGACAGACACCCGCGAGATCCTCTCGCCCTGTACATTAATCCGAGTCCACATCCTACCAGTCTCACCCAAATCTGCAGACTCAGCAGATATCTCAGATGGCGCGTGCGACACCACGGGACTACCAGGTGGTGAATCAAACAAAACGGATGATCAGGTGAAACCAGCTCTAACGAATGTATCGGGAAATCGGGCTCCGCAGAATGAGCTGAATGTGCTGGCGAACCATCATCATCAGGCATCTCCTCCTCCTGAGGATCATCCTTCTCCTCATCCTGAGGGTCATCATTCTCCTGCTCACCCTCGTACTCTTCGTCGAAGGGGTACTCCATCAATCGTCGTCTCCGAACAGGTGAATCACGAGGCGATAAAGTCAGTGACTTAGGGCCACAATGGGAAGACGAAGTAGTAGTGGCTGAACGCATGACCATCTCGTGTATGGGTCATCAGGGGCCATAGTGATCTCTGCTGGGCGACGCGTGCCAGCATAAACATCCTCAATAACATCGAACGTGCGAATAGGAGGTCATGGTTTGTGACAACGGCGTAGGGTAGGTGTAAGTGTTTCAAAACAACTAAAGCGCGAACTCAAAATATCGTATCAAAAATCCTCATATAAATTCAATCATATAATCTTAATAAAGAATTTCAAATACCGCATTACTAAAACATTTATAAAACAATTAAACCATATAATTCCTCGAAACGCCATCTTATCACTAAATCAATATATGCCATATTCTCAAATCATCTCAAATATCTCATTTCAAATCATTATCTCATAATACCTCAATATAATCAAAGATGCTTCGGCTTGGCGGGCTGGCTGCCATTGGTCGAGGATCGTTTTCTATAAAAATCGGTTATAGTTTAGGTGTCTATTTACCTAGTTCTCTATAACCTTGGCTCTTATACCAATCTGTAACACCCCCAAAATTTGGTACAGCGGAAGACTCAACAAGCTTTCGGGGTGTTACGGAGATTGGTATCCAACACAAGACATAAAAGAATGAGATAAGGTAAACATAAGAAAACACAACCAAAACGGGGTTTTAAAGATTACATTTATCCCAAATTCTTCCAAAGTCAGGCCCAAAAGAAACAAATGTAGGTCCACAATTAGATATCAGAGTTTTAGAAAAATAGATCCATAAACCAGGTGCCATTGCCAAGCCTTCCAATCCAAGCATCCAAATCGTCACTTAATTACCTGAGAAAACGTGCTAAAAGTCAGCTTTCGCTGGTGAGATCATAGGTTTAAATTCATAATTCAATATAGTGGACATATACGCAAAACGCTTGCTAGCTAGACTAAGGATTCACTAAAAACCTGCGGATACCCTCCGCTCCAACATAATACACGGATACCCTCCGTAACAAACCTGCGGATACCCTCCGCTCCAACATAGATATTCGGGTAACCCCCGCAATATCATAAATACTCGGATAACCTCCGAAGTATTAATAACCTATAGGTGCACACTATAGTATCTAAATAAGCCAACCTTGAATAGTACACACGAAACTATGTGACTAAAGTTGACAATTCACTAATATCCAAATAAGCCAACCTTGAATAGTACACACGAAACTATGTGACTAAAGTTGACAATCCACCAATATCAAAATAAGCCAACCTTGAATAGTACACACGAAAATATGTGACTAAAGTTGACAATACATCCTAGTCCATATGCATAGCTGATGAGGCAAAAAATGAACCACTTTTAGGGGGTCATTTAAGCCCGGAATTGAATTTATTTGATCAAATATTGCCCTAAATCGTTCCTTTTGTGATTTTAGGTACTTTGGGAGAAAAATCTGGAAAAGGAAGCAATTCGGACGTTTTTGGAGCATAAAAGTGAAGAAAACGCCAAAGTCTTAATTTTTCTTGCTGGGAACAGTAGGTGACGGCGTCAAGAAGGAACTTCTGTCGGCGTCAAGAGTAATTTCCATGACGACCCAGTACAGAATTGAAGGCGTCACGAAGTAGAGCGTCAAGAGTAAAATACGTGACGGCCTGGAAAACGCTATAACGTGACGGCGTCAAAAATAGATCAAGGCAGTCCGAGAAGTATTTTGGCGGCGAGATGACGGCGTCACCAATTTGGTCTTGACGCTGTCAGCCTCAATTTCCTATATATAGTTTTCTAATTTTCATTCATAAAAAGGGAGAAGTTTTGGAGAAACCCTAAGGCCGAACTTGGTACGAATTTTACAGGTTTTTCAGGGGTTCTCAGCCCTTGAACCCTTTCATGTGTAATTGAGATAAGTATTCTTTTAATTCAATCAATATGTCTATGTGTTGGTTGTCTATATCTTGTTCTTGTCTTAATTTCATCATGCTAGCCTAGATCTATCTTGTGTTTGTTTGGATCTAATGAAACCTAGATGTTAATTATGTGTTGATTACTTGTTTATGGTTGTATTGGATGAATGATTTCGATGTTGGGCTTAAGAAAACTGGCAGATCTCCAAATGGTAACATGCTTGAACGTCTTAGGAAACATGAATTGACGTGCACTAGGTTTTGTTGGTTGTATTTAATGCATGAGTAAACTCGAATGATCCCATGTTATGAGCTTCTTAGCCGACTCGACATAGGAGTGAAGTAGGCACTCATAGGATTGGGGAATTAAGTGCACCACCCCATGAATGGTATTAAGGAATACAATCCGTCATCCACGCAACTATAACAAGTAATTAACGTGTAAAAGATATCTAGGGAGTAGTGAAATCTAAGTAAACACAACTTCTCCATTTATTGCTCACAACCTTAGTTAATTTAGTTTATTTTCATTTCTAGTATTTTATTTTGATTGCATCTTTAGTATTGGGTTAGTTGACTAGCAACTAATTTCGCCCAAATCCTTCAAACCCGAGATTTTTACTTGCTTTCTAAAAAATATAAAAAATTACAAAAATAATCATCCCTCATCTTTAGAACTAGTATTTAGGTTTTCTAATCCTAGCGACACTATTCCTAGCTGAACGATCAATCCCCCGGTACTTGTCACTATACTATACTACAACGATCAGGTACACTGCCTGGTGGGGGTTGTAAGCTTCTCAAGATCCCTTGAAAGGTAAAGCCTGGTGCGATTCCCACGTATCAAGTTTTTTGGCGCCGCAGCCCGGGAAATAGTTATTGTCTAGGTTAGAATCTCTTTTTATTAGGTCTACTTGCTAGATTCCTTTCTAGTAAGATTTTATTTTTATTTTTAGGTTTTCTTTAGTCTATCTTTTTCTTTGTGCCTTTGTTAGTAAATCAAATTCATTGACTATTTCGTTGACCATTATGGAAAACGCGAATCCACCCCTTTCCCCTAGAGAAGTGGCTGTGTTACGTGAAAAAATTGAGAGTGAGATTAGGGAACTTAGGGAGCTTAATAGGTTGATTAAGATTGAGCTCGACCAGGCATTTAGTGACCTAGCGACCGCCTTGTATTCAAATGAGGACCTAGGGCCTAATGAGTTTGTGAATGTTGTTGAGGAACTAGAAGAGGGGGAAATAGATCCGAAGCTTAATGATTACTTTAATCTATACCCCACTAAGGAGGTGATTGCATATTATAATAATCTTATTGATAACCCGCGATCTCCTTTCACTATAATCGAGCCTAAGATAAAGAGAGGCGATCCTAAGAATGCTAAAATACCATGTATGATTGGGTACAGACACGTTGAAAATGCTTACATTGACTTTAAATCCCCAATCAACATCATGTCCTCAAATGTTTATAATGATATTGTGAAGACAAGACTTGAACCTAGAAGAGATCCCAAATACCCCGGTGGAGTTTGTAACTTTGTCGGGAGAGTTAAAGGTTTACATGTCTTTGTTGGTAATTTTACTTTTGTCACCGACTTTATGATTGTGGAGGATCTTGCTAATGTTATTGGTTGTCGATTATCCAATGTTGTGTTTGGCAAACCGTTTGTTGAGGAGTCTAAGTTGGAATATGATGAGATAGAAGGAACAATCCGATTTGCAAGTAACACCGATAGTATCACTTATAGGATGCCTAATAGGATGAAAGAAATTTCGCTTTATATCCCGATTTGATAAGGACAACGTTGGTGCTTTTGAGGACATCAATGAAGAGGATATGAAAATGGGCATGGATTATATATGGGAAAAGAGGAGTCTTTTTTACAAAGATTGCTTGGCCCTAGGACCAAGGTATAAAATCAATAAGGAATTGGCCCAAAGGATTATGGGGGCGATTGAGAAAAAGGTGATTGGTTTCTACAAAGAATATTTACAATCGGAGAGTGAAACCGACGATGAGGTCACGTAGTAACTCATGACCTTGAGTCTAGCTACAAGACTCGTAAATAAAGAAAAACGCTTTTTGGGAGGCAACCCATGTTTTGTGTGATTTTATTTTGTTTGTTTGTTATTTGCTTCCGTATGCATGCTTTATTTTATTGTTGGTAGATCATGTTTCTCAATTAAATAGTGGAAATACTTTACTTTGTTGTTTAGGCCTCGTCTTAACTCCACCTAAAAGTAGTTTTGCAAAAGATAAGTGTAAGGGGAAACCCCAAATATGTTTTTAAGAAACAAACCGATCATGATTCTCCACAATATTAAATGAACATGTATATTCGTATTTGTTAGAGTCAAATGCTTGTATTGAGTCATAATGAAGTTTTGCAGGATTTTCCAGGAAGTGGGACCAAGTTTTTCCAGTAATTTTCCGGAAACTTAACATAAGAATTTCTGCAGGTCACTTCTGACGGCGTCACGAGTTAATTCTTGACGGTGTCACGTGTAAAAATCTGGAAATTTTACCGGTTTTGTTTTTCTAACGGAGTCTTATGGTTTTTGTGAATTATTAAGTTTATAATCTCCAGGAAATTTGCAAACTTCATTCCACAAGCATTATATCTTATTTTGTTTTCTAGGATTTAGTAACTTATATAGGTTGCCGCCGATTTTATGCGAGGTTGTCTTGTCTATTTTCTCAGGATTCACAGGTTATGTATGACAAGAAGATGATTTATATTCTGGAAGGGAAGCTTTGATTGTTCATTTTCTTGGAGGAAGATTTAACCTGACCACCTTATTATCCATACCGAGCGAATCAGGGGAGTATTTTATTTCATTCTTTTTACTTATTTCACTTTTACATTCTTTACTTGAACATTGGGGACAATGTTCATCTTAAGTGTAAGGGGAGGGTAAAATGATGATACCTTACATGTACACTTTCGCTTGAGTTTGTTTGTTTAATTGTAGATGTGTAATAAAACTATGAGAAATATTTGTTAGTGCAATTTTAGCGCCAAATTTAAATTTTTTTACAACATTTAGGAGTGAAACTTTAGCCATAGTGATGAGGCGAAAAATGATCCGTTTTTAGGGGGTCATTTAAGCCCGAATCCGACTTTATTTGATCAAATATTGCCCTAAATCGTTCCTTTTGTGATTTTAGGTGTTTGGAGAGTGAATTCTGGAAAAGAAGCCATTTTGGACGTTTTTGGAGCATAAAAGTGAAGAAAACGGCAAAGTATCAATTTTCCATGCTGAAGACACTAGGTGACGGCGTCAAGAGTTACTCCCTGACGGCGTCAGACATCAAGAATAAAACACCGTAGCTGGTGACGGCGTCAAAAGTCATCCTGACGGCGTCAAAGTACCAAGAATAAAATACCGTGGTTGGTGACGGCGTCACATAGGCCGTCATAAGTAGATCAAGGCCGTCCGAGGAAGTATTTGGCGGCGAGGTGATGGCGTCACATGCTTGTCTTGACGCCGTCAGCCCAGTTTTCCTATATATAGTTTTCTAGTTTTTTCATTAAGAGAGAGAAGTTTTGGTGAAACCCTAAAGACGAATTTGGTGCATCTTTTACAGGTTTTTCAAGGGTTCCAAACCCTTGATACCTTGCATTGTAATTGAGATAAGTGTTCTTCTAATTCAATCAATATGTCTATGTGTTGGTTGTCTATATCTTGTTCTTGTCTCAATTCCATTATGCTAGGCTAGATCTCTTTTGTGTTTGCTTAGATCTAATGAAACCTAGATGTTGATTATGTGTTGATTACTTGTCTATTCTTGTCTTGGATGAATGATTTTATATGTTAGGCTTAAGAAAACTGGCAGATCTCCAAATGGTAACATGCTTGAACGTCTTAAGAAACATGAACCGAGGCGTACTAGGTCTTTATTGGTTGTATTTAATGCATGAGCCACTGTTTACAATCCCTATAGTTGTGCTGGGTCATGGTGTAGGAGGAGATAAGAGCTCATAGAGTTGGGGAGTTATGTATGCCACCCCACGAATGGTATTAAGGAATACAATCCGTCATCCATACAAGTATAACAAGTAATTAACGTGTAAAAGATGTCTAGGGAGTAGTGAAGTCTAAGTAAACACAATTTCTCCAATTACTGCTCACAACCTTAGTATAATTTAGTTTAATTTTATTTTCAGTATTTTATTTTGATTATATATTAGTTTTGGGTTAGTTGAATAGCAACTAATTCCGCCCATTCCTCCAAAACCCGAGATTTTAATTGCTTTCATAAAAATATAAAAATACAAAAATAATCATCCCTCACCTTTAGAACTATTAATTAGGTTTTCTAATCCTAGCGACACTATTCCTAAGCTGAACGATCAATCCCCCGGTACTTGTCACTATACTATACTACAACGATCAGGTACACTGCCTGGTGGGGGTTGTAAGCTTCTCGAGATCCCTCGAGAGGTAAAGCCTGTTGCGATTCCCACGCATCAAGTTTTTGGCGCCGCAGCCCGGGGAATAGTTATTGTCTAGGTTAGAATTTCTTTTTATTAGGTCTACTTGCTAGATTCCTTTCTAGTAAGATTTTATTTTTATTTTTAGGTCTTCTTTAGTCTATCTTATTTCTTCGTGCCTTTGTTCGTAACTCTTTACCATCCGACATCATGGAAGGTGGTAATATCTTTGAACCCGTCATCCCACCACAACAAAACCCACCATTAGAACCCCTTAGGCCCCGAACCTTAGGAGAGTACTCCCGACCTAGCCACCAAGGCTACCGAAACACCATTGAGCTCACCGGAGAAAATGTGACCCCCTTGCGATCCGACACCATCCAGTTGGTGCAAAGCGGATGTGCATTCCATGGACTTCGTTCCGAAGATCCAAACCAACACCTTAAGGACTTCCTCAAAATCGTAGATTCCATAGACCTAGGTGTTGAAACTAGAGAGACTACCCGTTTACGCCTATTCCAATTCTCTCTACGGGATCAAGCTAGTCAATGGCTTGAGCGTTTACCCGCGGGATCCATCACCACATGGGATGATCTCACCACTCGTTTCCTTGCTCAATTTTTCCCACCGGGGAGAACTACTAAGCTTAGGAATGACATCTTGTTGTTCCAACAACGTCAAAATGAATCTCTTTATGAAGCATGGACTCGTTTCAAGGACTTACTCCAAAAAGTCCCTCATCATGGCATAGACCTTTGGCTCCAAGTTCAAATCTTCTATGACCATATCGACATCTCCACGAGGCGAACCATTGACCAATCGGCCGGTGGTAAGCTACATGATCTTAGTGCGGAACAATCATGGGAACTCATAGAAGATCTTGCTCTCTATGACAACGAAAGTTGGAATGATCCCCGTGATTTGAACAAAACGGTCAAGGCAATATCTTTACCTTCGAACAATTCAAGCACTCCCGACCGTAGGATCATGGAACTTGAGGACCAAGTCAAGTTTCTCATGAAATCTTACGAAGCTCCGAAGCCTTCAAGCCAAGTGAACAAAATCACTTCTTCATGCGAATTATGTAGTGGTCCCCATGACACTCGTGATTGTGTGGAACTCCCCGGAACAGCTTTTGCGGACTACGCATCCACGCGTACCGACGAAGCGGGAGATAAGTGGTACACTTTCAAACCCGAGCCAAACACATACGGTGATTCATACAACCCCTCATGGAAAAATCACCCACACCTTAGGTGGAAACAAAATCAACCCAATTCATCCAACACACCTAATCGTTACCAACCAAACGGTCTACCATCCAACCGTACTTTCAACAACAATCCTTCTAACAACTATGGTAGTACCAACAATCTTGAAGGATTGATGTCGAAGTTCATGGCATCTCAAGAAGCTCGCATATCCAAGTTTGAAGCCGATTTCAAACAAAAGCAAAGCGAGATGACCACTAGAATTGATGCATTGTTGAAAGTTCTCAATGACCGAGAAATGGGAGCACTCCCAAGCGACACAATCAAGAATCCGAAACTAAACGTTAATGCCATATCTTCAGTTTCGTCACCCACTTCGTGTCCACAATACTACTCGGTTAAATCAACGAGCACGTGTTTCAAACAAAACCAAGTTCCCCAAAAGGACCAATCAAATAAAACACCCACTATAGAACCGGTCAAAAGCATAGTTGAAACACCTCTTACGCAAGACCTTGACGATGAATTCAAAGAACTTCACCTTGAACGCCCCATCATTGATGTCTTAGCGCGTGCTCCTTACTATAGTGCCCTCCTAGAAAAATATGAGAAGTATAAGCTAGGTAAAAATGGGACCGCCTTCGTTCAAAACAAGTTGCCTAAAAAGCTTGATGATCCGGGTATATTTGTTTTGCCTTGTAAGATAGGAAGATCCGAAGCTTTCGACACACTAGCCGATTTAGGGTCAAGCCTCAACTTGATTCCCTTATCCTTATTCACCGCTCTTAAGCTAGGAAAGTTAGAGGAAACGGAGGTATTGATAGGGCTAGCGGATGGAAGTATTGCCCACCCGGTTGGAATGGTTAAGGATGTAGTTGTTCACGTAGGAAGGTTAACTATATTAGCGGATTTTCACGTCCTAGACATGGTTAGTGACACTACATGCCCATTATTGGTAGGAAGAGGATTTTTAGCAACCGCTAGTGCCATGATAGACTGCAAGGAATCCAAGATAGCGGTAGGAGAAGGCGATACTTGGTCGGTGTATGATGTTAAGAAGCATAGTTATGATTGTGATGATGAACCAACACCGCATTGGGTAGAGATGAATAGGAGACCATCTAGATATGGGCCTTGGATAGAAAGGAACTTTATAGGACCTCAATGCCCATTCTATCTAGAGAAGGACTTTGTTGAGAAGACACATTCGGTAGAACAACTCATAGCTAGAGATGAGGAGCTAGACCCCTTTGAGGACCCCTTAGTCTTTAGGAAGATGATTGAGTTATTAAGCGTAATGCCCATCAACATAGAAAGGGATAAATGGAAAAGAGAGGGAGATAAGTGTAAATGGAGGTGGGACAAGCCACCTAAAGAAGGTGACGGGTCATGGCATATTAGAATGACCTTGTATGATCTGGATGGAGAAAAGTTTGAAAGGTCATACCATACTAAGGAAACCGATAGAAAGTTGAAACCTAAGTTTGATCCCAAAGATGTCCTCAACGAGGAACTCACCCGAATCACATAGTAACCCATAGCCTTGAGTCTAGCTACAAGACTCGTAAATAAAGAAAAGCGTTTCTTGGGAGGCAACCCATGTTTTGTGTGATTTTATTTGTTTGATTGTTATTTGCTTCCGTATGCATGTTTTATTTTTATTGTTGGTTGATCATGTTTCTCAATTAAAATGTGGAAATACTTTATTATGTTGTTTGGCCTAGTCTTAACTTCAACCTAAAGGTATTTTTGCAAAAGATAAGTGTAAGGGGAAACCCCAAATATGTTTTTAAGACACAAACCGATCATGATTCTCCACAATATTAAATGAACATGTATATTCATATTTGTTAGAGTCAAATGCTTGTATTGAGTCATAATGAAGTTTTGCAGGATTTTCCAGGAAATAGGACAAAGTTTTTCCAGAAATTTTCCGGAAACTTAACATAAGAATTTCTGCAGGTCCATTCTGACGGCGTCAGAGTATTACTCTTGACGGCGTCAGGAGTTAAAAATCTGGAAATTTTACCGGTTTTGTTTTTCTAACGGAGTCTTATGGTTTTTGTGAATTATTAAGTTTTATAATCTCCAGGAAATCTGCAAACTTCATTCCACAAGCATTATATCTTACTTTGTTTTTTAGGATTTAGTAACTTATATAGGATGCCGCCGATTTTACGCGAGGTTGTCTTGTCTATTGTTCTCAGGATTTACAGGTTATGTATGACAAGAAGATGATTTATATTCTGGAAGGGAAGCTTTGATTGTTCATTTTCTTGGAGGAAGATTTAACCTGGCCAACCTATAATCCGTACCGAGCGAATCAGGGGAGTATTTGATTTCATTCTCTTTACTTCTTAACTTTTACATTCTTTACTTGAACATTGGGGACAATGTTCATCCTAAGTGTAAGGGGAGGGTAAAAAGATGATACCTTACATATGCACTTTCGCTTGAGTTTGTTTTGTTTGATAGTAGATGTGTAATAAAACTATGAGAAATACTTGTTAGTGTAATTTTAGCACCAAATTTAAATTTTTTTACAACATTTAGGAGTGAAACTTTAGCCATAGCAAGCGTCTCATGGATAGGAGGTTGTATGACTAGCACATAACCGTATATTCAGAAAAATTTTCCACCTAAAAATGTGAGGTTCGCCTTTAGATTTGATAGGAAAAGCATTCATTATTGGTGCTTATGAGTGTACCGGTAGCATTTAGATTCTAGAACTTGCGTTAGTGATGCATCCCGAGACCGCTAGTGAGACTACATTCGTGTAGTAGGATTTACTACATGATAAGAGGCATTAGGATCACCCTTGTGTTAAACCCGTATTATAATTACTTGACCATTTAAGTCATATTACTTGGCTAGTTAAGTCAACTAATTTTTCCCACACCCTTAGCGTTGTACTCATTTTTAGTACACGAAACCCCTAGTACACCCCTCCGAGCCTATCTTTTCGTTTCTGTTAGCATTAAAAATATGTATTATGAAGTGATGGTCATTCTCATATTGTAACTTTGTGTCGTGTGTTAAGATTAGTAATAGTTTAGTCATTGGGCCTTGGACTTGGCAAGCTAATATGTTATGTGCTATGTTTCATAAGCCTAGTTATCCAATCTTGTAACCAAGTCCAAGCCCAAGCCCATAGAAAGCCCATAGGGCATCTCATGTATCTTACTATTTAAACACCTCAAAGGCTCATTTGAGGTGTGTGCTTGTGTGTGTATTGTGTGTGTTTTTAATAAAATGTTCTCTTCATCTTATTCTCTCTTTTATACTTATTAACGCCACACATACTATTCCAAGTCACCATCTTTACTTCATCTAGTGCTTATATTTGTGTTAAAGTTGATATATCTAAGGTCCTACAAGTGGTATCAATCGCCTAACAATGATTTAGGAGTGTGTGGAAATCGTTTTCATCAAACTTTCTCTTTAAAAGTTTCGTTTTTTATGCAAAAACGTGTACTTTTCATTAAAAAGTTTTGATTTTTACGTGTTTTAGTGTTAAAGTTGTTGTTTTTATTGAAGCTTTAGTGATTCTAAGTGTTTTGGGAAAGATTTGATCATTAGAAACAAGTGAAAAAGGAGTTTTTGGGTGAAAAAATCGTATTTTTGAAGTTTTCTGGTCATCCTACGCGTAACTTGGGTGAATAGTACGATTTCTTAGCTGTCTACAGTACTTTCTGTCCTTTCTACGCATAAAAAGTACTGTTTACGCGTAAGTTTGAGGTCAAAACCCTTTTCCTACGCGTAACTTTAGTCAAAACCCTCTTTTTACGCTTAAGTTGCAATTCCTACGCGTAAGTCCACTATCTTACGAGTAAGTTTCTACGAGTAACTTTCTACGCGTAAGTTTCAGAAATCTACGCTTAAGTTTCTTCAAAGGCTTTCTCTTCGTGCTACGGTGACTCAGTACTTCCCTGACTTGGATAAGTTTGTGGAATACTTCGACACGGGATATCTTTCAAGCTTGGATAAGTTTGAGAGATCAATTTGGTTGAAAAAACCTTACGCGTAACATTCTTACGCATAAACTCTAAGTTTACGCGTAACATCAAAGTCTACGCATAAACAATATTGTTTACGCATAACTTAGATCTTACGCATAACTTAAAGGTTACGTATAACATCTTACGCGTAAGATTATTCAAGGTTTACGCGTAAAACCAAGCTTTACGCGTAAGTTTTTGACTTTTTGACAACCAAACTTCAAACGGCCATAACTTTTGAACCGTAACTCCGTTTTCGACGAATCAGCTGTCAAAACGACCGCGAGACCGAGAAGAAGGACACGTTGAATCATCTAAAGATCATTCAAGCCAAGCTTCGAGGCCCAAATCCACTCCGAACGGAAGTTATTGAGGTTTTAAGGTTTCAGATCAAATTTTTCACCATAAAAACTTGCATCAACTTACACTAAACACAACTCCTACTTCGTTGGAACGATCCAAGAATCAACTTTATCAATCTACACTTCATCAATGGAAACTCAGCAAGACATTCATGCTGCCGGTGCGGAAAACCGACCTCCAATGCTTGAAAAAGGTGGATATCTCCCATGGACAAGCCGCATGCTTCGTTATATCAAAACAAAGCCTGATGGTAAATTAATGATCAACTCCATTACAAATGGTACATTCAAGCCAAGACAAGTTCAAATTGAAGGTAATCCAAATACAACACCTCCTACTCAACCATTTGTGCGTGAACAAACAGAAGTAGATTACACAGAGGAAGACAAGAAGCAGATCGCCGCTGATGATATGGCAATGCATTTAATCCAACTTGGATTACCACGGGAGATCTTTGCTGCGGTCGATAGCTGTGAAACTGCTTATGCTATGTGGGAACGTGTTAGAAGGATATGTCATGGAACAGAGATTGGACAACAGGACGTTGAGAACAAACTTCTTACGGAATGGGAGAACTTTACATCCACTAAAGGTGAACAGATTGAATCTTACTACACAAGGTTTTGCACTTTGATGAATGAGTTAATCAGAAACAAGTTGACACCTCAAACAATTGCAACAAACATCAAATTCATCAATAACCTTCCAGAAGAATGGGGTCGTTATGTTACAATTGTCAATCAAACAAAGGATTTACATAAGGTGAATTATGATCAACTCTATGACTTTTTGAAGCAAAACCAAGCTGAGGCTAATGAAGTAAGGAAAGAAAGATTGGCAAAGAATCATGATCCTCTTGCATTAATTGCTACTACACCAACACCGCTACCAGTGAACACACAACAACCATCATCATCTTCCACTCACAACTACATGCAACCATCATAAATTCAACAACCAACACCGGTCTACCAACAACAGTTCTACCCACAACAACAACAACATGTTATTCCACAACATCAATACCAACAATTCCAAGAACCAGAATTCACTGAAAATGATGAAGCTACTGCAGCATTGACCCAAGCGTTTGCTTTTCTGTCCAAGGCATTCCAAGGACGTTATTCTACACCAACAAACAACAACCAAAGGATTTCATCGAACACTCGCAATAAGCAGATTGCTCAGCCGAGTTTCAATATGGGCAACGGAGGCCAAATGGTTGGAGTTTATGGGAATCAGCAAGGATACGCTACTGGAATTAACATGGTTAATCAGAATATGCTGAATGCAAGGAATCAGAATGCAGCAAATCAGTATGGTCAGTATGCAGGGAATCAGTTGGGTCAGTTTGCTGGAAATCAGAGGGGTCAGAATGTTGGTAATCAGGCAATGGGTAATCAGAATAGAAATGTTGCAGCTCCAGTAGTTGGGAATATGGGAAATGTGAATCAGGGTAATCCGGTTAAGTGTTTCAACTGTCAGGGTGTAGGTCATATGGCACGGAACTGTCCTACTAAGCCAAACAAGAAAGATCTAGCATACTTGCAGAAAGCAGTAATGTTGGCACAAAAGGCAGAGGCAGGATTTCAGTTGAATGCAGAGGAGAATGACTTTATGGCTCTTATGGATGACATGGAAGATAGAGAAGATATCGATGCGAACTGCATATTCATGGCAAATCTTCAGGAAGCTAAGTATGACACGGATTCTGACACACTTCCTGTTTATGACACCAATGCACCATCTGAGGTATCTAACTTCAACACATGTCACAATAATGATATATTTGATATGTCTCCTCATGAGGAACAACATTTTGAGAAGCAAGCACCCACTTATGATACATACCTGGACACGCCAAGTAGTAGCAATACTCCTTCCGCAACTCCAGATGTGAATCATAATGGAGGCTTCGTTTCACAGCATGCTGAGAATGATGAGGAAACACATGCTTTATTTGAATCATTATTGAATAATTGTCGTATTGAAATTGAGAATGTGCAAAAGGTCAATCGCGATGTTAAGGCCGCGAATGTTAAATTGACCGCTGAGCTTGAGAGTTACAAATCCACCGTTAAAGCTTTTGAATTTCATAACAAAAGATTGTCTGAATTAGAAACTGGTTATCAAAATTCCGTTTCAGAGAAACAACAATTGCAACTCAAGTTTGATACACTTGATGTTAATTCTTTCAAAAAAATAAAATCTTTAAACGCGGAAATTTCAGATTTACAAAACCAACTTTCTAAACAAAAAACAGCTTATACCAATCTTGAAAAAGAAAGGGATGAGTTAAAAAAGGACTTTGCTAAGAAAGAAGACAAACTTTTGGAAGAAATCGTAGAGTCAGAACACATGATTGCTCATTTAGAAGAATTAGTGGTTAAGTCGGGTCAGTCGAGTCAAACAATGAAAATGATTTCAAATCAAATTAATCCGATTTACCATACGAAACATAAAATGGCTCTTGGTAACAACACCCCTTGTAATCTCAAGAAAGCTCAGCAAGAACAGAATGTTCTGTACAATGGTAATGTGATTTATACCAAACATGATCCTCCCGTCGTTCGGGATTCTGTGCTAACGATTGAACATGTCGAAGAGAGCATTAATAAAATGAAACAAAAGGATTTGAAACCCATTGATTACAACAAATTGAACAAACTTTCGGGAATCACTTTTGTTCCACAAACAGAACCGTCTGTGTTTTCCATTAAACGACCATTTGCGAAATTCTTGTCTAAAAAGAAAGTTGTTTCCAAATCTCTTTCAAAATTAGAACAAATGTCCTCAAATAACACTTTTAAAACAAGTGAGGCTAGAAACATTCTCGATGACGTTAAAATGAGAATTCAAGAACTTCAAAACATTGTTAAATCTAAAACTTCCATCGATATTAACAACTGGCATTCTAGTTTTCACATCGAACAGAAAAAGGTGTTTCAAAACGAAATTACTATTCCACTGAATAACATCAGCGCGAGTGTAAAAAATTTTGAACAAGCTTTCTTAAAAGAAACGGCCAACTTTGTCAAGGACCACAAATCCCTGGTAACTGAAGCTAATGATGCTCGTGAAAACATGAATGTTTTGGAAAACCTAAATGATTCTGTCTTCGAAGCTGTTATGACCACTGACATTATGTCCATCATTTTACAAACATATTCTGTTCAAGACGATGAAAGACTGAGAGCTGAGACCTCCGAAATTGTTTCAAAATATGAAAATGCTCTTATAAAGCTTGAAAAAGAAAATGTCTCATATTTTAAACAACTTGATCGAAAAAAGGAAGAATGCAAGTATGACAAATTGTCGTATGAGCGTGCCTTAAAGAACATGAAAGAGCAAAATGATCTTTTGAGGGCTCAACTTGAAAGTCAAAAAGGAAAGGGTGAGGAAACTAAGTTTGCAAAACCATTGACTTCGGAGAAACCAAATGTTTCAAACACGGTTCAAAAACCTAAAATGTCAATTTCACGGTTTGCTCCAAAAGTCGATGAGAAAAAGGATTTGACAAAACCAGTCACTCCAACACCCTTGCCCAAGATAAGTGAAAATGATAAAATTGTTGATAAAGGAAAAGCGGTTGTCGAAACACCAAAAGTGATAGCACCTGGCCTTTTTAGGATTAGTCCCACTAGTGCGTCTGCCTCATCATCAAAGACAAATGCGTGCAAAAAGGATAATTCTAAAGAGTCTAGTAATGCCAAAAAGGACAACAATATAAATCCTAATGTGTGTGCCTTACCTTCTACAGGATTAGAAAGCACCTCTAGGAGCAGCAGACTAAAGCCTAGGAGCAATACAAGGAACAATAGAGTCTCGCCTGTTTCTAAGAGTAGTAGCAAGAATAAAGCTGAAGAAGTAGAAGAACACCCTAGGAATTTATCGCTTTGTAATAAGAGACATGTTTCATCTGAATGTAATGTCCAAAGTACTGTTTCTAATGCATGTAATGACTCTGTTTGTTTAATATGCAAGAAATGTTTAATTAATGATGTTCATGATGAATGTGTTTCTAAGAATGTGAATGTTACACCTGAACAGAAGAATGTTCCAAAAAGACCTAGTGCTAGATCCAGATCTATAGAACGACTTGTTGCACGATTTAGGACTACCACTATTAGTCGAATGCCTAGGAACTATCTTAAGTTTTGTATGTGGATTCCGACGGGTAGAGAGTTCACTCTTAAGGACGGCAAATTAGAAATAACTCAAGCTAAACAAGTAGCAACTGTCTATGAGTGTGATTCTGCTTTTACTCCTAACCCCATGGAACCAAATTCAACACGGTTTCCAAATACAAACTCTTCTGTTCTTGGCAGGTTATCGAAATATGTCTTTGGATCGTCGACTCGGGTTGCTCCAAGCACATGACCGGGAATTTAAAGCTGCTGATCAATTTCATCTGGAAATTCATGGGAACTGTACGCTTTGGAAATGATCATGTAGCAGCTATCCTGGGTTTTGGAGATCTTCAGTTTGGGAATTTTTTGATCACTCGAGTTTACTACGTCGAAGGGTTGGGACACAACTTGTTTTCAGTTGGGCAGTTTTGTGATGCAGACTTAGAAGTTGCATTCAGGAGAAACACGGTTTTCATTAGAAATTTGGTTGGTGATGATCTCTTAACTGGTAATCGTGGTACAAACTTGTATGCTATCGACATCAACCAAATGGCTTCTACATCACCAATTTGTCTCATGACAAGGGCAATCGAAACTAAGTCCTGGCTGTGGCATAGACGTTTATCCCATCTCAATTTCGACACCATCAACAAGTTAGCCAAAGACAACATCGTCACCGGACTTCCTAAGTTCAAATACACCAAGGATCATCTATGTCCATCATGCGAACAAGGAAAAAGCAAAAGAGCATCATATAAACCTAAAATCGTACCTAGTTCGGAAGCAAGGTTACATATGCTGCATATGGACTTATGTGGCCCAATGAGAGTTGAAAGCATTAATGGGAAGAAGTATATTCTTGTTATTGTTGATGATTATTCAAGATATACTTGGGTAAAGTTTTTGAGATCAAAAGACGAAGCACCAGGCATCATCATCACCTTTATGAAGCGTATTCAAGTTCTACTTCAAGCTCCAGTAAGGATTGTAAGAACAGATAATGGCACAGAATTCACAAATCAGGAATTAAGAACCTATTTCGACGATGTTGGAATCACACACCAAACATCAGTTGTTAGAACTCCACAGCAGAATGGGGTAGTTGAAAGAAGAAACCGAACTCTTGTGGAAGCTGCTCGTACAATGCTAATCTATTCTAGTGCACCACGATTCTTATGGGCTGATGCTGTAGCCACTGCTTGCTTTACTCAAAACCGATCCCTAGTACATCCAAGATTCAATAAAACCCCATATGAGCTAGCGAACAACCGTAAACCTGACATCTCTTACCTTCACGTGTTTGGCGCTTTGTGCTATCCGACGAATGACAGAGAAGATCTAGGAAAGTTGAAAGCTAAGGGTGATATTGGAATCTTCATTGGATATTCAGAAAACTCGAGGGCATTCAGGGTGTATAATAGAAGAACGAAAAAGATAATGGAGACGATGAATGTGAAGTTTGACGAGATTTCACAGATGGCTTCTGAGAGATACGCTCTAGAACCCACGCTTAATCCGATGGCTTCTAATCAAAACAGATTAGGACCCGCACCAAACCAGCAGACTTCTGGACACATCAGTTCAGGACTCGTGCCTCAAGGAGCTCAGTCAACAAACACGGATAAACCTTCAGAACAAGAACTGGAAAATTTCTTCGAGTTAATGTTTGATGAATATTATGGTGGAACTTCGACAAATGCATCTCAACAACATTCCGCTGCACCCGCTCAAAATCAACCACCACCACCACCACCACTGGATGCATCTACCACAATCGAAGCTGAAGCACCAACTACATCAACATCATCTACATCTACTCAAGCAACTCCAGTACTTGAAACTGTTCTACCAAGAGTTGATGAGCAAAATCAAAACACAAATTTTCAAGAAGAACCAACAAATAATTCAAACGATGTTGCGTTAGAAGAAGGAGAAGAAATATTTGAAAACCCGTTTGCATCAGACTCTGCTGAATCTTCTTCAAGGTTATAAGAACCATCTAACACACATTCGTTCAACCAAAGGTACCCTTCTACGTTTCAATGGACAAAAGACCATCCGTTAGTACATGTTATTGGTGATCCTTCAATGCCAGTTCAGACAAGGAGACAACTTGCCACCGATCTCGAATTGTGCATTTACATTTGCTCAATAAGCACCAAAGTACCAAAGAACATTCGGGAAGCAATGGCAGAAAACCCTTGGATTGAAGCGATGCAGGAGGAATTTCTTCAATACCTGTTACATGATAGTTGGGAACTTGTTGAACGACCACTTGATAAACGAGTTCTTGATCTCAAGTGGTTGTGGAAGAACAAACTGGATGAGGAAATGACTGTAATTCGTAACAAAGCTCGTCTCGTGGCTAAAGGATATCCACAAGAAGAAGGGATAGATTTCGAAGAATCATTCGCGCCTGTAGCTAGACTTGAAGCAGTCCGGATTTTCTTAGCCTATGCAGCTCACAAAAACATCACAGTCTATCAGATGGACATTAAGACAGCTTTCTTGAATGGAACTCTGAAAGAAGAAGTGTATGTGAGTCAGCCAGAGGGATTCATCGACAAAGATCATCCAGACTACGTCTACAAGCTTAAGAAAGCCATCTATGGTTTAAAACAAGCTCCAAGAGCGTGGTATGACGAACTATCATCTTTCTTGCTCAAAAACAATTTCACAAAAGGAACGGTTGATGACACCTTGTTTATCAAAAAGTTCAAAGATGACATCCTGATCGTTCAAATTTACGTGGACGACATTATTTTTGGATCAACCAATCCTAACCATTCAAAACATTTTGAAAATCTCATGAAAAGTAAATTTGAAATGTCCATGATGGGGGAACTAAAATTCTTTCTCGGTTTACAAATACATCAATCCCCTCGTGGTATCTTTATCAATCAAGCTAAATATACGATAGAGATTTTGAAAAAACATGGAATGGAAAATTGTGATTCTGTTGGTACCAATCTGTAACACCCCCAACTCATGGATGCAGCGGAATTCAAACTGGGTGTTACTCGACGGCACAATAGTCACAATAATAGAAAACGAACTCCAATTGAGTCGTTTTAAAAGATTTATCATTCAAATTGTATAAATATCAGAGATTACAAAAAAATGAGGTCCCAATTGGTTCCATGTTTACAATGTATAATAAATGAGTTTTGAATGATAATAAAATTTATAGCCCTCTTGAGTATCCGTGCCATCCTTGATCGTCATGAACCTGAAATACATGCTTGAGAGGTCAACACAAAGGTTGAGTGATATTCATAGAGTTTGTTTAATCGTTTGAACACAATATGTTGGTAGTGTGAGCTATAGACTCACACCAATGTTTGGAAAACAAATATGGGCCACGTTGTTACACGCCCGGAACAGTTATTATCAAATACTAAGCTTATGACACCAAAACGTTAACGTGTACCAATATCAATCGGCGGAGTTATCCCGGTAGGTACTTTGCCATCATACCTAATGTCTCAAATATTAATGCATTTGTTTGAACTTAGTTAATACAAATGGGATTCGTCAATCCCAATAGGCCTATTCACAATATTCGCGCTCACTTGCAAGTAACCCTCGCAAGTGATTAAATGGTTCATAATATGGGATCTCGGTTTGGCAAGGATGGTACTTAGTGATAATAAAACAATCAGGCAAGCATACAATTTAAAAACATTGTGCTCGGTTAAAAATAGCATGTATTCCCCCCAAGGGTTTGTAAAACAATGAAGTAATGTAAAGTGGGGCTATGAACTCACCTTAAGTTAAGATAGCAAGTAATGAATGTAACGGTTGAATCGTGAAGGTTTCTACGAGCAACCTATAATAGAATGTTGCGACTTAGGATCGGAGTAAAGAATATGAATGAGTGCCTATATATATATCTTGCATTTAGTCCATGATGTGGTATGATGTATAGTATAAGTCCTTGAAAGAAAAGATTCATGAAACATGTATGTTTTGGTATATCATTTACTACCATTCGGGCCAACATAATTCAGAAGTCATGTTAGTAAGCGTTCGAGGAGCCAGGACACTTTAACTCGTAAATCCACAACTCAACTCGACGGCTTACATAATGAACTCCTCACATGAGGCTCCCTACTATTGTAGTAGTTGATGAAATATATCGATATAAGTTTTGATCCGAAAAGTTACATGTCCGATACTTTGAATAAACTTAGGAAAGTTTATTTGTACATGAAGATTGTTATTAGGGGTAGTTTCATAAGTCTTGAATGACCATTTTCTCTTGGTAAAATCTCATGGTTTCCTTTTAAGTGAAGTAGATCCAAATTGCTTGTTCATGTTATCGCCTAATTCATTGTTTCATGTTTACGCCTATGTAAGTTGTTATGGTCATTTCGTCATGGCCTAGCCATGACCTTTAGTCCTTGTTCCAAGGTCATGAGACACAACCTTGGCTCTAGCCATGGTTGTGGTCTTGATTATAGGTCATAAGACCTCTTGTTCCTTTCAAAGTATAACCATAATCTTGTGACTTTCGCCTAAAAATGGGCTGTTTAGAATTTGAAGAATTTTATCACTCGGAAAGTGTTTTTAGGTCTCGAGCTTCTTTGTTCCTGAACGAAAACGGCGTTCCGGACAACTTTCGTGTTTTAACTTTTTGATGAATCGGACCAGAAGTGGGACTTTCAAAACCCAAATTTGATCAGAATGGTATTTGGCAGTTTGCCGCAAAGTTTTGGTAACTTCAAATGGGCGTAACTTTTGACTCGTATACTCGTTTTGGGTGGTTCAAGTTGCTACGGTTTCCTTGTTAAGTCCTCTACTGTAATATGTAATGATCAAATATCATATTTTTACCATTTTGATCAGGTCTTACCAAGAAAGTCACTAGTTTACTTGTTTTAGTAACTTGTTGTAACAATCAATAACAATAACTTGTTTTAATCATTTTTATACATCATGGACATAACTACAAGACATAATATAGCAAGAATAACATGTAAATAACATGAACATGATTATTTAACAAGAATCAAGTTAGGGTTTGGCTCACAACTTTTGGCTTTCAAAGATGAAAGGAAGTTAACATGTAAGGATAGGACTTTGATAGACTTGCTTCAACCCACTTCACTTCATGCAATCTTTCTACTCTTGTAATCTTGAAAGAGAGATGATGAAAATTGAGGTGACTTGAGTGGATTCAAACTCAAGAGAAATCACCAAAGTTTCTAAGGATTTGAAGTAGTTTTGATGAATCAAAACTAAACTAGGGTTTATGTATGGATATTGCACTTGATTTCTTGGATGGAACTTGAAGTAAACTAGTAAAATGAAGTGTGTTGTGTGTGTGGGTCGTTCATATGGTCAAGGAGTGGGAGGAGAGGCATTTATATGCAAATGAGGAGGTTACATTGTTGACTAGTCAACACTTGGAGGCCAAGTTGAACACATGTTCACATCTTAAGGCTCCTAGCATGAGATCAAGACACACAAGGCTGAATTCCCCCCCCCCCCTAGGTCAGTTCCTAAACTTGGGGGACAAGGTGTGGACTTTGCTTGGTATTATCCTAAGTATTAGGAAGAGTTTTGACTCCGGGAAATGACAACCGTAAATGATTAGGCCTCAAAACGTAAAACCGGGTGTCGTAAAATTATGGAACTTTAAAGTATTGTTAGACATGTCCATATGTCCCATAATAAAATATAAAATGAGTGGTAGGTTCCATTTGGGTGGTAAAACCCTGCTAAAAACTGGAAACACGGGTCTAAAACGCGTAATACGTAAAACGTACGAATATTGCGTAAAATTGAGAAAAGTAAAATGTTACTTTTCTAATGTGATAAAAATGATTTAAAATGACTTATAATGTCTAGACTGGGCTCAGTCTAGTGTCGGTTGGTATTAAATGTCTTTTAGACATCAAACTGTAAGCCTAAAAATCACGAAATGACTTATAACATCAAGGGATGATTTTTGGTCAATGGAGGAGGGAAAAATATGTTGACTTTTTCTAATAAGTTGAAAACTCAAATCGTCTTAGAAATGCGGTGCAGGTATAGGCTAAGGTTACGGTTGAGTAAAAACGCTTAAAACTGAAAATTCCAGTTTTTCACGGCCGAGGTTTATTTTGGTCATGTTTTTCTCAGTCACGATTAATTCTCAAATAAATCATGAGTGTGTCAAACATTTTTCTGATACGGGGAAAATTAACGCGACCGAATTTCGTTGTGCGTAGAATTTCTAAATGACGTTTTACCCTAAAACGTGTAATTCCGTGTAATCCTTAATAACTTTCACGAAAATGAGCTTATGAATGTCAAACTTTTAATTTGCCATGGAAATGATTTATCACTTCAGCCCAAGAAATAAAAATCAAGTTTCGGGAAAAATTTTCGGGAAAAATGAATAGTAAAAGTGAATAGTGAAATTTTCCGGGAAAAATAATTAACCTGAAAATACGAATTGTTACAGTACACCAATGGTCACTTCACCAAAAATAGGTGCTGATTTGTTTGGGAAACCCATTGATCCGAAGAAATATTGGAGCATGATCGGTTCTCTCATGTACCTAACTGCTAGCCGACCCGATATTCAATTTGCTGTTTGTTTGTTAGCACGGTTTCAGGCAAAGCCTACCGAACTTCACCTCAAAGAGGTTAAACGGATCTTTCGGTACCTACGAAGCACCATTAACATGGGACTTTGGTATCCGAAGGATTCGGAGTTTAATCTAACAGCATTTTCAGATGCAGACCATGCTGGTGATCAAGTTACAGCAAAGAGTACATCAGGTAGAGCACAATTTTTTGGTGAAAAGCTAGTAAGCTGGTCGTCAAAGAAACAGGACTGTACTGCGCTATCAACCGCCGAAGCCGAGTATGTGTCTCTATCTGCGTGTTGTGCCCAAGTTCTTTGGATGCGGACACAGCTCACAGATTATGGCTTTACTTTTGACATAATACCTATGTATTGTGACTCAAAAAGTGCCATAGCCATCTCGTGCAATCCCGTACATCACTCTAAGACGAAGCATATCAAAGTCCGCTACCATTTCATCAAAGAACACGTGGAAGAGGGTACTGTTGAATTATTTTTCGTTAAGACTGATTACCAACTCGCCGATCTGTTTACTAAAGCCCTTCCAAAAGAACGGTTTGACTATTTAGTTCGACGAATTGGCATGCGAAGCCTAACTCCTGAGGAGCTAGAACGTCTTCTCGAATCTTCTTGAAAAATGTTTTCAAAATCGCTTCGCTGTAAATATTTTTGAAAAAACAAAATACAAAATTTAAAAAACCCACAAAAACAAAATACAAAAATATAAAATTTTCAAAAAATACAAAAACAATATAAAATCCAAAAATCCAAAAATATTCTTCTCACGACATGTCTCTCGTATAAATCAATATTCTGTACGTTTCTAGAAATGTCATTCAACAATGATACGGATATGTACAGATGCTTGAGCGGGAGTTCTTTAAAATGTTTTTCTAAAACATGTCGTTTCTCAAAATTATCTTCACTATGGCTTTCGTATACATCAGTACGAAACCCGGACCCGAATGATGACTTCTGATTACTTTCAAATCAAGGACTCGTACGTTCAATGACGAAATCTTTTTCAAAAAGTTTGAGTCTAAACAAACGAAAAAGATTTCAAAGCATAAACTCGTTTTCAAAACAAAATTCTTGAGCACTTTTTCAAGATTGTTCAAAAGATTTCTCAAAATCTCTCAAAATTAGTGCTCAAGATAACTCCCTCAAAACCCTTAATTTATTTTAAATATGCTATCATTCAGGGGGAGTATAAAAAGAAAAAAAATGTTCCAAATTCATGCAGAATCTGTCTTTCTCTCCAAAGGCTTTTTCTTAATCTGTTGATATCAAAAATATCACGATATGCTATTTTTGAGGGGGAGAAGACATGATTAAAATGTGATCAAAGATGTTTAAAGCTTGTGACTGAATCTCAAAAGAGCTCGACTCAGAATGTACCAATGAATTGACGAAGCTTAAAATGTCAGTAATCGAAAAGACTTGTCCTGGACGGGTAATAATTTCAAGCTAGTCTAACTAGTGATGTAAGCGTGTCTCGAATAGGACTTGTCTGAGTAGAGTGTACCGTATCGAGAGACTTTCTTTGGACTTGACCAGGACGGGTAATAACTTCAAGCTAGTCTAACTAGTGATGTAAGCGTGTCTCGAATCGGTCATGTTCGCTGAAAGTGGATCAATTCAAAAGTGCAAACTCCCCTCGCATGTGCAAATTTCTTAAATATTCATGAGCACATGTGAAGGGGGAGTCCTTCAAAAGAAATGCAAAACTCTCGAAGTGTCAACAATGTGTTTTTTATCATAAACACTTTGAGAGATTTTCATATGAATGGTTTTATGGCAACAATAGGATAGTCATGGAGTTATAAGGTGACTAAGGTTAGGAAAAACCGTCCTATGATCCGCCAGAGCCGGAGGGATCTACCCAAGGACAATTCCAATATATTAGAATTAGAAGTCCTTAGGTATGATTGAATAAAGGAGAAAATGAGAAAGGAGAAAGAAGGGGTTGAAGAATTAAAAAGAAAAGTTATGAAAAAGGGTGAAAAGAAATAGCCCTCCAAATGTTCAACCTTAGGGCAGACACCGGGTTCAACTCATATGCTACTGTTTGTTACTAAGGTGACACTAGTATTGAAGACAAAGACGTCATGGACCCAGTGACGCACTGCACTAAACCTTCTTAACCACTCAAGTTCTCTTAAAAGAGCTTGTTTCATTCTCACGGGGAACCGGTGTAATCTATCGACCTATCTCTTAGAGATGGTTGATATTGAAGCAGGAGACCTCTCCCTAATCTCCGCATAGGAAACCAAATGTGCACTTATCGAGTCTAGAGCCCCGAGATTCATCAAAAGATCTCATAGGAACACATGATATTTCTACACTGGTTGTTCATCATTAAGGACGCCAGATGTAAACTTTAGAGTCCTACGCAGATCTTAGCAATTTTCCAGAACATTTATGAGAGGATTCACTTTTGTGATTCTCAATGATTGAATGGAAATTCCTGCCAGGGTCAACATCAAGCAGCCCTGACAGCAGGTCACTTCGGTAATTCTTTATGGGTTACGCTTAGTGTTCGCGGTGGTTTCAAACGGTCTACAGTCGTGGAGTGATCCCCAGTGACTCACCCAGTCATTGAGCTATGAAGTAGGTCTTGTAAGCTCTCTCGAGAGTATCTGACATGGGAACGGCCTTGGTAAGGGTTAGAAGGAGTCTTCACACTATGCTGTTGACAATCTCTAATTCTTATCTGTAAGTACCGGATGTTTTATTGCTAACTGTTTATATGCAGGGACACTTCATCTCCATGGCGACAGATTCCGCATGCTCATACATACATCTGGAAGTTAAAGAAAGCTCCCTCAAAGATCTATACAACACAAAGTTCAAAGAAAGATTCTACGCCAAAAAGAAGAATCTACAAAGTATAAAGACTAAAGATCAAAGTGAAAGAAAGGGAACTACGTGCATATGAATATCTAAGTCCAAAGATGTATGAGCATGTTGGAATGGCAAACAACCACCACAGACGCAGAAGTGACGAAAGGCAGATAACTCCACATCACAAAAGGAACAAAGAACGATGAAAAATCAGTCATCAAAGATCACAAAGCATGAAGGAACAAAGACTAAAGACTATTCTACAACGACACACAAAGTTAAAGACAAAGAACACGGAAGACCCACTCGCGTGGAGCATCATTCGAATGACCACCCCTTAGGGGGAGATTGTTAGCATTAAAAATATGTATTATGAAGTGATGGTCATTCTCATATTGTAACTTTGTGTCGTGTGTTAAGATTAGTAATAGTTTAGTCATTGGGCCTTGGACTTGGCAAGCTAATATGTTATGTGCTATGTTTCATAAGCCTAGTTATCCAATCTTGTAACCAAGTCCAAGCCCAAGCCCATAGAAAGCCCATAGGGCATCTCATGTATCTTACTATTTAAACACCTCAAAGGCTCATTTGAGGTGTGTGCTTGTGTATGTATTGTGTGTGTTTTTAATAAAATGTTCTCTTCATCTTATTCTCTCTTTTATACTTATTAACGCCACACATACTATTCCAAGTCACCATCTTTACTTCATCTAGTGCTTATATTTGTGTTAAAGTTGATATATCTAAGGTCCTACAGTTTCTAACTTTAAGCATCTTACTTAAAGGAAGAATTTGTTACACCCCACTTAAATGTACACCCAAATCGCCTTAGCCTTCCGTGTATGCGCTCATTTTTAGTGCATTATTGTTATTTGTTAAACCCTAAGTTAACTTTCTAATTGATTACATGGTTGCTAAGTCGAGTCATATCCTTGTACATATTGTTTTGGGACGATTGGGACTCATGGGTAAAGTACTTATTTTATGGAGTAATGGGGAGGAACATCATTTATTACCCCCATATGTCCGATAATCTTAAAAGTGCTCCAAGTGTTTTGATTTTCTTAAATTCGAGTCATCAGATTAGTTTAATGTAAAGTATGTAAAGATTCAAGTGTAAGGGGAATTCTCATCCCCTATGATGTATTATTTTGGATGGTAGGGTAAGAGTGTATGCAAAAAAAAAAAAAAAAAAAAAAAAAAAAAAAAAAAAAAAAAAATCGAAAAAATCAAGAAAAAGAAAAGAAAAAAATAGAAAAATGAAAAGGAGAAAAAACATACGGACTACCATCCCGTTTCATTCTATGTTCATTTTATGTTTTTGTTATTTTTCATTTATTAGCTTAAGTCGAGTCTAGTCTTGGCTTAGCAACGCCATCTTGTACATGTAATTAATCAAAATTGTTAACTCGCCACCAGTAAAACTTCCTTTATCCAACAAAACCGTGTAATTCATATCCCTATACCGAACGTTACAACCCTTTAAAAGACCTCTTTGATAGTTTATCTTAGGTGCTTACGCCATGCGGTGGAGGTTTGATCCTTTCCCAAGCCTATGGTAATCTATTTTGCTATGACAGGTAGTGAGAGATATCTTCCATTTCCATAATGTTATATTACTTTATTACACCCGAGAGATGTGAGTATCTAAACACTATTTGTGAGGTGCTTGTGTATGACCTCCGTGCTTGTCTATTGGTCTTTAGTGGAACGATTATTTGTTGTAATTACTTTTATATTAGTGTTAAATGACCCCTAACTTGTCTTTTGAGTAGAATAAAAGCTCATTTGCTTGAGGACAAGCAAATCTCAAGTGTAAGGGTATATGATGAGGCGAAAAATGATCCGTTTTTAGGGGGTCATTTAAGCCCGAATCCGACTTTATTTGATCAAATATTGCCCTAAATCGTTCCTTTTGTAATTTTAGGTGTTTGGAGAGTGAATTCTGGAAAAGAAACCATTTTGGACGTTTTTGGAGCATAAAAGTGAAGAAAACGGCAAAGTATCAATTTTCCATGCTGAAGACACTAGGTGACGGCGTCAAGAGTTACACCCTGACGGCGTCAGACATCAAGAATAAAACACCGTAGCTGGTGACGGCGTCAAAAGTCATCCTGACGGCGTCAAAGTACCAAGAATAAAATACCGTGGTTGGTGACGGCGTCACATAGGCCGTCATAAGTAGATCAAGGCCGTCCGAGGAAGTATTTGGCGGCGAGGTGACGGCGTCACATGCTTGTCTTGACACCGTCAGCCCAGTTTTCCTATATATAGTTTTCTAGTTTTTTCATTAAGTGAGAGAAGTTTTGGTGAAACCCTAAAGACGAATTTGGTGCATCTTTTAAAGGTTTTTCAAGGGTTCCAAACCCTTGATACCTTGCATTGTAATTGAGATAAGTGTTCTTCTAATTCAATCAATATGTCTATGTGTTGGTTGTCTATATCTTGTTCTTGTCTCAATTCCATTATGCTAGGCTAGATCTCTTTTGTGTTTGCTTAGATCTAATGAAACCTAGATGTTGATTATGTGTTGATTACTTGTCTATTCTTGTCTTGGATGAATGATTTTATATGTTAGGCTTAAGAAAACTGGCAGATTTCCAAATAGTAACATGCTTGAACGTCTTTAGAAACATGAACCGAGGCGTACTAGGTCTTTATTGGTTGTATTTAATGCATGAGCCACTGTTTACAATCCCTATAGTTGTGCTGGGTCATGGTGTAGGAGAAGATAAGAGCTCATAGAGTTGGGGAGTTATGTATGCCACCCCACGAATGGTATTAAGGAATACAATCCGTCATCCATACAAGTATAACAAGTAATTAACGTGTAAAAGATGTCTAGGGAGTAGTGAAGTCTAAGTAAACACAATTTCTCCAATTACTGCTCACAACCTTAGTATAATTTAGTTTAATTTTATTTTCAGTATTTTATTTTGATTATATATTAGTTTTGGGTTAGTTGAATAGCAACTAATTCCGCCCATTCCTCCAAAACCCGAGATTTTAATTGCTTTCATAAAAATATAAAAATACAAAAATAATCATCCCTCACCTTTAGAACTATTAATTAGGTTTTCTAATCCTAGCGACACTATTCCTAAGCTGAACGATCAATCCGCCGGTACTTGTCACTATACTATACTACAACGATCAGGTACACTGCCTGGTGGGGGTTGTAAGCTTCTCGAGATCCCTCGAGAGGTAAAGCCTGTTGCAATTCCCACGCATCACATAGCAAGCGTCTCATGGATAGGAGATTGTATGACTAGCACATAACCGTATATTCAGAAAAATTTTCCACCCAAATATGTGAGGTTCGCCTTTAGATTTGATACGAAAAACATTTACTATTAGTGCTAATGAGTGTACCGATAGCATTTAGATTCTAGAACTTGCGTTAGTGATGCATCCCGAGACCGCTAGTGAGACTACATTCGTGTGGTAGGATTTACTATATGATAAGAGGCATTAGGATCACCCTTGTGTTAAACCCGTGTCATAATTACTTGACCATTTAAGTCATATTACTTGGCTAGTTAAATCAACTAATTTCTCCCACACCTTAGCGTTGTACTCATTTTTAGTACACGAAACCCCTAGTACACCCCTCCGAGCCTATCTTTTCGTTTCTAACTTTAAGCATTTTACTTAAAGGAAGAATTTGTTACACCCCACTTAAATGTACACCCAAATCGCCTTAGCCTTCTGTGTATGCGCTCATTTTTAGTGCATTATTGTTATTTGTTAAACCCTAAGTTAACTATCTAATTGATTACAGGGTTGCTAAGTCGAGTCATATCCTTGTACATATTGTTTTGGGACGATTGGGACTCATGGGTAAAGTACTTATTTTATGGAGTAATGGAGAAGAACATCATTTATTACCCCCATATGTACGTTAATCTTAAAAGAACTCCAAGTGTTTTGATTTTCTTAATTCATGTTATTAGTTTAGTTTATTGTAAAGTATGTAAAAATTCAAGTGTAAGGGGAATGTTCATTCCCTATGATGTATTATTTTGGATGGTAGGGTAAGAGTGTATGCAAAAAAAAAAAAAAAAAAAATATATATATATATATATATATATATTTATATATATATATATATATATATATATATATATATATATATATATATATATATATATATATATATATATATAGAAAAAGAAAAGAGAAAAAATATACGGACTACCATCCCTTTTTATTCTATGTTCATTTTATGTGTTTGTTATTTTTCATTTATTAGCTTAAGTCGAGTCTAGTCTTGGCTTAGCAACGCCACATTGTACACGTAATTAACCAAGATTGTTAACTCGCCACCAGTAAAAACTTCCTTTATCCAACAAAACCGTGTATTTCATATCCCTACACCTAACGTTACAACCCTTTAAAAGACCTCTTTGATAGTTTATCCTAGGTGCTTACGCCATGTGGTGGAGGTTTGATCCTTTCCCAAGCCTATGGTAATCTATTTTTCTATGACAGGTAGTGAGAGATATCTTCCGTTTCCATATTGTAATTTATACTTTATTACACCCGAGAGATGTGAGTATCTAAACACTATTTGTGAGGTGCTTGTGTATGACCTCCGTGCTTATCTTTGGTCTTTAGTGGAATGATTATTTGTTGTAATTACTTTTATATTAGTGTTAAATGACCCCTAACTTGTATTTTGATTAGAATAAAAGCGCATTTGCTTGAAGACAAGCAAATCTCAAGTGTAAGGGTATATGATGAGGCGAAAAATGAACCACTTTTAGGGGGTCATTTAAGCCCGGAATTGAATTTATTTGATCAAATATTGCCCTAAATCATTCCTTTTGTGATTTTAGGTACTTTGGGAGAGAAATCTGGAAAAGGAAACAATTCGGACGTTTTTGTAGCATAAAAGTGAAGAAAACGCCAAAGTCTTAATTTTCCTTGCTGGGAAAAGTAGGTGACGGCGTCAAGAAGGAAATTCTGACGGCGTCAAGAGTAATTTCCATGACGACCCAGTACAGAATTGAAGGCGTCACGAAGTAGAGCGTCAAGAGTAAAATACGTGACGGCCTGGAAAATGCTATAACGTGACGGCGTCAAAAGTAGATCAAGGCAGTCCGAGAAGTATTTTGGCGGCGAGATGACGGCGTCACCAATTTGGTCTTGACGCCGTCAGCCTCAATTTCCTAAATATAGTTTTCTAATTTTCATTCATAAAAAGGGAGAAGTTTTGGAGAAACCCTAAGGCCGAACTTGGTACGAATTTTACAGGTTTTTCAAGGGTTCTCAGCCCTTGAACCCTTTCATGTGTAATTGAGATAAGTATTCTTTTAATTCAATCAATATGTCTATGTGTTGGTTGTCTATATCTTGTTCTTGTCTTAATTCCATCATGCTAGGCTAGATCTATCTTGTGTTTGCTTGGATCTAATGAAACCTAGATGTTAATTATGTGTTGATTACTTGTTTATGGTTGTATTGGACGAATGATTTCGATGTTAGGCTTAAGAAAACTGGCAGATCTCCAAATGGTAACATGCTTGAACGTCTTAGGAAACATGAACTGACGTGCACTAGGTTTTATTGGTTGTATTTAATGCATGAGTAAATTCTAATGATCCCATGTTATGATCTTCTTAGCCGGCTCGACATAGGAGTGAAGTAGGCAATCATAGGATTGGGGAATTAAGTGCGCCACCCCATGAATGGTATTAAGGAATACAATCTGTCATCCACGCAACTATAACAAGTAATTAACGTGTAAAAGATATCTAGGGAGTAGTGAAATCTAAGTAAACACAACTTCTCCATTTATTGTTCACAACCTTAGTTAATTTAGTTTATTTTCATTTCTAGTATTTTATTTTGATTGCATCTTTAGTATTGGGTTAGTTGACTAGCAACTAATTTTGCCCAAATCCTTCAAACCCGAGATTTTTACTTGCTTTCTAAAAAATATAAAAAATACAAAAATAATCATCCCTCATTTTTAGAACTAGTATTTAGGTTTTCTAATCCTAGCGACACTATTCCTAGTTGAACGATCAATTCCCCGGTACTTGTCACTATACTATACTACAACGATCAGGTACACTGCCCGGTGGGGGTTGTAAGCTTCTCAAGATCCCTTGAGAGGTAAAGCCTGGTGCGATTCCCACGTATCAATAGTAAGTTTAGAAAGAATATAAAAGTGATAGTAGTCCACATAAAATAATTTGCACGTTTCTCACCCCAAGTACTGAAAACATAGTTCAAGAGTAAAAAGTGGGGCTATGACTCACCTCAAGTCCAGAAATTAGCAATAAGAAATCGGTAGAAGTAAGACGTATAGTAACTCGAAAGACGGCAACTACGGACTCGGCACAACCTAACAATATCAACTCTTTCAGAAATCATTTCCTCAAAATCGAATATTCCCAAACCCGAATGTATTCAATTTTACTTCCGAAAATCCATTTCTAGTATAAATCTCATATTAGTTTGGAGTTTGACGTTTGGTATCCATACGGGTGGTGGGTCGACACAACTCAAACCAAGAAGTCACAACAAAAAGGATAATAAAACAATCTATAGGTCTAATATTAGTCCAATATATTATTTAAATAAATATCGAAGTTTATCAAATCCGTCGATTTGGTAATCCCCCATATTTATTTACTTAATATACTATTCTAAGATTATACCCGAATCCTAGGTCACACATTGCACATAAAGTACTATATGGTATATATCAAAGTTTAATAAATTCTCTAATTATGCCGTTAAGCTTAACAAATTCGTCAATTTGGCAACCTCACGAGATACTTAGTAATTTATTATTCTCGTACACATACCACAACCTATGGGCGTCGTAGGATACGATGCCCATTAATATACTCAATTTAAACAATTAAATAGCTCTTATTTAACCCGTCGATTAAATAAGTTACGTAGTTATCGAAAGTGAGTGTATTAATTGTCATATATCCGTGACAACACAAACGTCACAAATAATAATCCACTTGGACTCAAGTGACCACGACCCCGTATAACTCGATAGTTTTCCTCGTTTATTAAAAGAAATTATTTTATTTAATATTTATTCAACGTCAAGATTTCATCGTTATTTATAGGGTTTAATTATAATAACGCTCCCGACATTATTACACTACTTTCATAGTATAATATTTATCGTCACGTTTTTGTTATAATATTACTCGTGATCGTTTTATTTTTAATATACGCATTTATATATTTATATATACGTTTTTCACGTCTATATATTTATATAAACGTTTATATTACCAATAATATTATTACGAGTTTTATTATTAACGTTTTATTATAAATATTTATCGAGTCATATGAGATGGTCACATGTCCGAGTCATCACTCTCAGCTCATTGTCCAAGTCCAAAATAAAAATAACCAAGTCACCATCAAGTAATCCAACTTCGTCCAATCAATTCCCAAAACACGTGCTACAACAATAGGGTCCGACTACGGCACCCGACTAACCTATCTCCGTCATTCTAAGTGACCGTCTCACAATCGGTCCCCATTTACCACTTCGTCAGCACTTCACAAAATAATCATGTACCCATTGTCGAGACCACAAAGGGTCTCGACCCAACAACGATATTTGGCCGAAACAAATACTACAACAACAACAACATTAAAACAACAACAAACACAAAAATAAACTACAACAGTCAACTAGGTACATCAACTTAATAAAAGGAACCACACAATATTAACAAGAGTAGCAGCCCACTGCCGAGACCGTAAGGGTCTCGGCTCGGCTACTCCATTCCATATCGTGAACCACAAAGACCACAAAGGGTCTCGGCATCAATAATCAACAATAAAAATACCATCTCATTCATTCAAAATGAATCCAAATCACCAAGATATACAACCAAACACTCATAAAATCATCACCTCATAACTAATAGCAACAAGGAAAACACATAAGCTCAGAAAATACAAGCCGAGAGCAATAATCTCTCGGTTAGGTCTCGACCCACCCACAAACATGAAAAACCCGGATACCAAACTAGTTTTTAACAACGTTTTATATGTAAACCCACTTATATTTTGTGTTCTTAATCGAAAATCCAACCCAAAATACAACAACGCGACCTCCTGGTCACATTCCTCATACAATACGAGTCACAAATTGCGCGTGACTCAACCTTACCTATTTATCTTCATGGTACAACAGTGTGTGGTGATATTTGAACAAAAGTGGTGGCGCGTAAGGTATTATCGAGGGTAAAAAGGGTGAGTTTGGGCGCGTGTTTTAGTGGATCTAGAAGAGAGTATGATGTAGATTCGTTTAGTAGTGGTCGTGTATGGTGGTTGGTGGCGGTGGAGCTGTAGTGTGGCCGGAACAGTAGGGGTGGCTAGGGTTTTAAGATGGGATGAGGAAGATGTGGGGGAGAGAGAGAGAGAGAGATGTTGGGGAGGTTGTGTTTGTTTGTGTTCTTCCAGGAAATCACAAGGACGACTTTTGTAGCTTCTCTTTATTTTTATTTTCTTTCCTTTCTTTTCCTATAATAATAATAATACTACTAATAACAATAATACAAATAAAAGTATTATTACATTTTAGGGTAAGGTGGCTAGGTGTAAATTACACGGACCAAAACCCGTAACTCGTTTCAAAACATTTGATATCTCACGAGACGTTCCATAAATAAATATATATATAGTCGAATCCGTAGACTCAAGACATAAAATTTCTGTTAGGTTATCCTAGTGCCGGAGTCAACGTAGTGCCAACTAAATCTCGAAATAAATTCTCATCACATCGATAATCCAAATTCGATTCCATAAAAATTTTAAATATAATCAACCACAATATAGGTTTTACAAGTTCGTTACGAATAAAATTTCAAGTATAAATTTATAAACGAACTTTTACGTAATGCGGGTTTTCAAAATGGCTCCCTAATTTGCCAGTTGTCACACTAGCTATCCAATTCTACCTATTGAATGTTACACCTTGTTTTAATTGAAGCGTTACATTCCTTAATACCAATTGTGGGGGTGTGCACAGCCTTCCCCAACTCTATGAATATTAATTTCTTCTTATGATGAAATGTTTAGTGTCCTATCATTGAATCATTAACATCTACTCATGCATTAAATACAAGGAATAAAACCGTAGTGCACATCTGATAGCCTTTTCTAAGATATTCAAGCTAGTTACATAAAGAGGTCAGCCAGTTTTCTTAGACCTAAGGTGAATCAATCAATTAAACAAGAGATAATAGGAAGCAAGAATTATAAACTAAACCAATTAGATTCATTGAGAAACAATGAGATCTAATTAATTATAAATAAGTTTCATACAATCATAGGTAAACACAAATTAGCCAAGCATAATCAATGAAGAGCAATCAACAATAATGATAATTGAAGACATAATATAAGATTGAATCAATAAACAAACCATTAAAAGATGTTTATGGAGTGATTAAGACCCTTTAAGTTGCTGAAAAAACACCTACCTAAACCCTAGAATCAGACTTAGGTTTAGGGCTTGCAAAAAGTGAAGTTATAATGTTATATTTATAAGCAATATTTCTGTCAGCAAGAGGTGATGGCGTCATCCCATACAATTGATGGCATCATGACTATTTTTTCACCAAATTGTAGATCTTTTCGTCCTATTCGCGTGGGCTTTTGAACCACCTAAATCCGAGTTCGTATGCAAAAGATATGGCCAAAACAGTATCAGCTATTTTGCGCGCAAGTTGTGATAAGTTAACAATAGATGGCCAACTCAATTACACACGACCCCTTCAGGTTATAAGTCTTTGGGCCATCACTCTTTAATTTAACACGTGACAGCCTACTTCCGGCATCATGTGTAATTCCACCAAAAGTTTTCTGGAGCGTCACTTGTTAATATCTATCAGCTCCAATCTTCAAGTGACGGCGTCAACATCCAAAACCTGACGCCGTCAGGTGTAAAATCTGACTTTTCTTGGTTTTCTTGTTTTCTTCATTCTTGAACATAAAAACATCCAAAAAGCTCCAAAATGATCCATATTCCAGAAATCACGTCCTAAGTACCTAAAATGTGAAAAGGATCGATTTGTGGTAATATTTGACCACATATTTACGCTTTAGGGCTTAAATGACCCCATAAAAGTGTATCTAATAAATCCTTATCACACCTCATGAGACCTAAATAAAGAGCAAAGAAGATATGTTGAAGGGGTTGTGTTATGATGGTGTGGAAATTAGAAGGAAAAAAAATGAAAGCGGTGGGATCAAAATGAAGAGATTGTGTTGTGTTAGGCTAGTAGGCAAAGGGTATTTTTTTCACCTGACACCTCAGCGTCACTTCATCTTTCTCTCTCATCTCACTTCCCTTCACCTCATTTCACCATTTAGCAGTCAAGGTCACCTCTAACTTCACATTTCATTAAGGGCCTTGTTGACAGCACCCACCCCCCCTATTTTTTATCCCAACCGTCCCTAAATGGGAGGGTGTACTTTATACTTTTTTTTTTTTTTTTTAATGTTAGTAATGTTTTTGTGTTGTGTATACTTAATTAAATATTACCTATATGACGTTATAAAAAAATATGACGTTATAAAAAAAGATGACGTTGACTCATTTGCATTTATAAACTACTACAAGATCAGTGTTTACACCTAAACTTATATTATTTAAAAACAACAACTGTTATTATAAAATTAAACGTCACCGTTAACATATTATTTAAAAACAACAATATCTACGACATATGAAGATTATTCATTTCGGTTAAAAGATCATGGAGCCTTGCACCCGACTGACAAGCGTGATCCTCAGGATTCCTTGCCAATTCTAACTCCATCTCCAGCGTCTTTATTCTTGTCTTCAACAACTTGTTCTCATTATCTTTAGCAACGCAGTTTGAGCACTGCGTTGAAGAAGAGGTTGTTGAAGAAGAGGCTTGATTAAAGTACTCTTCTTCAAATTCATATTTCCACCTGAAGTATCGACACCCATAGTCTTTTGTGCCTGGCTGTTACATGTTAAGAAAATAATAAGAAATGTATTTTTAACAAACAAATTATTTACATAACTAAGCAAACGTATGATTATTTACCACTGAAAGAGGACATGCATAAAACTGTCGCCCACGACTACCTTCTTGCCAGGATGTCCGTTCTATAATAAATCCTCTATGACATCGACACTAAAAAGGATTTCTTCGGCCCACCTGACAAAAGAATTTGCATAATCAATCAATAATGTTATTTACTAATTTAAATAAATATTTAATCATTTACTATATAATACAAACAGTTATTTACAACATAAATCAATAATTATTTACAATATTTTGTCGGTGTAATTATTTACAACATAAATCAATAATTATTTACAATGTTTTGTCGATATAATTATTTACAACATAAATCAATAATCATTTACAATGTTTTGTCTGTATAATATTTACTCCATTAATCGATCTTGATATAAAGTTATCCATTCGGCTGCAACTGTCTCTCGGAAAAACCTCCATTGTGGGTGGTTACGCGGAAGTGAAAAATTTGGGTCTAGCGTCGGTAAAATGTAGTGAACATAGTCTCTCTCCCCCACACGGGAAATCACAAGAAGGTCGATTCCTTGTGATAAGTTTGGTTCGAAAAAAAGCGGAAAACATGTGTTCCAACCACGCTCGGATATAAATACAATCGGTCGGTGAATCATTGAAGCGATAACCAGCCCCGTCATTGGCATCACCATCCAGCGACCGTCAGGTGCACCTCCATTGAACCAGTCTATTGTATACCAAAGAAAGTCAAATTCTTGTTGCTGCCACATACTTATGTAAGTTTGCCTATGATAATCTAACTCTTGCAATAACATATGTTTGACTTCGGCCCACCTATTTTCGTTTTGAAAAATATTGTGAGCAACTCACCGAAACCCGCAATTCCCATCACCCAGCACATTATGTATACTTATTACGTATGGACGGTAAATCTGTGGAATTGCCTCAATAAAACCATTGTTCACATGATCTCCAACATATAATCTGTGGCGTAGACTATCACCCATGTAAGAACTATGTCTTGGAGGGTCTTGCCACAAGTTCGGGACTTTTGTAGATCTTGAATTTGTACTTCTTCGGTGATCTACCATTGGTACTTCATTCAAGTCCGGAACTTTTGTAGCCTTGGACCTTTTGTCCTTTGCGCTCGGACGTCCACGGGTATTTTCCTGAACAACAGGTTGACGTGTGTCAACAAATTCAGGTTGGTATATCCCTCTTAACTTGTGCAACATATTCTTCTTGACAAACGACGCCGCTTTGCCAAAAACACTCTTGAATTATCGCACGCCATTTTCAAACTCTCTTGTATCATCATCATCACCATCATCATCATCATCATCTTCATCATCAAGCACAAGAGTACTGACAACAGGCCACGGTACATACATGGTTCTCCAAAATATATCAAGGCAATCCAATGGAATGGGCACACCTGCATTCATTAAACGTGACTTATGTAAAACCATTTCGTGAAATCATTCCGCGAAAGCATTCATTAAAATTGACTTTAATATACTTACCATTAATTCGTTAGTAAGTCATTTGACAAAAGCACGGTAGTCCATAAATTGATCGCAACTGATGGCTACAATCTTCTGCGGCGATCTTCATTTGAAGGAGTTCTTTGTGCATGAGTATAAAAGCATATTTGGAAATGTTATACCACAACTCTGCAAATATTGGTATATCACATTTATTTATTTTCTCATTTAGGCTTCTATTAAAACTCTCTTGGATCGCGCTCTTTTGAGAAATAAGAATCTTATCAATCAAAATCAACAATGTGTTTAAGTTGGACTGTGTGCCGCCCAAATGTAATTTCAACAACGCGTGCTGAGACTCTACTCGATCTACACGTTGTTGTCTGGCCGTAGCTGCGATATTCATCGATAACACACGAGACAAACACGTTCCCGTAATCTCGCAGCCAGTTATCCAGATACCGAGCAATATCTGAAAAAACGATGAATTAATACAAGGTCAATCGGGTGCATATTTGTTAAATAATAAAAACACTGAATTAATAATTAAGTACCCGGATGGTTGACCAATTTTTGTTGTAGGCGTCGATAATGTTGCTCAAATAAGGCGTGTATTTGAGCTTTAACCATCCAATCCCATGTGTGTTTGATGGAGTCGTACTCCTCTACCGAATCACATTTACCTCTGCAATGCTGAAGTATATTTTCGGAAATATGTCATCGACATAGTACTTTGTGAGCATGCGGGAATTCTGCTCTGCATGCCCCAACCAACGCTAAATCCCTGTCGGTGATGATAACACGTGGATAGTATCTTTCGTCTATCACCATCTTTACACGTTGCAATACCCATTCAAAATTAGGCCTTTGTTCACTGTTTAAAAAGCTAAACGCCATCGAAAATGTTTTATTTGTTGATGTTACTCCGACAATTTCCAAAAATGGCAATTTAAACAGCGTGGTATTGTACGTGGAGTCTATTAGCATGATTTCAGGGAACGTACACCATAAAGCGTACGACGTAGGGTGAACAAAAAATAGTTCCTCAAACTCATTATTGTCATTTACCCTATTGTAATATGTGTACCCTGATTGCGTCAAATGTGCGTAAAGGACTATCATCCTTCACTTTTAAAATCCAATATGATCTCTTCTAAGATATTTCGCCACCAATTTGAATGGACAACCGGTTTTAGAGGTAGTGGTATTCCGTTTTCCAGTGCCTTCGGGTTCATAAATCCCACCCTTTGTACACCCATAATTGATTTCGTCCATAATACCGTTTTCTGATTTAATTTTTCTTTTAACAATGACAAAACCGAGTTCCCGAGCTATGTTTTGCACCCAATCCGTTAATTGCTCGTGAGAACCGAATCCCTGAAAAACATTACGAATTTACCTTTTTTTTAATACTAACTTTTTTTTAACAAAACTACTACAATACTTTTATTATAATTAATACTTTTACAAACTCGTATGTGTGACATTTTTTGTTGGGATATAAAAGATCAAGGTACTTCTGTATGTCAAAGTACTGCTGCTTGAAGATTAAAGTCAAAGTGTTACTTGAAGATCAAAGTCAAAGTACTGTTGTTTATTGAAGATTGTTCAAAGTACTTTGAAGAGTATAAGGACTTAATTGCAATATTGATTAAAGGATTATTATGTAATATTGAACGAATATTCTAGAATTAGTTAGGGATAATTACTTGTCATTCAAGATATATGATGTAAACCGACTTAAGGTTATCTATATAAGGAGCCTTATGATGGTATTAGGGATATATGTTTTTTAGTCGAAGTTCTAAGAGTCTTAGAGCTTTATAAGTCGATAATAGTTAGGGATTGTTAGTGAATCTGTGTAACAAAGCAGGTTCAAGTTTGGTTTAATATAAAAGTTCTTCTTAAGCTTTGTGTTAGTAGATTCCGCATACTTTACAAGGACAAACAGTGTTTCAATATTAATAGTGTTGAGTTTACTTAATATTATTAAACCTTTACAACCTACAAAGTAGTTTGCTATGAGTATATCGATCCAACAAGTGGTGATTACATACTCAAAGACATTAATTCTTGATCATGTTTTTAAATAAAAACATTAATTCTTGATCATGTTTTTAAAGAAAGTGGTGATTACATACTCAAAGAATTTGAGTATGTCACTCCGCAAGGGGAACACAAGTCAGTAATGGCTTGGGTTCCTAAAAGAAACTAACCTTTTTCATGTGTATGCAGGGCAACCCAGAAGAGGAGCTTAAAGATCATCTTATTGTTGATAGTGGTTGCTCTGGAAGTATGACAGGAGAAAAGGAGCTCTTGTCAGATTTTAAAGCTTATTTTGGAGGAAAAGTTGCATTTGGGAATGATCCTGATGGAGGAAGAATCACTAGCAAAGGAACTATCAAGGTAGGAAACATTGATTTTGAGAATGTTAGATATGTGAAGGAGCTTAAATTCAATCTTTTGTCAGTCTCTCAGATTTGTGATAAGAAGTATCCAGTGTTATTCTTAGACACAGAATGTCTTATACTTTCTCCTGATTTTAAGTTAGAAGATAGAAACTTGGTGATGCTGAGAGCACCAAGAACTAATGATGTGTATAGCATAGACTTGAAGAATATCAATTCTGCTGAAAGAGCAACATGCTTGATTGCAAGAGCAACAATGGAAGAAGCACATCAATGGCACAGAAGATTGGGGCATGTGAATTTCAAAAACATCAATAAGCTGGTCAAAGGAAATTTAGTTAGAGGTTTACCTTCTAAAACATTCAAGAATGATCACTCATGTCTTGCTTGTAAAAAGGGTAAACAGCACAAGGCTTCTTGTAAGAAGATTGAAGAGAAAACCATTAGAGAGCCTTTGGAATTGCTGCACATGGATCTGTTTGGACCTGTCTCAGTTGTTAGTTTGAACAAGAAGAAGTACTGTTTGGTTGTGACAGATGACTGTAGCAGATTTAGTTGGGTCTTTTTCTTATGCTTCAAGGATGAAACTTTTGATGCTATTCATGATCTTATAATAGCACTTGAAAATCAGTTAAGACTCAAAGTTAGAGGCATTAGATGTGCTAATGGGACTGAGTTCAAGAATCAGCTAATGGATGACTTTTGTGCCAAGAAAGGAATTAAAAGAGAATTCAATATTGCCAGAACTCCTCAGCAAAATGGAGTTGCAGAAAGAAAGAATAGAACTCTAATAGAAGCAGCAAGGACAATGCTTGCAGACTCCCAATTACCTGTTCCATTCTGGGCTGAGGCTGTAAGTACTGCTTGTTATGTGTTGAACAGAGTATCAGTGACAAAACCTCAAATGAAGACACCTTATGAGTTACTCATGGGAAAGAAGCCTAGCATCAAGTTTATGAAACCTTTTGGATGTCCCCTGACTATTTTGAACACTGCTGACAATTTGGGCAAATTTGATGGGAAGTCAGATGAAGGATACTTATTGGGATATTGTACCAATAGCAAAGGATTCAGAGTGTACAACAGGGCTACAAAGAAGGTTCAAGAATGTCTTCATGTTGATTTTCTAGAAGAGCAAGAAAATTCTAAAGGTAAAGGTCCTGATTGGATGTTTGATCTTGATTTAATGTCTTCATCTATGAATTATGTACCTGTAAGGGAAGAAAATCAAGCTGCTCCCACTGAAGAAGAAGCACATTACATTGTTCATGATGTTAATTTAAGATCTAAAGATGAGTCAAATGATGAAGTAAATAATGAGAAGAAAAGTACTTCTGAGCCTCAAAGTACTGTTGATCCTCAAAATACTGCTCCATCAAAAACCACAGTATCTGATGAAGACCAAGCCATTCAAGATGAACTTAGTAGGATGCTTTTTCATGAAACAATGGCTAAGTCTTATGAAGATGATCAAAGGAGAGCTTATGAAGCAGAAAAGAAGAAGGCTAAAGGCACTGACAGTACTTTACCCTAAAGTACTGTTGATCCATTTGAAAGTACTTTTCAACCTTTAGATACTTCCAATTGGATAAATACTGATGCTGTGAATGATCCTAACATGCCTAACTTAGAAGATATTGATGACTTGAATGATCCAAACAAGATTACCTTAGAAGACACTAATGATGAATTGGATCAAGAAGGCATTTTCTCATATTCTAATGAAGATCCTGATTTAACTAATTTGGAAGATAATCTTGAAGTCTCACCAACTCCTACTCTAAGAATTCACAAAAATCATCCTGTTAACAACATAATTGGACCCTCAGCTTCAGGAGTGCTCACAAGAACTAAAGCTAAGAATATGTCTCAACAACGTACTTCCTTACTTAGCTTTATTTACAAGCAAAACAGGGTGAATCACAAGAATCAAAAGTTGTGTTTATTTGCTTGTTTTATGTCTCAAGAAGAACCTAAGAATATAAAACAAGCATTAGCCAAGGAGAGTTGGGTTGAAGCTATGCAAGAGGAACTCTTACAGTTTAAACTTCAAGAAGTATGGGTATTATGTGATTTACCTGATGGTAAAATACTAATTGGAACAAAATGGGTCTTAAGGGTAAAAAGAGATGAAAGAGGCAATGTTATTAAGAATAAGGCAAGGTTAGTGGCTCAAGGATATAGACAGGAAGAAGGAGTAGACTATGATGAAGTCTTTACTCCTGTGGCAAGGATTGAAGCCATAAGGCTATTTTTGGCTTTTGCATCTTATATGGGATTTCCTGTATACCAAATAGATGTTAAAAGTGCTTTTCTATATGGCACTATCACAGAAGAAGTTTATGTCAAACAGCCTCCTGGTTTTGAAGATTTTGTACACCCAAACAAAGTCTACAAGGTTATCAAGGCTCTGTATGGCCTTCACCAAGCTCCAAGAGCATGGTATGAAAGACTTTCAAATTTTCTATTACAGCATGGTTATAGGAGAGGAGCTATTGACAAGACTTTGTTCATCAAGAGAGATAAGAAGGATATCATGCTTGTCCAATTTTATGTAGATGATATCATTTTTGGTGCTACTAAGCAATCTATGGTGAAGGAATTTGAAGATCTTATGCAAAAAGAGTTTCAGATGAGTTCAATGGGAGAATTAACATTCTTCTTGGGACTTCAAGTGCAACAGTCAAGCAGTGGAATCTATATTTGTCAAGATAAGTATGTTGCAGATATTTTTAAGAGATTCAATTTCACAACTGTCAAGCCTACATCTACACCTGTGGATACTAACAAACCTTTGGGAAAAGATGAAGAAGGAGAAGTTGTTGATGTCACATTGTACAGGTCTATGATTGGATGTCTCATGTATTTAACTGCATCTAGGCTGATATTACTTTTGATGTGTGTTTATGTGCAAGACTTCAGGTTAATCACAAGGTATCACACTTGAATGCTGTCAAAAGGATTTTTAGGTACCTTAGGCAACAACCTAAGCTAGGATTATGGTATCCTAGGGAGTCACCTTTTCATCTACAAGCCTTTTCAGATAGTGATTATGTTGGAGATAACTATGACAGAAGATCTACAACTGGAGGGTGTCAGTACCTTGGAAGTAGATTAGTCTCATGGCAATGCAAAAAGCAAACAATTGCAGCAACATCTTCCACAGAAGCAGAGTATGTAGCTGCTGCAAGTTGTTGTGCACAAGTACTTTGGTTGCAAAATCAGCTTTTGGATTATGGATTCAACTTCAAGAATACTCCTATCAACATTGATAATGAGAGTACTATCTGTATTATGAAGAATCCAGTTTATCACTCCAAGACAAAGCACATTCAAATTAGGCATCATTTTATTAGAGACTGCTATGAGCATAGGCTTATCAATGTGGTTAAAGTCCATACTGATGATAATGTAGCAGACCTACTCACAAAGGGCTTTGATATTTCTAGATTTACTTTTTTAGTTGTGAGTATTGGTATGGTTAATAATTAAGTTACTTTTGAGAGGAGGTATTAGTAGTAAGTCATTATTTGAGGGGAGGCTACATGTATCATTCAAAAAAAAAGTACTTTATTCATTATTCCAAGATGGGTTATATCAAACAGTTCCACAAGATACATCATGACACATACAAAGTCGAACCACAGACACTGACAAGACACACTGACAACTACCACAACACAACCTACTACCAAGCTCCACACACCCTACTCCATAGGCCTTTTTCCCTTGCCCTCATAGCTCTGCTTTCCCTTTTGAGCAGTCTTTCTTTTGTCATCAAAAGAAGCTTGCTTCCTTGGGCAAGCCAGGCCAAGAACTTGCTTGGGTGGTTTCTCTTTTCTTGGAGCAGGCCACTTCATGTTCTTTATTGCTGATTCCAGGGCTTGAGTCAAAGCATGTGGAAGCTCATTAGCCAGAGATGAACCTGGAACAGACTTTTTCTTCTTGGGCTTTGGGTTGGTAGTACTTGCTGCATCAGTTATGGTAGAATTTGCTACACTCATAGATGAGGATGATACAGTCGGAGGAAAGTACCCCATCCATCCTGGATCCTCAAAATTTGAATCAGTATAGTAGCTTATTTCTGAGTCTGTGGAGCCATCTGAGTCAGAGGAGATATACACCAATGGAAAGTGACTCATTGTTATCACTAGGGTTTTTGTATTATGATGATGAAAGAAGAATGTTAGTGGAAGAGTTCCTTTTATAGGCAAGGCAAGGTATAAGGGTATTAAATGAAGTTCATTGAATTCTACTTGCCTTGGTAGCTTTGGGAATTAATTTGGGAAGATAGTAATTACTTCGGGTTGACTTTCAACAATATTTTGGTCAAACAGTCAACTATCAAGATATTTTGCTTGGGAAGTACTTTGGTCAAACATACTGCTTGGGTTTATAACTGAATGTACTGCTCCATATTTTATGGAAAGTACTGCTTGGTGATATTAAGGTTACGCTGACGTGTCAGAATACTGTTCCAACGGTTAGATTTGCGGGTAACAAACTTTCGAAAGATATGGGGATGATCACTTCTAAAAATAACGGTAAAATAATTAATTAACCGTGATTTTTTGTATATTATCCTTTTATAACTCATATCTTTTTATTATTTATTCACCCGTATCCATTCGCCATTCTTATTCATCAAACCCACTCACATCATCACCGATTACCACTCTTCTCTCAAATCCTTATCATAATGGCAAACCGCCCAACCAACAACAAACACAACATGATAGCCAATCTTGAGAAAACGCAAAGCAACATTGATTTTCATGGTATTATTGATTTTCTCACCGGAACCACCTTCTGTTACTCACTTTTAGTCAACTCAGAGATTATTGGACCTTGGATACAGGAGTTTTGGGCTACGGCAAGGTCTGCGGTTGAAGATGGAGAGGATGTTATACATGCTACAGTTGCTGGGAAAGCTATTCGTGTTACAGAAGCAACAATCAGGGAGGCTCTGTTGTTTGAAGATGAAGGAGACTCTGTTTTTTTTGCTAAACAAGAGATTTGGAATGCACTTAGAGACATTGGGTATGAAGGACCTTTAGATAAGCTTACTTTTCAGAAAGCAATGGTAAGTCCTCATTGGAAGTTTCTTATTCATGTTTTACTTCACTGCTTAAGTCCAAAGAGTACTGCTTGGGATCAATTTAGCCATGCTATAGCTTCTGCATTTGTTGGTCTCATTACAAATCAATCCTTCAACTTTTCATACATGATCCTTGATGGTATGATAACACATATTAAGGCTGGATCCCCTTTTCTAATGTATCCTAGATTTGTTCAACTTCTCTTAGAGAATCCACTTGATGGGATACAAAAACCTTAGGATTATGTACCCACTATTAGGATTCCACCTAAGGTGTTCACCTTTATGTCTCATAAGGGAGTAAATTTTCCGGGTAAAAATACACCTCTCAATGCTTACATGTTAGAGGTAGCACAGGCTGTTAGGGATGATATTGACAATAGTGGTTCTGCTAATTCTGATGATGCTGATCAACCTGATCCTTCTGAGCATTCTGCATCAGTACATACACCTACACCACCTATTGCTTCACCTCAGCATGATGATTTAAGTGAAAGAACTCCCTCAGTATCAGCTTCTTTGGAAAAACCTATTTCTACTAAAGGTCCTTCTCCACAAAGTACTTCTTCTAAAGGTACTGCTTCAGAGCATACTCCAGTACCTTCTCCGAATGATTATACTCCCACAGGTGGGCTTCAAACACCTGGAGGAGATGAGGGAGTTGGAGGGTCTATGAATAATTATGCTTTGACTAGAGAGTTGGAGAGGACGAAGAAATCTATGGATGATCAAGCTGCAGAAATCAAGAAGTTAAGGAAGAAGTTCAGAAGGTTAAGAAGTTTGTCTGGCCTCTTGTCTAAAATTTTAGGCTTTATGTGAACGAAAAGAAACAGTCTTAGAAGCACAAGTCTAAATCTTCCAAGAAGTCTTCTAAATCCACTAAGAAGCATAAGAGGTCATCATCTATCAAATTGGGGACGAATCTAGATGATAATTTGGATAGAGATGATGCTGAGATTCAATATTCAGAAGATGCTCACCTTTGGCAATATCCAGAAGAACCAAAGACTTTTGTGCCAGAGAAACAGGTTGAAGAAGATGTGAATATTGTACAAGAAGAAGCTATTGAGCAAGAAGTTGTTGAGCAAGAAGCTGTTGAGCAAGATGCTGATGCACAAAATATTCAAAGTACTCAAACTCAAAGTACTGGTGTTCAAAGTACTGTTGTTGAAAGTACAGGTCTGCAAGGTATTGCTGAGCAAGGTACTGCTGCTATGAATATTGATGAAAGTGGAACTTCTGCAGCTGGACCTTCTACAATAAATTTTGAAGATGAAGTTGTTCCTTCTACTTTTATACAACAAGAAGAAGTGAAGGTGCATACAGCAAGTGATGATGAAACTATAGCTCAGATTATGATCAATTTGAATAGACCTTCAGGAGGTATACATATTTATGAGCCTGCACAGTAAGTTTCTGAAAGTACTTCTGAATCTGAAGAACTTGATCCCAAAGACAAAGGAAAAGGGATCATGAAACAAAAGAATATTAAGAAGAAGAAGAAATTTAATCTTGCACAGATAAGAGAATTAAAGATAGCAGAGGATGCAGAGCTTGCTAGAAAGCAACAAGCTGAGTATGATGCAAGAGTATTTGGCAGAGATAAGTAAGCCAATTACAAAGAAGTCAATGACTATTGCTCAGGAAAGAAACTGGATGATTAGTTTCTTGAAAGGAAGAGGATACAAGAATTTACAAAGATTGAGGTATCGAGAAGTGAAAGATCTATGGGAACAAGTACAAGAATCTATCAGGAAAGAGGTAGAAAATTTTATACCCATGGATGTTGATAGAGAGAAGAAGTAAGGAAAGAACAGGCTGAGCAAAGAAAATTGAAATGAAAGAAAGCAGTTCAAGATGATCAATTGTCAAAAAGACTTAAGATGATACATGAAGATACAATTGATGAGCTGAGAAACTATTTCAGAGTAGTTGATTTTGAGAATAAGAAGATAGAAGAATCTGGAAAGAAGTCCTAGATAATCTCATTCTCTGTGGTTGAATCAAAAGAAGGGAACTATCTTATGTTCAACAGAGAAGATGAAAGCTTCACAGTATTCAATATGTTATGGGATGTTCTGCATTTTATTACTAGAGAAGATTTATATGACTTATACATGCAAGTGCAGACATACTATGAAGAGATTGAAGCATCAGGAGTGGGATTAATTTTGCTTGGAGATTTAATTACCATCTGGGAAAAAGAAGAAACAAGTGTTGATACTCTATGGAATGATCAAGAAAATTGGGAAATTACAAGATGGAGATTCTTTGAGTCATCAAGAGTTCATTCACTAGAGATGGAAGATGGTACCATGATTCACATGCTTGCTGAGAGAAGATATCCATTGATTAGAGAAATTATGCTCAGAATGCTGGATCATGGAAACTTGAAGATGAATCTGATGTAGCTTTGGATGTGATCAAGCTATTTATCAGATGGACTAAGTCTGAAGAATGATATTGCAAAATACTGGTATGATTTGTTTTGTATAATAAGTATTTTTTTCAAAGTACTGCAAAGACAAACAGTACTTTGTCAAAGTACTGCTTGCTGCATTAAACCAGTATAAGTCCTTTGTAAAATAAAATAAAAAGTTTTTGATGTTTAAAAGTGAAGTCAATTAAAGGATTTGAAAAGAAACATATGGTGTTAGTATTAATACTACACAGTAAATGGTAATCAACTCACCATGTTTAACAAACTAGAAAGAGTTTGACTCATCATGAGGGTACGGCTCTTATGTGATAATCAAATCCGTTTTTAGTTGACAATTTACTAAAAATTGTACGGTTTTCAACCATATCTGTAAAAGTGAAGAGTTGGCTAGCCTACAAGGAAAAATGGCTTGTGGTAAAGGCTGTGAAAAATCAATTTTTGGTAATTAGTTCACCATGGTTGATATCAAAGAACTAACTAGTCCAAAAGAAAATGTCTCTTGGTAAAGACTACTCAAATCCGTTGATAGTTGATGATTTGCTAAAAATTATATGGTTATCAATGTACCATGGTTGTTCTAACCTAAACATTGGCTACTCCAGAGTTAATGGCTTTGGTAAAGAGACATCAAAATCCATTAATTTTCAATGATTCACCTCTCACAGGAGTTTACACACCTGGAAGTGATGAGAATAGTATGAAACTTCAAAAGATTTGATGACTATTGTACCAAAATGTTGCTGAGTAGCTGAGGAGGTTTATTACAGAGAAAATATTAACTAGTACTGATAAAGAGTACTTTGACACATGACAGATAAAAGATAAAGAGATAAAGAAACAATCTTTCTGAATGATTAAAGATTTTGAAGATCAAAGATAACAAAGAAACTTGAAATCAAGCAAGTGGAGTTCAAGTTAGGGGAGGATTGTTGGGATATAAAAGATCAAGGTACTTCTGTATGTCAAAGTACTGCTGCTTGAAGATTAAAGTCAAAGTGCTGCTTGAAGATCAAAGTCAAAGTACTGCTGTTTATTGAAGATTGTTCAAAGTACTTTGAAGAGTATAAGGACTTAATTTCAATATTGATTAAAGGATTATTATGTAATATTGAACGAATATTCTAGAATTAGTTAGGGATAATTACTTGTCGTTCAAGATATATGATGTAAACCGACTTAAGGTTATCTATATAAGGAGCCTTATGATGGTATTAGGGATATATGTTTTTTAGTCGAAGTTCTAAGAGTCTTAGAGCTTTATAAGTCGATAATAGTTAGGGATTGTTAGTGAATCTGTGTAACAAGGCAGGTTCAAGTTTGGTTTAATATAAAAGTTCTTCTTAAGCTTTGTGTTAGTAGATTCCGCATACTTTACAAGGTCAAACAGTGTTTCAATATTAATAGTGTTGAGTTTACTTAATATTATTAAACTTTTACAAGCTACAAAGTAGTTTGGTTAAAGTATATCGATCCAACATTTTTTTTTAAAACTAACTTTTTTGTATAACAAAATACTTTTTTTATCACATTTTTTTACAACTAACTTTTTTGTATAACAAAATGTTTTTTTTATATAACAAAATATTTTTTTTAACAAAATACTTTTTTTTATTCACATTTTTTTACAACTAACTTTTTTGTATAACAAAATGTTTTTTTTTTTTTTATAACAAAATACTTTTTTTAACAAAATACTTTTTTATATTCACATTTTTTTACAACTAACTTTTTTTATAACAAAATACTTTTTTTTTTATAACAAATTTTATAAACTTAACAAAATAATTTTTTTTATCACAATTTTTTTACAACTAACTTTTTTATACTAACTTTATAATAAATATACAAAAAAAACATTTTTTAAACTAACTTTGTAATAAATATACAAAAAAAAAGTAAAAATGCGTATAGTGGACAGCTGTCTCACACCACACACATACTATTATCACCACAGATGTCTCACACACACCACACACTCACAAACTCTCTCTCTCTCTCTAAAAAGAGTGCTCTCTTTTCTCTCTCTATTTTTAGATCTAAAATCACTAATATTTTATGATGTTGTTGGTGATTTGTGAGAGAGTTTGTGAGTGTGTGGTGATGTTGTTGGTGATCTGTGTTGGGGGTTTCTCAAAAATTGGGGGTTTCTAATTAGGGTTTCGTAAAAGTAATTTGGGGTTTTTTTTGTGGTGGTGGTTCAGTAGTTGTTAATTGTGTGTTCTTATGTGATTTGTGATATTCTGTGATAGATCTAATTTTTTATTCAAAAATTAAGGTTTCAAAAATATTTGGGGGTTTTTCAATCTGTTTTAATTTACTTCATATAAAGTGTGTTAATTGAACGATGTGTATGTTAATTTATCGTATCTAGAATTTTTTTAAGAAACCCTAATTTTTTGAAAGTTAGGGTTTCGTGGTGGGTGGTTCTGTGGTGCTGGTTCTGTGGTTGTTAATTGTGTGTTCTTATGTGATTTGTGATATTCTGTGATAGATCAAATTTTTTATTCAAAAATTAGGGTTTCGAAAATATTTGGGGGTTTTTCAATCTGTTTTGATTTACTTCATATAAAGTGTGTTAATTGAAAATATTTGGCTGGTTCTGTGGTGATGGTTCTGTGGTGCTGGTTCTTATGTGATTTGTGTGAGAGACAGATGTGGTGATAATAGTGCTGGTTCTGTGATGCTGGTTCTTATGTGATGCTGTGGTGATTTGTGATACTGCTTATATGGAAAAGGGGCTTGTTGACCGGACCCTCCCCTAGTTTTTATCCCAACCCAGGGTCTACCCCTTGAAGGTACAAACCCTCCCTATTAATAGGGAGTACTATGTCTGTGTTTTTGGTTCTGTGGTGGTGGTTCTGTGGTTACTGCTTATGTTTAAGCAGTTTGTGATGAATACTTGTGGCTGTGGGTGTAACACCCCCAAAATTTGATATAGCGGAAGACTCAACAAGCTTTCGGGGTGCTACGGGGATTGGTATCCATTCAAAGTCATGAAAGAACGAGATAAAGTAAACGTAAGAAAACACAACCAAAACGGGTTTTAAAGTTTACATTTATCCCAAGAATTATCCAAAGTAAGGCCCAAAAGAAATAAACATAGGTCCACAATAGTTATCAGAGTTTTAGAAATATAGATCCATAACCGGTGCCAATGCCAAGCCTCCAATCCCAAGCATCCATAGAGCATCACTTAATTACCTGAGAAAACGTGCTAAAAGTCAGCTTTCGCTAGTGAGATCATAGGTTTAGATTCATAATTCAATATAGTGGACATATACGCAAAATGCTTGCTAGCTAGACTAGGCCTCAATCATTCAACCAAAATAATCCATCCAATATAATCCAACCAAAATCAGATCATCCCTATAGGTGCACGCTATAGCTCAAATCACTCCAATCAATAGCTTACCTAGCTCAAGTCTAGGCCTCGCTCTAAAATCAATCCAATAGCTTGCCTAGTTCGGGACTAGGCCTCGCTCAACAACCAATCAATAGCTTACCTAGTTCGGGATTAGGCCTTGCTCTATAACCAACCCAATAGCTTACCTAGTTCAGGACTAGGCCTCGCTCAACAATCAATCAATAGCTTACCTAGTTCGGGACTAGGCCTCGCTCAATAACCAAATCAATAGCTTACCTAGCTCATGTCTAGGCCTCGCTCAATAACCAAATCAATAGCTTACCTAGTTCGGGACTAGGCCTCGCTTAATCCTACCTAGTTCTATAAGCATAGCAAGTTTTAAATAAACAAAGCGATAATAGTCCACATAAAACATTTACACGTTTCTCACCCCAAGTATTGAAAACAAAGTTCAAGAGTAAAAAGTGGGGCTATGACTCACCTCAAGTCCAGCAAATCCTCAAAAGAAATCGATAGAAGAAAGACGTAAGCAAACTCAAGTAACTCAGTAACGGCAACTACAGACTCGGCACTTCCTAACAATATCAAACTCGTTCAGAATCATTTCCTCAAAAATTCAAATATTCCCAATCCCGAACGTATTCCATTTAACTTTCCTAAAATATCCATTTCTCGAATTATCTTCATATTAATTGGAAATTCGACGTTTGGTATCCATATGGGTGGTGGGTCAACACAACTCAAACCAAGAAGCCACAACGAACGAAATAATAAACAAATCTATAGGTCTAATATTAGCCCGATATATTATTTAAATAAATCATCGAAGTTTATCAAATCCGTCGATTTGGTAATCCCCCATATTTATTTACGTAATACATCGCTCCAAGATTATACCCAACCTGAATCACATTGCACAAAGAATACTATATGGTATATATCATAGTCCAATAAATTCCCTATATATGTCGTCCAATTTGCCAAATTCGTCAATTTAGCCAATTCCACGAGATATATAGTAATTTATTATCCTAATACACGTACCACAACCTATGGGAGTCGTAGAATACGATGCCCATTAATATACTCATTTTCTATAGCTAAATAAACCCTATTTAACCCGTCGATTAAATAAGTTACGTAGTATAGAAAATAGATATATTAATCGTCATATATCCGTGACAACACAAAAATCACTTAATAAAGTCCACTTGGACTTAAGTAACCACAACTCGTTTAACTCGATAAGTTTTTCAAATTTATAAAAGTCATGTTTTTAATTATTACTTACCCGACGTATTAGTTCTTGACATTATTTATAATTATTATTTATAATAATACCCCGACATTTATTGCGCTATTCGCATAGTATAATAATTATCGTTATATTATTATAACGTTTACTCGTGATCGTTTTATTATTAATATACGCATTTATATATATATACATACGTTTATCACGTCCATATACGTATATAAACGATTATATTATCAATAATGTTATTACGAGTATTATTTTTAATGTTTGATTTAAATATTTATCGAGTCATAAGAATTTGGTCACATGTCCGAGTCATCACTCTCGGCTCATAGTCCAAGTCCAAAATAAAACAAACAAGTCATAATAAATAACCAACTCCGTCCAAATCAATCCCAATCACATGCTACAACAATAAGGTCCGACTACAGCACCCGACTAACCTATCTCCGTCATCTAATTGACCGTCTCACAATCGGTCCCCATATCAAATTCGTCAACTCAACTCCACAACAATAACCAATATGTCATTCCATCCTCGGCTCCCAAGTAATACCAACAATAATAACAACGCCAAAACAAGTACCTCAACAACAATATCAATAACAATAAGAAAGAAAATACCAAGAAACCAATTAATATCACCAATTAATTCAAGTCTTCCGGGTCGACTTACCAAGTCAAACGGGTCAATACTACTCTACACAAAATAATAACGTGGGTCACTCCCGAGACCACTAAGTCTCGGCTTGCTCTATACGAGCCAAATCGAACCAAACGGACCCATAGGGTCGTCGACAACATTCCACGACAACAACAACATATACCAAACAACCGAAACTCATCCAATACTCAAATATTCATCCAAACATCCTCAAATCAAGAATCCAAGACCAAGAAACATTAAGAATCAACATGAAGCCAAAAATGGCACAAGCCGAGAGCATAAGCTCTCGGGTATGCCTCGACCCAACAAAAACATGGACACCCGGATACCAAACGAACATTTTTATTAACCAAAACTTCATTTCCCATTATTATTAATTCGAATCCAAAGAAAATAATCCAAGAGGACACGGATTTAATATCAAATCGAGGCACACGATGTGGAAATCGTGGCCACTCACCTTCAAAACAACTCCAAAAATATATATTTCTTCAAAACCCAACAAGAAAAGAGATGAAAGGTGATGGTATTAAATTCGTACGAGTGTTAAAGTGGTCCAAATCGCGCGTGGTTTATACCAATAGATAGATCGGGCAAAGATGATTAAGATGGTGGTGTTGGTTTATTTAGGGGAGGAGCGGTGGCGGCGTTTATGGTGGTTTAAGGGTGGCGGTGGTGGTATTGTAAAAGAAGAGAGAGAGATGAGTGGTATTGGTTATGAGGGTGTTGGTTTGTTGTGTTGCTTTATCAGCTTTTCAACAAGGATGATTTTATGTATTTACTCTTATAAAAAAAAAGAAACTTTTTATTATTAATAATAATAATAATAATAATAATATAAGGGGTAGAGTGGGTTAAGTAGCCCGGTGTAAATACACGGACCAAACCCGAAACCTTTCAAAATATCTCAACATTCTCGAACCAAACTCGTTCCCAATAATTAAAATTCCAAGATACGTTCCATAAATATATATCCAAATCGTAAATTCAAAATATTAAATTTTGTTAGGTTATCCTAATGCCGGAGTCAATGTAGTGCCAAATAGACGTCTCAACAATAATTCTCAACATATAATCTATATCAAATCAATTATTAAATCCCAAATCTCATAGAAGCCGTGAAATATAAAACCACGGTTCAAAGTTTATAAAGTTATCGCGAATAAACTTTCAAATATTCCAAAAATCATTAAATGTAAAGTAATGCGAGTTTTTAAAATGGCTCCCTAATTTGCCAGTTGTCACTGTGGGTAGGTTAACACCTTGATCTGCCACCTTTGAGTGGTATGAATACCTGCTCTGGCCTACCCCCAGTCCACAGGCTCTTGTTTTAAGCATAATTTTGTGATGAAACTGCTTAAGCAGTTTGTGATGAAACATGATAAGCAGTTTGTTGTTTTAAAAGCATATTTGAAACTTGGTTTTTTTATAAAAAATACCGAGATACGGCAATGATGATTTAAAAAAAAATTGATTTTGGCGTGGCATTTCCAAATGGACGGCAATAAAAACTTTGCAACATTTGATGTTGCAGCCATATATCATAAGACTTGATTATGTCAAACTGCTTATAATCTGAGCCAATTGTTATCTTGATGTAATATTGAAAAAGTGTAAAGCTTATTATTACCTCTTGTGTGTAAAATCGTGAACTAGACATTTCGGCAGCCTTGTTACAATGTTGTTGCCTTTTTTGTGCTACTCTGCCCCAACCCTTGTTACAATATTGTTGCCTTTTATGATGCTTTGCTTCTTTGCGAGACTTGTGTAGCTCAGAATTGGTTACCTTCTTTGTGAGACTTTGGTTGCTCATAATTGGTTACCTTGTTGTGATACTCTGCTTCTTTGTGAGACTTGTGTAGCTCAGAATTGGTTACCTTGTGATGATTCTCTGTTTCTTTGGTTGGTGGTTATGTGGTATAGTGTTTCTTGATATGGTTGGTTGTAGTGTTTGTTGCAATGCTTGTAGTGTTTGTTGTAATGGTTGTTGTGTTTGTTGTGATACTGCTTTGTTGATTGAGCTTTGTTTATAATCTACCAAAGCTGCAGATTGTGGAATCTTACTGTTGAGCTTTGCAGTTTGTGGAATCCTTACTGTTGAGCTTGTGACATGCCTGTTTTGACAGCCTTGTTGTGTTGTGATACTGCTTTCTAGTAATACTTGAGTAATTGTGGAATCTGTTGTTGAGCTGTTGAGCTTTGCAGTTTGTGGTATCCTTACTGTTGACCTTGTGACATGCCTATTTTGACAGCCCTTGTTGTGTTGTGATACTGCTTTCTAGTGATACTTGAGAAATTGTGGAATCTGCTGTTGAGCTTTGCAGGTTGTGGAATCCTTACTGTTGAGCTTGTGACATGCCTTTGTATATAACACAACCCTTATGGGCAATTGTGTTTGTGTGAATATGCACTTTGGACAAAACTGCACTTTGTAACTTTGAGGAAAAAAATGGTTTTTAAAACCAAGGCGATGATGAATGGTTTTTAAAACCGAATGGATGGCGGAGTGGTATTTTTATCACTTTCGCAACCTTCAAATTCGAGACTTACTAAAAATCTGAGCCTATAAGGCGATGACAAATGTTTTTAACTTTGATTTTGGTTTTCACTTCGTGTTTGTGTGAATATGCACTTTGGACAAGGGTTGTGTTATACCCACTTGGTACCTGGGCTTGGACAAAAAATACACTTTGTTACTACTTTAAAAGAGAGAGAGAGAGAGAAAAAAAAAAAAAAAAAAAAAAAAAAAAAAAGACATGGTACGTGTGCACCTTTGGACCAAAAACACAGACATAGCAGACAGTACTCCTTATTAATAGGGAGGATTTGTACATTCAACGGGTAGACCCCCGTATGGTTAACATAACCTTTTATTAAATACCCATTTTGTATTGTGTGTTTTTGGTGAAGCAAATAGTGGGGGCAAGGAGAATAATGCGTGAGTGGATTGTGTTATGATGATGAAACCCAAATAAAAATCAAATGCTTTTCATGATACCAGAAGCTCTAAGAGCATCTACAATGCAAAAAGTCTTTAAAGACTTTTTGCATTTAATGCATTTAATGCTTCTTATGTTTAATGCAAAAGATTTTGAGGAAAGATTTTGAGTTTGCCAAGTCTTTCTACAAAGCTTTTCAAAAAGCTTTAACTACAATGCCAAAAAATCCTTTCAAAAAACTTTTGGTAATAGTAAAAAGCTGTTGATGGTTTGTGCATTGTGGATACTCTAAGTTTTGTAACAAATACTCTAGTATAATCTTTTGTTTTTTATGGACATAATAATACCTCATAGGTAACGACAATAATTGCTAAAAGAATCAAGTTCCAAAGCACTTCAGGATATTTTCCCACTCACTAATATATGTAGTAATATAAAACTATAAACTTAAACACCAACTTTATATATATATATACACTCATAAAAACACCGACCCTTGTCTTATTCCTCATATTTGTGTGAGAAAACAAAAACAGAAAAATGGACGTGGCACCAGTGGGATCAGCGGCAGTAGCCTTTGGCGGTCCGGCAGTTGCGGTTGCGGGTGGTGTTTCGCTTTTGTTACTCAAAAGTTTTCTTTCATCTCAACACAATGGTGATGGTGGTAATCCAAATAATCTTCCTACTGTTCCTGGTATGCACTTTTTTCTTTTTGTGTAAATTTTGAAATGAAAAACTAGCTATAGAATTTTATTCTGATCTTTATGTATACATGCATGATGATCTTGGACTTGTTTTATATAGTTTACTACTTGTGATGTTTAATTATCATGATAAAAATTAATTATTCAATAGAAAATTTTGTTAATCAACACAACATAAATAAAAAAGGATCAACCACTGATAAAAGAATAAGAACTATTACATATTTTTGTTTATTATTTGCTGGTTTTAAACACCTCAGTAGTAAACTTGGGCCTTTTTGATTCATAGAATTCTCATCAATCTAATTGAGTTGGAATGTGATTCCAGTTAGAAACATGCTTCGCTGAAATGAAAAAGGGAGTTAAAATTTAAATTACATTTCGTAACATCTTTGATTGGCAAATAAGTTGTGATCTAAACCTCTAAAAATTTCATGTGTTGCAGATTCTTAAATTCACAACAATTTGAATAGCATGCAATTAAATGGAATACAATTTATTTATTTTTATTAAATCATTAATTTTCATTAATAGTGTTATATAGTATTATGTATTATATTTATTGTCTTAATTAAAGAATAAATGACTTACTATAATATATTATATTGCATTTAATAAATTATGCTATATTATAATATGTTATATTTTATTCACTAACTCTTATTATATCATATTTATTGTAAGTAATTGAACTTTATGGTATAAGATAACATTAATTATTATAATCTACTAGAAAAATACTCGCGCAAAGCGATGGTGTAAGCAGCAAATAATTATACTTACATATGTAAGTGGTTTTTGTGTGACCCTTACGGTTTAGTTTGTATTCATTACGAGAAAGAAAATTTATGAGTTAAAAGCGAAAAACGTAAAAGTTTGAGGATTAAACAATATTTAAAGTATTAAATTAGTAGTATACGTTGTTACCACTTTTAGTTAACGGTGTGTAAAAAGGAATTTAAAATTTAAAAAGGTATTTGGGCATTACTCATTTTTAAGTTTTAAAGAAAACTTATTCGTTCTTTATATATAGTATAAATATAAAACTTATTATATTCACAAATCATATCTTTACTATCTATAAAGGAAAAATAGTCAAAGGTGAAAGTGAAAAAGTCAATAAAAGTGAAAAGTTGAAAAGTTGAAATGTTGAAAATGTATATAAGGAAATATTGAAATGCATTTAATACTCTTATTAAAACACCTCATTATTTAAAAGTACAATGATTTATTCACATTGTACAACTAATTAAGAACATATCTACCAAATTAAATATAACCAATTAAAACACAAACCGGGTTGACCCGGTTTAATTTGACCCATTTTCGACCCAACCTAGCAAGTTGACCCGGTTTAAATCGACCCATTTTCTGACCGAAACGGTTCAACGGTTGAACCACCCGGGTCAAACCGGGTTTCAAAACATTATCCATTACTTAAAGGTACAATGATTTATTCACATTGTACAACTAATTAAAAACATATATATCAAATTAAATATAACCAATTAAAATAAAAACCGGGTTGACCCGGGACGCTTCAAACCCGGACGGGTTGACCCAGTTTAATTTGCCCCGTTTTCGACCCAACCTAGCAAGTTGACCCAGTTTAAATCGACCCATTTTTCGACCGGAACGGTTCAACCGGTTGAACCACCCGGGTCGAGCCGGGTTTCAAAACATTATTTTAAATTCCCAAATCTTCAAACTTTTATTATTTTTCGTTTATAACCTATAAACTTTTTTTATCAATAAACTATTTGTCACTATAAAATCCCGTTGCTATGCACGGTACTCGTCTAGTTGATAGAGAAGAGATTGTAAGTTTTAAAAAGTCTTCTCATTCCATTACCGAGTTAACCGTGTTTTGTTATGTAGAGATTGATAGTTTTAAAAAGTTATTTCATTCCATATATAGACATTCCATTCACAGACAAACTAACCAAACCGTGTTTTTGTTTTTTCAGTTATCAATTAATAAATTAAAGGATAATTAAGTTTCAACTTTCAAGATTAACGATTCAAGTTTAAAGATTCCACATAAGCTCTTTATACATAGTTAAGATTATATTTAAATGTGTCATTGCAAAAGTAGTAGTAATTGTGAGCAGTGTATGAAGTAGTAGATGTGAGCAGTGTATGAAGTGTATGAAGTAGTAACTGTGAGCAGGTTTGGTAACGTAGTTGGAGTCAAAATCATAATATGTAAAACAACTCGTAAATGTTCAACCTTGTAAATGCTACTTAATGGAGTGTTGGAACATTCATCAAGGGAATAAATAAATAAAAACCTAATCTATTTGCCGTTTGTCAAACGAGCATTTTAAATCACAACATTGAATGCTCACTGCTTTAAATGTTCCTAAAGGCTCTGCATAACACACAAGCTAATTCATTAAATGAAGTTGATATATTTATAATATAAAAATTGTCAAATGTTTTATTGTTGATTAACTGTAAAAGCATTTAACAAATGTTAATTATTTAAGTTTTAAGGTTGAAGGGGTTAACAATTCATGAATTCCTGAAATACGTTTCCAATAGGTTCTTGATGTTTTTCACTATGTAAATATCTTTTTAAAATCACTCTTGTATGCATTTATCTATTTTATTTGTAACCACATTGTATAATTTTTGCAATAAACTATAACTATATTGTTGCATTGTCTACATAATAAGTTTGTCATCTTTTTAGTCTTTCTTTATTCAAAGACGAAATCATACTAACAAGTTTTTTGGATTACCCGAATAAGAAACCCCATCTTTATAAAATCCACAAGTAATCACACTGATACATATTTTATATCTTAGTTAGTATAAGCATGCCAACTAATTTTTATTGGCATAAACTAATTTCGATTCAATAAAAAAAGTTGTATCACGTAAACACCCGCCAGAAAGCGCGTGGTGACATTTCTCCTTATTCTCTATTTTACAAATGAAGTTAGAGTGATTAACATGTATGCTACATGAAGCAAAAAGGAAAAATTACTTGTGTTATGAGGTTTCAAGTTTCTTGATCTTTATTGGTGTACTTAAGAATTAATATCACAACATTGAATGCATGATCTCATTTTAGTGTAGTAAGATATTATATTTATCATTAGTTTCATTTTAAGTATATATTTATAATACTTTAATGCATGATCTCATTTTAAAAACTAAACTAGAAAAATGTTCTTTAAAGATAACTAATCCTCTAAAGATTACAAGGTCAAATCTCCACTATCCAATCTATTTGATCCAAGAGTGTAGATTAAAACGGGTTTTTAATTAATTTATTTGTATTAAAATTATTATTAATAGAGGGGCCATATTGTCTTTTCACATGACTCGCAATACCTCATCATACATTCAAGTAGTGTGTCATACTTCCAGTTACAATCACACGTGATTTTTAATGTAATCACATGTGATTTTACCATCCAAACAAAACCGCGTGTGATTTTATCTATAACAACAACTACATCTTCTTCTAGATCGAGATATGCATTTGTTTATACAATAAATTTTCTTTATCCATAACCGAATTTTCGTTAGCAACAACATGATTGTCGTCATCAATCATATGATTTCCGTCCTCCATAATTAGATTATCATCTATACCTAACTAATCGTTTTTTAATTGATAATTTCGAACCTAAATTTTAGCAAAAAAAAAAAAAAAAAAACCCCAAAATTGACCCCTAATTTTGAAAAGTTATGATGATGATGAAGATTTATGATGAAATCAACAACTATTGAATGATTTTGAAGTCGATGTGATGATTAGTTTTAATTGTGTGTGTGTTTGTAAAAATCAAAACCCTGATTTTTTTTGTGGAGAATGAGGATATTTTGGCCTTTATATGTGACGAAATTGCCCCTCAAGTGTAAAAATCATATTCAATTAGTCATTGGATGAAATTGGAACGGAAGGTGTATATTTGATCTTTTGGTCTTTAGAAAAAATGTGATCTATATGGATCTCATCTCAACTAAACCAAGTACATGAATAGATCACAACGCAACAACAGTTTAAGCATTTATTAATCAGTTATATATAGTTCTGGTTAAGAAAAAAATTTCGTAACCGGATGTTAACGAAACTAATTGTATTTTTAGTATCTTTTATAAATCTGTTTTTTTCTTTTTATAAATACAGCGGTACCAGGGGTGCCATTGTTGGGGAATTTGCTTGAGTTGAAGGAGAAGAAACCATACAAAACTTTTACAAAATGGGCAGAAACTCATGGTCCTATTTACTCTATTAAAGCTGGATCCAGTCCAATGGTTGTTATTAATTCTAATGACCTTGCTAAAGAGGTATCTTTGTCTTCCTAGATAGAAAGATAGATTCAATCGTTTCAACTAATGACCTGTATTGGCTAGCTGTATGCTACATATATTAGAGTCACTAGCTGTTCTTGCCATCGTTGTTGTAGTGATCTATATTTATCATACGATGCTGCAGGCTTTTATAACCAGATTTGACTCTATCTCCACCAGAAAGCTTTCCAAGGCATTACAGATCCTCACAGCTGATAAAACCATGGTGGCAATGAGTGATTATGATGAATATCACAAAACTGTTAAACGAAACATACTTACTAGTCTCCTGGGACCAGCTGCTCGGGTTGGTCCTCTTAACACTAAAATCCTTAAACGTTTGTTTATATTTGTTCCCATTTGGTTATTACAACTAATCCTTGCTGATTAATAACAGAAGAAACACCGTGCCCTTAGAGACACAATGGCAGAAAATTTATCAAACCAACTTCATGCCTTAGCTCCAAATTCACCTCAAGAAGCAGTAAATCTCAGGAAGATTTTCCAGTCTGAACTTTTCACATTAGCATTCAAACAAGTAAGTGTTCTAAGCCTTATTTCTGAAATTGCGATTTTTGAATGATTCAGTAAACATTCATTGATTTGCAGACACTAGGGAAGGACATTGAAAGCATTTATGTTGGTGATCTTGGAATCACCATGACAAGAGATGAGGTATTCCAGGTTCTGGTGCTTGACCCGATGATGGGTGCTATAGAAGTCGACTGGAGAGACTTCTTCCCGTATCTCAGTTGGATCCCCAATACCAGCTTTGAGAACAAAATTGATCAAATGTATACCCGAAGAGAGGCTGTGATGAAGGCCTTGGTTCAAGAACACAAAAACCGCATAGAGTCCGGGGAGGTAAACCATTCTAATATACAATTATTGTTACTATAAACTGAATTGAATTATATGAATATAAATTCTTGTTTTACCCCAATAACAGAATCTGAACAGCTACATCGATTACTTGTTGTCGGAGGCACAACCATTAACAGAAAAACAACTGCTAATGTCACTTTGGGAACCGATTATTGAGACATCAGATACCACTATGGTCACCACAGAATGGGCTATGTATGAACTTGCCAGAAACCCAACAAAGCAAGCTCGTCTATATGCTGAAATCCAAAGTGTGTGTGGGTCGGAAAAGATCACAGAGGAAAAATTGTGCAAGATGCCGTATTTATCAGCTGTTTTCCATGAAACTTTAAGAAGGCATAGTCCTGTTTCGATAATCCCATTAAGATACGTGCACAAGAACACAGAGCTTGGAGGATACCATGTTCCAGCTGTGACTGAGGTTTGTTTAGATGATGTAAACTATCTTTAATTGCATATATCAATTTTGAATGTTGATATAATGAAAATGTTATGCAGCTCGCGATAAACATATACGGGTGTAATATGGAGAAGGACATTTGGGAGAACCCTGAAGATTGGAACCCGGAGAGATTTCTTGTGGACAATGAACCAATTGACTTACAAAGAACAATGGCTTTTGGAGGCGGGAAACGTGTCTGTGCTGGGGCTATGCAAGCTATGTTAATTGCTTGTGTGTCGATTGGGAGAATGGTGCAGGAGTTTGAGTGGAGACTTAAAGATGATACGGGAGAAGATATTAATACACTTGGGCTTACGACACAGAAACTTAATCCAATGCTTGCTGTTATCAAGCCAAGAAACTCATGTTAGGGAAATAATGAGTATACCTTCTACGTGTTATACTTGTTTTGGTATGCTTACCATGACTTTGAAGTTGTTCCAGTGATGAAGTTTTTTTATCCTTGAAACTATATATTAATGACTCCAAATGCCTATAAAGTTGATTTCTCCATCGGAGCAGAATAAACCCCATTATAATCGAAACATTCTTATTTAATTTTTTTTTTTTTTTTTTTTTTTTTTTTTTTTTTTTTTTTTTTTTGACAAACAAATGCACCAAAAAGATGCTGCAAATACTATGCAGCTAGCTTTGTCAAAACTCATGTAGATCGATTATTATTTACGGTTTTGCTAAACATAGCCCATGTTTAAGAGTTGAAAACATGGGTGGTTTATTATTATGGTACAAACCGAATATGCATGTCATAACACTTTATCCATAGCCCATAGGAGTATGTTTAACATTTTCCTATTATATACTCTATCACATAATACCCAGGTAACCTGCAAGCAATGATAAAACTTGATAAAAGGGATCAAGTAGCTGTTTGGGAATATTTCCTCTTTTTTAACCAAGTGTAAATAGGTTATTATGTATACCTCCATTTCAACACAAACAATCAGTTGTCCTCTTCCTCTGATCTGTTTCGTCTGAGAAAACCTGGAAGGATGGATATGCAGCTGTGGGAGCAGCAGCAATAGGGTTTGGTGACTTGGTCCCGTGGTGGTTGCTGCTTTCATTATTCTCTTGTTTCTCAAAAGCTTTCTCTCTAATCAACGGCGTAATTCCAATCATCTCCCTATAGTTCCCAGTATGACAATGCTTTCATGCACTCTCCCATCTTTTCCGGTCAATTTTACATTTCAACATCAGAAATTTCAACTTTGAACTCCAAAAATGTTAATAGCCATACCAACTATACTTTTCTATTTTATGTGGTGTGAATGAGTAGAGGTGCCAGGCATGCCATTGTTTGGTAATTTGCTTCAGCTGAAGGAGAAGAAACCATTCAAGACATTTACAAAATGGACAGAAACTTACGGACCTATTTATTCCATTAAAACTGGAGCCACCTCCATGGTAATTGTTAACTCCAATTGTCTTGCTAAAGAGGCACCTCTTCTTCTTGAGCCTAAATTCAATCAGGATAAATTGATTTGTGTTTACAAGTTAAGTCGATGTTATTAGTTCTTATATATTGTCATTGTTATTATTCATATCTATCATATGTTGCCATAGGCTATGATGACCATATTCGAATCCATTTCAACCAGAAAGCTATCAAATTAAAGGCTCAAAACATCCTGACTGCTGATAAATCCATGGTGGCAATGAGTGATTATGATGACTATCACAAGACTGTTAAACGCAATATACTCACTAGTGTCCTAGGACCAGCTGCACGGGTTGGTGCTCATTAAGTGATAAATATTTGGTTTTACTTGTGTCAGTCCGGTTATATTAACGGACTGTAGTAAATGCATGTATATCAGAATTGAAGAAGAATCGTGTCCACAGAGACGTTATGCCAGAGAATGTTTTAAACCAACTTCAAGTCTTGGCGGCGAGGGTGATCAACCAGTGAACCTTAGGAAGATATTCCAGTCTCAACTTTTTTCATTAGCATTGAAGTAAGTGGGTCCTTAGCTCTAAACGCATTTGCAAACCATATACTATGTTTTTCTGTTTGCATGCATACTTTTATGTAAGTTTATCTTGAGATCGATTAGAAACAACAAAGAACCATTAAAAATTCTTAACACACTTTTCACAATGGAATAAAGATGTCAGTTTTCGGGTTTCTACTTTAAGAACTCGTGCTGATTCATCCTCCCTGTTACAGATTGAAATGACAACTTTCTGGAACGTGTTAATTAGTCCTTATTTAGTGTTCGCATTTTCTGTTAAAAGCATATCCTATTTTGCAGGCAATAGAGAAGGATGTTGAAAGCATTTGCGTGAGCGATCTTGGAGCCACCATGACAAAAGAGATCTTTAAGGTTTTGGTGACTAATCCAACAATGGATCCCCGTATCTCAAATGGATCCCCAACACCAGCTTTGACAAGAAAATCGAGCAAATGTGGAAATGTAGCTAGATGGTAGGTGCTTTAATGGTGAATGAATAAGAGTAAACTGGCATGCATGGTTTCTGTTAAAGTGCAGTTTAACTCTAAATGGGTTGCTAACTCTGTTCTGTCAGAGATATGAACCAGTGGTATACGATATCGGATAAGCTTGCATCTGATATTGGACAAGTATAGCATAATGTGTCTGATCATTAGAATTGTTACTGGATGAAGTGTGTTTCATTCCAGAGTGTATCAAAAAATATTGTAACTAATATAAATCACCATTTGCACCAAAAAAAAAATCGAGCAAATGTGTATTCAAAGAGAGGCTGTGATGAACATCCTGATTCAACACCAGATAAAACAGACTCTGGAGATGTAATTAACACAAATACTACCTCAAAGTTGTTACTATCAATCGAATCTAATTAACTTAGCTAATGTTATCCCGCCAAATCAGAGGCTCAACAGCTACATTGATTACTTGCTGTTAGAGGCAGAACCATTAACCAAGAAACAGTTACTAATGTCAGTGTGGGAATCGATCATTGAAGCATCAGACACTACTATGATCATGACAGAATGGGCAATGTATGAACTTGCGAAAAACCCGGAGAAGCAGGCTCGTCTCTATGAAGAAATCAAAAATGTCTGCGGATCAGAGAAGATCACGGAGGAAAAGTTGTGTAAGATGTTGTGCTTGTCTGCTTTTTTTCATGAAACTTTGCGAAAGCATAGTCCTGTTTTGATAATCCCATTAATATACGTACACAGAGCTTGGAGGGTACCATGTTCCGGCTGGGACACAGGTTTGTTTAGATAAACTTTTGTTAAATAGATTTTTGATCCTAAATGTTCTTCAAACTATATGTGATGTTTTTCAGGTGGCCATAAACATATATGGGTGTAATATGGATAGGGAAATCTGGGAGAACCCTGAAGAGTGGAACCCGGAGAGATTTCTCAAGGAGAACGAACCAATCGACTTGCAACGGACAATTTCATTTGGAGCAGGGAAACGAGTATATGCTGGGGCTACGCAAGTGATGTTGATTGTTTGTATGGCTTGAAGATGATAGAGACGAAGATGTGAACATGCTTGAAATTACGACACACAAACTTGATCCAATTCTTGCTGTTATTAAACCTAGAATTTGACAAGAGGCAGATAATACTTATCAAAATCTGTTAAAAGGAATGATATTTCACCACTGCACGGATTGCCAACAATCCTAACTTGGCTTAGTAAAATTCGTTGTTAAAAAAGAAGTAAATTCATAATTGGTAACCCCGAAGTTTAGTCACTAACAGCATACAACTTGTCACAAAAATGTATGTATAATGACCAAACTAGGGTTGTGACATTTTTCGTCAGTATTTGACTAGAGACCCAAAAATAAGAGTAGTCATAGATTACAAAACAAGCTTGTCTGTTCAGTGTGTTTGCCATGACTTTTTCCTTCAATTAAATTTGTTCACCGAAGAGATAAAGAAAAGAAGCAGGCTTGTCTCTATGAAGAAATCTGAAATATTTGCGGATCAGACTAGATCACAGAGGGGAAGTTGTGCAAGATGCTATACCTATCAGCTGTGTTCAATGTTCTGCAAACTACAGAGTATATATGATGTTTTGCAGCTGGAGATAAACATTTGTGGATGCAATATGGATAAGGGCATGTGGGAGAATCTGGAAGAGGGGAAACCCTGAGAGGCTTCTCGTGGGGAACGAACGACGAATTGATCTGCAAAGACCGATGGCGTTTGGAGGGTTGAAACAGTGTGTTCTGGGACTACACATAAAATGTTTATTGTTTGCATTGGGATCGGGAGAATGGTCTAGGAGTTTGAGTGGAGACTTGAAAGATTATATCAGAGATATGATGATGTCAAGTCACCTTCATTGACAACACAAAAACTAAATCCAATGCTAACAAGTCACAACAATTAAGCCCAGAAACTAACAATACTGGATTTATATCGAAATCTGACTTGTAAAATGATGTTTCATATGTAGAAAACTTGCTTTTGCTGTGATGATACCAGGATCTAGAAAAATATCAATAAAAACATGCAACGAAAAACTGCATATACCAATTTATACAAATAACAATTCAACAACTTACTATTAAAAACACGTACATATAATTCTCTAAACGTTGGCAATCTGCTGATGAGCAGCCGTTAGTTTGGTTTGAAGAATTTAAGCTTAAGTCCGCTATTGACCATGCTCCAAATACCACCAGACGAAAATGCTAAACTGAAGGCAATACCGAGCCAACCTAGTGTCCAGTTGAAGTACCAATTGAAGCTATACTTTGCAGGCTTCTTAATAAGAACCCACATGAAACACGGGTACGCAAATGTAACCGGGAGTGTTAGCCCTCCTAACAAACCAGCAAGGCTGGCGAGGAAAGGGAGTGCTACACCAATGAAGAAATTAATAAACGCGTAAACCACTCGGAAACCAGATCGGACCCACACTGAGCACGGCCTGTTCGTGCGGCTCGTGTAGCTGGCTTCAAAACTGTCAAAAACTGGCATCGAGTATATCTGAAAGCTACTCAAACAGCTGAATACGACTAGTAGAAACGTCATAGCCAGTAATCCTCTTGAAATATCCTGACTATGGAACGCAAAGAGCGCGTTCAACATTCCTCCTGAGGGCATCTAAGAAACAAAATGAACATATTTTTAGCTTTGTAATACATTCAACGAATTTAATAACTTCTTATTAGTTGAACTTACAAGGTTTCCATAAGCCCAGTAACCTCCAATTGCTACAGGGAACAAACACATCGCAATGAAGAAATATGCAACCTTCGCTCCTTTCCACATTGGTACATGAGCGGGATGCTTAAATGTTGATGGCATCGTAGACTACAAAGTTTACAAGAGAACGAATGGTTACTTTGACTAAGGTTAAACATCAGTATATTAGGAGAAATGTTATACTTTATGTTACATTTTATAAGCAATTTTCCCTAACTTTATTTACCTGAATTTCAAGGACTAGATTGTGGCCTCTAAATGCAAAAGCAATGATACCAAGTGCATTAAGAAACGAGAAAAGGGAAGCTGTAAAAGAAGGCAATGTGACGGGATCATAAGAAATGTTGGGCGGGCGTGGTTGGCTAACGGATAGAACCCAAACCATGGTCGAGTAAAATATAGCAGTGATTGCCCCTATGAGCGAGAGTCCAGCAATGGAGTTGAGGTTCGGAAGCTGGGACAACACAATGCATAACAAAGTGAAAACTAGATACCATTCGACTGTGGTTAACGGGTTTGAACTACAAAGTGGCCCACAAACAATCTCGAAGAATAGTTTCATGGTCTCGCCTCCTATAAGAATTAAAGCAGTCGCAGTCCCTGCAGACAAGTAGACTGTTGGGAATAGAGCTAGCCATAACCCAAGCCGTTCCCCTAAACAAAAAGCATTATAGTATTTGAGTCAAACAGATCGACATGATAAGCAAACTTCATGAAGTTGTATACCAAGATCAACAAAGTGTATGACTAGCTAGTAAGATGGTTACCAAAAGCTGCTTGAGCGAGTTCGACGTATCGGTTGTACCTCTTTCCTGGAACAGCTTCATGAAGTTGTACCAAGATCCACAAAGTGTATAATTGCCAAACATAAGCTATAGTTAATGACACTATGCCCCAACTCCTGCATATGAACCATACAATTTACTATGTAAGTAAAGTTTTCCGAAAAAACAAGTCATAAACGGGTAAACCTCTTGTGAGGAGGTTAGATTCTTTATCACTATGGTTGTAAACGAGTCAAGCTACTAGTGAGCTACTCCAGATCGGCTCGGTAAAAACTCGAAACTAGCCGAGCCTTAACAGCTCAAGCTTTAAGATATCGACGGAACTTGAACCATTTTCTTAAGAGGGCCGAAACGTTTATGATTACTTTTTAGGAGGGCCAAACTATTAGAAAGAAAATCTTAGCATTAATTTATTTAACAAAATACACTAAGGGCAAAAATGTTTGGAGGGGCATGGCCCTCCTTAGCCCTCAAGAAGTTTCATCCTTGTTTACGGGCAAGGCTTGAAAGGAGCCAAACTCAAGCTTTGTCGAGCTCGAGCTCGGGCTCAGCTTGACTCATTTACACCCCTTATCACTAAACTATTTGGTGGTGTGATTTATCAACACAAGTCATGCATGGTTTTAAGATACTCACTAGTTAATGTTAATATAATATTTATATTAGGCTACAACTTTTTAGTTTATGTTTGGTATCTTCTTTTATTTTTGATTAAAACACTTTATAATTAATGGTAACATATCATAACTACTACTACTATTAATTAGTAATTACTATACTAATTGTTGTCATTTTTTTGTTAGGCAAGTAGCTTTAATTTGCTTTTTTTCTTTTTCAGGGGGAATATATTTTCAATTAGGGAGACACAGGGGCCTGACATGGTCATAGTGTGTGAGTCAGCGTGTTGACTGACCCAACAAAACAGTAAAGTAAGATATATAGTCATGACCAAAAAACAGTACAGTACTATACAATAATTTGCCATCACGTATTATTCATTTTTCAATAAAAAATTTGACAAATTACAATGATATGACCATATAAAGTTGCAATAAGACAATGGACACAGAACAAATGATGCAATAGTACTAAGTCACTACTAACTAATTATACATGCATGACACACTAATACGTTTGTAACCTACTCCGTACCATGATAAATACATGCATGACCATATAAAGTTGCAATAAGACAATGGACACAGAACAAATGATGCAATAGTACTAAGTCACTACTAACTAATTATACATGCATGACACACTAATACGTTTGTAACCTACTCGGTACCATGATAAATACATGCATGACCATATAAAGTTGCAATAAGACAATGGACACAGAACAAATGATGCAATAGTACTAAGAGCAAGAGGTGTGTTAATGAGGTATTACCTCCTCATTTGGGGCTCACGGGTGCCACATCACCCCAACACCTCTTCACAACTAACCTTTCCTCACTCATAACTAACATCAACTTACTCATTTGAGGCCCACCACTTACACCTTTATTTTTTTATTTATTTCACTAAATAAATTAAATTCATTTAAATAAACCAACACATTTAACTAAAATTAGAATTTCATTCATAGAAAATACTTTAAAATAAGAAAAAAAAAATACATTAAAAGTAATGATATATTACAATTTATAGTGATTAAGTTTTTATAAATGCTCCACAAACTAAACTATTGTTATATTTATAAAGTTTGGATACATTGTTTTTTTTAATCCACTGGTTATGCATAACAAGCTTCTTTTTTAAACATTTGGGTATTAAAACAAGGGCCATTACCACAATTACTGAAAATCAGATAATAACCCATTAAGAACCCACAAACAACCTTAAGTTACCACTCCCAATCCCACAGCAGTCAACATATCTTCGTCCCTTCATCTCCATCAAGATTCATTTTCTTCTCAATTGAAAACAAAAACAAAAAACTGGAAAACGCGAAAAAAATACGAAAAAGATATTACGGTTTGGTTTTTAAACGGTAATACTACCGTTTTGTAAAAATAAAATGCATGCTACTTTGTATCTTTTTCTTACACATTGTCAGTGTATTTGGTTCGTCGTCTGCACGAGGAAGGAGGCTCCAACGAGCCATGACGAGGCTCAGCTGGTATCATGGCGAGCTCCAACGAGCTCCACGTCGGACGACGAGGCTCTGTGGCGAGACCACACCTCTTGCTCTAAGTCACTACTAACTAATTATACATGCATGACACACTAATACGTTTGTAACCTACTCCGTACCATGATAAATAAATGTTAACATTTTCTTGTTAGGCCGTTATTTCGAAGCAGATGTGGTAATTAAGATTTACCAAAACTTTATTTCCAATACATCCATTTTGGTCTACTAAAAAAATACGCTACATGGTACTATTTACATTGTGATATGAAAATGTACATGTAACTATGTAAGTATGGAAGCTTTTATGAAAATTGGGTTATTATTTTTTAAAGCAACATTTTGTAATCTACTTCTTTTAGCAAACATTTTGTAATCTACTAAGATGACAATTTCCCATAAATATTATTTTCAAAGATATAAATATCTTGAAAAGGACATATAAAACAGTAACTTTGCTAGATAACTAATGTGGTGCACCAAAGATAAAACAAAAAGCATGATTAAAAAAAGAACACTTACCATCCATGGACAGAACAAATGATGTAATAGCACTAACTAATTATACATGCATGACAAACTAATACGTTTGTAACCTACTCCGTACCAAGATAAATACTCCGTAAATGTTACTGTAACATTTTCTTGTTAGGTCGTTATTTCGAAACAGATCTTATAAGATTTACCAAAACTTTATCCCAATACATTCATTTTCGTCTACTAAAAAAATACTCTACATCTATTCAGGGGATGGTACCATTTACGGAGTATATTGAGATATGAATATGTACATGTAACTATGTAAGTATGGAAGCTTTTATGAAAATTGGGCTATGATTTATGAAAGCAACATTTTGTAATCTACCAGAAGATGCTCTAATTAATAACCGCTTATTTTCAAAGATATAAATATCTTGAAAAGGACATAAAACAAACTAAAATATACATATATAACAGTAACTTTGCTAAATAACTAATGTGGTGTACCAAAGATAAAACAAAAAGCATGATAAAAAAAAGCACTTACCATCCAAGAAAAGAAAAAGCAACAGGCAAAACCAAAGCTTGGAAACCAACACCAGCATTAAGGTTATGAAAAGCAGCATAATGAGCATTTCCATTACGTGACTCAGTAATAGGCAACCATGCATCTTGTGGATTCAACTTAGTTAAATGTCCCACTTCTTCTAAGTAACCCTTCATGTTAACCAAAACCCTCTTCATAGGTGTCCCAATAGGACTTAAAAACCTTGGGGATATAAACGACGTAGGTGTCCATGCATTTGAAGATTTTGGTCTAGGTGATCTTTGTCCTGATGGTGTTAAGATTTCTGGTGTTGCTGGTATTGATATTAGTTCAGTTTCTGGTCTTTCTTCCATTGTTGGGACAAGAACAATGTTTATTGGCACTAGTACGAGAAAAATCAGAAAATAATGTTTTGGTGTTTGATAGAAGAGTTGAATGTGGTACATTATTTATAGGAAGTGTGTGGGAGTTTGGGAAGAAGTGATTTTGACCGTTGATTTGATAATGATCTCGAGGTAAAAAGTGGAGCGGTGTGTGTGAGAATCTATGTGATGATGTGTATGTGATTTTAGTGTGTGTCGTTTTCTAGGAGGGTTATTTTATGTTTTTTACAGTTTGACCAGCAGGTAACTCTTCGTGTCAAAATGTTTTAAAGGAAAAAATATATGTCTCCACTCTCCATAATAGCTTTAACTCATGTGAACCCCGGTCATGTGTATGTTTTAATGTTTGAACTTTGAAAAGAATTAATAATAGTTTCACACTTTCAGAAATTCCGAATAAAGTCAGCGAGTTATTAAGGATAGCAGGGTATTTGCACGCTATAATAGCGGGTATCTTGTAATTAAAATTTTTGACGAATAATAATTTTTTTAAATATGTATGACGAATAATGATAATATTATTGTCTTAAAATGTACTAACCCATTATTTCTTAAGAGAACCATTGTATTTTGAAAAAGTATTTAACAAAGTGTGTAGTTTCAAAAATATTTAATATAATACGTACTTATGCAACATTCACTTCCTCTTCTCTCGTCTTTGGCATAATATTTAATTATTAACATTTATTATTTTACAAATAATAAATGTATTAGAAACTTGTAATTTGTTAAAGAATTGAGTCCCGAATACATGGAGTCTTTCAGTAGCAAGTGTGCACATATGCAACATTCACGTCCACTTCTCCTTCGTCCTTGGCATAACCAACTTCTTCCCTCATTGTGGCATGATTCCGACATCTTTAATTGGAGGTACATTTAACGATCAAAGTAAACATAAATCATAGTTTAGGAATGATGTTGTTTGATGTGGTTCGATTAACTTAGGTCTGGGCGTTTCAGATGCAATTGAGCGAATCTATATGTACATAGGATAATTGTTATCGTTTGAGTTGTGATAATTAAAAGAAAATTGTAAAGCCGTTGATGGCATTAGTAGGATACTTTCAATGGTTTTCATATTATTCTCTAGATTGTTATCGTATTAGTTTCCATTAAACTGTTGATCGTATTAGTTGTGATAAGCGCAGCTCGTTGGTTGTTCGTGTACGTTGTTTCTCTAGGCGATAATGTCGAAACAATATTGATGTCAGATTCGTCAAGCGAACACACAGAACTCATTATAGTGATGACGTCAGAATTATGCCTCACATCACCCATCACTGATGAAGGATCCGAGTCGCAAATGACAAGATTGAAGGTGACAAGGACATTCATGGAGATATGAAGGATGGCTGCAAAATAGCTCTTCTTCATGGTGCCTAATCTGTTATGGGCTATATATAATTTTGTTAGAAATAAGATACATCAATAAATACGTATAGTACAATGGTTTTCTTAAAAACTGACACTTTGTTAAATACTTTTAAAACTACACACTTTGTTAAATACTTTCTCAAAATACAATGGTCTTCTTAAAAACTCAGGGGAGCTTCCCCTCAATTGATAGGGCTAACAGGGGCGTAGCCATGAATTTATTTTTATGGGGGCCAAAATTTTTTTAAAGGAAGTCAACAAGTGCTAAAAAAAACATCATAATATACGACTATGTAAAAATGTTGCAAAAAATTTGTTCATTTAGCGTTTTAGTTGTACACGACGTTCATCCGCATCATTAATATATAATTATGTAAAAATGTTGCAACAAATCTGTTTTTTCTTGCTTCGAGCTCATGACTCTCACTCTACAAACTTTACAAATCACAAAGTATATCTAAATATAAATTTTAGAAAGTAATTTTTTACAGTTAATATACAAAAGAGAAAAGTCCAAAATACATCTTTGTGGTTTGGCCTTTGCTCGCTTTACATCCTTTTTCTTTTTTTGACTCAAAAATCATCCCTGTGTTATTAAAGTTGGCACAAAACCATCCATCCGTTAGTAATATCAGTTAATGAGGACTAACGATGCAAATTATTTCCGTTATCTCCTAACAAGAGTTAAAATATTTGTATCATTAGTCCTCATTGAGTTAAAATATTTGCATCGTTATCCTCATTGACTATAGAGTTAAAATATTTGCATCGTTAGTCCTCATTGACTATAGAGTTAAAATATTTGCATCGTTAGTCCTTATTGAGTTAAAATATTTGCATCGCTAGTCCTCATTGAGTTAAAATATTTGCATCGTTAGTCCTCTTACATTCTCGTCCGTTTTTATCCGTTTTCTCATGTTTTTATCAGTTTTCGTCGGTCTTTATACGTTTTCATCCATTTTTCTCATGTTTTTATCCATTTCTTCCATTTTCTCACGTTTTTATGAGTTAAAATGCTTCTGAATCGATTTTAATTCACGATTTTGACCTGTTTCTGGTCCGAATCATCAAAAGAGTGAAACACAAAAGTTGTCTGGAATAATGTTTTACATCAAAACACGCGAGATTTTAACCTGAAATTGCACCTCCACCACCACCACCACCAACCACCTCCACCCATCACCATCAACCACCGCCTCTACCACCGCCGCTACCGCCACCACCCATCGCCACCACAACCGTCGCCACCACCACCGCCGCCGCCGCCGCCGCCGCCACCGCCACCACTTATAATATTCGTTCAGTGTATGGTGGTGGTGCTGGCGGCGGCGGGTGGTCGTGGGTGTTGGTAGCGGTGGTGGGTAGAGGTGGTGGGCGGCGGGGGGTGGTGGGTGGTGATGGTTGGAGGTGGGTGGTGGTGGCGATGGGTGGTGGGTGGTTGTGGCAATGGGTGATGACGGCAGCGGTGTTGGTGGCGACGGAGGGTGGTGGTGGGTGGAGGTGGTGGGTGGTGGTGGCGTTGGTGGGTGGCGGTGGTGGTGGCAGCGGTGGGTGGTGGCCGCGGTGGTGGTGGGTGGAGGTGGGTAGCGGTGGTGGTGGGTGGTGGCGATGGTAACGATGCAAATATTTTAACTCAATGAGGACTAACGATGCAAATATTTTAACTCTATAGTCAATGAGGACTAAAGATGCAAATATTTTAACTCAATGAGGACTAACGATGCAAATATTTTAACTCAATAAGGACTAACGATGCAAATATTTTAACTTTATAGTCAATGAGGACTAACGATGCAAATATTTTAACTCTTGTTAGGAGATAACGAAAAATAATTTGCATCGTTAGTCCTCATTAACTGATATTACTAACGGAGGGATAGTTTTGTGCCAACTTTAATACCACAGGGATGATTTTTGAGTCAAAAAAAGATAAATAATGTAAAGCGAACAAAGCCAAACCACAGAGATGTATTTTAGACTTTTCTCTATACAAAAAGATGTAAAGCATTCATAAAATTATAATCAATTAACACAAAACTAATTCAAGCACTCAAACCTCTAATACCTTTAATGCAAACAAAACAGTTTAATGAAAATGACAAGGCTGTATGGAAGGATAATAATGGCAACTTGAAGACTTTTTCTGTTAAGCATGTGTGGGAAGATTATAGAGATAACCAACCTGAAGTTCAATGGAAGAAACTTGTGTGGTATTCTCAGTGCATACCAAGTCATTCATTTGTATTGTGGATGGCAGTCTTAGGAAGGTTACAAACTCAAGACAGAATTTTTCAATGGAACAAAGACCTGACTATGAGGTGCTCACTGTGTAACATGTGTATGGATTCTCATGATCACTTGTTTTTCCAGTGCAGTTTTGTATCTTGTGTTTGGAAGAAGATTAAGGGTAAAAGTTATATACAGTCTCTCAGTCAAAATTGGTTAAGTAATGTGGATACAATGGCTGCAAATAATAAGAGTTCAATTAAAAGTGTGGTGAGCAGGCTTATGTTTGGGGCTTTGGTTTATTACATCTGGCAAGAAAGAAACAAAAGACATTTTACTGATGAGAAAAGGACTGCTCAAATATTAGCTGATGTTATTCTGGATACAGTGAAATTGAGGTTGTCTGGTTTGAGAGTTCTTAACTCAGTAAATGTTCATCAAGTGGCAAAAGATTGGAATGTGGAGTTTAAGAAAATGCAGCCTGTGAGGAAAATGTGTCCAAATCTAGTTTCTGAATACAACTAGAGTGTTTGGGATAGGCCTGTGCAATGATAACTGTGCCAGCAAAGAGGTATCTGAGTCCTATTCTATATCAGTAATGTGTTACTTATATGTTGCTGATATCTCATTACAAGTCATTACAATGGGTAGAATTCTTGTAACTTGGAGTTCTAAGTGATTTATCTGTACCTATGGTAACCTCTTGTCTGTCCTAATTTGGCCTAGGGGGAAATTGGACAGACTTGTATGGCTAAATAGGAGGATTTATCAGTATGAATGTACCATAAAGTAGATTCTCCCATTATGAAGGGTAAATGGCTTTGGAGGATGGTATATGATGGGTGGAATAGAGAGGAATGAAAGATGATCCTTCTTGGTCCACCCAATATATCATCACAGGAGGTAAGGGTGGTCATCATGGGGGGAGTGTGTTTCCTTTTAGTTGAAGCCTTTCTCGAGAAGGAAATGTAGGCTGATTTGGAAGAGCCCCTCCATGGATGGGATATGGGTTCCTAGTGAAGCCACACACTTTTCTTGTCCTTCTATTGTGGATGTTGGTTGAATGGCTGGATAAGGAAGTGATGTGGAAATGTAGCTAGATGGTAGGTGCATACAAATGGTGAATTTAGGGTCTGAGTTGGCATGGTTTATGTTAAAGTGCAACTTGGATCAGTGGAATGATTGTTTGAAGATGTGCTCTGTTCTGCTCTGTTTCTGCACATCTGAGACCTGCATTATCAGATTTAGAATGCTTCATTTGTCTGATATCGGATAGAGATGAATAGACTAGAATTGTTTTAGTTCAGTATAAGTTTTGTTGAATAAGATTTGGGTATGTCCAAATCTTTATCTCTATTCTTATGATGTACATTCATTGGATGATAATATAATATTCACCATTTTGCACCAAAAAAAAAAAACAAAGCAGTTTAATGAATTAGATGCACAATTGAAATTATTTATAACGTAAATTGTAAACAAACAATTAACTAAAACTAATTAAATTAACATGGAGTGATGGATCACTTGTAAACCAATTATCACTCAATAGATATGATAATATATCAGTTCTAAATATATATGAGTTTTTAAGGTGGCGTTACACATTCTGCTTGAATGTAAGATAGATATGGACAATTACTAACACTTGTGGGTGGGCCATGGTCAACCTTGGCATCCACATGCCTACAGCTCGATCTGAGGGCTGAGCATCGATCTAAAACTGAACCGAACCAAAACCATTAGAATATAGAACCGAAACCGAACCGAATATTGTCGATTCGGTTCGATCCAGTTTGGCTCGATTTTCCAGTTTGATTCAATTCAGTTCATTTTCGGTCCAACATGTTGAGCTCGGTTCAGCATGTGAGCTTCCTTTCGCAGTTATACAAGTATTGCGAGATAAAAGGTCTTTCAACCACATAAAAAATACAAAACGTTCTATTTAATAGACTAAACACTTATCATGCTCTAACATTAAACTATGATTTACACTTATCCTGTTCTAACATTATCACAAAGCTCGGTTATATTGGTGAAAAAATACAAAACGTTCTATTTAATAGACTAAACACTTATCCTGCTCTAACATTAAACTGTGATTTACACTTATCCTGTTCTAACATTATCACAAAGCTCGGTTATATCGGTGAAAAGATTACCCATGCCAATTCTTTTGGAAAATGCAATTTGATCGAAATGTATTTAGCTATATTCATCTGAAGGATCATAATATAACGACGATAGTAAATGCGTTCAACCGAAAATCTAAATAGAGCAAAAACAAGCATTTAATATCCATGTATTTGGGAATTTTATTTCTTTTAATTGGGTTACCGCAACACTTACATACCAAGTTTTAATTTTATTTTTATATTTATTTATTTATTTATTTTATTTCTCTAATACGACAGTTTTAACTATTTCAGAATAATCTATCACACATATCTTAAACAAGACTTGAACCAACAACCATTTTATTCGGAAGTTTTTCACATAATATGAGAACCATTAAAACAAAAGCTCTTCGGACATACCAAGTTATTATTGTGGTCTTTTAGCAAATTGCATCGGATACCATAATCAATGTGTAAAGTTGGATTCCTCAAAGCATATTATAAAACTTGAAAAAATAAACTGTATTATTATGATACAATTATTTTGGCAGATAACGTTAATTAAAGGAAATAGTCTCAAGATTTGTTTTCTTCAGCAAAGTCTCAAAATTTGTTAGAAAGCTATAATCCATAACTATTTGGTTTCAAGTTTTTGTTAGATGCTCGCACTACTACTTATTATATATCACAGCATATATGTCACATGCTACTACAGATTTTAAAATAGTCCCTTTATATAGCATGACTTCAATGAATAACGGGCTTTAAAGTGGTTCCGTGTTTTAAAAAAAGTTATAAATTCATGTTTTCTTTTATAAACCGAACTTTATTTAGGGCATTTGGTAGTATGAAATGGAATCTCGTTGAGGTAAATCATATCACTCTATGTGTATTTATAAAAAGTTTTTTCTTTTTTTTTTTTTCTTTTTTTTCTTTTTTTTTTTTTTTAATTTTAATCTTTATAAAAATGCTTTTACGTTTTAGTGCAATTAGCAACGTGGCTAGTGGGAGTGTGGGTACTACGTAATGAAGTAGATATATCAATTCGTAACCCATCAGCAGGATATGTTGACATTAGTTTAACTATAAAAAGTTCAATTTTATCGTTCTATAATTGTGTTTTCTATAGCTTAACGTAGCGGCGGTTAGTAAATGTTCAATATAAAACGGTTCCAAGTTTGACGTAAGTTTTTGTTTTAATAGTCACAAATTTTGAACGTGGAATTGAATACAACAAAATAGTCGAACGATCGACATAAACTACTAAAAAGTTACATGCAAACAAGCAAACTCATGAAAACCCTAAAGAAACTAACCATAAAATAATATAAAGCTAGGTTAGACAAGAAGGGAAAAGAAAAAACTACTAAAAAACATGATGATGATGGTGTTGGATGAAAAAGCCACAATAATATAAGCTACCATAAAACGTATACGAAGACGAAAGCGGTGGTTCATATGACTGCAACACTAGCTACGAAGCGCAAGACAAACTTAAAATCGACAAGCAATCAACAACTACCACTCAAAACAAAAGTCTCCATATCGATGAAACTGCGTAATAAACAAATTAAATAGTAGTCCCTCCACATAAAATTGCGATACTTCTACTAAGATTATTCTGAAAAAACAAGCCAAATCCTGATTCTTTAATATTCAATATTTTATTTTAGATTTGGTTTGTTCATTCCTTATTTAGTTCAATCTTTTTCTTTCTTTAATTCTAGCGAAGTCATTTCTTTTCGTCTTCCACCGTCCTTCTTGACAATAATCATAGGTAGATTACTTTCGAAAACACAACTACAAGTCCCAACAACATTGAGCATTTGCCAATACTATCTAACTCCGAGTTCGAGTAAATAATTAAAATTATGTAATTCAGGTTATTCGGTTCGATCTAATCAATTTGAATTTGGTTCGGTTGGGTTTTCGGTTATACCTAAAAAGAAATTAATCGAATCGAATAAACCGAACAACCCGATAACCGAACTGATGAACACCCAATGCGGAACCCTCAATGCAACTATAAAAGAGGTGGTGCAGTGGGTCCCTATAAGTTTTATAAGCGCCGCCACCTCAACATCTACCCTATAACAACCACTATAATATAAACACCCTCTCCAGTAGGGGTGTTTTTATCGGTTCGATCTTTGGGTTGTATGGTTCAGGTTATCGATTTGAAAAAATTTTAAGTTAAAATCAAAACCAAAATAAATCAATTATAAAATAGATAAAACCAAACCGTACATCAAAGTAAAATTCTGTCTGGTTTTGGTTAAATGAAGAAACCCAAATTCAAGACTTCATAACATAATCAATAAGTCGATCATAAATAAATACTTTAAAGTTCAGATAAGATAAACAGATCAAAAGGTCACATAAGTATTCAAGTAAATCAAAACAAAAGATAAGTCTAAAAAAATGTTTCGCCAACTAAATAGAAGTAAATTAAAACAAAACAAAATATTAGTTTCTTCAACAAAAAGTCTTAAGAATTATTAGATGTTATTCAAAAGCTTGAATATTTCATCTCAAAGCTTACAAACCCAATTTAAAGGTATTTTAGGATTTTTCAGATTGTTAGTTAGAATCACTGGGATATAACTTATAAACATATGGTTCTAATTTTGTTTTTTTCATGTATATATAGATATTTGGGTTTTTTGATTTAGTTTGGTTTGGTTTGGTTAATTTTTTTATGAAACCATGAACCAATCAAACACTAATTATATACTACGGTTCAATTTCAACCCAACCATACACCAAATAAAGATGTTGGTTCGATTTTATTCGGTTTCGGCCTGATTTATTTCTCGATTTATTTGGTGTCAAACCAAACAATGAACACCCCTACTCCCCAGCTATAAGTTTTATAGGCGCAAGCGAGTATGAGTTTGTTTTTTTCTTTTCATTTTCTTTAAAAACAAACACATTTCACTATAAAAAAAATGCAGTGCATAAAATAGAATACGACATTTTGATAAAACTAAAAGTACAATACATAAAGAAACTACATTTTGCCTTGTTGTTGTTGTTGATGTCGTTGCAAAGATGATCCACTATATCCGGTCAAAAGTTGTTATGCATCTCTTTGTCACATAGTTACTTTTGTTTCTATCTGTGTGTGTTGCATCTCTCAACCCATCTACGTTGCATATTGGCTACGGGACTAACATATATATCGTTAAATTCACTTATTTTGAAAATTTGATCTTGTAGTATCATGTTATGCAATATGATGCAACAATACATAATCCTACGTATTTTGCTCACCTGATAAGCACGTGCGGATTGTGCTATAATTCTCGACGCCCCTAAAGGACACCAAAGCCCGTTCCACATATTTTCTTGCACTTTCTAGAGCCTTCTTAAGAATTTAAATCAGCTTAGTTTCGTGTGATTATATATGATTTGACAAAACTTTCCCTTGAGATCCTTATCCATTTAGAGAATTAGCCCTTATATCATTTTTATATGGGTGTTCTGGTTGGTACGCCAGTAGACACACCAAGTGACATGTATATGCCTTGGTAACTACAAATCTTCAATAATAATAATAATAATAATAATAATAATAATAATAATAATAATAATAATAATAAGACAAAAATACCCCGTTAGTCCCTAAACTTTCCACAAACCGTCGCCATGGCTCTTAACTTTTCAAAATCGTCGCCTGGCGTCCAAAACATGGGAATTAGAGGCCGAATGCGTCCCTTGACCATTTTTGTCTTGGTCAACGCTTAAGTTTTGGTATACTCGCAAGGGCATAATAGGCAAACAACATTTTTCACCACACTATGTACTACACTCTAGTTAATCAACCAAGATGGGGTGTTTAAGTTTTGCTTCCTCCCCCACTGTGTTTGTATTTGCTAACATAAAGGGGTGTTTATTTTTTGTCATAACAACAGTAAACACAATAAGATACAGCAAACAAGATTAACCGAGAAACCATAGAATTATATATGCATAATAGTCGCAAATGGCAATTAGACTACAAGAACATTAAAAGCCTAAAACAAGAACCCAAAAGACCTAATTAACCTACCCCTGGAAATACTCTAAATTAAGACCCCATTACACTAATTATTTTCAGCCATTTTCTGAACAAAACCTTCCTGCATACGAATATTAGCATCAGCTTGACCATACACCTTGATCAAATTTGCAAGTAGGTCGATTTCAATGGCTTGGGTTTTCCTTAATGACTCCAAACAGTCAAGCGCCGAACCACGCGGTCCCAAAGCTTCATTCTCCTGAATCAGCTCCCTACGCTTTGGTATCATCCTCTTGAGATGATCAATAGCAGCACGAATAAGGTTTTTAAAAAACCCTGCTTCAACAGCCTCTTGACCAAACCAGAGGCTCATACGATCATGTAATCGTGGTGAATCGGCCAATTGCATGAGTTCATTCAACATTGGGAAATCTTCTTCCATCGGGAAATGTGAGGAAAAGCTTGTTGATGGGTTTATTAGGTTACGCGTTAAAGTTAATACCTTCGCAGTGAAGGGACGGTGAAGGGGTTTAATAATAAATTTTATTTCATACTTGGTCCCTAAGGTTGTCTACATTTTCGTCAACGTAGTTTCAATTCGCGCCCAAAATGTAGTGACGTGTTCACAACATGCTACATTGAGTGTACAAGCGTAGGGACCTACGGTGTAATTTGTGAAATTAATTAATTGCAACCCATTAAATCCTTACCGATCCCATATGAAACTCTAAAACAATATATTCGTCACTAAAATCACTAAACATAAAGACACAAATATAAACATTCGAACTTGCCATTACATTTGGTTTGTGAAAATTGCAAATGCCAAATAACCTTTACCATTTGCACGTTTGACTTCCTAAAGTCAAACTTGCCATTACATTTGGTGACCAACATAGGCATTATCAAAATTGCAAATGCCAAATAACCTTTACCATTTGCACGTTTGACTTCCTAAAGTCAAACTTGCCATTACATTTGGTGACCAAGTAAGTAGCAACATACTTAAATGAAAATAATTGTCTTAGGGTATTCAACCCATACATAAACTAGAATCAGTAAAAGAAATCTACCCCGGCTATGGGGAGAAGCTCGAGGGAGTTCCAACAGCCTCCTTGCCAAATCCCAGTTCAACCTGATGTTTTCATTCTCATCAGTAGTCAAAGTGCAGTCAATGATATAAATTTTCTTCAGTAAGGGGGAACATGCAAGTATCAACCGTATTATGGCTATTTCATTCTCTGTTATAGGGAAAGAATGAAACACCACAGTTTGAAGCTGCCCCGTGGTCATTCTGTTGATGGGTACATCAAATGAATCAATCTCCAAAGGTACATAAGTAAACGTGTATAAGGCCTGCAAAATGAGAGACATATTCATATGCACAACCATTGGAATTTAATAGGATGTCTTTCATACAATGCATTCCACTTACCTTGGTTACTAGCCTTTGCATATTTGGAGACCCACGAATCATTTTAACGATCAATGAAACCATTGCCTTATTACCAAAATCGACCTCGTATATCTCAATAGTCTTGAGGGATAGAAAGGCCACACAGACACTCATCCAGGATGTACCTTCTTCCAACAACTACAAAAGGACGATTTTTCTTTAGTTTCAAAGCTAACATTGCATCAATGTTAGAGATTACTTTAACATTATGTAAGTTGAAGTAGAAAACGCGAAGAATAGGTCTTATATTGCAGTCTTCAAAATCCATAGTAAGGGTCTCAAGTTTAGGAACATTTGACAACTGAAAGATATTGGAAGTTGTTATAGTCATAGGATGGTTCCAAACACCAAATGACAAATTTAACGTTTTCAAATTCCTAAGAATTGCAATCAAGTCCGGAATAAAAAAACTAATATTGGAGATGACCTAGAGAATGAGACCAACGATGAGGTCACGTAATAGCCCATGACCTTGAGTCTAGCTACAAGACTCGTAAATAAAGAAAAGCGCTTCTTGGGAGGCAACCCATGTATTGTATGATTGTTATTTGCTTCCGTATGCATGCTTTATTTTTATTGTTGGTAGATCATGTTTCAAAACTAAATTGTGAAAATGCTTTATTTTGTCGTTTAACTTCGTCTTAACTTCATACAAAGGTATTTTGCAAAAGATAAGTGTAAGGGGAAACCCCAAATTTGTTTTTAAGAACGAAATTGATCATGATTCTCCACAATATTAAATGGACATGTGTATTAGTATTTGTTAGAGTTAAATGCTTGTATCGAGTCATAATGATGTTTTGCAGGATTTTCCAGAAAGTAGGACATAAGTTTTTCCAGAGATTTTCCGGAAACTAAACGTAAAGATTTTTGCAGGTCACTTCTGACGGCATCAGGAATTAATTCCTGACGGCGTCATGTGTAAAATTCTAGAAATTTTGTTAGTTTTGTTTTTCTAACGGAGTCTTAAGGTTTTTGTTAATTCTTTAGTTTTATAAACTCCAGGAAATCTGCAAACATTCATTCCACAAGCATTATATCTTAAATTGTTTTCTAGGACTTGTTAGTATATATAGATTGCCGCCGATTTTACGCGAGGTTGCCTTGTTTGTTTTCTCAGGTTATGTATGACAAGAAGATGATTTATTTTTCTGGAAGGGAAGCTTTGAATGTTCATTTTCTTGGAGGAATATCTAACCTTGTTGACACACTATCCACACCGAACGAATCAAGGGAGTATTTGATTTCATTCTTTTACCTATTTCACTTTTACATTCTTTAATTGAACATTGGGGACAATGTTTATCCTAAGTGTAAGGGGAGGGTAAATGATGATACCTTATACGATACAATTGCACTTGAGTTTGTTTGTTTGATGATAGGTGTGTAATAAAACTAAGAGAAATACTTGTTAGTGTAATTTTAGCGCCAAATTTAAAATTTTTTACAACATTTAGGAGTGAAACTTTAGCCATAGCAAGCATCTCATGGATAGGAGTTGTATAACTAGCACAAAACCGTACTATTCAGAAAAATTTTCCACCCAAATATGTGAGGTTAGCCTTTAGATTTGATAGGAAAAGCATTCATTATTAGTGCTTATGAGTGTACCGGTAGCATTTAGATTCTAGAACTTGCGTTAGTGATGCATCCCGAGACCGCTAGTGAGACTACATTCGTGTAGTAGGATTTACTACATGATAAGAGGCATTATGATCACCCTTGTGTTAAACCCGTATCATAATTACTTGACCATTTAAGTCATATTACTTGGCTAGTAAAGTCAATTAATTTTTCCCACACCTTAGCGTTGTACTAATTTTTAGTACACGAAACCCCTAGTACACCCCTCCGAGCCTATCTTTTCGTTTCTAACTTTAAGCATCTTACTTAAAGGAAGAATTTATTACAACCCACTTAAATGTACACCCAAATCGCCTTAGCCTTCCATGTATGCACTCATCTTTAGTACATTATTATTATTTGTTTAAACCCTTAGTTAATTATCTAATTGATTACATGGTTGCTAAGTCGAGTCATATCTTGTACATATTATTTTGGGACGATTGGGACTCATGGGTAAAATACTTCTGTTATGGAGTAATGGGGAAGAACATCATATTATTACCCCCATATGTGCGTTAATCTTAAAAGTACTCCAAGTGTTTGGATTATCTTAATTCGAGTCATTAGATTAGTTTATTGTAAAGTATGTAAAAATTCAAGTGTAAGGGGAATGTACATTCCCTATGATGTATTATTTTGGATTGCATGGTAAGAATGTATGCACACAAAAAAAAAAAAAAAAAAAAAAAAAAAAAAAAAAAAAAAAAAAAATGGAACAAATTAAGAAAAAGAAAAAGAAAATATAAAAAGAAAAGAAAGAAAAAACATACGGACTACCATCCCGTTTCATTATATGTTTATTTTATGTTTTTGTTATTTTTTATTTATTAGCTTAAATCGAGTCTAGTCTTGGCTTAGCAATGCCATATTGTACACATAATTAACCAAGATGATTAACACGCCACCAGTAAAGATTGCCTTTATCCAACAAAACCATGTATTCCATATCCCTACACCTAACATTATAACACTTTGAAATACCTCTTTGATAGTTTATCCTAGGTGCTTACGCCAAGTGGTGGAGGTTTGATCCTTTTCCCAAGCCTATGGTAATCTATTTTGCTATGACAGGTAGTGAGAGATGTTTTCCATTTCCATATTGTGGTATATACTTTATTACGCCCGAGAGATGTAAGTATCTAAACACTATTTGTGATGTGCTAGTGTATGACCTCCGTGCTTGTCTTTGGTCTTTAGTGGAACGATTATTTGTTGTAATTACTTTTATATTAGTGTTAAGTGACCCATAACTTGTATTTTGATTAGAATAAAAGCGCATTTGCTTGAGGACAAGTAAATCTCAAGTGTAAGGGTATTTGATGAGGCGAAAAATGAACCGTTTTTAGGGGGTCATTTTAGCCCGGATTTGAATTTATTTGATCAAATATTGCCCTAAATCATTCCTTTTGTCATTTTAGGTACTTTTGGAGTGAATTCTGGAAAATGAAGCATTTTGGACGTTTTTGGAGCATAAAAGTGAAGAAAATGGCAAAGTCTTAATTTTCCTTGTTGGGAACAGTACCTGACGGCGTCAAGAGTTTCTTAATGACGGCGTCAAGAGCAATACAAGAGGTGGAAGTGGATAAAGTCCGTGACGATCCAGAGAGTTTTGTACTATGAAGATGACGGCGTCACCATAGGCCGTCATGGTCCAATTGTTAGTGACGGCCCAGAGTAAAATTACACATGACTGCGTCAAAAGTGGATCTAGGCAATCCGATTTCATTATGGGCGGCGAGTTGACGGCGTCAGAATTTTCTTCTTGATGCCATCACCCTGTAAAATCTATATATAGTTTTGCAATTTTCATTCATTAGAGTGTAACTTTTAGGGTGTAACTTTAGAGAGAAACCCTAGTCCGAATTTTACAACTCTTTCAAGGGTTTTTACCTTTTGAAACCTTTCATGTTCAATTAAGATAAGCACTCTTTCAATTCATTCAATACGTCTATGTGTTGTTTGAATATATCTTATACTTTTCTTCAATTTAACATGCTTGGCTAGATCTCTTGTGTGTTTGCTTAGATGTAGTGAAACCTAGATGTTAATTATGGGTTGATTGTTTGTTTATAGTTGTTACGGATGATTGTATTCGATGTTAGGCTTAAGAAAACTAGCAGACTTCCATTGAACATGCTTGAACGTCTTAAGAAACATGATCAGAGGTGTACTATGATTTTTGGTTACATTTAATGCGTAGGAGAATTCTAATGATCCCATGTTAGGAGCTTTTAACGGCTCGACATAGGAGTGAAGTAGGATCCTATAGAGTTAAGGAATATTGTACACGGCCCTACGACGACTAGTATTAAGGAATACGACCCGTCATCCATGCAATTGTAACAAATTATCAACCTGTAAAAGATATCTAGGGAGTAATGAAACCTAAGTAAACACAACTCTCCCTATTAACGTTCACACCACATTAGTAATTAGCTTTATTTTCATTTTTGTTATTTTATTTTGATTATATCTTTAGTTATTGGGTTAGTTGGCTAGCAACTAATTCCGCCCACTCTTCCAAAAACCGAGATTTTAATTGCTTTCATAAAATGTAAAAATACAAAAAGAATCATCCCTCACCTCTAGACCTAGTTTTTAGGCTTTCTAATCCTAGCGACACTATTCCTGAGTTGAACGATCAATCCCCCGGTACTTGTCACTATACTATACTACAACGATCAGGTACATTGCCTGGTGGGGGTTGTAAGCTTCTCGAGATCCCTCGAGAGGTAAAGCCTGGTGCGATTCCCACGTATCATTGGCAAAGTAACTGGATCAGCATACCAGTTTCGAATTATGACCTCCTCAACTCCGAACCGAGCTAAAAACAAAAGACAGTCACGAATGTCTTCATAATGCAAGTCGTCGTGTCCAAATAGCGTTTTGGCCTTTACGGAAAACACAAACCTTCTTACTGGCCCAATAAGCTGAAGTAAAAGCCTAGTAATAAGCCTCCTATCACAGGTATTTGTTAAATAGTAAAACAAATCCTCATCAACTATGACATCGGTCAGCAAAGTCCACTTAAACCTCCAGCTTTTGGCTAAACTACCGGTCCTTACCGCATCTTTTAGTGGCAATCGGTTCATAATATTAGTGGTCACATTATCTGGCATGTTGCTGATATAATCTGCCATATCAGTGATCACATTGTCTCCAAAAGACATTATAATGTTGGAATTTTAGTTGGGTCTTTGACTTTTGGAAATGGGTGTCTGGATAAGGGTGTGTGTTATTATGGTGTGTAAATGTGTTTGGTTTGTGGGTTAATTGGTTTCGCGCGAGTTATAACTAGCGTATTAGAAAAGATAGGCTCAAGTTCCACAAACCATAGTTCTTAGTTGCTCCCTAAACTATCACTCTTGGTTGATTTAACCATAGTGTGGTGAAAAATGTAGTTTGCCTATTATGCCCTTGTGAATATACCAAAACTTAAGCGTTGATGATGAGTGTTCAAACACTCATCATTTTTTATCAAATCTGAACTACAAAACATACAAAAACAATCAAAAAGTCATCAAAATACTTAAATTATCCCAGGGATTGTGTTTTATATGTTTTAAAAGCAAAAAGAGCAAAAACAAATGAAAAATGATCAAAGTTTGCAATATTGGCAGTTTCAGTCCCCCAAGTTTCAAAACTTGTCAAAAATAGTCCCTATGCATTTATATTTGAAAGAAAATTCAACCCAAGTCTTTTGAAAGTTAAAAATCACAAAACATGATACTTGGGTCATAAGTTTCAAAAATTACATGTTTGGTCCCCAAGATTTCAAAATTGGCAAAAATGGTCCCTGGGAATTTTGAAAAGTGGAAAATGCAAAATTGGTTCTTGGATTTTTGATTTGTGGCAACATTGGTCCTTGGTAGCACTTTGGGGAATGTACAACTTCAGCCCTCATATTGAGAAATGACAAAATTGGTCCTTGTGTGTTATAATACCAAACGGAACCTATTATTATTATTACAAAAACCAAATCCAATACCCCAATCCAATCCAAAGCCCAGCAAACACCCAGGCCCATCACCACAACCGGCCCATCCTTTTTTAATATAACCCCCGGTCAAACCACTCCTTTGGCCTTTCCCTCCCAACCAAGCAACGCAAAACCAGGGAGAGCTTGTCTCTCCCACATGCATCCCTCCTCCTCACTTAGCCCCCTCACAATAAATACCCTCACCAACCAAACCAACTCCCACCACCACCACAATAAATGCCCTCACCCGTCCCACTCACAATTACCGTTTTAGTTTTGGCGGGAAAAATGCAATCAAGGGCTAAGATGTATCAAAACCTAATTGGACAGCTGGGATTTGGTCAAGGGTCAAAAGAGAACCACTGAGAGTGAAAATATTCAAACAGGAAGCCATGTGGAAGTTTGGAGGGTACCTAATCATCTCGTTATATATATATTAGGCAAATGTAAGCCCTAAGGGGTGTGTAGTGTTGTAATTTAGTTAATGTAAGGTTTATTTTATCCTCTGTAATCAAATTTTAATCAATGAAAGTTTTAGTTTAAATTCATCCTTTTATTTTCAGATTTCAAAAATTATTCATATATTGCAATCTTTAATATAAAGCTCAATTGTGATAGTTAGGTGATTACAATCCTATGTAAGCTTAATGTGTCTGTTTTCATAAGATTTTTAAGTTGTGGAATTGCTTTAACCACAGTTTGATAAAAATAGTAAAAAAATCAAAGAAAATCAAAATAAAATAAAAAAATCATGTTCAGAGGTTGAAGAAGCAAGGAGCACAGTTAATCAAGGATGGTTGTGGGTTAGAGGTTTGTAGAAACCATTAGGAAGTGGAATTGGGTTCTGGTTCATTGAAAATTGATTGGAAAGCTTTGTAAGCCTTTTACTTTGATTTTCACCATCTTAGTGTACAAGTACTAGTAGTGATCTATCTGTGTTTATTTTGCTTGTTTATTGCTCAGTAGATAAGTTGTGATCAATAAGTTGTGATTTGGATACTTGTTACTTAAGTTTCCTAGCTATCTGTGTTCATAAGGAGTGTTTGGTTTTGTCTGCGTTGGAGTGTTTTAGTTGGTTTCATTGCTCCAATATTGTTCATGCATCATACTTGGTACCATCTCAGACCATAACAAGCAAGACTTTGGTAGTAATCAGTCCACAAGTCAAAATCATACAAAAGGTGGTCTAAAATTCCTTCTGTGAAGGAATTAGAAAGGCATAAGCCTCATTTCAAGTCATAAGTAGGTGATTTTGCTTATTTCAGTCTTTATATAGCTTATATAACCTAAATCAGTCACAAAATCAATATCAAAGTTCATTTTAGTCAACTAATAGCAAAAATCAAAAAGTCAAATTTGGGAGTGTTTGCAGAAAAACCAAAATTTCAAAGATTTTTCTAGATATTTGTGATAACTTTCAGAGCTCAAGCTTTTTAGATATTAAAGTCTCACACTTAATTTTCCAAAATCCATGGTTACCTTATTTTTAAGATTTTTCTGAAAGCTTGTGCAAGCTTGTGTAAAGAGCTGCAGGGAAAGAAAGTGCCCTACACCAGGGCACTTGTGATTTTTTGGTCAAGGTTCCAACCCCCCCCCCCCCCCCCCAGTGTGCAAATCAGATTTTTAAGACTTAAAATTTAGTTTTTTGAAAAGCTTTGCAGTAGTTCTTTTAGGATTTAAAAGAAAATTGGGTCTCAGTAGTGTTTAGCATAGCTTATTTTGCCTTTAAAAGTTGCTCATTTCAACCCTTCATACTGAGTCATCAGTATAAGTGATCCACTTTCACCAAGGCATTCCTAGTTTATTAGTGGGCCCCATTCTCAGCTTATTGGCTTATTGGAAACCCCAATAAGCCATCTTGCTAGATCAGGGCTTATTTTATGGTTTTGAGCTTATTCAGGTATAGTAATTAGGACTTGTAATTTGGTAATTTCACCACAAGTGTTTTGAGTACTCAGGTTTTTGTCAAAATTCATACAAGCTTATTTAGCTTATTTGTGGGAATTAGAGTTTGGTTTTTGGCTTATTTGAAAGCCATACTGCTTATTTTCATCTTTCAAGCTTAAGTTTGGATCCATGATCCTTAGTGTGGTCCCCACAATGACCTGCTGCTTGGTCATTTGACCTGTGCATCTGTGTACTCAGTCCCATTTAGCTTATTACATAAGCTCATTGTGAGCTTATTAGTGGGCTTATTGGCCTGTTCTTTGGCTCATATTGTAGAACCCCAGTCCAACTTGAGGGTTCAACCCCAAGTTTGGACCTCTGACCCCCCTTGTAGCCCACACAGAGGGTTGCAAACAGTCCTCTTTGGCCTATTTGGCCTGTCACATAAGCAATAGTGCTTATTTGGTTCATTTGGCTTATTTTGTGCATATATCTGTTTCAATTGTGCTTATTTCTTATTAAGATTGTTGTTTGTCTGTTTATTTGGCCTTATAACTGAATTGTGTATCTTACTTTAAGAAATCAAAATCCTAATAAGCTTAAAGCTTAACTGTCTTCATAATAAGCTCACATTTTGCTTATTTCTGTGTTCCATTCAAACTTCCTTCACAAAAGTTGCTTAAAAACATTCCATAAGAAAGTTTGAAAAAGAAAATTCAAAAAAATACAAATTTAATAGAAGTGATAGCTTCTATTTAAGCCAATTGGCTTATTACCTCAGCTTATTTATAAGCTAATCTTATTTTTATATTTTTCCTAGGCTTCTGGTAGTTAAAAATAATTTTAGTAATTTTCTCAGAATTTTCTTGCATCATTTGGTATTTTTCCTAATTTAAATTAGTTTTTAATAATTAATAAATAGTAAATAATTAATATTAATTAATTAGAACATCAGAAAAATACAAATTTAGTTTTAAAATTAGTTTTTAGTTATTTTTAATTTTTCCAAATTTTATTTTCAATTTTCTAGTGTAATTTCATAATTAATTAGAATTTAGGTTAATTTAAATAATTAAAAAGTAATTAATAAATAGTTAATAATTAGTAATAATTAATTAAAAAGTCTTAAAAATATATTTTTAGTTCTAAAATTAATTTTATAGTATTTTAGATTTTTCTAAGTTTAAATTTTATTTTTCTAGGTAAATTTCATAATTATTTGTATTTTAGGTTAATTTAATTAATTAAAAGTAAATAGGAAATTAGTAATTAATTAATAATAATTATAAAAATAGTGTAAAAATTAATTTTAATTTTTCCAAAAATTTTCTTTAATCATTAGATTTGTAAAAATATCATTTTTATACCAGTAACCTTTTCAGATAATCCCACTCACTTTTATTTACGTACGTTTGTTCCCGTTCTCAGCAAACGTACTGTTTTTAGGTTTTAGTTCACTTCTTCTTAACCTAAATTCCAGTAATCAATCATATAGCTTTCCTAAGCTATTTCTTTTTATAATTTCCAAATAATTCTCATCACAACCCTTTTCTGTGAATAGACACCCGATCACAAGCACGTTCAGATACAATTCACACCTCGTCAGGGTATAACGACCTGGTGATTTCCTATATTACCCGGAGATTGACTCTAGGCTATTTGGCTTTGTTGACCATTCCTTGGTCAATATAAGTTGACTGTTTAGCATCATTCAGTTGACCAAGACAAAAGTGATCAAGGGACGCATTCGGCCTCTAATTCCCATATTTTGGACGCCAGGCAACGATTTTGAAAAGTTAAGGGCCACGGCGACGGTTTGTGGAAAGTTTAGGGACCAACGGTGTATTTTTGTCTAATAATAATAATAATAATAATAATAGTAATAATAATAATAATGATGATGATGATGATGATGATGATGATGATGATATATAAGATCTTTGATCTGTTGTTAAGTTTTGATTTATTAAAATCAAAAAAGATCACATTCATTTTAAGTGTTTGAGGCTAACGTAGGTTATGCGGCGGCAGCTGTAGGTGGCGCGTTGGCGACCGACATCTGTTGTTGGGGCTGACGTAGGAAGTGCGGCAGCAACCGTAGGTGGCGCGTGGTGACCGACATCTGTGGTTGGGGCTGACGATCTACAATAGCACTAGGTTTGAGAGAAAAAATGGGTTTGTGTTGAGGAAGATGTGTAATATGGGTGAGAGACAAAAGTGAAAAAATAATAAATGAATATAATATTTACCTAATAATTATGTTGGCATACAATGGTGTGTGAATCCTAATATAACGGTGTGTTAACCCAATAAACCTTTTTATATACATGTCATTTTCACTTTAGAAAGTGAATAAATTCAGTATCGTTTGTGAGCCCCATCCTTTGCATCTATTATTACTTATTACTTGCATTAACAAGAAACACAACACCCCATCCTTTAAATCCAAAAAACATCACCAATTTAATTTAGGAAAGACAAACAAATAAACGGAAAATAATGTGAAACAAAGAGCCAATGAATGCTACTTCATCTTCATCATCTTCTTCATGTAACCATTCATGGAATTATACGAAGAACACAATGTTGAACCCAGAAGCATACTCCTTCATTCGTCATTTTAAAAATTCAAAGCGCACCTAAGTTTCAAGTGCACCTTAAGTTTCAAGTGCGCCTAAGGTTTTAGGTTTTGTGGCTTTTTGTCAGTTTAAAAAGAGTAAATTACATGGATCGTCCCTGTGGTTTGTTTAAAATTGCATTTGGAGTCCCTAAAACGTTTTTGTTGCATTCACAATCGTTATATTTCAAAGAATCACACTAGCAGTCTTTGGTTTTAACTACAGTTAAAATTTTCTATTAAACCCCTCATGTGCAAATAAGGGTAAACTTGTCTTTTCTCTCACATTGTCTTTCTTTATCTATAACACCCCGTAAAAATTTTCCTACGATTAACACGTTACCATAACATAGATTAACCATTTTTACGAGGAACAAAATTTTTTTTATGCATGACATATTATATGAACCACTACGACATTTATGATTGACCAATTGCCTAGGAACGATGCTTACACACAACCTCGATAATCTATAAATATCGCGAATAATATAATAAACTTAAAACGTTTATATTTTATAAATATACGTTTCGTATATTTACAATATTTACATATTTAAAACATTTATTATACGTTTCGTTTATTTAACATACACTATTTATATAATTCCGGAGCCTACAAAAATTCCCGAGATTACTCACTAATATTGTTGGACCGTAACCCGACTCTCGAAACCCACGAACTGGGCCACGCAACACACAAACTGTTACTAATCAGGCTCACTATTAATTACTTTCTTTTCTTTTGTTTTGGGCCTGATCCACGTCAAACAGCCAAGCCCACCAGGCTTATTAGTACAAAACGCACCCTTAGATTTTGTTTCTGCTTGTCGTGACCAGCCACCAAACACACCTATTTTCTTTCGATTTCGACATACAATTTACCAATATCTTTGTACCTTTTATTTGACCACCTAGCAAGGATTCGAGATTGCCATCTTACACATATTACCTCCCTCGTTTGATGCCTCAAAACTGCCTCAAGTAAAACCTTCAAATCCATTCTGCCAACCTACACGTTTTGTACCTTATGTGTCCAAACGACCTCCCCTACTCCCCAATGACTAGAAACCTAATCATATGCTTCATTTCAGATGTTAGAAGTTATCAAGAATGTCAGATAATGTCAGGAATCACTAACACCTTCCTCTTGTCATGTTAGAATTCGATTGGACACTATGGGAGGTGGCATGCAAAGTACACAAGCTCACATTCTATCTTGTGTGATCACAGCTCCCATACACTCACAAACTCATCATATAAATAACCTCTAGTATCCTCAGTTGATCACACACACACACAAACGAACCAACTCTTAAATTTTGTTCGAGATATACAAGTGTTTTGGGATAGAAGGTTTGGAGCTAGTTCGAAGTGTAGAAGTGAAGCAAGAGTACCACGTTAGTTCATTTTGTAACCTTGCTGAGCCGTGAACCATACTACGTTGAACCTTGTACCTAGCTTGATCCATACGTACCCTTATTCCCCACCAAATCGTGGTGAGGTGAGAAAAACACAAAGCCTCTCTATTTTATTTCATTATATTTATCAATTTTACACGTTTACTTTTATCTTTTATTTCGTAAATATTAAACGTAACATATATATGTTTTTCCTTCTTTTCATTTTTGACCACGCTAAAAATCGAGTATGATAATAATTTTGAGCTAATAATAACGTATACGTAAATTATATCACACGTTCCATGTATACCTTGACCCATTCGAATAAGCACAAAAACACTTAGAATATTTCTAAGTGTTGAAACTGTTTTCAAAATGAAGTTTGCTCGATCACTTTGGTCTCGTAAATAAATATTTAGACACGTGACATATTATTTTTAAGGCTCGACCTCATTTTTGACATGACCAACAATTGAGAAACACTTTTTGTTCGACTATATAAGCACGTATAAGCTGTTTTATAGGACCAAAGTGAATCGACCTTGAAACTAGTTTTTATAACGTGTTGGGCTATTAAGCCCGTTAAGCTTATTTTAAGCTTATTCGATAGTTGAGCTTATAAGCTCAATTGTAACATTTTTGTAATCCAAAAATAAGCCCAAACTCAGGCCCAAACCTTTCGTAAGCCCATTGGATCAGAAAATGTTAACGGGCCTTGATATTGTCTCGTTAAGGCCCATTTAGTGAAATAAGTTGTTTTTAAGCTAATAAGCAGTTAAAATAAGTTATTTTGAATACCCTGAGCTTATTTATCATGTCAAAAAGCTAAGTTATTAATTTGGTAAAATTTGGACTAACTTTGCAAAATTTTCATAACCGGGGACTAAAAGTGTAAACTTTGCAAACTTTGGGTCAAAACTGTAATTTCTGATTTTCTGAGTTTAAAACTGTAAATAATGATAATTGGAGTTGAAAAATGTAAATATTGATATTATTTGGACTTAAAATGAAACGATTGTTAACTACGGATTAACGGTGTAAAATTTTATTCGTTAGGGTTAAAAATGTAACTTTGGTAAAGGATTTTCTGTAAATATTATTTTATAAAATAATATTAATATTTTATATATAAATACACATGTTTAGTATAAAAATATATACGATATAAATATTCGCATAACTATAATAAAATTTTAACGATATATATATATATAACGATACGTTTATTTCTTTTCTTTTAAAACTAACATCATAAAACATCGTCTACATATTTCGACTTATTCTTGATGATTTTTCCATCAATCATCGATCATTACACTCACAAGTTATATGTATATATAACTTTGCTTCTTGAACTTCAAGCATTTAAACAAACACGAATTTTAATAACAAACCAAACGACTAATATTCGCGATAAAACGAGATTTAGACTATCAACTAAAACATACCATATCTTTTAGGTTGTGTGTAAAGCCGTTGCCTTGCGTCGTTGAGATTATGTTACTACCACTACTACTGTGCTACTAAGGTGAGTCATAGCCCCTACTCTTAATTATTTTATAATGATTTATACACGTTTTTGGGGGAGATACATGCTTAACTATTGTTTTATACTTTTACAAGTACTCGTTAACTATTTACATATTAGTGATTTCATAGCCCACTCTTTAACTATTTTCCCGTGGGGGGGGGGGGAGATACATGCTTAAAACTCGAACACAAGTCTTTTATACCGGGTATTGAAATACCGTCAGGCCAATGTTATTTGCTTAAGTTACTATTGCCAAAAGTCCCTCGATCATGAACCTTAATCACTTGAAGGGTGAACGTAAATAAACGTGGATAGTACTATTAGTGATTGACAATCCTCGTTTGGTTGTTAGAGAAAACACAGGCGCACTTTATTGTTCTTATTATAGGTTATTGGCAAATACCTATCTTGAGGGCCTACTACTTACCGTCATAACTTGAGATTATGATTGGCTGTTAATCGTTGAGTATCATGAGCTTAAGGCAATAACAGGAACATTGATTTAAACTTATTGATTGTATGTGATTACAATACATTCTTAACTTGTGATTCGAATCTCGTGTTAAATGGATTTATAAACCAATTACTATTTCTGATGTTGATCCGGTGAAGGGCAAACCAACGAACTATTTTTGAATTGATAAGGAAATCACTCATTTTCTAATTAACAATTTAAACTATAAACTCTATGAACTCACCAACCTTTGTGTTGACACTTTTTAGCATGTGTTTATCTCAGGTAACTATACAAGAAGGAACTTGAAGGCACGGAGTGGGCTTGTAACCCGGCATGGGCTTAAATAAACGTTTTGACACATTTCAAATAAACATGTTGTTTAAATTATGAAACATCTTGATGTCTCGAATATTTGGTATTTTGAATAAATTAAACCTTAAAGCGTCACTTTTGTGTCGTTTTCTATGATTGTGATAAAGATCCTCTAAGTAACACCCAAAAAGTCTTCCGCTGACATTTTAAGTCTTCCGCTGACGTGATGATTTTGGGGGTGTTACAGATTGGCATCAGAGCTATAGTTATAGAGAACCAAGTGTTTTGAACATTGGACTATAACTACACGTTTAAAACGGACCACTTTTACAAAATACCACCTTATGCCCTCCGTGCCTACGCGTTTCCAACATCTGGTAGAGACATTACTTTTACATGATTTCTTATATATGTTAACATGTTATGATTATGCTAATGACTTACATTTACTAATCGGGATTATTACAAATACCGTGTCTTCATATTTCCATCCGCTAGACTATTATGTGACTTTTAAATAGTTTATGGTACAACTACACTTTAGTATATTAATATATTTATATGCTCCAACTATTTTGAGAACTATTTTTGTCTCGCTTTCATCTTTATAGATGCTTACGACATACTCTTTTCGTACTCTCGGAAAATCCGCGCATAAATTATTTTGTCAAATAGTTAAAATCTTAAAATGATTTACAACGTCTTAATTTGAATGGATTGGGACGCCCTTTTGTTCAAATCAAGAAATTGTAAATCATTGAACCATAAGTTTATATTTCCTTAGTTACATAGTTTGGGACGCTTCTCTATGTAAATAACGAAATATAGATAAATAGGTTTAATTACTTCTGAGTTAACAGGCATATGAAACCACGAACCCCTAAATCTCACTAGAAACCACGAATATTGATACACAACGATATGACTAACATCGATAATGCTAACGTTACCAAGATCATTAGGTAAACCTTGACGTCACTAAACGATTGATCCTCCCAGCTGATTGAAAATACCATGTGCACTCACTTTTCCCCAGACTAAATTTCTATCCACAAAAACTGATAATTCAAGAAATTTCTCTACCCTCTTCCTTTTTGTAAAAACCTATATCAACAAAACTCTTTTGTTTAACGGGTAGGTTACCCGCACAGATTTTTGTAACTATTAATTTATCTAAACGTAACCGAATAAATTCTCACCCAAAGTATGATCACAAGGAATTTTATTCAAACACCATATTATTAAAAAGCAGACTGAACGGAAATACATAAAAACATTACAAACAACGCTAAATTAAACATCACACTTCAGCGGTAGTCTGGGTGATCCCAAGTCTGAGAATTGTTAGAATCATATCCATCATCAAAAGGGTCGAAGCTTGCCAATCTCTCTTCTTCTATTTGAGCCTCCAACCTACTCAGCTCCCGCTCCATGTCAGAAGTCCAACCACCATCATCGACCGCCACATTTTCCTCAAAACTTGGCTGGAATTGATCCAGATGAGGCAATTGTTGTTGTTGCACAACCACTCTTGGTGCAGAAGAACTTGATGCACCTTGTTGAAGTAATTGCTGTTGTGGTTGTTGTGGTGGTGGTAGTGGATTTGGTTGTTGTTGTTGTTGTTGTTGTTGTTGTTGTTGTTGTTGTTGTTGCTGTTGTTGTTCAATCTTAGCAACTTCAACATTCTCTTTAAAACTCCAACGGATCTTGTTGGAACTCTGGTCCTCTATCTGATGAACACAAACCCATAACGATTCAATAATAGCCGCATCCTTACGATATCCGTCATACAAGAAAGTATCGATCACATGTTTCCGATCATCCGATATATCTGTGCACTTTGCATAGCGTTCTCTAAGCCGTTGTTTCAATTGTTTCGCCACCTCCAACTCCAGGATGACCCTCAAAATAGCATTTTTGCGATCCACATCACTATTTTCGGCTTCTGCTTTGATATATTGTTGAATTTGTTCAGCGGTATGTGGTAGCTTGCAAGCCATTGATTGTTTTGAGTGTGTGTATGTGGATAACCCAACACGTACCAATGGTATTTATAAAGAATTGGAAAAATAATTCTCAATTATTGTATTAAATGTGACCGTTTGTTTTCAAACGGTAAAAATTTTCAAAAAGCCTGTATCTATTTAAACTAGCAACAAATTTTTAGGATACGCGGTGAAAATTCTACCTTGTCTTTCGCATTTCAACACAAGTGGCAAGAAACAGATCACATTAAACACATAACACTATAACTTAAATCATGAACACGCCACGTATAAGTAATACACTCTCACATGATATGACCCCTCAATCTCTAAGAAATTGTGAACTCCTCCATAATCTTTCCAAACTCTCAAACATTATATAAAATTTCAATGATCTCTGACCAACCCGTAACCTCAGATATCTTAGAATAATAAAACATACTCGCAAAAACTAAATCAAAAACACTCTCTTAACTTGGGCCTTAACCCACTGCTTCTATGCGCCGACACACATTTGGGCCTCGAGATTTCAGTAACCCAACACACCATTGAACTTGATCACCAACTTAAGCCCGGCATTGCTCAAGCCCAAAACCTAAATATTACTCCAAACCGACTCATGACATATAGTTTCGAACCATTTTTTTTTTTTTTTTTTTTTTTGTAACATTTTCTAAGCACCCTATCAATATTTTTTGTGCATCTCAATTTATCGTGTACCCAAGAATCAAGTGTGATGAATCTCTTTTAATAAATGAATCATTCAATGGTCAAATTTTCATCAAAACTCAACCCAATTGCTTCACTCAACTATAATCAAAAATCATATTTATATAAGTATTCGAAGCCAAACAAACTTCCATATATAGTTTTGGTTATAATTCATTAAAACCCACCTTTGAAAACTTAACTACAATCAAACCAACCAATGTTTTTGATACATAATGACCTTCTAAATACAAATATAACAATTCATAAGCAGTAAAAAAAAAAAAAAAAAAAAAAAAAAAAAGCGAGAAATTAACATAAACTAAGACAGCATAAAGCGAAATAAAAATTTCATTCATACGTTCGAAATTACATGGAAACACAACGAACCTTATTTCAACATTCCAACCACTACACTACGACACTATTCCTCACTTCCAAAACTTGTCAATGATGATCGATAGAACCACGAATGGTGCAAGAAACATTAAGATCCCAACCAACATAGCACGATCTTCGTTCGGAACATACACTAGATAGATAGCAGTAACAATGGCATACATGATTGCAAGATTGGTGATGAAGTGCGGCATGTCGACGAAAATGATAAAGTGAAAGAAAAGTTAGGTAAAAAGGAGTGTAATAGTGGGTTATTTAAAGAGAATAAGAGTTGGGTACTGTACACCACTGTGGTAAAATACTGTTTACACCTTAAAAACTACAAATAATACTGCCAAATAACAACTATAATTTTGGACTAAAGTTTCCCCAAGTTTTTCTTTCAAAATCATACTAAGATTGGTTATCATCAAGTAAGAAGCTAATAACAAATACGTTAAGCTGGAAAGAATAACTAAAAGCCGCTCAGAGTTAGATCGTCAGAAATAACTATTTGTTCACCCTTCTCACTCACCTTTACAGCTACCTTATCTTAGAATCCCGGGACGGGATTCCGTTTAACGGGTAGGTAATATAACACCCCGTAAAATTTTCCTACGATTAACACGTTACCATAACATAGATTAACCATTTTTACGAGGAACAAATTTTTTTTATGCATGACATATTATATGAACCACTACGACATTTATGATTGACCAATTGCCTAGGAACGATGCTTACACACAACCTCGATAATCTATAAATATCGCGAATAATATAATAAACTTAAAACGTTTATATTTTATAAATATACGTTTCGTATATTTACAATATTTACATATTTAAAACATTTATTATACGTTTCGTTTATTTAACATACACTATTTATATAATTCCGGAGCCTACAAAAATTCCCGAGATTACTCACTAATATTGTTGGACCGTAACCCGACTCTCGAAACCCACGAACTGGGCCACGCAACACACAAACTGTTACTAATCAGGCTCACTATTAATTACTTTCTTTTCTTTTGTTTTGGGCCTGATCCACGTCAAACAGCCAAGCCCACCAGGCTTATTAGTCCAAAACGCACCCTTAGATTTTGTTTCTGCTTGTCGCGACCAGCCACCAAACACACCTATTTTCTTTCGATTTCGACATACAATTTACCAATAACTTTGTACCTTTTATTTGACCACCTAGCAAGGATTCGAGATTGCCATCTTACACATATTACCTCCCTCGTTTGATGCCTCAAAACTGCCTCAAGTAAAACCTTCAAATCCATTCTGCCAACCTACACGTTTTGTACCTTATGTGTCCAAACGACCTCCCCTACTCCCCAATGACTAGAAACCTAATCATATGCTTCATTTCAGATGTTAGAAGTTATCAAGAATGTCAGATAATGTCAGGAATCACTAACACCTTCCTCTTGTCATGTTAGAATTCGATTGGACACTATGGGAGGTGGCATGCAAAGTACACAAGCTCACATTCTATCTTGTGTGATCACAGCTCCCATACACTCACAAACTCATCATATAAATAACCTCTAGTATCCTCAGTTGATCACACACACACACAAACGAACCAACTCTTAAATTTTGTTCGAGATATACAAGTGTTTTGGGACAGAAGGTTTGGAGCTAGTTCGAAGTGTAGAAGTGAAGCAAGAGTACCACGTTAGTTCATTTTGTAACCTTGCTGAGCCGTGAACCATACTACGTTGAACCTTGTACCTAGCTTGATCCATACGTACCCTTATTCCCCACCAAATCGTGGTGAGGTGAGAAAAACACAAAGCCTCTCTATTTTATTTCATTATATTTATCAATTTTACACGTTTACTTTTATCTTTTATTTCGTAAATATTAAACGTAACATATATATGTTTTTCCTTCTTTTCATTTTTGACCACGCTAAAAATCGAGTATGATAATAATTTTGAGCTAATAATAACGTATACGTAAATTATATCACACGTTCCATGTATACCTTGACCCATTCGAATAAGCACAAAAACACTTAGAATATTTCTAAGTGTTGAAACTGTTTTCAAAATGAAGTTTGCTCGATCACTTTGGTCTCGTAAATAAATATTTAGACACGTGACATATTATTTTTAAGGCTCGACCTCATTTTTGACATGACCAACAATTGAGAAACACTTTTTGTTCGACTATATAAGCACGTATAAGCTGTTTTATAGGACCAAAGTGAATCGACCTTGAAACTAGTTTTTATAACGTGTTGGGCTATTAAGCCCGTTAAGCTTATTTTAAGCTTATTCGATAGTTGAGCTTATAAGCTCAATTGTAACATTTTTGTAATCCAAAAATAAGCCCAAACTCAGGCCCAAACCTTTCGTAAGCCCATTGGATCAGAAAATGTTAACGGGCCTTAATATTGTCTCGTTAAGGCCCATTTAGTGAAATAAGTTGTTTTTAAGCTAATAAGCAGTTAAAATAAGTTATTTTGAATACCCTGAGCTTATTTATCATGTCAAAAAGCTAAGTTATTAATTTGGTAAAATTTGGACTAACTTTGCAAAATTTTCATAACCGGGGACTAAAAGTGTAAACTTTGCAAACTTTGGGTCAAAACTGTAATTTCTGATTTTCTGAGTTTAAAACTGTAAATAATGATAATTGGAGTTGAAAAATGTAAATATTGATATTATTTGGACTTAAAATGAAACGATTGTTAACTACGGATTAACGGTGTAAAATTTTATTCGTTAGGGTTAAAAATGTAACTTTGGTAAAGGATTTTCTGTAAATATTATTTTATAAAATAATATTAATATTTTATATATAAATACACATGTTTAGTATAAAAATATATACGATATAAATATTCGCATAACTATAATAAAATTTTAACGATATATATATATATAACGATACGTTTATTTCTTTTCTTTTAAAACTAACATCATAAAACATCGTCTACATATTTCGACTTATTCTTGATGATTTTTCCATCGATCATCGATCATTACACTCACAAGTTATATGTATATATAACTTTGCTTCTTGAACTTCAAGCATTTAAACAAACACGAATTTTAATAACAAACCAAACGACTAATATTCGCGATAAAACGAGATTTAGACTATCAACTAAAACATACCATATCTTTTAGGTTGTGTGTAAAGCCGTTGCCTTGCGTCGTTGAGATTATGTTACTACCACTACTACTGTGCTACTAAGGTGAGTCATAGCCCCTACTCTTAATTATTTTATAATGATTTATACACGTTTTTGGGGGAGATACATGCTTAACTATTGTTTTATACTTTTACAAGTACTCGTTAACTATTTACATATTAGTGATTTCATAGCCCACTCTTTAACTATTTTCCCGTGGGGGGGGGGGGGGGGGAGATACATGCTTAAAACTCGAACACAAGTCTTTTATACCGGGTATTGAAATACCGTCAGGCCAATGTTATTTGCTTAAGTTACTATTGCCAAAAGTCCCTCGATCATGAACCTTAATCACTTGAAGGGTGAACGTAAATAAACGTGGATAGTACTATTAGTGATTGACAATCCTCGTTTGGTTGTTAGAGAAAACACAGGCGCACTTTATTGTTCTTATTATAGGTTATTGGCAAATACCTATCTTGAGGGCCTACTACTTACCGTCATAACTTGAGATTATGATTGGCTGTTAATCGTTGAGTATCATGAGCTTAAGGCAATAACAGGAACATTGATTTAAACTTATTGATTGTATGTGATTACAATACATTCTTAACTTGTGATTCGAATCTCGTGTTAAATGGATTTATAAACCAATTACTATTTCTGATGTTGATCCGGTGAAGGGCAAACCAACGAACTATTTTTGAATTGATAAGGAAATCACTCATTTTCTAATTAACAATTTAAACTATAAACTCTATGAACTCACCAACCTTTGTGTTGACACTTTTTAGCATGTGTTTATCTCAGGTAACTATACAAGAAGGAACTTGAAGGCACGGAGTGGGCTTGTAACCCGGCATGGGCTTAAATAAACGTTTTGACACATTTCAAATAAACATGTTGTTTAAATTATGAAACATCTTGATGTCTCGAATATTTGGTATTTTGAATAAATTAAACCTTAAAGCGTCACTTTTGTGTCGTTTTCTATGATTGTGATAAAGATCCTCTAAGTAACACCCAAAAAGTCTTCCGCTGACATTTTAAGTCTTCCGCTGACGTGATGATTTTGGGGGTGTTACATTATCCTACAAATACAAATGCTTTCTTATCCTTTTCACTTTCATTTCTCACAAAAGTAGCCACCACTTTAACTTTCTTATCATTTTTTCCATTTTTTTTCTCACAACCTCCACCACAAAAACACTTATCTCTTTACATTCTCAAAAAGAAATCAAAGCAACAAATCTCAACAAAAACTTGAATACTCTTAATCTCATTTTGAGTCTTGCTATAGGGTTCGAACCAGTGGTTAATTTGTGTGCAAAAATGATTTATTGTTGTTCTTTTCTCGTCGATAAAGATCTAACTAGGAAAACCAATTTGATTGATAACCTTTCAGAAAATTTCCTTAATCCAAACTCAAAATCACAACCCTTTGGTTTTTTGTTTGTAATCTCTATGGGTTTCGAACCAGGTAGTTTTTTTTATTGGGATTTGATTTTACAAAGATCGATAATGGGTTTTTGTATCTTTAAAGATCTTTGCTTGAAAACAATGCAACCTGAGATCTTTCTATCTTTGTATTTTTCGTTTTGGGTTTTGTTGACTGTTATGGAGATGGGTGATGAGGCGAAAAATAATCCGTTTTTAGGGGGTCATTTAAGCCCGAATCCGACTTTATTTGATCAAATATTGTCCTAAATCGTTCCTTTTGTGATTTTAGGTACTTGGAGAGTGAATTCTGGAAAAGAAACCATTTTGGACGTTTTTGGAGCATAAAAGTGAAGAAAACGGCAAAGTCTCAATTTTCCATGCTGGGAACAGTACATGAAGGCGTCAAGAGTAATTCCATGACGGCGTCAAACCCCAAGAATTAAAATCCGTAGCTCATGACGGCGTCACACAGGGCGTCAGAAGTAGATCAAGGCCGTCCGAGGAAGTATTTGGCGGCGAGATGACGGCGTCACACCTTTGTTCTTGACGCCGTCATCCCTATTTTCCTATATATAGTTTTCTAGTTTTTCACATTAAAAAAGGAGAAGTTTTGGGAGAAACCCTAAAGACGATTTTGGTGTAACTTTACAGGTTTTTCAAGGGTTCCAACCCCTTGATACCTTGCATGATTAATCAAGATAAGTGTTCTTCTAATTCAATCAATATGTCTATGTGTTGGTTGTCTATATCTTGTTCTTGTCTTAATTCTATCATGCTAGGCTAGATCTCTTTTGTGTTTGCTTAGATCTAATGAAACCTAGATATTGATTATGTGTTGATTATTTGTTTATTCTTGTCTTGGATGAATGATTTATATGTTAGGCTTAAGAAAACTGGCAAATCTCCAAATGGTAACATGCTTGAACGTCTTAAGAAACATGAACCGAGGCGTACTAGGTCTTTATTGGTTGTATTTAATGCATGAGCCACTGTTTACAATCCCTATAGTTGTGCTGGGCATGGTGTAGGAGGAGATAAGAGCTCATAGAATTGGGGAGTTATGTATGCCACCCCATGAATGGTATTAAGGAATACAATCCGTCATCCATGTAATTATAACAAGTAATTAACGTGTAAAAGATATCTAGGGAGTAGTGAAATCTAAGTAAACACATTTTCTCCAATTACTGCTCACAACCTTAGTATAATTAGTTTATTTCATTTTTTGTATTTTATTTTGATTGCATCTTAGTTTTGGGTTAGTTGAATAGCAACTAATTCCGCCCACTCTTCCAAAACCCGATATTTTACTTGCTTTCTAAAAAAAATATAAAAACACAAAAATAATCATCCCTCACCTTTAGAACTAGTAATTAGGCTTTCTAATCCTAGCGACACTATTCCTAAGCTGAACGATCAATCCCCCGGTACTTGTCACTATACTATACTACAACGATCAGGTACACTGCCTGGTGGGGGTTGTAAGCTTCTCGAGATCCCTCAAGAGGTAAAGCCTGTTGCGATTCCCACGCATCAAGTTTTTGGCGCCGCAGCCCGGGGAATAGTTATTGTCTAGGTTAGGATATCTTTTTATTATGTATACTTGCTAGATTCCTTTCTAGTAAGAGTTTATTTTTATTTCTAGGTCTTCTTTAGTCTATCTTATTTCTTCGTGCCTTTGTTCGTAACTCTTTACCATCCGACATCATGGAAGGTGGTAACATCTTTGAACCCGTCATCCCACCACAACAAAACCCACCATTAGAACCCCTTAGGCCCCGAACCTTAGGAGAGTATTCCCGACCTAGCCACCAAGGCTACCGAAACACCATTGAGCTCACCGGAGCCAATGTGACCCCCTTGCGATCCGACACCATCCGGTTGGTGCAAAGCGGATGTGCATTCCATGGACTTCGTTCCGAAGATCCAAACCAACATCTTAAGGACTTTCTCAAAATCGTAGATTCCATAGACCTAGGTGTTGAAACTAGAGAGACTACCCGTTTACGCCTATTCCAATTCTCTCTACGGGATCAAGCTAGTCAATGGCTTGAGTGTTTACCCGCGGGATCCATCACCACATGGGATGATCTCACCACTCGTTTCCTTGCTCAATTTTTCCCACCGGGGAGAACTACTAAGCTTAGGAATGACATCTTGATGTTCCAACAACGTCAAAATGAATCTCTTTATGAAGCATGGACTCGTTTCAAGAACTTACTCCAAAAAGTCCCTCATCATGGCATAGATCTTTGGCTCCAAGTCCAAATTTTCTATGACCATATCGACATCTCCACGAGGTGAACCATTGACCAATCGGCCGGTGGTAAGCTACGTGATCTTAGTGCGGAACAATCATGGGAACTCATAGAAGATCTTGCTCTCTATGACAACGAAAGTTGGAATGATCCCCGTGATTTGAACAAAACGGTCAAGGCAATATCTTTGCCTTCGAACAATTCTAGCACTCCCGACCGTAGGATCATGGAACTTGAGGACCAAGTCAAGTTTCTCATGAAATCTTACGAAGCTCTGAAGCCTTCAAGCCAAGTGAACAAAATCACTTCTTCATGCGAATTATGTAGTGGTCCCCATGACACTCGTGATTGTGTGGAACTCCCCGGAACAACTTTTGCGGACTACGCATCCACGCGTACCGACGAAGCGGGAGATAAGTGGTACACTTTCAAGCCCGAGCCAAACACTTATGGTGATTCATACAACCCCTCTTGGAAAAATCACCCAAACCTTAGGTGGAAACAAAATCAACCCAATTCCTCCAATCCGCCTAATCGTTACCAACCAAATGGTCCACCATCCAACCGTACTTTCAACAACAATCCTTCTAACAACTATGGTAGTACCAATAATCTTGAAGGATTGATGTCAAAGTTCATGGCATCTCAAGAAGCTCGCATATCTAAGTTTGAAGCCGATTTCAAACAAAAGCAAAGCGAGATGACCACTAGAATTGATGCATTGTTGAAAGTTCTCAATGACCGAGAAATGGGAGCACTCCCGAGTGACACGGTCAAGAATCCGAAACTAACCGTTAATTCCATATCCTCAGTTTCGTCACCCACTTCGTGTCCGCAATATTACTCGGTTAAATCAACGAGCACGTGTTTCAAACAAAACCAAGTTCCCCAAAAGGACCAATCAAATAAAACACCCACTATAGAGCCGGTCAAAAGCATTGTTGAAACACCTCTTACGCAAGACCTTGACGATGAATTCAAAGAACTTCACCTTGAACGCCCCGTCATTGATGTCTTAGCGCGTGCTCCCTACTATAGTGCCCTCCTAGAAAAATATGAGAAGTGTAAGCTAGGCAAAAATGGGACCGCCTTCGTTCAAAACAAGTTGCCTAAAAAGCTTGATGACCCGGGTATATTTGTTTTGCCTTGTAAGATAGGAAGATCCGAAGCTTTCGACACACTAGCCGATTTAGGGTCAAGCCTCAACTTGATTCCCTTATCCTTATTCACCGCTCTTAAGCTAGGAAAGTTAGAGGAAACGGAGGTATTGATAGGGCTAGCGGATGGGAGTATTGCACACCCGGTTGGAATGATTAAGGATGTAGTTGTTCACGTAGGAAAGTTAACTATATTAGCGGATTTTCACGTCCTAGACATGGTTAGTGACACTACATGCCCATTATTGGTAGGAAGAGGATTTTTAGCAACCGCTAGTGCCATGATAGATTGCAAGGAATCAAAGATAACGGTAGGTGAAGGCGATACTTGGTCGGTGTATGATGTTAAGAAGCATAGTTATGATTGTGATGATGAACCAACACCGCATTGGGTAGAGATGAATAGGAGACCGTCTAGATATGGACCTTGGATAGAAAGGAACTTTATAGGACCTCAATGCCCATTCTATCTAGAAAAAGACTTTGTTGAAAAGACACATTCGGTAGAATAACTCATAGCTAGAGATGAAGAGCTAGACCCCTTTGAGGACCCCTTAGTCTTTAGGAAGATGATTGAGTTATTAAGCGTAATGCCCATTAACATAGAAAGGAATAAATGGAAAAGAGAGGGAGATAAGTGTAAATGGAGGTGGGACAAGCCACCTAAAGAAGGTGACGGGTCATGGCATATTAGAATGACCTTGTATGATCCGGATGGAGAAAAGTTTGAAAGGTCATACCATACTAAGGAAACCGATAGAAAGTTGAAATCTAAGTTTGATCCCAAAGATGTCCTCAACGAGGAACTCACCCGAATCACGTAGTAACCCATGACCTTGAGTCTAGCTACAAGACTCGTAAATAAAGAAAAGCGCTTCTTGGGAGGCAACCCATGTTTTGTGTGATTTTATTTGTTTGATTGTTATTTGCTTCCGTATGCATGTTTAATTTTTATTGTTGGTAGATCATGTTTCTAAACTAAATATGTGGAAATACTTTACTATGTTGTTTGGCCTAGTCTTAACTCCAACCTAAAAGTATTTTTGCAAAAGATAAGTGTAAGGGGAAACCCCAAATATGTTTTTAAGAAACAACCCGATCATGATTCTCCACGATATTAAATGAACGTGTATATTCGTATTTGTTAGAGTCAAATGCTTGTATTGAGTCATAATGAAGTTTTGCAGGATTTTCCAGGAAGTAAGACCAAGTTTTTCCAGAAATTTTCCGGAAACTTAACATAAGAATTTCTGCAGGTCCATTCTGACGGCGTCAGAGGATTACTCTTGACGGTGTCAGGAGTTAAAAATCTAAAAATTTTACCGGTTTTGTTTTTCTAACGGAGTCTTATGGTTTTTGTGAATTATTAAGTTTTATAATCTCCAGGAAATCTGCAAACTTCATTCCACAAGCATTATATCTTACTTTATTTTCTAGGATTTAGTAACTTATATAGGATGCCGCCGATTTTACGCGAGGTTGTCTTGTCTATTTTTGTCAGGATTTACAGGTTATGTTCGACAAGAAGATGATTTATATTCTGGAAGGGAAGCTTTGATTGTTCGTTTTCTTGGAGGAAGATCTAACCTGGTCAACCTATAATCCATACCGAGCGAATCAGGGGAGTATTTGATTTCATTCTCTTTACTTTTTCACTTTTACATTCTTTACTTGAACATTGGGGACAATGTTCATCTTAAGTGTAAGGGGAGGGTAAAAAGATGATACCTTACATATGCACTTTCGCTTGAGTTTGTTTTGTTTGATAGTAGATGTGTAATAAAACTATGATAAATACTTGTTAGAGTAATTTTAGCGCCAAATTTAAAATTTTTTACAACATTTAGGAGTGAAACTTTAGCCATAGCAAGCGTCTCATGGATAGGAGATTGTATGACTAGCACATAACCGTATATTCAGAAAAAAATTTCCACCCAAATATGTGAGGTTCGCCTTTAGATTTGATAGGAAAAGCATTCATTATTAGTGCTTATGAGTGTACCGGTAGCATTTAGATTCTAGAACTTGCGTTAGTGATGCATCCCGAGACCGCTAGTGAGACTACATTCGTGTGGTAGGATTTACTACAAGATAAGAGGCATTAGGATCACCCTTGTGTTAAACCCGTATTATAATTACTTGACCATTTAAGTCATACTACTTGACTAGTTAAGTCAACTAATTTTTTCCCACACCCTTAGCGTTGTACTCATTTTTAGTACACGAAACCCCTAGTACACCCCTCCGAGCCTATCTTTTCGTTTCTAACTTTAAGCATTTTACTTAAAGGAAGAATTTGTTACACCCCACTTAAATGTACAACCAAATCGCCTTAGCCTTCTGTGTATGCGCTCATTTTTAGTGCATTATTGTTATTTGTTAAACCCTAAGTTAACTTTCTAATTGATTACATGGTTGCTAAGTCGAGTCATATCCTTGTACATATTGTTTTGGGACGATTGGGACTCATGGGTAAGTACTTATTTTATGGAGTAATGGGGAAGAACATCATTTATTACCCCCATATGTACGTTAATCTTAAAAGTGCTCCAAGTGTTTTGATTTTCTTAATTCGAGTCATTAGAATAGTTGAATGTAAAGTATGTAAAGACTCAAGTGTAAGGGGAATGCTCAATTCCCTATGATGTATTATTTTGGATGGTAGGGTAAGAGTGTATGCACAAAATAATAATAATAATAATAATAATAATAATAATAATAATAATAATAATAATAATAATAATAATAATAATAATAATAATAATAATAATAATAATAATAATAATAATAATAATAATAATAATAATAATAATAGAAAAAGGAAAAAGAAAAAAAAAAAGAAAAAAAAAACATACGGACTACCATCCCGTTTCATTTTATGTTCATTTTATGTTTTTGTTATTTCTCATTTATTAGCTTAAGTCGAGTCTAGTCTTGGCTTAGCAACGCCATCTTGTACATGTAATTAACCAAGATTGTTAACTCGCCACCAGTAAAACTTCATTTATCCAACAAAACCGTGTAATTCATATCCCTATACCTAACGTTACAACCCTTTAAAAGACCTCTTTGATAGTTTATCCTAGGTGCTTACGCCATGTGGTGGAGGTTTGATCCTTTCCCAAGCCTATGGTAATCTATTTTGCTATGACAGGTAGTGAGAGATATCTTCCATTTCCATAATGTTATATTACTTTATTACACCCGAGAGATGTGAGTATCTAAACACTATTTGTGAGGTGCTAGTGTATGACCTCCGAGCTTGTCTATTGGTCTTTAGTGGAACGATTATTTGTTGTAATTACTTTTATATTAGTGTTAAATGACCCCTAACTTGTCTTTTGAGTAGAATAAAAGCGCATTTGCTTGAGTACAAGCAAATCTCAAGTGTAAGGGTATATGATGAGGCGAAAAATGATCCGTTTTTAGGGGGTCATTTAAGCCTGAATCCGACTTTATTTGATCAAATATTGCCCTAAATCGTTCCTTTTGTGATTTTAGGTACATGGAGAGTGAATTCTGGAAAAGAAGCCATTTTGGACGTTTTTGGAGCATAAAAGTGAAGAAAACGGCAAAGTCTCAATTTTCCATGCTGGGAACAGTACATGAAGGTGTCAAGAGTAATTCCATGACGGCGTCAAACCCCAAGAATTAAAATCCGTAGCTCATGACGGCGTCACACAGGGCGTCAGAAGTAGATCAAGGTCGTCCGTGGAAGTATTTGGCGGCGAGATGACGGCGTCACACCTTTGTTCTTGACGCCATCATCCCTATTTTCCTATATATAGTTTTCTAGTTTTTCACATTAAAAAAGGAGAAGTTTTGGGAGAAACCCTAAAGATGATTTTGGTGTAACTTTACAGGTTTTTCAAGGGTTCCAACCCCTTGATACCTTGCATGATTAATCAAGATAAGTGTTCTTCTAATTCAATCAATATGTCTATGTGTTAGTTGTCTATATCTTGTTCTTGTCTTAATTCTATCATGCTAGGCTAGATCTCTTTTGTGTTTGCTTAGATCTAATGAAACCTAGATATTGATTATGTGTTGATTATTTGTTTATTCTTGTCTTGGATGAATGATTTATATGTTAGGCTTAAGAAAACTGGCAGATCTCCAAATGGTAACATGCTTGAACGTCTTAAGAAACATGAACCGAGGCGTACTAGGTCTTTATTGGTTGTATTTAATGCATGAGCCACTGTTTACAATCCCTATAGTTGTGCTGGGCATGGTGTAGGAGGAGATAAGAGCTCATAGAATTGGGGAGTTATGTATACCACCCCATGAATGGTATTAAGGAATACAATCCGTCATCCATGCAATTATAACAAGTAATTAACGTGTAAAAGATATCTAGGGAGTAGTGAAATCTAGGTAAACACATTTTCTCCAATTACTGCTCACAACCTTAGTATAATTAGTTTATTTTCATTTTTTGTATTTTATTTTGATTGCATCTTAGTTTTGGGTTAGTTGAATAGCAACTAATTCCGCCCACTCTTCCAAAACCCGAGATTTTACTTGCTTTCTAAAAAAAATATAAAAACACAAAAATAATCATCCCTCACCTTTAGAACTAGTAATTAGGCTTTCTAATCCTAGTGACACTATTCCTAAGCTGAATGATCAATCCCCCGGTACTTGTCACTATACTATACTACAACGATCAGGTACACTGCCTGGTGGGGGTTGTAAGCTTCTCGAGATCCTTCGAGAGGTAAAGCCTGTTGCGATTCCCACACATCAATGGGATAGTGAGTTCTTGTGAAGTTTGTTGTTGTGATAAACTATTGTTCTGGTTATTCTTGGTTGATGTTCTAATCTTTAGTTGTTGTTGGAGATGGTACAAATAATGGTGATGGTTGGATAAGTGATTGATTCAATTTAGTAGAATTGTTGTTGTGACAACGCTACTGGAGTGCAGCCATTAGTAGGTCAGAAATTGAAGTAGGGGAAAAAAAATGAGGGGGTTGGGATCTTTTTTTCCTCTAGAAATAAATAAATAATGATGGGGTGAGGATATGATGTGTTTACTGAAAAGGGAAGATATCAGAAGAAGAAATGAAAGATAGAAAATAGACAAGGAAAGGTTAAACAATTTTTATCATATTGTTGTTTACAAGTGAAACTGCTATATAGTCTACCGAAGGAACATAACCAACTTGTAAGTTACTAACTAAAAACTAAGAAACCAACTAAGCTGCTAGAGACCCACGTTGCAACATGTTTCTCAACTTCTTTAAACTGCAACTTGTTGACTTACATACATATCAATCCTTCCCCCCTAAGAATCCTTGTCCGCAAGGATGAAGTCTGGGTATGACTTACGGAATCGCCACTCGTTTTCCCAGGTTGCGTCTTCAACTCGAGCACCTTTCCATTTGATCAAAACTTCAGACTTTGGGCGATATTTTCCCTTGTGAATGACTCTACGATCAATCACTGCTTCAGGTTGAGGAAGAATCATATCTTCATCAGTGACATGTGGGAGTGTAGCTGAAATGGGATTGACAAGTGACCCGATGTGCTTACGCAACAAACTAACATGGAACACATCATGAATTTGAGAACCATTTGGCAGGGCTAACTTGTATGCCACTGGACCGACCTTTTCCACCACCTCATATGGCCCAAAATAACGTGGAGCAAGCTTCATTGAGGCTCGAAATGCTACAGAACCTTGCCGATATGGTTGGAGCTTAAGATAAACATAATCACCAACCGCAAATGTGACTTCTCTTCGCTTTTGATCAGCCTGACACTTCATTCGATTTCGGGCAGTTGATAGATTATGACGCAACTCACGCATAATAGAATCTCGATCCCGTAAATACTCATCAACTGCTTGGACTCGACAAGTACCTGGAACATAAGTTAGTAGATTTGGTGGGGGAATGCCATAAACAGCCTCGAACGGTGTCATCTTTATAGAGGAATGAACCGACGTGTTATAACTAAACTCAGCCCATGGAATCCATTCAAACCATTTTCGTGGTTGGTCACCCGCAAAACACCGCAAGTATTGCTCCAGTGTTCGATTTACCACCTCGGTTTGCCCGTCCGTCTGGGGATGGTAACTTGAACTCATACAGAGTTTTGTTCCTTGCAACTTGAACAATGCTTGCCAAAAGGAGCTGATAAATACCTTATCACGATAACTTATAATAGAACTTGGTACCCCATGGAGACGGACCACATTAGCTATAAATGACTTGGCAACTATCATAGCTGTAAAAGGATGTTTCAGTGGCACAAAGTGAGCATACTTTGTTAGGCGATCAACAATTACCATGATTACACTATAACCGTTCGAGAGTGGTAACCCCTCAATGAAGTCCATTGAGACGTCCGTCCCCATTTTAGCAGGGATTGGTAATGGTTGAAGCAACCCAGCCGGCTTCATACAATCAACTTTAAACCGCTGACATACATCGCATTGTTGTAGGAACTTCTTCATAGTTTCACGCATGTTAGGCCACACAAAGCTAGCTTTAATGCGTGACAGTGTTTTATGGAACCCAAAGTGTCCACCAGTTTGTGATGAATGGCAATCTTCAATAACCTGATGAATCAAACTTGAAGATGGACTGAGATACACTTTATCATTTTTAAACCACACACCATCTCGTTGTAATAAATAAGCAGATGATTGAGATAATTTCTCATAGAAAGTATCATGCTTTACCTCCTCTTGTAATATTGGCCACCAATCTGCATGAGGCATCGAGATAGCTAAAAACTTAAATTCAGCCATACGTGACAAAGAATCCGTAGCTTGATTTTCTGATCCATTTTTATACTCGATCTTATAATCATAACCAAGGATTTTTGAAAGCCACCGAGTTTGTGCTGGTGTGGTAATTCGTTGCTCCAGTAAATACTTAAGACTTTTCTGATCGGTACTAACAACAAAAGACTTACCCAGCAAATAAGGACGCCACTTTTGAATATCCTTGACCATAGCCAACATCTCTTTCTCGTAGGTAGATAGTTGCAATGTTGAACCTTTTAATGCTTCACTGAAGTAAGCAACTGGTTAATTGTTTTGTGAGAGGACTGCTCCAATTCCAATGCCACTTGCATCACACTCAATGACAAATTGATGAGAGAAATTGGGAAGACGTAGCACGGGAGGAGATGTTAGAGCCTTCTTTAGTTGTTGGAAAGCTAACTCCGCCGATTCATTCCATTTGAAGCCCTCATTTGATAAGAGTTGTGTTAGAGGAGCAGCTATACTTCCATAATGGCGGATGAATTTTCGATAATATCCTGATAAACCAAGGAACCCACGAACCCCTTTCTGATTAGTTGGTGTTGGCCAATTCAATACGACTTGTATTTTTGTTGGGTCAACAGCTACTCCTTTTTCGGAGATAATATGCCCCAAGTAGTCAACTTGTGAAACACCAAACCTGCACTTAGACTCTTTAACACATAGATTGTTGGCTGCTAATATTGTGAAAACAACCTGTAAGTGTGTGAGGTGATCTTCCCAAGTCTTTGAGTACACAAGAATGTCATCGAAGAATACCAAGATGAATGTGCGCAGGTAAGGGCGAAAAAGATCGTTCATAAGACTTTGGAAGGTGGCAGGCACATTTGTGAGTCCAAATGGCATCACAACAAACTCGTAGTGGCCTTCATGTGTACGAAAGGCTGTTTTTGGAATATCATCTTCGTGCACCCGAATTTGATGAAAGCCTGCCTTTAAATCCAATTTAGAGAAGACTTTTGCCCCATAAAGTTCATCTAATAGCTCATCAATTACTGGAATTGGGTATTTATCTTTGACTGTTATTGCGTTTAAAGCCCGATAATCGACACAAAATTGCCAACTTCCATCTGCCTTTTTCACTAATAGAACGGGTGATGAGAAAGGGCTGTTGCTAGGTCTAATTAATACGGATTGTAAAAGTTCTTTCACCATCTTTTCTATTTCTGTTTTTTTGGTAGTAAGGGTAGCGATAGGGTCGAACACTCATTGGTCCAGTGTTTGGGTGGAGTGGAATGTTTAATCTCCCATAAATTTTCCTATAAATAGTAAAAGTAAATCAAAGACTAATATATCATTACGTTAATTAATAACGTTTTTACCAATAACAATTTTTTTTATATATATTTTTTGTTTGTCAAATATGCTATGTTACCTAAAAATCACTACGATATTCATAATTCTTTTGCTTGGAACGATGCTCACACATGTACCATTATAGTCTAAAATCGCGAGAATATTAAGCTTTTACCATTTACAAACTTACGTAACATATTTTAGCAAACCACATTCGACAACCCCCGGACTCACGTAAACGTTTCACTAAAAATTAACTAAACTTTCACTAATCACAAATTAAATTTTTACTAATCTTAATTACCTTCAACTGGACCCTTAATTACATCCTAAGCCCATTACTTTTTTTTGGCCTGTTACTATTCACGGCCCAAACACACTTGAGCCCAAAACCCTTCCATTAATATTCCTAGTACTTGACTAACACAAGCCAAGAACACACCTCGTAAGCTTTATTCTTACACACGACACCCCTATATTTTTACACACCCTCGTTCCTCACCTAGTCAACTTTGAGTGTGTCGATTTTTAGCTTCTCACGTCAAGTCTAACAACATTAATACGAGGCAAAGTAAGTTGTCCAAAAACAAACCCACTCGATTTATAACTAATCCAAAACTAAACCATTTTTGCTCTAGTTCGTTTCTAATAAGTTCTAAAACCATTCTTAACTCAAACTCATGTTTTAAACAATACATTTGATCGGTTATCACTAGTCCTAGCCAAATTTACAAACCATTTACATAATAAAATGGTTGTCGACATGCATTTTAAAAACAAAAGTGTACCTCCCTATTTCATGCTCACACAATACATATATTAAGGTCCTAGGCAAGTACTACACCAATTTTAAAATCCATTTCGCAAGTACCATTCCATTTTATAATCACAAAACACACGTTCCTTTTGAATAATTGAAATGTCGACAAGCAAGGAAACAAACGAGCAAGTACATCTTGCGTCTTACACTTTCTCAAGACTTTTTGTAACACGTTAACATCCCATCACATAAATGTTGGTCACTAGGATACACAAGAGTTCATATATAAACGCCATGCATGCAAGTTCTCGTTCTTCACTTTCATGCAAATCACAACTCACCACAAATACTAAGTCTTGAGTCTAGTTCTTGGGTCGAATAGCTTGGGTAGGATTTCAAAGTAATCGGGTGGAGTTTAGGAGGAACAAATCCTTGTTTGTGAACCTTGGTCGAGCCAACATACACACTACACTCTCGTATTCACTTTTCCTTGACTCTACGTCTCGTTTTACCCCACCATCTTGGTGAAGTAAGTCTCATACGACTCAATTTCAATACTTACTTAAACGTACATTTGATTATTTTCGTATAAAACACAAACAAATGCATCTTATTACTCGCAAACTAAATAAACAACATATACGTATTATACCTTCGTCTATATGTTTCCCACCTTAACAATCACGTAATATAAAGATTTGAACCTAAAAAGTTACGTACAAACTATTTTTGAATACCTTTCTAACGTATCACAACAAGTCTTGAAAACTCTTAAAATCTTTCTAAGTCTTTTTCTTATAAAAACTCATTCCATGCTACCCATGAAACGCATGTATATCTTTAAAATCTACTTAACGAGCATACTATTTTATTCCACAAACTAATAGACCCCATGTCAAACAATCATTTTCGTATACAAACCTTGCAATAAAAATCGCGTCTTGAACTTCTAAAAGTCACAAAGCAAATCGACTTGAACCTAGTTTTTAAAACAAATGAATGTCGATTGGGCCTTAAAGCCCAATCAGCCAAAAATAAGCCGATCACATAAGCTGTCACAATAAGCTGTTTAGTAACGTTTTTATGATCCTAACTTTAGCCCAAAACCAAGCCCAAAACTTTCGTAAGCCCAATGGATCTTAAAAGCTTAACGGGCCTAGTCTTTTTCGTTAAAAAGCCCATTAAGCTATAATAAGCTTTTTCGTAAAATAAGCAGTTTTAAAAAAATTAAATAAGTTGTTTTTAGCTTAATTAAGAAATAAAAATGTTAAGTTTCGAATTTGGTAAATTTTGGACTAAAATTGCAAAAAGTATAACTTTCGGGTTAAAAGTGTCATTTTTATAAACTTTAGGTAAAAATTGTCATTTCACAAACTTGAGGCTGAAAAACAAATTTTTATAAACTTTAGGATGAAAAATGTTAAAGTCATAAAGTTTTGGACGTTAAACGTAAATATATTTAACTTTGGACTAACGACGTAACGCTAACACCGTTAGGGTAAAAAGTGTAAAAATCTGGAAAAGACAAGGGCCGTATAATATAATTAATATTTTTGTTTTTACTTTTCATTTTACGATTTCACATTCACGACGTCACATTTTATTTCAAACTATTATTATTATTATTCTTTACGTTATATATATATATATATATATATATATATATATATATATATATATATATATATATATATATATATATAACTTAACTAAACTTACGATACTTTACCAAACCACCAGTTTTACTATCGTTAAATCAACAACTCACGTAATCAAAAACTACTCGCGATTAAAACATTAAGACTATCAAACACTAAAACTTGTCATATATTATCTAGGTCGTGTGTGGAGCCGTTTCCTTATTGCAAACTGAGTATCGATATTTTTACCACTATACCACTAAGGTGAGTTCATAGCTTCGCCTTTACTTATTTAAATGTTTTATAAACCTCGCGAGGGGGATACATGCTAGTTTTTACAAACTGAACACAAGTATATTTTTTTTCTTGGTATGCTGTACCTGATATCGTTATTGCTTAAGTCCCTTATTGCCAAAAGCCCCTCATATCATGAACCTTAGTCACTCGTAGGGTGAACGTAAATAATTGTGGATAGATCTATTAGGGATTGACAATCCCCGTTTGGGCATTCGAGAAAACTACCAACGCACTTTATTTGAAATCTAATAGGTTACTGGCAAGAACCTATCCCGAGGGCCACTGTTACTATAATCCATCATTTATGATGAGATCTGTTAATCGGATGAGTGTCATGAGCTTAATGCAATAACAACTGTTTTTAACTTATAATTGTATGACGGTGCAATTATCACTTATAACTTGTGTTCAACTATTAAACTTAAACCTATGAATGTCACTCAACTTTTGTTGATTTTTAGCATGTTTATCTCAGGTCTATAACGAGCAAGGATGGGACGGAGGAGCACGAAATTCTCACAAAGGCTATAAATTTTTATTATTATTCGAAAACCTATTTAACAAATTTTGAAACCACTGGGACCTCTTTTTGAAAACTCTGATATTTATAAAAATTCGAATGATAAATGTTTTAAAATAACTAAACTAATAACCATTTTCTACTGAAAAACTGTGAGCTGTGAAGTAACACCCAATCTTTCTTCCGCTGCAAATATTTTAAAATTGGGGGTGTTACAGAATGTGGTGATCGTGTGATCGTTTAGGTGGCAGGTTATTTGGTTGTTCAAACACTTGCTGGAATTTGGTTAAAAGGTGTACTAGTTTAGGAGGGTATGAGCTTGATTGTGAATTACTAACACAAAGTGACATTTGAAAAAAATAACCAGTACCTTGGAGACAACTAAACTCTTTATTAGTCAAAGCTTCCACACCACCATCTTGCCTTATCCCTTTAAACGTATGAGAGACTCCCCCAAGCTTGAAGGACATGGTTAGTTGCTTGTGATCTGTTGTAATTGGTCCAAGAGTCTCTAACCATTGTACTCCCAATACTAATTGACATGCTGCAACAGGAAGCACATAATAACTTGCGGTGATAGGTGTACCTCCAATGATGATTGTAATTGATTGGCATTGTCCCACACAATCAATTTTTGCTCGGTTGGCTACTGTAACTTCAAGTTTCTTACCTTGAGTAACAGGTAAGCCATACTTAGTAACAATGGCTTGATCAATGAAATTGTGCGTGCTACCTCCATCTATGAGTACCGTTACAGTCTTATTCTTAAGCTTGCCAAGTACACGAATGGTTTGTGGATGATTGGTTCCAGAAATAGCATGGAAGGAAATTTCAGGCTGGACTTCTTGAGTATCATGTTCGGGTTCAGTTTCTGCTTCTATAAAGTTGTGTGGTTCTATATGGTTATCGTCATGGGGATTGGGTTGAAGAGAGTCTTCTATCATGAATAATTGTGGGCGCTCACAACGGTGACCTGTTACAAACTTCTCGTCACAATAATAACATAATCCTTTTTCTCGGCGTTCTCGGGCTTCTTGATTAGTAGTACGTCGAAACTTGGTTTGAGTGTATGGACTATGTCCACGGGAGTTAGGGGGTGGCCCTAAGATACTCGTTGATAAACTTGGATTAGACTTTGGCACCGACAATGTTGAAGAAGAGCAGACTGGTTGGCAAGTTTTCTTTAACAGTTTGTTTCTTTCATTGACCAAACGAGAAACCCCAATGTATAGGCTAAGGTACGAGGTCCTTTGATTTTCACATCCAAACGAATGTCATCTTGAAGTCCTGCAATAAAACTTCCAATGAGAAAGTCTTCGGGTAACCCGTCAACACGATGTGAGAGATTTTCAAATGATTCGATATAAATTTCCAAGTCTGAAGTTTGACGAAGACGTGATAGAGCCTCAGATGGGTCCTCAAAGTCGGTTGGTCCAAAACGCAAGAGCAGTGCCTTGGTAAATTCAGCCCATGTAACTGGTCCGCGAAATTTTGTGAACCACCGATACCATTGTAGAGCAATTCCTTCTAAGTGGAAGGATGCGAGTTCAACTTGTCGATTGATACCCACATTTTGGAACTGAAAGTATTGTTCTGCTTTGAAAATAAAACCCGTTGGATCTTTACCATCGAACTTTGGAAACTGCAACTTAAGTTGATGATTATGAGGGTCGCGACGCTCGAAACTAGTGGAATTTGAAGATTCGCCTATGAAGAATGGATTAATTTCTGGGTGGGTGTGGTTATCACTACGAGATGTTCGTAGTGCCTGGAGTTCGGTTAATATGGTTTGTAATGTGGCGTTAACTTCTTTGAAACTAGACTCATGTCTAGCCAAGATCTCATTAACTTCATTTTGAAATTCTGTGTTGGTTTTGTTGCGGGTATTCATGGTCGTAACCGGCTCTGATACCATTGATGTGTTTACAGAAAAGGGAAGATATCAGAAGAAGAAATGAAGGATAGAAAATAGACAAGGAAAGGTTAAACCATTTTTATCATATTGTTGTTTACAAGTGAAACTGCTATATAGTCTACCGAAGGAACATAACCAACTTGTAAGTTACTAACTAAAAACTAAGAAACCAACTAAGCTGCTAGAGACCCACGTTGCAACATGTTTCTCAACTTCTTTAAACTGCAACTTGTTGACTTACATACATATTGGTGTGTATTAATTTACACACCTTTTCTTTACCAAATACCGGACTAAAACGACCAATAACCGACTATAAATGCCAAATACGTTGTGTTTTTGTGTTTGTGATGTGCAGGTACGGATATTTAAGAAAAAGACAAAAATCACGAGATAACAACGAGCACGAGCACGGGAAATGGAAAAGAGATCAAAAGCCGAGGTCAAGTAAAGTTTGGATTACATATCAATCGATTGATATGTATGTAAGTCAACAAGTTGCAGTTTAAAGAAGTTGAGAAACATGTTGCAACGTGGGTCTCTAGCAGCTTAGTTGGTTTCTTAGTTTTTAGTTAGTAACTTACAAGTTGGTTATGTTCCTTCTAAGTGGAAGGATGCGAGTTCAACTTGTCAATTGATACCCACATTTTGGAACTGAAAGTATTGTTCTGCTTTGAAAATAAAACCCGTTGGATCTTTACCATCGAACTTTGGAAACTGCAACTTAAGTTGATGATTATGAGGGTCGCGACGCTCGGAACTAGTGGAATTTGAAGATTCGCCTATGAAGAATGGATTAATTTCTGGGTGGGTGTGGTTATCACTACGAGATGTTCGTAGTGCCTGGAGTTCGGTTAATATGGTTTGTAATGTGGCGTTAACTTCTTTGAAACTAGACTTGTGTCTAGCCAATGTGTTTACAGAAAAGGGAAGATATCAGAAGAAGAAATGAAGGATAGAAAATAGACAAGGAAAGGTTAAACCATTTTTATCATATTGTTGTTTACAAGTGAAACTGCTATATAGTCTACCGAAGGAACATAACCAACTTGTAAGTTACTAACTAAAAATTAAGAAACCAACTAAGCTGCTAGAGACCCACGTTGCAACATGTTTCTCAACTTTTTTAAACTGCAACTTGTTAACTTACATACATATCAGGATACTGGTTTCTTGGTGTTTTTCATGATCATGTTTTAGTGTTGGGATTTTTGGGTAAATAACAAATAAAGATGGAGATTTGATGATGAATGTATAGAGAGAAGGAGAAAATGAGAGATATACCCATTTATTACATTAGATTTTTTATTATAAATATAAAAATAAAAAGAACATCTATACTAAAAAGTGCAGTTAGGTGATAAAGAAAAAGTGGATTGATAACTATACCATTTGAAAAAAAAAAAAAAAAAAAAAAAAAAAAAAAAGACTATTTTACCATCTATCAACATAGCATATGCATTAGGCCCTAGCCAAATAGTGTTTAGTTTGTAGGGGCGTGTGGCCTAGCTTGCTCTCCAAGCACACTTGTATTTTATACATTTGTAACGGGATTAACCTATTCTAATATGGTATCACAACCTCAAGATCCTATTCCACCTAAACCCTAATTATTTTTTTTCCCGCAACTGTATGTCACGTACCAATCCTTGTTGCCGTTCCATTTTTTTTTGCTTAATTACTTGCTTTGCTTTGCTTTAATCTTGTCATTGCATCATTATGGGAAACACACAACCACAAATCCGGCCAAACAACCAATTGATAAAGCCTATTCAATCGCTAGCATCAAGTCGTGTATACCCTCACCCCTTGATCTAGAAAAATTAAACTACAATTCTTGGAGCAATCTCTTTAAACGTTTTTGCAAGACATATGATGTTCATCATCATCTTGAAGCCCCTGCATCCACAAGCACCGCCTCTGACCCGTTTCATGAAACCAATGACTCTTTTGTAGTCATGTGGATGTATTCCACTATATCACCTAAATTGGTTGTTATGGTGATTGATGATAGCACAACTACCCACGAAGTTTGAAAAAGGCTAATGGATATTTTTCATGATAATAAAGGTGCTCGAGTTGTCCAACTAGACAACGAGATCCGTAACATGGCCATTGGGAATCTATCCGTTCATGATTACTTTCAAGAGATTAAGTCGAAAGCCGATCGCCTTGTTACATATGCAATTAATGGTCTTCATGCTAAATTTCCCTATTAGCGATCATATGCATTAGGCCCATTACCAAATAGTGTTTAGCTTTTGTACGGGACTGTGGCCCAGCTGTTCTCCAAGCACACTTGTATTTTATATATTCAGTTCATTTGATTAATAAGATTAAAGGGATTAACCTATTCTAATACCATCATATGCATGTCATGTCATGTGAGGGGTTTAACAGAAAAAGTTAACGGAAGTTAAATCTAAGGACTGTAAGTGTGATTTTTTGCAAAGATAGGAACTGTGAATGCAACAAAAAGTTTCAGGGACTCTATATGCAATTTTGAACAAGAGCAAACCACATAGACGATTTATGTCATTTACTCTTTTAAAAATGCCAAGTGCGCCTAAGTTTCAAGTGCACCTCAATTTTCAAGTGCACCAAGTGCGCCAGTAGTTTCAAGTCTCTATAAGTTTGTCGGTTTTGCAATTTTTGTAATTTATACAAAAATGAAGCGCACTCCAAATTCAAGTGCCGCTATATTTTTGAAGTGCGCCTATCGTTTCATGCGCATTTGAGTATACATGTCGTTCATCTTATGGAAGTGCGTTTGGTTAGTGCGCCAAAGACTATTTTCCTAAATCATTTATGCCATCCATTCTCGTAAAGTACTGTTCCATCCGTCCCAAAATATAAGTACAATTTGACTTTTTAAATGAAACTTTCACCTTAAATGTATTTTCATTTAGTATAATTTTCATCAAGTGTTATATAATACAAACAAAAATATTTAAAGTCAAATTTAATTCAAAAGATCAAATAAATGTCCACTTAAAATAAATTTCTAAAAAAAAAAAAAAAAAAAAAAAAAAAAAAAAAAAAAAAAAAACCTGTTATGTGTGATATAACGCCCCTAAACAGATCTACAAACTAAGCAGTAAACAGTAATTAACTTTCTAAAACGGGACATAATCGTCATAACCACAATAACAGATCTACAAACTATCAAAACACCACCTTACTCATCAAAACTCACAACCTGTTCATCCCCTTCCATAAATAAATCCATCAACCCAAACTCAATCAAATCAAATCAAATCATCATGCTCATACTCCTCACCAGACTCAACTTCTTCCTCTTATTCATCTCCCACACAATCGCTGTCAAACAATTCAACTTATCACACTTCATTTACCCCAAACTTAGCGACACTTTCCATCCCCAACCCTCACTTTTCCTTACAGTTACTCACCTTAACTCTATCTCATCATCTTCTTCATTTTTATAAATTAATCAGGTCAATTCGAATTAAATCTATTCATCTTTTTATATTTTATCAATTCAAGTTATCAAAGTTAATTTTACGCGCAATGTAAGGTTTTCTCGTCTTTTCGGAAGACGTTACGAGTCATTTTTTTTAGGTGTAGTGGTTAATTAATGTGGTGTACCACCACATTAGATATTTATTTCGGCTAAAAAAAATGACTGGTAACGCCTTTCGAAAAGTCGAGAAAACCTTACGTTGTGCGTAAAATTAACTTCTGTAACTTAAATTGAGAAAATATAAAATGATGAATAGATTTAATTCATCTTTTTATATTTTCTCAATTCAAGTTATCCAAGTTAATTTTACGCGCAATGTAAGGTTCTCTCGACTTTTCGAAAGACGTTACGAGTCTTTTTTTTAGGTGTGATGGTTAATTAATGTGGTGGACCACCACATTAGCTATTTATTTCGGCTAAAACTATGACTCGTAACGCCTTTTAAAAAGTCGAGAAAACCTTACATTGCGCGTAAAATTAACTTGGATAACTTAAATTGAGAAAATATAAAAAGATGAATACATTTAATTCGAACTGACCTAGAGTTTTATACTTTTTGTGCGATTAATTTTATGTTATTTATCGTTTATCTATTACAGGATGTTGTGAAAGTGATATCAGCTAATGAGAAATGGAAGTACGAAGAAGTTAGCGTTTCGAAAGTGGAAAGCGAGAAGGTTAGGTATGGATATATGAAGCGATACGAGATTGAGTTTATGTTTGGTGATGATAAGAAGGATTATTTGTTTAGTATGATGGATAAGGTCAAAGTGTGGAAGAGATTGTTTAGAGGTGAGGAAGTGAGGGAGTTTGAGGACGTGGCAAATGATGTGAGTGAGAGAAGTGTGGTTGACGTGGTGAGAGTGGAAGGTCCGGTTGAGTTGCGTGTTGGTGGTGATGATGAGATGTCATTAGTAATGCCGGTATGGTTTTTGCTAGTTATTGTTGTTTTGGTTGGTTTCTAATAGACGTGTTAAAGCTGATTACAATAGTGGTTTGTTGGTATTTCGTACGTGTAGGCGTGTAGCTTTGTTTAGCTGCTAATAAACATGTGAAAGTTGATTACAATGTCTGCTAATCCTTAGGCTCTTTTTGTTTGGTTGCTCGGGTTACATATTTGCTTTTGCTTTTAGGTAAAGAGACCCATAGCTATATTCATCTACAACGTCTGCCGCATCCCTTAGGCCATAGACTATATTTACTCATAAGCCCATATGTACATATATGCTCGCTTTTTTATTTATTTATTTATTTTTTGGTGCTTTTATGCTTTTTATGCTCAATTATGCGGTTATGCCCCTATTTGTTATATGCTTTTATTCGTATCTCTGATCATATTGTGGGTACCATGTAGGTAGTAATCTGTAAGTGTAGCTTTGTTTAGTTTGCTAGCTTTATTAAGATTTGTCTTGTAAGTAGGTTAATGTTTGCTTGTGTATATAGCTGTTAATGAAATGTTTGTGTATGTGTAAGCTCAAATAATCGCTATTATGTTGTTGGTGGAGATGAGTAGATGTCGTTAGTAATGCCGGCATACTCATTTTGCCCAATAGTATGTTACATTGCTACTAGACTTGTGTGTGTGTGTGTGATTGTTGAATATTGTAGCTATGATTTGTTGCTAATGAATTTGTCAAAGATGTTAGATGATTACAATGCCGGACTGCCGGCATGCTTTGTTTGCGTTTGTTTTGTGCAAGCAGTTATAAATGAGTGTAGCGTTTGTTATGTGCAAGCAGTTATAAATGATTGTAGCTCTGTTTAGCTGTCAAGTAGCATTGCATATTTGCATATGATGATTACACTTGTTAGGATAGTTTTTAGGAACGTGGTTATATCTAAGCTTGAATAAACACTATTGTGTCGTTATCAGGCCTTAGTTTTATTAGAATGTGTTTTTTTAGCATGTGGGTATATCGAATTGTGTTTGTAAAATGGATCATTTTTTTCAAAACTGTGTATCATCTCTACGAAAACGCGCAGATATTCACTTTACTTTTTTTGACTGATTCGCTGAACAGAAATTTCTGATAACGCAATCCCAAACACCATTGCTGTCAATGCTTGACATGGTGGTTTACCTTTCATTGTGCATGTATTCATGTATAGTGGATACAATGCTTTTTACATGTAGTTTGCAAGCTTTTTTGTGTATATGTCTCTTGAGTTGGTTTGTATCATTGTATGTGAAGTGAATTAGGTTGTGGAACTGGAAGAATAAAAGAAAAGTGTATTCTGTAGGTTATACTGTATAGTTTGTCGTTATCAGTATGAAGCGTGCTTTTACTTTGATTGAGTGTCGTTCTTTTTATAATATGTTTACGTCCTGTTCCAGCTAAACTTATGTACGTGTTGGCCATGTGTTTCAGTGGAACACGTCACATACTGGTCTGAAGCGGATACTTGTTGGCGAAGACGTTACTGTAGAAGTGAAGAATGCACAAGAAGTGTCTGTTTTTCAGACATCCAATATTGGACAGCAAACAGAACAGAATATTGTCGCTCATAAGGAGCAGTGTAATTTATGGTTCTTACCTTGTTTGACATGTAAGCCATTACTTCCAGTAAGGATTTCTGGATCTGCATCGGTAGTTGCTTTCAGGACTCGAAATCCTAGTGAATACATTACTTCAAATCGCATATCCCATGATGTTATTGAATTGCTGCCGGATAAATGTTACTCTAAACATACTCATGAGAAGCAAAAATGTCCTATTGAATCCTTGAGGTCAAGGATAAGACTGCTCGAAAAAGTATTAAAGGGCTTTTTAGGGGACAGAACTAATCGCAATGCTTCTGGTGCTAAACTTAAAGCAAAGATTGAAGCGTCAACTGCATTTCGTTTTCAGTTGGAACTAGAAAGGAATATTAGGACGAATGATACACGGTGGAATACTTTGGCAGAATGGCGTACAAGGCCTACTGTTGAACATGTGTTGTTTGAGGTACTAGCAAGAATTGAAAGGAAAAGGTTAAAGCCTTTAGCTGTAAAGAAAATTAAACCTTTCGTTGGAGTAGATTCATCTGCGTGGAGTAATTTGATGGCCAATATGTCATTTACTAAATTGTCATCCGTTCTTGTAGCTCCTGAGGCTCTTACACTGGATGTAAATTGGTAGAAAAAATTGTATGTGTATCAGTATATGAGTGCATCTCTGGGGAAATCCCTTGTACCATGAAATAACTTGTAAAAAAAGGTTTATAGTCTTAATTTTGTAAATCAAGTTCAAACACATTGTTGGAAAAACAGATGATAATGAAGATTTGATTAATGAGGAACCAAATGGATACATTTTTTCATTGCAGCTACTTTGTCTCAATAAGTTTTGGATACGATGTGATAAAAATTTCTTACATTATATGAAATGACGTACTTTGCCGCACTGGTGACATGGCACAGCAGAAGAAAGAATTATAGACTGGTATGTAAAACTCCCTCTCTTCTCTACCTTCTCTCCATGTGTTTTTAAAGTAGTGGAAATAGAAGACCTTCATATAGATACATCGCGTTCTTAATTTATTGATTTTAATCTATTATAGTCATGAAGGAACCAACTGCGAACCTCTCTTAGAAAGTAGACATTGTTGGTTAGTGGTTACCTATCAGACACTCTCTGAGTTATTTTAAGACTTTAGGTTGTTCTTTTTGAAAAAGAACTTTCAGTTGACTTTTGTTTTTCAGGCATATTTTTCTGAAAACAGTGATGCACTCCTGTATTTTTCCATTTATCTTGTTATTACTAGATTAAAGTTTGGTTGCATGTTACTTATTATTAGATTAAAGTTTGATTGCATGACACTTTGTTTGCAATATGAAAACTGGTGGAATCGGTACATACGGTGTTTGAATGTCCCTTCAAATAGCATATCTCATGGTTTGAGTCTCATCATAAACTGAACTAGTTTATAGTTCTTTACCCTGAAAAAAAAAATAGACTTGTTGCTGGTATGGGTCTGCCTCATAATTGCTTGTTAAATTTAGTAATTCACATACTAAGATGCACATGAAAAGATAAGGCTGAGGCTTTGCCATTGTCAGCTCTGCTAGAAAAGGTCACTGTTCGAATTTGTTCCATTCTCTTCATGATTTATTTGCTATGTGCTTTTGTGATACACGAGAAAAATAAAATATTGTATGAGGATGTTTAAATTATGTGTTTCCATACACTTGTGAATACATCTCTAGCATGAAACCTATGTGTTGGACATCTGTATCTTCCCTTCACTTGTGTCATCACCATTACTACCTGCATTGATCTGCTTCACACCCAACTTTTTGTATTTTTACCAATTGCCATCACAAATACCCGAATTTAATGTACAAATATCTTGCATCCATGTTTTATACGAAATGCTTTGGTATTTGTTGTGTCAGTATACCTGTAGAATTTGACCAATTGGGCTTCCTTTAGGTATATAATCCCGATAGATAGATTTCCCCGTGATTAGAATAAGTGCTGATACTAAAATATCTATAGAGCACACACCGAACCCCCAATCCCATCCTTTAGTAATAGAGTTAGGTAGTAAGTATTTGATGTGGAATAATGAGTCAAATCAAAACAGCGACCAAACTGTTGGTTGCAAAAATCTTCTATCTGTTTTTCTTTGAGTCAAATATCAGAATACAATGTATTTTGACAACTGTAAACATGGGTTATCGTAATATATCATTTTAAAAAAGCATGGAACACAAAACACATAAGCACGAACACACACTACATGTCTGCTTGTATGTAGTTATTGATAATAACTGGTTTTGTAAGCCAAATTTCCTTCAACTTCAAAAGCTATATGTTGTTTGCTTTTATAATACACATGGAAAGTACAGAAATTAATACACATTACGAGGGTGGGTGCATTATGTGTTCCCATACACTTGTTATGACATCTTTAGCATGTGAATTTACCTATGCTTTAGACATCTGAATCTTTCCGGTACTTACATCATCAATATTACTACCTGCATCTATATGTTTCACAGCCACCTTTTTGTATTTATACCAAGAGGCGCACATCAAGTAAGCCCCAAAATTCACTATACTTAGTCCGGCTAACAACCAATAAAAGTAATTTAACTTGTCCCTGTTCAAATTATTGCTAGCTAACCACCCACCACTCACTTTATTCACCACCTGAACTACTATTGAGCTCAAGTAGTATCCAAATGCCATTGAACACCATGAGATAGCTGTTCCAAGTGACTTCATACCCGATGAACTCTCTTCATAGAAAAACTCTAGCAGTCCTATCAATGTAAACATATCAGCCACCCCAAAAATCGCATATTGGAACCCCAGCCAGAAAACCGTTAGTGGCAGAGGGCCTGGTGAATCAACCATATTATTGTCAATGGCTACTGATTTCCGGTGAGTTTCTACTATTCCGGCCACAGCCATTGAGATAGTCGAGAGAACTAATCCTACTCCGATTCTTTGAAGGTGTTTGATTCCTGTTGGGATCCCAGTGAACTTTCTTACAAATGGGACTAAATACCGATCATAAATTGGGATTAAGATAGACATGAACACTAGTGGAATTACAGGAATGGATGGACCTGGAACTTTAAAACCAAGAAGGTTCCTGTCCATGGTTGTACTTTGTTGAATGGTGAAAGTTTGCAGTTGAGCCAAACAGGTGTTCATGAATATAGTGCTCAATATAATTGGGAGCATACGGATTAAGATTTTTGTTTCTTCGACTTGTGTTACTGTACACAGTTTCCATGATCCTGAAGGTCTGAATTCTGATGCATCAAGGCCACTACTAATTATTGCTGCCCGATCCAGACATCTGATTATGATTTATAAGTATCAGAAACCAATAACCATAGGATAAAGTGATAAACATTAATATGAAATTTTGGTTTTAATTTTACGCAGGCCCCACCTGAAATTTTCTGTTCTTTGAAGAATTTCACTTTCAACTCCAGCTTCTTTGTCATGCATCTCATGCAACTCGTTTGTCATCTCTGGTATTGGTATGTTCCGGTTTCTAATTGCCACCACAAATACCTTAATCCAATTTATAAGTATCTGTTATCTGTTTGATGATAAAAAATGTGTTGGTATTTCTTATGTTATATACCTGTAGAATTCGACTAATTGGGCTTCCTTTAGGTACATAGTTCCGATACATAGATTTCCCCATGAGTAGAAAAAGAGCTGATACTAAGACAGCTACGGAGCATATACCGAACCCCCAATCCCAACCTCGGTTAGAGCTAATCCAGACCACAAAGGTGACACCAAATGCAGCACCAGTTGTGACGCTGAACAGAAACCAGTTGAAGAAGCTTGCAAGTGATTCTGCTTCTTTGGGGTCACTTTGGTCAAACTGGTCAGCTCCCAATGAAGGCAGAGCCGCTCTAATTCCACCTGTGCCGAATGCAATTAAATATAGACCCGTGAACAGTATCGCCTCTTGACCACTTTCTGCTTGCTCACATTCATTCCCTAGGCTAGCATTACAGGGAATTGGTCGTAACTGTTGGAAGCGTGCTTGAATTGCTAAAAGTGCATAACCCTGAGTGTACACAGTAGTCACATCATATTAAATACATTATAAATAAGACAAGTTATAGAATTAGTTGATAATAGTTTGCATTGGGTGTACCACTACTTCGAATGATGCAAATAGGATACAAGTCTTGAATCTTGACAAGTATGTGTCAGAAATAAACCCTCCAAATAGTGATAGTAAATAGGCAGTGCCCGAGAAGTTTGTGAGTGTTGTGGCTGACTTGGTCAAACTGAAGTTCATATAACCAAAGAAGTAAGTTACCAAGCTGACAGCCATGGCAATGAAAGCCATGTTCTCGAGCCCTATCATAGCTGCATTAGTCAACACACACAGAACAGTTAAAAATATAGAAAATACTGTGAATTCTTATTATATGCGTAACATATGTCCTATTTTAAGATACCATATGCAAACATTGCAGCCCTTGTCCCTCCCAGCCTTTTTTGGTGTCTAGCTTGTATTTTGACATCACCAGTGATATCCTGCATATTGTACAATGTCTTTAGTATAAAACGGGTTGATAACAGAATAAAGGCCTGCAAATGTAGTGACTTGAGAACAGATTTAGCATAAGAATTACCATTTTATGAAGCTTATGTTGCAAGATCTTCAGTTTTGCTGCGAGTATGCTGTACTGACATAGTGAAAGCTTGCTTTTATAGCGCAGGGTGTTTGTCTTATCATTCTAAGGAATCAAATGGCATCTTTAAAGTCAATATATAATTAATTTAATTTAAGGTGAGCCAATGCTTGAGTAGGAACATGTCTACATCCGTTCAACTGATTTTTTTTTTTTTTTTTCATTTGTTTGTTCATGCCGTCATCTGCCTGTAAGTGACACTACAAATGATTATACTTTAATTGTGGTACACTTTAGACCGTGAGCTTTACTGTTTTGCAGGCTGAAATATCTTAATCTCTGTTTATTTTATAGTATTACATGATATTGTGATGGACTCCCAAGCTTGTTCTACCTTGGTAAGAACTAGATATCAAATGCATCCAGCAATGAAATTGTTGAAGACCATGAAAAAAGTATAAGCATGAATGCCGTTCTTACAATCACCTAATAAACTTATTTCGTTAAGTACACAGCTTCTGTTGTAATTTAATGTGTCATCTATTAGAACTCCCAAATCAGCTCGATTAAGATTTTTTTTCAGTCCTTGTGTTTGGCTGATTGACCATTGTGTCACCTAACCAGAGTATCAAATGGATGGTAGGAGGAGAATGTCGTGACATATGTTTATAAATTATAATATTTGCTAGTTGTATATATTGGATTAGACTAATCTTGGTTCAGCAGTAGGTTTGACTAATATTATGATTAGCTTTGGTGTTTGTCTTGTTGCCATTAGCGCCTTGTGTGCCACTGTTACGTTATCATTAAAGGCTACTTTCAAAAGTTCAACACCATATACAGGTCATATTTCTACATCGTCTCCATTATAGAATTAAGAAGTATGCAGTCCTTTGTTTATTAATTAAGTTTGTATACTTTACATCTCATTATGCATATTTGAAGTTCAAATTCTGCTTAAAAACAAGAAAATTACTAGTTTCTAAATAAATACTGGTTCTGAAGCTTACTGGCAAATACACAGCAATGCATTATTTGGGGCATGATAATCCAAAGAGAGAATTGCAAAAATCGTCCTTAAAGTTTAGCCAAATTACACGTTTCGTCCCTAAAGTTTGGAAATTGTAAGGATCGTCCCTGTGGGGAAACCTTTGGTGCAAGTATCGTTCCTGTGGGGACGATATTTGCACCAAAGTTTTCTCCGCAGGGACGATCCTTGCACTTTCCAAACTTTAGGGACGAAATGTGCAATTTAGCCAAACTTTAGGGACGATTTTTGCAATTCTCACTAATCCAAATATTATAAGTTAGAGCAAGTCCAATGGATTACTTAGGGCATTTCAAGTAGCAGGGGACAAGTATTTCACCATTTTGAATGTGAGTTTTAAGTATTTACGTAAAAGATTTACTGATGTAAAGTGACAAAAAGAGATGCTTATTGACATGTTAGGTGTTAACTAAGACTGTCTTTTAGAGAAGTTGTCGAGTTGAAGATCAACATGATTTGTTGAATGAGGCTATTTTCATTTCCACCCTTTCATTTACATGACCTTTAAATGGAATAGTAGTTAACAGTAATAGAACAAGGTTGTGGAATAACAGTTCGTGAGAACATCCTGTAAATTGGTTTTCTTATTCTTCATAAAGTCAACTATAAGAATACAATGTATTTTGTTAACGGTAATCCGTCTGTTCTATCATAATAGATTATGTTTTAAGTAACAATTGTGAACACGCAAACCTACACATGAACACACAGTACACTTTTGCTAGTATATAGTTACTGATAATATCTGGCGCATTTTTTCATTATTTCTTTGTTATTCACTTTGGTGAGACAGGTGAATCGTACATAAAATAATAATATATTATGAGGAAGGGTACATGTTATGAATATATTTCTAGCATGTGAATTTAGCTATGCTTTAGAAAATCTGAATCTTTCCTTCACCTATGTCATCACCATTGCTACCCACATTAATCTGTTTCACACCCACCTTTTTATATCTATACCAAGAGGCACATATCAAATAAATCCCTAAATTTACTATACTTAATCCGGCCAATAGCCAATAAAAGTAATTTAATTTATCTCTATTTAAATTGTTACTAGACAACCACCCGTCACTCACTTTATTCACCACCTCCACCACCATTGAACTCATATAGTATCCAAAAGCCATTGAACACCATGAGATAGCTGTTCCGAGTGACTTCATGCCTGGTGAACTCTCTTCATAGAAAAACTCTAACAGCCCTACTAATGTAAACATATCTGCTACTCCAAAGATTGCATACTGGTAACCTAACCAGAAAACTGACATAGGTAACGGGCCAGGGGAATCAACCATGTTATTTTCAATAGCTACTGATTTACGGCGGGTTTCTACAATCCCAGCCACTGCCATTGAGATGGCTGAGAGTACTAATCCTACTCCAATTCTTTGAAGGTGTCGGATTCCTGTTGAAATCCCAGTGAATTTTCTCAGAAATGGGACAAAAAATCGATCATAGAGTGGGATTAATATTGACATGAACACTAGCGGAATCACGGGAATGGAGGGACCAGGAACGTTAAAACCTAAGAGGTCCCTGTCCATGGTTGTACTTTGTTGAATGGTGAATGTTTGCAGTTGAGCCAAACACGTGTTCATGAATATAGTACTCAATATAATTGGGAGCATGCGGATTAAAGTTTTTGTTTCTTCAACCTGCGTTACTGTACACAGTTTCCATGATCCTGATGGTAACAAATGAGATGCAATAACTGTCTTACTAACAATGGCTGCCCTGTCTAGACATCTGAGGTGATATGCAAGTATTAGCAACATACCATAAGATTAACATAACAACGTTTAGCATTGAAATTTACTAGAACATACCTGAATTGATCTGTTCTCTGAAGAATATCAGATGTCACTCCAGTTTCTCTATCATGAATGTCATGCAACTCCTCTGTATTCTCTGGTAATTGTAGATTTCGGTTTTTAATGGCCACCACGAATACCTGAACACAATGTATAAGTTAAAGATCTTATTCCATGTTAATATACAAGTGCGTTTAATTTATTTATGTTATTATACCTGTAAGATTCGAAGAATTGCGCTTTCTTTAGGCACATAATTCCGAAACATGGATCTCCCCATGAGTAGAAAAAGAGCTGCTACAAAAACAGCTAAGGAGCACACACCTAACGCCCAATCCCATCCTTGGTTAGAGCTGATCCAGACAATAAAGGTAACACCAAATATAGCCCCAGTTGTGACACTGAACAAGAACCAGTTAAAGAAGCTTGCAAGTGATTCCGCCTCTTTTGGGTCATGTTCATCAAATTGGTCAGCTCCCAATGATGGCAGAGCAGCTTTAACTCCACCAGTCCCAAATGCAATCAAATACAAACCAGTGAATAGTATTGCTTCCTGACCACTATCCACTTGCTGACATGGACCTACTTGGGTAGGGTTACATGGAATTGGTCTTAACTGTTGGAAGTGTGCTTGAACTGCTAGGAGTGCATAGCCCTGTAATTTGTCAGCGAGTTTTCAAAGTTATATAATGTTAAATCCGTTCAGGGAAAAAAAAAAAAAAAAAAAAAAAAAGAAAAAAAATCTAGAAATTGTACACTTCTATGTGAGTTTTATTTAACGTACCACAACTTCAAAAGATGCAAACAAGATAGCAGTCTTGAATCTTGACAGATAGGTGTCGGAAATGAACCCGCCAAATAGTGAGAGAAGAAATGCAGTGCCCAAATAGTTTGTGAGTGTTGTGGCTGACTTGGTCAAGCTGAAGTTCATATAACTATAGAAGTAAGTTACCAAGCTTACAGCTGTCGAAATGAATGCCATGTTCTCAAGCCCCACCATAGCTGCATAAATCGACACACACAATACAGTCACTAAACAAAAATACTATTGTTAAAATCTCATTGGAAGTGGATAGTTTTTGCAAGTTAAAAATACCATATACAAACATAGCAGCTCTCATTCCACCCAGCTTTTTCTGGTGTTTAGTTTGCAATTTGACATGCGCATTAATACCCTGCAAATTGTTGTACAATGTGTTAGTACTTAGTATCAAGTAGGCTGTTAATAGAAAGTAGTCCTGAAAATGTAGCGATTCGAGAACATATTTACTATGCAAGAATTACCATTTTATGAAGGAATCTCGTATGTTGCAGGATCTTCAAGTTTGGTGGCGAGTATGTGCTTGATACAGACATCGTGGAAGGTTGTTTTATAGCAAACGGCATTTGTCTTATTATTCTCGGGAATCACATGGTATCTTTGAGGTATGTCAAAATCCTCCTCTCTCCCTCAAGTAAACAATATGCTAGTTCATCATATATGTTGTCGGGTTATTATTTTGTATAATTAAGTATAAGCAAACTGAACCTACACTTGAGTATGGAATATGTCTATATCTGTTTAACTGAATGTTTTTTGTGCCATCATCTATCTGCTTATTATATAATCTGTATATGATATGAGGGGTTCACCGGTCTTTCATTTAGAGTCTTTATTGTATTAGGAGTAGAATAGTGTATGTATGTTATATTAGTCTTCTTTTATGTATGAAGTATTAGTATCTTCTGGCCAGCATAATGTTAAATTATGTGATTAAGTATCCTAGTTGTCTTATTATTCTTCTACTATAAATAGAAGCCAATTGTTTAGGTTGTCACTGTGTTATTTTTCTAATGATATAAGTATATATTAAAAAAAAAAAAAAAAGTCAAGAAGCTTATTCAACTTCTTGGTAATATCGCTACATCTATTAACAAGATAATCGTTATTACCCTTAACATAATATGTCAATTTGCTAAAATCTCTACCATCTGGCTGCAATAGTTATTAGTTACACAACATGGGTGTTAAAGCTGCACAAATTACATGACTAAAAACCCTAATTTGGATAGTTACCGAGCATTGACAACACCAACATGAACGACTTTTAGATATGGTGTGTCAACTCTGTTTTATGTATATTCCAAATTCTAGACATCACAAGTTAAGTTCCAATAAAATATATTTTTAATCCCTGAAAGTGTCTGATTGACCTTATTCACCTAACATGATTTTAATATGTAAGGCCGGAGGTGATTGTCTCTTCATCTGTTTATGATATTTGCTACTTGTACTTATATACCCTAGACTACATTAAACAAATACTTTTTTCTGCTTGACTTGCTATTATAATCATTTTTCTCATTTAGGTGTTTGTATACTTGCCACCATCACATAGCGTGCCAACGTCAAATTACTTGTATAATGTGTCAAAATCAAACATCGGACAAAATAATCCATATACAATATTTTTTTCATACCTATACTAGCATAATAAGCTACTCCGTATTTAGAAAAGAACATTTGATGACACACACACGTAAGCATAAACACATACTACAAGGATAGTAGCTACTGATTATAAGCTTTAAGGACATAGTTAGTAAGGCTGAGATTAAAGAAATGCTAGTTGCGTTGTTTCGGTTTAGGTAGAATGAACATTCATTGTTATTAAATAACTAATGTAATATAGGATTTGGATTGTGCATTTGTCTTGAAAGTAGTTTTTTTTTTAAGGTTTAGATTCTCCCAATGAAAGTAACTTTTTTTGGAGAACTCAGATCAATAAAATTTAAAACCTTGTTAATTTGTTGGGTTTTGGATATGAATTTTATGAGCCATATCATCAGTTTTGGTGTTATGTAAAATGGTTCAAAAGATCAAACTTTTTGCAAATCATGTAATGGAACACTTTGCACCGAATCTGTAACATAATTACTACAAACTAAGGTATTAGATACCAAAGTGTTAATAAGTATATTTGAGTTTTGAACCATTTGTCCTTTGCAGGTGTTGCTGTAGTCAAGTCGGCCACATGCCCACATATATAAGATATAAAAGTAATACCTTTTGGCGGTTTAATACTAGCTTGGTCATTAAGGTTATGATTTATTAAGATTATTGTTTATCATATTTTATTCTTGCTCAACTCATCATCAGATTTATTGTTTAATAAAGAAAACTAAGTAGTGAAATTATCATACTACCATTCATTATTAGAGTGTGCATGTTAATTTTTTGCTTTGAGAAATGCTAAAGTTTCAACGCAAATCGCACTCTCTATAGTTTGTTTCTTAAATGAAGTTTCTACATAAGTATGAAGTTTCTAACACTTAAAACTTCAATGCATTGTAGTTTAATTGATGCATGTTTTTACTTTTTACCTTTTTTTTTTTTTTTTTTTTATAACCTTCAGATTACTCAGAAGCCTGAGATAGTTTTTCTCGCTCAAAAATCAACCAAGTTGTCATTTGCCTATCGGTTTGAAAGTTAATTTATAGTCTTTCCAGGTGATAGAGGGCTCAATATTGTAAAATAGTAAATAGAGATTTTATTGATTGTGTTTTTGTGATTACATAATTAAGATTGACCATGTATTATAACAAATACATGACTTATTGAACAAGCTATGCAAACCCTAAACCTAATGGACTCAAACCTACAATTAGGTTTGGGCCATAATGTAATCGTCTAATAAATATTTCTTTAAAACAGAAGTGAAGAACTTTAAGTGCGTGAGAGCTTGTCGAATAAACGCAAGTTTCTCAACTCTAGCTGGATACTCTCGTATAGTCGTATTATGTATACACATAATGAGCTTCTCATTGAATTCTAGCTTTCCAAAATAAATAATGAGGTTTTCATTTTCATGATAAACTAACCAATCCCTTTTTACAGAAGAACTGCCACCAATTATTCTGGGTATAAGCCCATGATGAACCCACTCAGTCCTTATGGACCTGTCCATGAATTTTATGCCGTTAGCAAGGCTACGAGCCTAGTCGCTAGTGGGTCTTGTGACATTCATTGACTAGTTTAGGTTGTATTAATTAATCGCTCCGGCTCAAAATAATTGTACGCTAACAAAAAGACATATAATTTAAAAAAAACATAATTATTACAATTTTTTTTCTTACCTATAACTAATTAATTTATAACTTCTTTAAATTTTGTAATAATAAACTCAAGTGAATTTCACTTTTAACTAATTAATTTATAACTTCTTTAAAGTTTGAAGATGGATAATTTTACCTTTAACCAATTAATTTATAACTTCTTTAAAGGTTTGTAATATATGATAAACTTGATTTAAATTCTCTATTTATTTTAAAAAGTGGATAATTAATTTAGGACAAACTAAATATATATATATATATATATATATATATATATATATATATATATATATATATATATATATATATATATATATAGGGGAACTTTATTTTCAGAACCCTGTTAAGTGCGGGAACTGCGAGAACTCCAATTTTGCATTAGAAAACATGCATGTTCATATAAAACATGTATGTTTTCTTACATACATCTTAATACAAATACTTGCGTAACATAGATGTTCATATAAAACCATGTTGCATTGATATGTTGCACTTAACAGGGTTTTATATGAACATGTATGTTACGCAGGTATGTGTATTAAGGTGTATGTAAGAAAACATACATGTTTTATATGAACATGCATGTTTTCTAATGCAAAATTGGAGTTCTCGCAGTTCACGCACTTAACAGGGTTCTGAAAATAAAGATACACTATATATATATATATATATATATATATATATATATATATATATATATATATATATATATATATATGGACAATAAATTTAAGGCGGGAGGAATCGATTACGTTTTCCTATAATCAGCTCTCAAATTACTTTGAGGTATAAAAGTGTTGAACTGGAAGACAATGTAGAGAGGAAGAAGAAGGTCTCATGCATGGCACGTGATAAGGTACATGCAAATGCAACTTTCATGTGGATGGCACGAAGTTTTAAGATCCATATTTTAACTCGGGTGGGGTTTCAATGCACCGACCTAACACTATCCTTCATTTTACATGACACAACTACCTTAAAAAGCATCGTTTCTACACTTGAATTTTATTTCTCAATATTTGTACGACATGCTAATAATCTTTTTTTTTAGAAAGACAACATTTTATAAAACCACAAAAAAGAAATAAAGATACAATACAATGACATCCCACCTCACTTAACAAGTTAGTTAAAAGAGGATGAGACCCAAAAAGACAAAAACAAAACAAAATATAGAAATGATCCCAGCAGTCTCAAACTAAAGACTAAACTCATGAATTATAGACCAAATAAATATGCTAACCAAACACTAACAAAAGTCACCCACCGCCCACAAGAGAAATACTGAAATATAATATGAGGTAAAGTCCACCAATGCCCTCTTGTTGTCAAAGAAACAATCACATGAGAATTAATAACTCTGCACCCCTTGAACTTGTAGACAAATGAACCAACTTGCAGACACAAAACCGAACATCAACAAATAGCATATTCAGCAATACTCAGCAAAACCAAACAGCAGTACACAACAGAACCAAACAGCGGACAAAAGACCAAATATTTTTGTGCCGTATATCGCCTCTTTAATATGCTTCCGTGATACCCGAATATGTAGATACCTCAGACATCCAAACACGATCTTCTGTGAACACATATTACTGAACTGACTAAACTTATATGACTGATAAATTGCAACAGACACTATATCTCGAACCAACATATTCCCGAATTTAATGTAGACGAATCTTGTGTGGCTCCCATAACCATTTTTGCCCAACTAACTCATATTTCTTTCTCGATCTTCTTGTTATCCACTCAAAACTCTTGAGTTGAATGTCTTGAACGATTTTATTTATACTTGACACTTTCCCTTTAAAAACTTGAGCATTTCTCTCTTTCCATATGAAGTATCCGGAAGTCCAAATAACCGATTGCCAAAGACGTCTCGAACAGCTGTGAATATCCACGTTCCCATTGTGCACGAAAATTTCATGTATGGAATAAGCGTTGACACTCTTAATCTTCTACCAACCAAATATTTTTTTCCCAAATACTCATAGCTAGGTTACACGTAACCAAGCTATCACAACACGGACAAAGTAAAGTATTTAGATCAATTCCTCTTTTGTCGAGCTCCTCACGAACCGGTAATCTTCCTTTCAAGGCCCTCCACACGAAAATGTTTACCTTTTTAGGAAGCCAATTGTTCCATAATGTTTCTTGATTCCCATTCCTCACCCGCAATACTTTTTCCTCCACTAATCTTGTTAACGCTTTAACCGTGAAGTCTCCATTCTCTTGTAGCATCCATCTCCATTGATCCCTACAATCATTAGAAATAACCACATTTTGCAAAACCCCTAATAAGTTTTCAAAATCCCTACATACCCTCCCACTAAGACTCTTACCCCAATCCCACTCTAATCGCCATTCATTGTTCACCCATCTCCCTTTGCCTGCAACCTTTTCCTCCTTTCTCATATCTAAATGAAACAAGCGATTAAACCTATCAAATAACCTTGCATCATCTACCCACCTATCTACCCAAAACCCTATATCCTTACCATCCCCAACCACACCTCTAATAGACGACGTAAAATCTATCCCTATGTCTTCCGAGTCCTCTCCTATCTTAACTATATCTCGCCACACTCCTCTTCTTCCAAACACCCCTACCTCCTCTAATCTCCTCTAGACCACCACCCTCCCCATGAATACTTTTTATGACTCTAACCCACAACGCACCCCCTCTTTTTGAATCTCCACCACCATTTCCCTAAAAGAGCCCAATTTTTTGACCGTAGAGACCCAATATTTAAACCCACCCCCTCCCCGTTTGAAGCTAGTAACGTGTCTCATTTAACCCATGCAAGTTTTTTCCCTTCCCCAACCCCACCCCAAAAAAAGTTTTTTCGAATACTCTCAAGTTGTTTTATCACATTCGAAGGCACACGGAACATTGAAAAGTAATACAATGGTAAGCTACCTAGAACCGATTTTACCAATGTTAGGCGTCCCCCAAACGACATCGTTTTTGCTTTCCAATCGTTGAGCCGTTTTTTCACTTTTTATATCAAGGGATTCCAAGCATTAATCCGACTCATACACTCACCAAACGGCAAACCCAAGTATATGAATGGGAATTCCCCTCTACTACATCTTATCCACCTTGCCATTTCGTCAATTTCCGACTCATTTACCCCTACACCATATACTCTACTTTTGTTAAAGTTAACTCTTAATCCCGAAACTTCTTCAAAATACACATTAAAGACATAGCATTATCTTTACTCCATTCACCAAAAAATATTGTATCGTTGGCGTATTGAAGATGTGAAATCACCACCCTATTCCTTCCAACTCTAAGACCTCTAAAAATGCCTTTATCAACGGCTTCGTTCACAATTGCATTCAAACCTTCCGCCGCTAGTATGAATAAGAATGGGGAGAGCGGGTCACCTTGTCTAACGCCTCTCTCCAACTTAAATTCTTCTGTAGGCGACCCGTTCACTAACACAGATATAGAAGATGATTTTAAGCAATTCTCCACCCATTTGCGCCACTTTATTTCAACATGCTAATAATCTAAAAGCTAATTTTGTATACAGTGGACGTAAAAAAAAAAAAAAAAAAAAAAAAAAAAAAAAAAAAAAAACCTCAATGCATTTACGAAAAACTAAAATATTGCTATAAACCAGGACGAAACAAAGGGTTTCTACGAGGTGGTTTCGGGACACCCATAGATTCTTTTAATGTAGTGTTAATTTTTGATTTTTTTCCCCTAAATGCATCTTAAATATACCTGGTCCATTGAAATGTATTTCTAGTGTTATTTAGTTAGTATACTCACAAAAATTTTGTGTACCCGGTCATATTTGGTTCTGATTTTGTCGCTGCAATAAACATATTTTTTTAGACCAGGTGCGTTTATGAAGAATTATGATTTCTCAAAAAAATTAATATTACGTTGGCAAAAACCATGAATATCCGAAGATCCTTAAAACCTGCATTGGTTTTGTTAGTGACGATGTGTACATTTTAATTGATATGAGGATCCTCGCTATACGTATATGCTATAGTAAAAAAGTTGTGGCATGCATGAATCGCCCAAAAATATGCGACATCAAATTGAACTTTGATACTACGTGGCTTTATTTTGCACATGGTGAATTGAAATAAATTGAGCTACTATACGATACATTTTCCAAATCTATTTGACACATGGCATACAACTTCCTAAACATATTAGAGTGTAAGGCGTAAATGTTGAATGGCACGTAATTTTGTTTTTCCCAATGACGCTGCCGTTCTGTATCGGTGTGCATGCCAACTGATCGGCATTCATCCCTTCGCTGGCCTATTCATAGCGTTTTGTGTGTGTGTGTGTGAGTGGGGTATTTTTTTGTAGTGTGTTATGAAACTCACATGCATTAATAAAAGTTACTGTACATTGGGAAAAGTTTTAATTATTGTGATGTTATTGAGTGTGTCTTGATGTGACAACCCAGTAACAGTTATTCGCACCCTCGTGCACTTAGCTCTTTTATACATTTTCGAAATCTAACTGCGCCTTAATCAAGTATGTTTCATGACAGTATTTATTGTATAGTCATACATGGTATAATGTATAGTATATCAATCATCACAAACTTCACATGTTTGAGTCGTCCATTTATGCCTTTTACAGTACATAGCAAATGGCTGGATAATGTTGTCATTGAATTTTTTCTTGAACAGTTTAATTCGTACAGATCGTACTTGAGCTTTCAAATAATTTGAGCAACTTTTCATACATCAATTTTTTAGACAATATTGGCAAGGTTTCACTAGATTAAACCTGATACTAAAACAACACATATATATCATATGCTCAAATAATCAATCATGTACATAATTCAAGATGAACACTAAAAAAAAAAAAAAAAAAAAAAAAAAAAGTTTGACAAAAGTAAAATTTACTAAGACCATCCTAATGGATGAAATTTAGACGCGTTCATGGCCATTACGGACACTTTCGAAGACGCGTACTCAAGAGATTTTAGGCAAGACTTGAGCGACTGCAAGATTGAGTCGTGTGAGTTTGTTTTGTGTGTGGGTGTTTTTATTAAATGGTTTTTGTGAGGTATATTTGGGTTTAAGTGCGGTATGTTTTGGTAGTGACCGTCGTCGCCTAATTACACTAAGTTGGTCATGCTGAAAGTTAAAGCGAGTTGAAGCTAATGTGACAATTATGATCGTTGTCATGTGTGCTCACCATTACGTGCGAGCAAGTGACTTGGCAATTTTAACAAGAATAAATGGACTTTAGTGGACTAGCCCGCAAGGACTAGCCTTTGGGATATGTATAGTTGACCATGATAATGTTCATGCCCGACCCTTGTTCTTTTTGACATATTCAAAATTTTATACTTCTTCTGTCTCAAAATATAAGTCTGTTTTGCTATTTTTTGTTGTCATAAATTTATCTAAGTGGGTAAGAATGAATTTTAATTGGTTAATATTGTAAAAGGCCACTTTTCTTAAACTTTGTTAAATATGAAAGTGGACATATAATTTGAGACAGAGGGAGTATGAACTTTCAATATGTTTCAGACATGATCAACGTTAAGTCTCTCAACTAATTGCTAACGAATAATATTAACTTGATATCACTAAGAGAGCTAGGTGTAGCTATGCACCAATAACTGTTATTGGGTTGCCACCTTATCGTCCCAATCAACACTGTTATTAGTGCATGTGAGTAAAAAAAAAAAAAGCCGGCGAATAACCCAACGAGGAGCCAAACGGCTAGCATACGACACAGTGGTGGTGCCGTTGATGCCAAAAAGGCCAATAATGTGTGATTTTGTATATGTACCGTGCTCTCTAACGGTTCATTTTTTCCCATGTTAAAGTTTCAAATATGCCAATAATGCCTAAGAAAATAGTTAAAAGTAAGTTTTGACATATGCTGTTTTATGACACGCTGAAAAACGTCAATTATCAAGCCTAGTGTCTAGATATGATCATTTAGAAGAAAATAACGGAACTTGTTAAAATAAAAACTAAAAAGTCGTAGAAAAAAGTTCAAACAACATTATCAATTAATCATCACTAACGTTTATCATAACCATTTAGGGTAAATTGCAAAAATCGTTCTTGTGGTTTGGCCAAATTACAGGTTTAATCCCTATCCTTTCGAAAGTACACTCATCATCCTTGTAAAGAACTTACAAATGCACATTTAATCCTTGGTTAAAGTTAAATTACTAAAGTACCTTCTTTATCTTCCCTTTTACTTTGGTCCCTTATGAGGGTAATTTAGTCATTTAATTTTATCTAGGGACCAAAAATACACTTGTAAGTTCCCTACAAAGACGTTGAATGCACTTCCAAAATGATAGAGACTGAACATGCAATTTGGTCAAACCAAAAGGACGATTTTTGCAATTTACTCTTAACAAGGACATCACTGATTGCTATAATTAAATCATGATAATATTCAAAGAGCAATGATAGATTCCTATTTTCTTTTTTGAAAAGGCAAATATGAATTATTACCACAAAAGAATTCAAAACAGCAATGAAGTCGCAAGATTGAAGTGATTAATTTGTGTGTCTAATTGTATATGCTAACAAAGAGACTCAGATATGTATTAAGTCGAGTTGGTATACATGAAGAGTGAGAATTAGACAAAAATATGTGTCACATTGTTATGCATGCCGATCATTATAATAAAAAATTTTTGAATATGGCAATGACAACTTTACTCAAATATAACATTAGTCGTTTGAACTTTGAACATGCACAAAGATAGGGTTGTAAAGAGCTGATTTGGAGTCGAGCACTGTGAGGTCGAAACGACTACTAAAACATGGGTTTAAAACACAATTTAAGCTTGATCGAACTTTTATTTAATCAGGCTTGAGCTCGATTCGTGTTCTAAAACTTGATCTCTAAACTAGACTCAAGCTCGATAAACACAACATTTTAAGTTTGAGCTCGCTAAATAATTCCATATCAAGGTTGACTCAACTTGCTTCGCTTCATATGTGCCTTACTTTATATTCTAGTGTTAATCATGTACTTTCATAGTCCCAAATTTATTTGCCACTAATAAAATGTCATATCACCACTCTATATAAAGGAGGGTTTGTTCAAATCACATCTATCCCAAATAAATAGAAAATAAACACGTGTCCCCTCAATCCCCCAAAAATACACAACCGTCCAATCATATATTTATCCCGCCCAAAATCCTTCGCCAATTATCATTCCCCCAAAATTCTTCTCCAAATTTACTCACACTTTTAATTCACTCCCCCCAAAACAGGATCTCATATTCTCAAATCGTTACACTTACGGCCTTACATTAACCCTAAATTGAAATCACGATAATCAATCAATCATCATAGCAGTTTAATCTATTCAAAACCAAAATCAGTTTAATATATCCAGGTTAGTTTTTTCATTTACTTTTATATTACTATTGTTGTAGTGTTTATGTTAAAACATTCTACTTCATTTTTTTTTTTTTTTTTTTTTTTTTTTTTTGGGGGGGGGGGGGGGGGGGGGGGTTAATTTCATTAATTTTGGGGTATTGATTAATTCTTATGTTTTCTTGAAATTAGGATTGATTTTACGTATCAAGGATATTCATCATCTGATGTAGGTAATCTTCTACCTATTGATTTAGGGTTTTTATTTTTATTTGGGAATTAAATTGTGAGTTCTGTTTTTGTGCTTGAATTGATAACTGGGTTAATGTCACAAATCAAAATTTCAGGCCATTTTCCAAACCTCGACAATCTACTATTCACGAGTTACTATTCATCGATCAGTATTCATCATTTCACTATTCATCGTTTTCAGAGTCAGTTTGTGATTTTGAGAAGTGTTCAAAAATGTTACAATTCACGTGACACTATTCATTCCCGGAAGGAATACACTATTCATGATCATCATTCATCTTTTCGTAAACCTAGTTTACGGGTATTCAAATTCGCCTAACCAGTGTGGTTTAGCTGCGTAATCATGCATCACTAGTAGGGACACATCATATAGACTAGACTCTAGAGTAGTCTACATATCATCAGTAACATCATCTGTATATTAGGCCATGCATGGATATGCATTATTTCAATTTACGTATGTTTAAATATTTAATAAACGTTACCACTCAGTTTTTACTACTAACATATACCCGACACTCCCGACTATGATCATAACATATTTTCATACCCATTATAATAATATAAAAATTATATTATTAATTTACCCGACGTTTTGAATTTATTTGGTATACGTATCGTTAAAAGTCTATAATTACGTCGGATCACGATGTCTCAACACGACAATTATTTTAACACCCGATTCTCACCAGGAATGTAATTTTATAATTTTTACAACGTCGTCACATTTTATTTGGTACAGTTAAACTTTATTTCTAGCTAACTCGGTACCCGATAACACCTAATACACATCAATAACTACTTAAATCATACACTTTGGAGACAAGATTATTAATTGGCCCATATTTTTTCTTTTTCACCCCATTTCACGAGTGGTATCGATAACATACGTATTTTCATGTATAGCATTGTATCATTGCTTACCGTAGATCATATCATTCATATTAGGTTGCGGTTAGAGATCGTGCCTCATTTCAGTGTATCCACTTTTGTCATTGTAGCTATCGCACCAGGTGAGTTCATGCCCCCTATTTTAACTTGTTTTATAAATGCTTTGGGGAAAATACATGCTCAACTACTTGCTTTTACTTTTACAAGTACCCTCACATATTACTGTGAGTTTTCATAGCCCCTACCTGTATATGTTTTGATTCATTTTAGGGGCAGAATACATGCTCGTTTTCATCTAAATGTATACTTGATTTAATTGATTATGCTACATGTTTAGTCAAACATTTATTTGCTCCAGTTATAAATTTGTTACTCATTCGAATGTATTGTATATTCATTTGTACCACACTTAATCCTTTTTACCTTTGGACCCAAGCATTTTAAATGATTATGCACGCTTAACCGAATGAACCGGCTCTACCACTATGTACATACATGACCGAATGAACGGGTCACATAACCGAATGTACGGGTAATATGACCGAATAAACGGGTCACATGACAGAATGAATTGGTCACATAACTGAATGAATTGGTCACGTAACCGAATGTACTGGTTGAACTAAATTTATTTTAAATCTTGGTCCACATATTACTTTTGTTTTCATAAATCGAACCATATTTGGCAGTGGGTTGTAAACACACAGGTTGCAAGTTTTGTATGGGCGGGGCTTGGAACTGGGTGGATTTATAATGCCTTTGCTGGGAAATCTTCATTCAAATGCATTTCATTTTACACTAAACTATATGAACTCACCAACCTCGTGTTGACGCTTTAGCATGTATTTTTAGGTATTAAGCAATGGCACGCTACTAGAGGCTTTTGGCAGGGCATGACATGGTCATAGAAGACTCTGATATTCATTGGGGGACCGTTTAACTATTTTAAGGGCCTAATTCCGCACTACTTTTAACAATGTAAATTCAACACTTTTGTTAAACGATTTTATTCTAAATGAATGAGATGAAAACCGTTCTTTGCACTTGTGTTGTGATACCAATTGAGTTGCACCCCAGCGACATGTAAGCTTCCGCTGGACCCGATTTTAGGGGTGTGACAGTTAAACAATTTTTTTTTTGAAATAGTGTAAAAGAAATGTTGCCTGAAGAAGAAACTATGGGTGCAAGAAATGGAGACACATGTATTTTTTATGAGGAATACTTTTATTCCAAATTCCAAATAATGTATATCTGTTATGGCATTTGTGAAGTGTGTTATTCGATTGATATTTGATATGGATATTGTAGGGAGGTTGATGTTTGATGAAGGTGTTCACCAAGTGTTTGATGAAATGTCTAAGAGAAAAATATAAAAGGTTAAAATGCCATGTTTTGTCTTTATAATGTTCCTGCATCCATATTTTCGGTACTACTATTGCTAATGTATGTAACAATGGTTTTACTATGTTGTGTGATTGATGAAAGGGTTGTGTTTTTCAATTTGCAGAAAACGGGAAGTAAGTTAGAAAGGCGGTTTGTTTGGTGAGGTCGTTTGCGGCTAGAAAGATCCTTTTGACAGTAAGGGTAAGTTCTTCATCCTTATTTTTTTCTGGTTCTTTTGTTTATCAGATTTAATCATTTATGTGATGTTTTGGCTTTATAATGTTGCTTATATATGTATGACCTTCATTTGATGGCGGTGAACATTTTAACCGGTGTATATTTTTTTATTCAATTTATGTTGCTTATATAGTTTGGAAATCGCACAAAGAGGTATATAAGAAGGGTGATTGAGATTGAAAATATAAAGTAAGTTTTTATATATAATTCATGATTATCGTAGAACTATAGAATCCTTTACCTATGTATTTATTCTATGTGCAGCGGTAATTGAATTGAGTTCCTGATATGGAGTGACATGGCGACGGAGTTTGACATAAAAGGCTTTGAAGCAATGGTAAACTGGTCATTATAGCTATTAGGAGTGTGAGTTGCTCCATTTTTTTCTTCTTTGGTCGGGTGTTTTATCACCTTAAATAATAACTACCAAACACCCATTATAAAATCCTAAACACCCCCTTCGTAAATATATGAAATTTAGTAAAAGAGGGAAATACTTTCATTAATTAGTATAAGAAATAGATAAAAAGCTGCATTAGTCAACCTGATATGATATTGGTTTTTAAAAGTTGATTATATTATTCCTAAAGTTAGATAAGAAGAACCAAAATCTGTGTTTGTTCGAAACACACCACCTAATTTTTGGCTATTAGCTAATTCTGTGAACTGCTATTCTTTTACAAAGCATACAAAAGCTTTCTTTGCATCGTATTTAATTTGATATTTCAGCTGCAAGTTTTTACTTTTATCATTTGGTTCTTTTTAAGGTCTCTGGTATTCAAAGCAGACTCGAGTCCGGCATTGAAAATTTTGAAAGCTAGAAGCTAAAGATCAGCAAGATGCAACATGTAATAGGTCATAAGTAAAAAGATTAATTTTGGATTTGTTCAAGGTTTGTTGCTCAGGAGGTTACTGATGTTGCGGATCTCTTTATCGAGCTTAGTATTCGTTTACGCGATAATCTCACTGGGTAATTATTTTTGTTTCTTTGATTGGTTAGTTATTCTTAGGTGATTGAATTATTGAAAATTTGATTATTGGCTTATTTTAGTGATAATTTTGTATATGTGCTTATTCTTAGGTTGATAATCACTTTAGATGGATTGAGCCATTTAAAAGTAACCAGTTTTTATAAATGAATCCATTGATTAAAGATTTTATGTCGAATATGAAATAAGCCCTTTCAAGCAGCTTAATCAGAAAGTGCGAGCAAATAAGCAATTTTTATTGTAAAAGTAATGAACAAGAGTAAAGAGAAGAGGGAATTATTATTGAATGATTCCATGAGGTTACAAGCAGGATGTATATATAAGGCTAATAGTCTAAACCCTAACTTGTTCCTAAAGAATAGGATGAATAGCCATAACCCATAGGCCCATATATAATTTATAATACTTACACGCCATAAACTGCCTCATTAAAAACCTTATCAAGAAAAAACCCAATGGGATAAAAACTTGATGAAGGAAAAGAGTGCAGTACGCATAATGCTCCTCCTCAAATTAATGCATATCTTTTAAGCGTCGAAGCCCGGTCTTTCGAACCAGTAGCTTAAAAAATCTTGTTGGCAAAGACTTTGTGAATAAGTCTGCCAAATTGTCACTTGATCGAACTTGACGAACATCAATAACTCCATCCTTTTGTAAATCATATGTAAAGAAAAATTTCGGAGAGATGTGTTTTGTTTTGTCTCCTTTGATATACCCTTCCTTGATTTGAGCTATACATGCCGCATTGTCTTCACATAACATGGTTGGATTTCCTTTAATAGACTCGAGCCCACATTCTTCTTGGATGTTTTGAATCATTGATCTTAACCGAACGCACTCTCGACCAGCTTCATAAAGTGCAATAAGTTCAGCATGATTTGATGATGTTGCAGTTAAAGATTGCTTTGTCGACCTCCAAGAAATTGCAGTGTCTCCATATGTGAAAATATATCCTGTTTGGGATCGTGCCTTATGTGGATCAGACAAGTAACCAGCATCAGCATATCCAACCAACTTTGATTTCGAATTCTTTTGGTAAAATAATCCCATATCACGGGTACCACAAAGATAACGGAATATGTGTTTAATTTCATTCAAATGTCGGCGTGTTGGTTCGAAACTATATCTTGCTATCTGGACGTGTATTACTAGCAAGGTACATCAAAGCCCCTATTGCACTTAGATATGGTATTTCAGGACCAAGAATGTCCTCATCATGTTCTTTTGGGCGGAACGGATCAAGTTCCCGGTCAAGTGAACGACCGACCATTGGTGAGCTTAGTGGATGAGCTTTATCCATATTGAATCTTTTCAATATCTTTCCGTATAGTTTGATTGATGGACAAATATTCCACTTGAAAAATGCTCAATTTGCAAGCCCAGACAAAACTTGGTTATACCAAGATCTTTCATTTCAAATTCATTCTTTAACAAATTTGCAGTATGTTCAATTTCATCAATATTTCCGATGATATTTAAATCATCAACATACACTGCAATGATTGTGAAACTCCCCTTTGATCTTTTGATAAAAACACACGGACTTATTTGATTACTTTTGTATCCTTCTTTTGAAAGATATTCACTCAGGCGATTATACCACATTCGTCCTGATTGTTTTAGACCGTATAAAGATCTTTTCAATTTAATTGAAAACATTTCACGGGGCTTAGATTTACAAGCTTCCGGCATTTTCAATCCTTCGGGGATTTTCATATAAATGTCACTATCAAGTGAGCCGTACAAGTAAGCTGTGACAACATCCATAAGGCGCATTTGAAGCCTTTCAACATTTGCAAGACTAATTAAAAATCTGAGAGTCGTTGCATCCACAACAGGTGAATATGTTTCTTCGTAATCCACCCCGGGTATTTGTGAGAAACCTTGTACCACAAGTCGTGCTTTGTATCTCACAATTTCATTTTTCTCGTTTCTTTTTATAGCAAATACCCATTTATAGCCTACCGGCTTCACATTATCTGGGGTTAGTGTCACAGGGCCAAATACTTGGCGCTTTTCAAGTGAATCTAGTTCAGCTTGTATGGCATCTTGCCATTTATGCCAATCTTTTCTTTGTCGACATTCTCTAATAGATTTTGGCACAGAAACTTCATCATTTATTATTTCACTTGCTATAGCATATGCAAAAATTTCATCAACACATGTTTCATTACGATTCCATGTTGTACCATTTTGTACAAAATTTATTGAGATCTCATATTCATTAGGTACATGACCATTCTCAAGAGATTTTTCCACATTTTCTGTGTTATTATTAATCTCGTTTGGGATATTATTGATAACAACTTATTGGACTTTGCCAGTTGTATTATGCTCTTTCCTTTTTCTTGGATTTGTATCCTTAGAACCCATTGGTCTTCCACGCTTTCTGCGTACATTTGACTCATTAAGAGTTTCAGGAATATCAATTCGAGAAGGTTCATTTAAAGCTGGAATATGTGATTTTGTAACTCTTTTTGTATCTGTAAATGCATCAGGCAATTCATTTGCTATTCTTTGCAAGTGAATGAGCTTTTGAACCTCCAATTCACATTGACCACTCCGAGGGTCAAGAAAAGATATTTGTGATGCATTCCAAGTTACATCTTGTTTGTCCAACTTTTTATTTTCTCCTCCTAAGATTGGGAACATTGTTTCATCAAACTGGCAATCAGCAAAACGTGCTGTAAAAACATCTCCAGTTAATGGTTCCAAGTATTTTATGATTGATGGAGAATTAAAACCAACATAAATTCCCAATCTTCTTTGAGGTCCCATCTTTGTTCGTTGTGGTGGTGCTATTGGGACATAGACACCACAACTAAATACTTTTAGATGAGACAAACTTGGTTCTCTTCCAGAAACCAGTTGGAGAGGAGAATACTTATGAGATGCGCTTGGTCTTAATCTAATAAGAGCAACAGCATGTAAGATAGCATGTCCCCATGCAGAGGATGGCAATTTTGATTTCATAAGTAGTGGTCTAGCAATAAGTTGTAATCTTTTTATTAAAGATTCAGCTAGACCATTTTGTGTATGCACATGTGCTACAGGATGCTCAACCTCAATCCCGATTGACATACAAAAATCATTAAATGATTGAGATGTAAATTCTCCTGCATTATCAAGTCTGATCTTTTTGATTTGATAATCTGGGAAATGTGCTCTTAATTGAATTATTTGGGCTAACAGCCTTGCAAAAGCAACATTTCTTGATGCTAACAGACAGACATGGGACCATCGGGATGATGCATCAATTAATACCATAAAGTATCGAAATGGTCCACACGGAGGAGTAGTTGGCCCACAAATGTCTTCTTGAATTCTTTCTAGAAATGAAGGAGATTCTTTTTCTAGTTTATGGATTGAGGGCCTAGTTATCATTTTTCCAAGAGAGCATGCTCCACATGATAATTCTTTTGATAATAGGATCTTGAGATCCTTTAGTGAATGCCCATTTGAGCTCTCAATTATTCTCCTCATCATAATATCACCCAGATGACCCAATCGATCATGCCAAAGGGTAAATATTTTGGGATCTATACCCTTTCGGGTAGAAACCATATTTATTTCTGTCTGATTGATGTATGTAAAATACAATCCAGAAGATAGACCTTTCATTCTTTCCATTATGGTCTTTTTTCCATTTTCAATGGATATAATTTGGAGATACTTAACATTATTTTCATTTATGGTTTCAAGATGATAACCATTGCGTCTTATATCCTTAAAACTTAGTAGATTTCTCCTAGATCTACTAGAATATAACACATCATTTATTATTAATTGCGTACCTTTAGGTAACACAATACAGGCTTTGCCAGAGCCTTCAATCAAGTTGCTAGTACTACAAATTGTGTTGACATTTGCATTTGCTATGTGAAATTCATAAAAGTATTTTCTGTTTTTCAAAACGGTATTTATTGTTCCACTATCTACTAGACACTCGTCTTCACCGTTTTCCAAAATGCTTTTCATATCCTTGAACATAAAAATAAAATAAATAAATAAGCATTTCAAAGTAAAAGAAAACTTTAAGGAAAAAAATAAAATAAATACTTCATTAATTAAAATTCAATACATGAGTAACAATGCTAGAACAAACCTAGCTTATTCAACACAAAATTTAAACTTAAACACTTATTGCGGAAAAATAAAAATGCAACTAGATAACTAGTTATTATTTCCATCATTGGAGAAAGAAGCAACAACGTTTTCGACATCATCAAAGAAATCTGAGGAGTCGAAGCGCACATTGGGATTTGGCTCATTATCATTGAAACTATCAAAGAAGTTTGTTTCACCATTGAAATTACCAATGAAGTTTGTTTCAATGTCTTTTCCTTTCTTTTTGAGTGATGCTTGATAAAGATCAACAAAGTGTCTTGAGGTGCGACACTGTTTTGCCCAATGAGTGTTCATGCCACATCTGTGGCAAGCATTTCCAGATTGTTTAGGAGCTTGCTTTTGCATCCTTTTGCCTTTATCATCTTTTTTCTTGAAATCGTATGGCTTAGGATTATAACCATCACGATGCCAAGCAATATTTCGACCATGTCCACGGCCACGACCACGACCACGACCTCGTTCATTTTCATGGTTAGTACCATGTTCACAACCCCGACCCCTCACATTTGATGTTGCATGCACTTCAGGCAATGCAGTAGAACCAGTGGGGCGTGCTTGATGATTTTTCATCAAAAGCTCATTATTTTGTTCAGCAACAAGGAGAACATATATTAGTTCGTGGTATTTTTTGAAACCACGTTTTCGATATTGTTGCTGTAAAAGCATATTTGAAGCATGAAAAGTAGAGAAAGTTTTCTCTAGCATGTCATCGTCAGTAATCTTTTCTCCGCACAATGTTAGTTTAGATGAGATGCTAAACATTGCGGAATTGTACTCGCTGACACTTTTAAAATCTTGCAACCTGAGGTGCATCCAGTCATAGCGAGCTTTAGGAAGGATTACTTGTTTTTGATGATCAAACCTTTCCTTTAGACTTTGCCATAATATTAACGGGTCTTTCACCGTTAGATATTCCTTTTTTAGGTCCTCGTGAAGATGATGACGCAGGAATATCATTGCTTTGGCACGTGCTTGTGCAGAGGCCTTATTTCCAGTTTGGATCGTTTCTCCCAATTCTTTTGCAGTTAAATGGATCTCAGTATCAAGAGTCCAAGGGAGATAGTCTTTTCCAGATATGTCAAGAACAGCAAAATCGATATTCGAAAGCTTTGAATTTGACATTTTTTTTTAACTCTTTTTGCTTAGAGCAAAGTTCGTGCTGATAACGTATTGTAAAAGCAGTGAACAAGAGTAAAGAGAAAAGAGAATTATTATTGAATGATTCCATGAGGTTACAAGTAGGATGTATATATAAGGCTAATAGTCTAAACCATAACTTGTTCCTAAAGAATAGGATGAATAGACATAACCCATAGGCCCATATATAATTTATAATAATTTTGAGTTTTTTTTAAATAGCCGAGTAAGCTGTTTTAGACCAACTTTTTAGGAGATATTCAGATTTGAATGAAGTGACTTTTTTAGGAAATATTTAGGTTGATCATAGGGGTTAAATGTCTTAATGAATGAAATTTTGAAAGCATTTTAAATCATAAAATTCCAAGTACTTGGAGTCATACGATATTTTTTTTCATCGAGATTAAATAATGGATGTAATAATTCATATTTTTTTTTTTTACTTTGAAATGTAATGGCCCCTGAAATATATGATTTCTGTTTTGAAAATCTCTTTTACAGAGAGATTGTTTGTGATAATGCTACATGAAGAGAGTTGGATGTCGAGTCAACTGGACCTCGAAGTTATTATTGGTGGAGAACGTCTTACATTTAAACTTCAATGTTTGGCTTCTTCGGTGATATATTAATGTCCATTGTGTGTATGAAGAAACATTATTATTATGCTACCATTCCTTCCTTGATGACTGATGCGTGGGAATTGCACCAGGCTTTACCTCTCGAGGGATCTCGAGAAGCTTACAACCCCCACCAGGCAGTGTACCTAATCGTTGTAGTATAGTATAGTGACAAGTACCGGGGGATTGATCGTTCAACTCAGGAATAGTGTCGCTAGGATTAGAAAGCCTAAAAACTAGGTCTAGAGGTGAGGGATGATTCTTTTTGTATTTTTTATATTTTAGAAAACCAAGTATAATCTCGAGTATTGGAAGAGTGGGCGGAATTAGTTGCTAGTCAACTAACCCAATTACTAATATGCAATCAAAATAAAATAATAAAAATGAAAATAAACTAAATTAAGATAGTGGTGTGAGCAATATGTGGGAAAATGGTGTTTAGTTAGATTTCACTACTCCCTAGATATCTTTTACAGGTTAATTACTTGTTACAGTTGCGTGGATGACGGATTGTATTCCTTAATACCATTCATGGGGTGGCGTACTTACTTCCCCAATCCTATAAGCTCCTACTTCACTCCTATGTCGAGTCGGCTAAGAAACTCCTAACATGGGATCACTAGAATTCGCTCATGCATTAAATACAATCATAAAAACCTAGTACACATCGGTTCATGTTTCTTAAGACGTTCAAGCAAGTTACACAATGGAGATCTGCTAGTTTTCTTAAGCCTAACATTGAAATCATTCATCTATTACAACTATAAACAAGAAATCAACCTATAATCAACATCTAGGTTTCATTACATCTATACAAACACACAAAAGATCTAGCCTAGCATGTTATAATCAAGACAAGCATAAGATATATTCAAACAACACATAGACATATTGAATGAATTGAAAGAGGACTTATCTTAATTGAACATGAAAGGTTTCAAGGGGTGAAAACCCTTGAAAATATTGTTACAAACGACCTAGGGTTTATTAGGTTCGACCCTAGTATTCTCCACACAAGTTTCTCTTCTGATGAATGAAAAATAGAAAAGTATATATAGATTTTGTGAGGTGACGGCGTCAAGAGTAAATTTTTGACGCCGTCATCTCGCCGCCAATAAAGTTCTCGGACTGCCTAGATCTGGGTTTGACGCCATCACATGTAATCCTTCTTCAGGCCGTCACCAAAATAACTCTTGACGCCCTTCTTCTGACGCCTTCAGGTTTTCTCTGGGTCGTCATGGATTTTGCTCCTGACGCCATCAGATTTTCCTTCTTGACGCCGTCAGGTACTGTTCCCAGCATGGAAAATTAAGTCTTTGCCGTTTTCTTCACTTTCATGCTCCAAAAATGTCCAAAATGCTTCCTTTTCCAGAATTCACTCCCAAAGTACCTAAAATCACAAAAGGAACGATTTAGGGCAATATTTGATCAAATAAATTCAATTCCGGGCTTAAATGACCCCCTAAAAACGGTTCATTTTTCGCCTCATCATATACCCTTACACTTGAGATTTGCTTGTCCTCAAGCAAATGCGCTTTTATTCTAATCAAAATACAAGTTAGGGGTCATTTAACACTAATATAAAAGTAATTACAACAAATAATCATTCCGCTAAAGACCAAAGACAAGCACGGAGGTCATACACTAGCACCTCACAAATAGTGTTTAGATACTCACATCTCTCGGGTGTAATAAAGTATATATCACAATATGGAAATGGAAAACATCTCTCACTATCTGTCAAGCAAAATAGATTACCATAGGCTTGGGAAAGGATCAAACCTCCACCACATGGCGTAAGCATCTAGGATAAACTATCAAAGAGGTCTATTAAAGGGTTGTAATGTTAGGTATAGGGATATAGAATACACGGTTTTGTTGGATATAGGCAATCTTTACTGGTAGCGAGTTAATCATCTTGGTTAATTACTTGTACAATATGGCGTTGCTAAGCCAAGACTAGACTCGACTTAAGCTAATAAATGAAAATAACAAAAACATAAAACAAACATAGAATGAAACGGGATGGTTGTCCGTATGTTTTTTCTCTTTTCTTTTTCTATTTTTTTTCTTCTTTTTCTTAATTTTTCGATTTTTTTTTATTTTTTTTATTTTATTATTATTTTTTTTTTGCATACACTCTTACCCTACCATCCAAAATAATACATCATAGGGAATGAACATTCCCCTTACACTTGAATTTTTACATACTTTACAATAAACTAATCTAATGACTCGAATTAAGAAAATCAAAACACTTGGAGTACTTTTAAGGTTAACGCACATATGGGGGTAATATATGATGTTTTTCCCCATTACTCCATAAAATAAGTACTTTACCCATGAGTCCCAATCGTCCCAAAACAATATGTACAAGGATATGACTCGACTTAGCAACCATGTAATCAATTAGATAATTAACTAAGGGTTTAAACAAATAACAATAATGCACTAAAGATGAGTGCATACACGGAAGGCTAAGGCGATTTGGGTGTCTATTTAAATGGGGTGTAACAAATTCTTCCTTTAAGTAAGATGCTTAAAGTTAGAAATGAAAAGATAGGCTCGGAGGGGTATACTAGGGGTTTTGTGTACTAAAAATGAGTACAACGCTAAGGGTGTGGGAAAAATTAATTGACTTAACTAGCCAAGTAATATGACTCAAATGGTCAAGTAATTATGATACGGGTTTAACACAAGGGTGATCCTAATGCCTCTTATCATGTAGTAAATCCTACTACACGAATGTAGTCTCACTAGTGGTCTCGGGATGCATCACTAACGCAAGTTCTAGAATCTAAATGCTACCGGTACACTCATAAGCACTAATAGTAAATGCTTTTCCTATCAAATCTAAAGGCGAACCTCACATATTTGGGTGAAAATTTTTTCTGAATAGTACGGTTTTGTGCTAGTCATACAACTTCTATCCATGAGACGCTTGCTAAGGCTAAAGTTTCACTCCTAAATGTTGTAAAAAAATTTAAATTTGGCGCTAAAATTACACTAACAAGTATTTCTCATAGTTTTATTACACATCTACCATCAAACAAACAAACTCAAGCGAAAGTGTATCTATAAGGTATCATCATTTTACCCTCCCCTTATACTTAGGATGAACATTGTCCCCAATGTTCAAGTAAAGAATGTAAAAGTGAAAGTAAAAAGAATGAAATCAAATACTCCCCTGATTCGCTCGGTATGGATAATAAGATAGCAAGGTTAGATCTTCCTCCAAGAAAATGAACAATCAAAGCTTCCCTTCCAGAATATAAATCATCTTCTTATCAAACATAACCTGTTAAACCTGAGAAAATAAACAAGGCAACCTCGCGTAAAATCGGCGGCAATCTGTATATGCTAACAAATCCTAGAAAGCAAAGTAAGATATAATGCTTGTGGAACGATGTTTGCAGATTTTCTGGAGTTTATAAAACTAAAGGATTAACAAAAAACTTTAAGACTCCGTTAGAAAAACAAAACTGGTAAAATTTCCAGAATTTCACACGTGACGCCGGCTTTCTTCCTGACGCCGTCAGAAGTGACCTGCAGAAATTCTTATGTTGAGTTTCCGGAAAATTTTTAGAAAAACTTGGTCCTACTTCCTGGAAAATCTTGCAAAACATCATTATGACTCGATACAAGCATTTGACTCTAACAAATACGAATATACATGTTCACTTAATATTGTAGAGAATCATGATTGAGTTTGTTTCTTAAAAACATATTTGGGGTTTCCCTTTACACTTATCTTTTGCGAAATACCTTTGGATGAAGTTAAGACTAAGCCAAACAACAAAATAAAGTATTTTCACCATTTTAGTTTGAAACATGATCTACCAACAATAAAAAATAAAGCGTGCATACAGAAGCAAATAAAATAAAATAAAAATCACACCAAACATGGGTTGCCTCCCAAGAAGCGCTTTTCTTTATTTACGAGTCTTGTAGCTAGACTCAAGGTCATGGGTTACTACGTGACATGGGTGAGTTCCTCATTGAGGACATCTTTGGGATCAAACTTAGGTTTCAGCTTCCTATCGGTTTTCTTAGTACGGTATGACCTTTCAAACTTTTCTCCATCCGGATCATACAAAATCATCTTCATATGCCATGATCCGTCACCTTCCTTAGGTGGCTTGTCCTACCTCCATTTACACTTATCCCCTCTCTTTTCCACTTGTTCATCTCTATGTTAATGGGCATTACGCTCAAGAACTCAATCATCTTTCTAAAGACTAGGGGGTCCTCAAAAGGGTCTAGCTCTTCATCTCTAGCTATGAGTTGTTCCACCGAATGTGTTTTATCGATGAAATCTTTTTCTAGATAGAATGGGCGTTGAGGTCCTATAAAGTTCCTTTCTATCCAAGGTCCATATCTAGATGGTCTCCTATTCATCTCTACCCAATGTGGTGTCGGTTCATCCTCACAATCGTAGCTATGTTTCTTAACATCATATACCGACCAAGTATCGCCCTCACCTACCGCTATCTTAGACTCCTTATAATCTATCATGGCGCTAGCGGTTGCTAAAAACCCTCTTCCTACTAATAGTGGGCATGTAGTATCACTAACCATATCTAGGACGTGAAAATCCGCTAAAATAGTTAACTTCCCTACGTGAACAACTACATCTTTAATCATTCCAACCGGGTGGGCAATACTCCCATCCGCTAGACCAATTTAGACCTCTGTCTCCTCTAACTTCCCTAGCTTGAGAGTGGTGAAAAGGGATAAGGGAATCAAATTGAGGCTTGATCCTAAATCGGCTAGTGTGTCGAAAGCTTCGGATCTTCCTATCTTACAAGACAAAACAAATATACCCGGATCATCAAGCTTTTTAGGCAAGTTGTTTTGAACAAAGGCGGTCCCATTTTTACCTAGTTTAAATTTCTCATACTTTTCTAGGAGGGCATTATAGTAAGGAGCACGGGCTAAGACATCAATGACGGGGCGTTCAAGGTGAAGCTCCTTGAATTCATCGTCAAGGTCTTGCGTAGGAGGCGTTTCAACTATGTTTTTGACCGGTTTTATATCGGGTGTTTTGTTTGATCGGTCCTTTTGAAGAATTTGGTTTTGTTTAAAACACGTGCTCGTTGATTTAACCGAATAGTATTGCGGACAAGAAGTGGGTGACGAAACTGATGACATGGAATTAACGTTTAGTTTCGGGTTCTTGACCGTGTCGCTTGGGAGTGCTTCCATTTCTCGGTCATTGAGAACTTTCAACAATGTGTCAATTTTGGTGGTCATCTCGATTTGCTTTTGTTTGAAATCGGCTTAAAACTTGGATATGCGAGCTTCTTGAGATGCCACAAACTTGGACATCAATCCTTCAAGATTGTTGGTACTACCATAGTTGTTAGAAGGATTGTTGTTGAAAGTACGGTTGGAGGGTGGACCATTTGGTTGGTGACGATTAGGCGGATTGGAAGAATTGTTTTGGTTTTGTTTCCACCTAATGTTTGGGTGATTTTTCCAAGAAGGGTTGTAGGAATCACCATAAGGGTTTGGCTCGGGTTTGAAAGTGTACCACTTATCTCCCGCTTCGTCGGTACGCGAAGATGCGTAGTCCGCAAAAGCTGTTCCGGGGAGTTTCACGCAATCACGAGTGTCATGGGGACCACTACATAATTCGCATGAAGAAGTGATTTTGTTCACTTGGCTTGAAGGCTTAGGAGCTTCGTAAGATTTCATGAGAAACTTGACTTGGTCCTCAAGTTTCATGATCCTACGGTCGGGAGTGCTAGAATTGTTCGAAGGCAAAGATATTGCCTTGACCGTTTTGTTCAAATCACAGGGATCATTCCAACTTTCGTTGTCATAGAGAGCAAGATCTTCTATGAGTTCCCATGATTCTTCCACACTAAGATCACGTAGCTTGCCACCGGCCGATTGGTCAATGGTTCGCCTTGTGGAGAGTTCGATATGGTCATAAAAAATTTGGACTTGGAGCCAAAGATCTATGCCATGATGAGGGACTTTTTGGAGTAAGTCCTTGAAACGAGTCCATGCTTCATATAGAGTTTCACCTTGACATTGTTGGAACATCAAGATATCATTTCTAAGCTTGGTAGTTCTCCCCGGTGGGAAAAATTGAGCAAGGAAACGAGTGGTGAGATCACCCCATGAGGTGATGGATCCCGCGGGTAAACGCTCAAGCCATTGACTAGTTTGATCATGTAGAGAGAATTGGAATAGGCGTAATCGGGTTGACTCTCTAGTTGTAACATCAACGTCTATAGAATCTACGATTTTAAGGAAGTCCTTGAGATGTTGATGCACATCCGCTTTGCACCAACCGGATGGTGTCGGATCGCAAGGGAGACACATTGGCTCCGGTGAGCTCAATAGTGTTTCGATAGCCTTGGTGGCTAGGTTGGGAATACTCTCCTAGGGTTCGGGGCCTAAGAGGTTGGTTAACTAGTGGTGGGTTTTGTGGGTGGTCTTGTTGTGGTGGGTTGATGGGTTCAAAGATGTTACCACCTTCCATGATGTCGGATGGTAAAGAGTTACGAACAAAAACACGAAGAAATAAGATTGACTAAAGAAAACCTAAAAATAAAAATAAAGTCTTACTAGAAAGGAATCTAGCAAGTAGACCTAATAAAAAGAAATCCTAACCTAGACAATAACTATTCCCCGGCAGCGACGCCAAAAACTTGATGCGTGGGAATTGCACCAGGCTTTACCTCTCGAGGGATCTCGAGAAGCTTACAACCCCCACCAGGCAGTGTACCTGATCGTTGTAGTATAGTATAGTGACAAGTATCGGAGGATTGATCGTTCAACTCAGGAATAGTGTCGCTAGGATTAGAAAGCCTAAAAACTAGGTCTAGAGGTGAGGGATGATTCTTTTTGTATTTTTTATATTTTAGAAAAGCAAGTATAATCTCAGGTATTGGAAGAGTGGGCGGAATTAGTTGTTAGTCAACTAACCCAATTACTAATATGCAATCAAAATAAAATAATAAAAATGAAAATAAACTAAATTAAGATAGTGGTGTGAGCAATATGTGAGAAAATGGTGTTTAGTTAGATTTCACTACTCCCTAGATATCTTTTACAGGTTAACTACTTGTTACAGTTGCATGGATGACGGATTGTATTCCTTGATACCATTCATGGGGTGGCGTACTTACTTCCCCAATCCTATAAGCTCCTACTTCACTCCTATGTCGAGCCGGCTAAGAAGCTCCTAACATGGGATCACTAGAATTCGCTCATGCATTAAATACAATCATAAAAACCTAGTACACATCGGTTCATATTTCTTAAGACGTTCAAGCAAGTTACACAATGGAGATCTGCCAGTTTTCTTAAGCCTAACATTGAAATCATTCATCCATTACAACTATAAACAAGAAATCAACCTATAATCAACATCTAGGTTTCATTACATCTAAGCAAACACACAAAAGATCTAGCCTAGCATGTTATAATCAAGACAAGCATAAGATATATTCAAACAACACATAGAAATATTGAATGAATTGAAAGAGGACTTATCTTAATTGAACATGAAAGGTTTCAAGGGGTGAAAACCCTTGAAAATACTGTTACAAACGACCTAGGGTTTATTAGGTTCGACCCTAGTATTCTCCACACAAGTTTCTCTTTTGATGAATGAAAAATAGAAAAGTATATATAGATTTTGTGAGGTGACGGCGTCAAGAGTAAATTTCTGACGCCGTCATCTCGCCGCCAATAAAGTTCTCGGACTGCCTAGATCTGGGTTTGACGCCGTCACGTGTAATCCTTCTTCAGGCCGTCACCAAAATAACTCTTGACGCCCTTCTTCTGACGCCTTCAGGTTTTCTCTGGGTCGTCATGCATTTTGCTCCAGACGCCGTTAGATTTTCCTTCTTGACGCCGTCAGGTACTGTTCCCAGCATGGAAAATTAAGTCTTTGCCGTTTTCTTCACTTTTATGCTCCAAAAACGTCCAAAATGCTTCATTTTCCAGAATTCATGCTAGGAATACAAATATTCCTGTAAAAGTCTCGGTCACCTAATTATTGTAATGGCATTGTATGTTAGCTCGTAGTTAGTTAATTATCATGTTAGAAGTAGTTTAGTAATCACTTGTGGAGTCGGGTCGGGTCTTTACCCACTGTCAGCCCGATCCACAGCCCGTTTGATAGGGCGTTTAGTTGGTTGTATAAATACCCCTCTCCACTAGTGGAGAGGGTTGGACCTTTTCACACACTTAATCTAACATCTTCTTCTTTCTCTCACTAAAGGCTCCCACTTCTCTCTACTTCATCTCTCTAAACTTTATCTACTAATTCGATCCATAAATCACAAGAACCATACGTGTTTAAGATTATGAGTATCCTGCAATTGGTATCAGAGAGCCATGGTTCTATCCTAGGATTCGTGGTATGCTCGAAATTATAGCTTGGTTTGTGGTTTTAGGTTGGTTCGAGTTAGTATAGTGGTTTTCACACGAGTTTGATCTCGTTAGGTGTTTATATGGGATTGGTTCTTGTACTTTCTTGATTATAAGTGTTGTAGACACCTTGTATTGTCTTTGGTTTTATCATTTCATCATCTTAGTGGACTGTGGATGATTTTCGTGACTTGTTTCTTGCTAGCGAGCTGACATTTTCATTGTAGAGGGTTGACTGTTCTTTCCAGCGAGTTGGTGTAGAGATTTGGCAGTTTACTATTTTGGGACATAAGGACAAAACGCTAGAAAGTGACCATTTTGTCCTATTGAGTAGCAAGTTGATCTGGTCTAGCGAGTTGACCTTTTCAGCGAGTTGACCTTTCTAGCGAGTTGGTCAGTTTAGCGAGTTGGTGACTTCAGCGAGTTGGTGACTTTAGCGAGTTGGTGACTTCAGCGAGTTGGTGACTTCAACGAGTTGGTGACTTTAGCGAGTTGGTGACTTCAACGAGTTGGTGACTTTAGCGAGTTGGTGATTTTAGCGAGTTGGTGATTTAGCGAGTTGGTGATTCTAGCAAGTTGGTGATTCAGCGAGTTGGTAATTTAGCGAGTTGGTGATTCAGCAAGTTGGCATTCAGCGAGTTGGTCATTCAGCGAGTTGACCAAAGTTGACTTTTTACGTCAAAACTTCAAACGGCCATAACTTTTGAACCGTAACTCCGTTTTCAGCGAATTAGCTGTCAAAACGTCCGGAACAGGCTGAATATTGTAAGGTTTCACGACAAAGTCGTGAAACGAATTTTTCGAGGCCCAAATCACCTCCGGAGTGAAGTTATTGAGGTTTTAAGTTTTTAGATCAAATTTTCACCAAATTTTCGAGGCCCAACTTGCATTAACCAAACCAAATCACAACTAAACAACATATCTTTGTCCATCAAACGATCATCACACAATCTCTAATCGGTGTGCCAATCCAACAGTCATCATAACATATCAAGGATCATTGTTTCTCAGTTTTAATCATAGACTTATAAAATCCCGTGCACAATCACATCATGTCTACTACTTCAGACTCTGTCAGTTCTGAGGTACTCAGATTGTACGAAATGATTAAACATAAGATTTCTAATAACAGACAACCGATAAACGTGTTTGATTATGTGAGTGCCAATTGGAATTATTTGTGCTCGTATTCACAAGAGAGAGTATGTGAACAGCCACAACAAGTGTCTCAAGATGCAAAGGAAATATGCATAGAAGGCTTTCGGCAACTTCGTTCACACCTCTCGGTACTTTCTAAGGGAACTAGCTTCAACATGGGATTCGAACGTGCATTTGCAATACTCTTTGGTCAAGATGTTCATATTTTCATAGGCACAATGATTCTTAACTTAGTTAAACTACAAAAACAACTTGACCAAGAAGAATCTTCCAAAATTGGATCCCTGGCTGCCCTTTGTGTGATCAACGAACAACTCCAAGTGTTCATCAATTTGAAATTCACTGTGAATTATGACTACGATAGTCATATGATGAAACAGTGTTTTGCTGATCACACGGGAATCGAGGTTGACATGTTTAGAGTTACACTACTCCAACTCATGGGTAATCTTAAGAAGTTCATTGAGGAGAGAGCACAAGACAAACCCAAGTGTGACATCAAGATGAATGAAAGTCGGGTGCAATCAAGAGATACCAATGTTGATCCGGGTAAATCATCAGATGTTGGATCAATTGTCACTGAGTGCATAGAAACAGAGATAGAGAAGCTTAACCCAAGCAGCAGTTCTACAACCTGTGGTACACAAGATGCGGATGCAGATATCAGACCGGCAAATGAACAGGCATCATGTGCTAAGGTACTCGAACTATATGACATGGTTGATGAACAAGAGATTCCTAACAAAGTTCAACCGACAAACGTTGTAGATTCAGATGTTGTGGACATGGGAAATAGCAATGTTGTCCAATGTGAACAACATGTGAAACACAACGAAGTGTCTGTTGAACCTTGTTGTGCATCCTCTGTTCTAAATGATGATTCTGTGTTGCATGAGAATACTGCATTTATCCCTAATGACTCATTGACCACTAGACTTAATACCCTTAAAGAACAGGTGACCATATATGAACAACGTGCAAAGTTTGAGCTAACCGAACGAGAGCAGAAAATGGATTGGCAGATGCGTACATATGTATCAGAACATAACAAAAAGGAAGAAACATTAAAAAGGGAGTTAGAATCTTTGAAAAAACAACTTGATCAGTCTGTTAAACAAAAACAGGAAATACAGAAAAGCATGATCACGCAAAAACTGGATTTTCAGAAAAAGGAAACAAAACTCTTAAATGATTTTTCTTGCCTGAAAACGTTAAAGAATAAGCTCGAAGACAAATTGTACACACAAGGCCAAACCATCCAAACTGCTCAAATGATACAAAAACATAGGAAGTTAAGTGATGAACATATTGATAAGGACATAGACAAACCTAAGACCAACTTCCTTAGGAATGGTATAGGTGCTCAGCCTGCGTTATATGATGCAAATATTATGCTTGAGCCTAATAATGCTCCTCCTGATGTGAGATCCGATGATGAGACAAATGAGATTGAAGATAGAACTAGGGAAAAACTTGCAGAGAAATTAAAGGATCCCCTGTGCACTGCTAATAATCTCGTGTTTCACTATGACTACACTGATGATAATCATTCAGCCATCTTTGTTCCTCAAAAGAAATTTTTCCCTGAGAAAGTTTTTTGGAATATTGACTTAGAGAAAATGAAAGCTGAAAGACTTGTGGGTAACACACATACTATTTTTAGGATAGCTGACCCAACTATCTATCCTCTGAACACACCCAAGCACCTTGTACCATTTACTCTTCCTACACAGAGTAATACTCTAATTGGATTATATGTTTTATGTCAACTATTTAATGATTTTGAGAAAACATGTAAAAAGAGAATTACACCAATGGGGATTACTGAAGGGGAAAGGGGTTTTGAGCAAACAAAATGATTTTGAGAAAACATGTAAAAAGAGAATTACACCAACGGGGATTACTGAAGGGGAAAGGGGTTTGAGCAAACAAAACAGTGTTACTTAACTAAGGTCATGCCATTTTTCAATCTTCTCAAAGAACATTTTGAGGGTCTTCAAATAACAATTAATTATGATGTGACTGAAATGAAAAAGGTTTTCAAAGATGTGGAAAATGAGGGTAAACAATTGGCAATTGATCTCAAACATAGTGAAATTGACAGAAAAAACATTCTCATTATGAATGAAAACTTGATTGCTCATTGCATTGCACAAGATGTATTCTACACTGTCACCAACTCTGCATTATCTGCTCGTCAATTTCATGAGATGTCGGTTACATTGAATGTTTTCCAAAATCGTGTTGTTGAGCTTGAGGGGGAGAATTTCAAATTACATGAGAAGATTCAAAATGATGACCATGATAACATGGTCAGGCATCTGTCAAAACTAGAGGTTGATAATCTTAATTTGCAATTAAAGTGTCAACATTTAGAAGAAAGAATTAAAATCTCAAATGCCAAGACATCTTCGGATGCTCCTGAATTTGATGCATATTTTGAATTAGCCAAACATGATGAAAAGATTCAAGCTCACACTAACACGATTCGGAAACCGAGGCTTCAAATTGCCCAATTGAAGTCAAACAAGAGTGATGTGATTAGCACCCAAACACCACAGTCTGTAGATTATCAGAATTTTCAATTTCAAGATACCATCAATAAATTGCAACATGAAAATGATTGGTTTCGTGCTGAAAATTCGAAAGTTAAACAACATTACAAAGAGTTATATGATTCAATTAAGATCACACGTGATATAAACAATGAAAAGATAACTTCTTTGCTAAAAGAGATTGAGAATCTAAAGACTCAGGTGAAAGGGAAAATGCCAATCATTACTTGTGATAATGTTGTTCAAAAGGTTTCTGCTTGTAAGAAGTACGCAATTGATGCTGTGAATATTCCTCTTTCCCTTAGGAATAATAAGTTAGTTCATAGAGACTATCTTAAACATCTTAAGGAGTGCCTTGACTTGCTTCGTGAAACCATTGAAGAGGATAGGATAGCAAAACCACTTGATGATGCTATTATAGGTGCCTGCTTTCTCACTAATAGATCTCAGGAACTCTTAGAATATGCTATTGGTACATGTCCTAAAATTGATAACAAGCGAGATAGGTCTACTGCATCATCATCTATGACTAAGAACAAGCATGTTACCTTTGCGGTACCCTTGGAAACTTCAGATCCCAGCACATCAAAACATGTTCAGCAACCAGAAGTGAAAAAGACTAAAATTCCCATTAGTCCGTCTACAGAAGTAAATAGTGACACTAAAGCTAGAGAGTCTAAACCAAGGAGAAATAGAAGGAATTATAGGACTTCACCTGCTAAAAGTGTTCCTAAAATGAAAGTAGACGACCACATGAGGAAAATTAAGTCCAACTTGAGCAAAAAGAGTCATAATTCAAAACCAAATTCACTTTGCAAAACATGTAATGAATGTCTAATCTCGAGTAATCATGATTAATGTGTTGAGAAATTTCTGAAGTCATTTAACAAACCCCCGGTTATGAAAGTTTGGAGAGCTAAACAATTTAAGCAAGTTTGGAAAGCAATAGGAAAATTGTTGGCTAATGTTGGTTATCAATGGAAGCCCACTGGAAGGAAATTCACTTTAGGAGAACAGTGCCCTTTAACTAGGATAACCAATTCTAAAGTAGTGCCTATTAAGGAATGGAAGCCAACTGGTAGAACTTTCCCTTTGGAAACCCAATGTCCTTTAACTAGGCCCATTGCATCTATTAGTGAAATTTCCACCATTGAAACGAATGCACCTAAGGTCGTAGTGGCTCCAGAACTTGTTTGCACTAACCAACTGGAACCCAACTCAAATTGGGGATCCGACACTCCAAATTTTCTGCTCTCGTCTGTTTCCAAATGCAGGTCGTACATTTCTTCCCTTGATATTTGGACTCAGGATGCTCTAAACATATGATTGGGGATCGCTCAGGGCTCGAGAACTTCATGAATAAGGTTATCGGAACAGTTAGATTGGGGAACTACCACTTTGGGGTAATTATGGGTTATGGAGATTATATTTCTGGTGATAGCTAATTTCGTGGGTATACTATGTTGAAGGACTTGAGCATATTCTATTCTCTGTTAGTCAATATTTTGATTCCGATCTTGATGTTGCCTTCAGAAAACACACATGCTTCATCTGAGAATTGGATGGTATTGATCTTCTTAAAGACAGTCATGGCACAAATCTATACACCTTTTCTATCGAAGTCATGATGCGGTCCTCTCCAATTCGCCTTCTCTCAAAGGCCTCAAAGAACAAATCGTGGCTATGGCAACAAAGTTTTAATCACTTGAACTTTAGTACCATCAATGATCTTGCTCGCGATGACCTTGTATGAGGTCTACCCAAATTAAAGTTCGAAAAAGAACATCTTCGTTCGGCTTGTCAACTGGGTAAACGAAAGAAGCATACTCACAAACCCAAAATTGTCAACACCAACATGGAAGTTCTTTACACCCTTCACATGGACCTTGGCAATCCAATGAGTGTGTAGAGTATAAATGGGAAGTAATATGTACTCGTTGTTGTCTACGAATACTCTCGGTTTACATGGGAAAAGTTTTTGGGAAGCATGGATGAAACTCAAGAGGTCTTCATCAAACTAATCAAGCAATTGCAAATGAAACTCATCCGGAAAAGTGCTCCACGCATTCCTCAGCAGAACGGCGTTGTCATAAGACGAAATCGTACTCTTGTGGAAGCTGCAAGAACCTTGCTAATGTCTTCTATAGGCTCCGATGTTTCTTTGGGCAGAGGACATTGCTACAGCTTGTTACACCCAAAACCGATACTTGATACATACTCTTCACAACCAAACTCCATATGAGCTGATGCATGGCATGAAACTGGATATCTCCTTTCTATGAGTGTTTGGTGGTTTACGCTACCCTACAAAATGAAAGTCAAGATCTGGGAAAGTTAAAAGCTAAAGCTGGTATTGGATTCTTCGTTGGTTATGCTTCAGATAGTAAGGGATACCGAATCTACAACTAACGAACCCGATAAATCCTCGTAACCATTCACGTCACATTCGTTGAGCTGACCGAGCAAATGGCTCCTGTACACATCAGTGCAGGACCCGCGTCTAAACTTTTGTCCCCTGAACCAATCAGTTCAGGCCTTGTACAGTATTCCACGCCTGCAGTACTTTATGCACCTCCTAGAAACGAGCATTTGAAGATCTTATTTGAACCAATGTTTGTTGAATAATTTGAGACACCTACTGATGATACACCGACACCACCAGCTGCTGCTGCTCCAGTTCTGTACAACTCAAATGGTCCATCAGTGTTTATTTGAATTGATCAAGAGGCTCCATCTGCTAGTTATTCACCATCATCATTAAATCTTCAATCTCCTTTTGTACATCAAGGCACTGCAGTCAACAATTCTTTTGAAGTGAATTCATTTGCTCCTCATGAGTATGCTCTGTTCAAGAACCTATTTGATCCTGAATCTTCTTCTGAGACACCTTCTTCAAGGGATACAAACATGACTTCCTCAGGTTCCTACCCTCAACCACATCAAAATCTTAGAAAACGGACCGATGATCATCCAATTGACAACATTATTGGGAATCTTTCTCGACTGGTATTCACACGAAGGCAACTTACCACCTTTGCCTTGTGGTGATTTTATAATTCCGTACTATCCAAAGTCGAACCCAAAGATGTCAAGACTGCTATCTCAAAAGACTTTTGGGTTAATGCGATGCATGATGAAGTTCGCAAGTTCGATCGAGTTGAAGTATGGGAATGGATACTATCTCCAGACTGTGCAATGATTATTGCTCTAAGTGGATCTTCAAAGTGAAACTTGATGAGCATGATGTCATTCTGAAAACAAGGCAAGGCTTTCTAAGGGATATCGTCTGAAAGAAGGCATTGATTTTAAAGAATCTTTCACTCCAGTTGCTCGCATTAAAGCTATCAGAATATTTCTCGCAAATGCAGCAAGTCAGAGGATGACAGTCTATCAAATGGATGTGAAAAATTACATTTCTAAATGGCAAGCTGAATGTAGTCGTTTACATCAGTCAACCTGAAGGATTTGTGGATATTGATCGTCCTATCCATGTCTTTCATCTGACAAGGGCTCACTATGGCCTAAAGCAGGCGCCTAGGACATGGTATGATACACTATCAAAGTTTATCCTGGTAAATGGATTCTTCAAAAGTGTGGTGGATTAAGTTGAGAAAGGGGTAATGGAACTTTTACTTCGTGAGGATAGAATTTCAGCTGGCTGATTCCTTCACAAAAGCACTTCTAAGAGAACGGTTTCAATCCACTCTCTTATAATTTGGAATGAAGAGTCCTTCGCCAGTATCTCTCAAACGTCTTTAGGAAGAGAATGAGGAGAAATGGTTTTGCTTCGCATATCCTTGTATATATCTTATACCATATAGAAAATAGAAAAATATAAAACCTATAAAACCCATAAAAAACAGAAAAATCATAAAAATCCAAAAATATTCTTCTCACGACATGTCTCTTGTGTAATCAATATTATGTACGTTTCTAGAAATGTCATTCAATAATGACACGGAAACATACATATGCTTGAGCAAGAGTTTTCATTTTAACATCAAATAATGTTTCTTCTCTAAAACATGTCGTTTCTCAAAATATTCCTTCAAATTATGGCTTGTAGTCATTTCAGACTACAACCCGGACTTTAAAATTATGGCTTGCTATTACTTCAGATAGCAACCCGTTTTTCAAAATGGGGAAAACACGTCATCAAAAAGACGGTTGTTCCTTCTACCGGGTGAAGTTCATCCGGGCATGGATTACTTTACATCCGTGCACCCTCGATCTAATGTACGCTTCAGTGCATTATTTCTTGAGAAAGAAGAGAAATCTTCTTCTTATCGCCAAATACTTTCCCTTCTATGATTTTTCCGGAAAGTATTTGTGCAAAACTTGGTGGTACCATGAGATTTTGTTTGGAAATCAATTTGAATTCAAACGTTGATAAAATTTTTCACTCAATTAATGACATAACTTATTTATGTGTTAAACATCCGTCATTGATTGAGGGGGAGAGTGATTTCTCAAAATTTTATGTATCATCAAAACTCCCCACACTTTGTACAAAACAAAAGCAACAATGCGATTTATGATGGTTATGTGTCAGAATGAGTAAATTTTCAAAGAGTTTTCGTTAAAACTTTGAATCTTTTTCAAACTCTTCAAATCTGACACATAACAACCTCCCTCACAGATTGAGGGGGAGCAGAAAAAGTTCCTTTTATCAGAAAATATTAAAATTGACCGCATTTCTCTCCCAAAAACGTTTTCTAAATTATTTAAATCAATTGAGATCAAAAATCTTGAAAGATTTGAAATTTTTGATTGGGGGAGAGAATGTGATTTAAATATGAAATCTGATAATCAAAAGTGATCTTTTGTACTCAATAATAGGCTCCCGCATATGTGCTAAACACTTTCTTATATCGATGCACATATTGAGGGGGAGCAAAAGGCGTTTGTGGAAGTAATACCTAAGACCGACCATTTATCTTTATGCATGGAGTTATAAGGACGGTTAAGGTTAGGTATAAGTTCCCATGATCCACCAGAACCGTAAGGATCTTCCCAGAGACAATCCATAGATAGATTAGAAGTCCTTAGGAATGATTGGAAAAAAGGAGAAAAGTGAGAAAGGGAAGAGTGCGGACTGAGATAGAGCTAGGACTGGAACAAACCCAACAAGGTTCTAGTGGTGAAGTCTCGGTAAGCACTGAAGGGGTTGAAGAATGAAAAAGAAATGAAATGAGAAAGGGTGAAAAGAAATAGCCCTCCAAATATTCAACCTTAGGGCAGAAACCGGGTTCAATTCATAATCTACTGGCGGTTACTAAGGTAACACCGGTATTGAAGACAAGACGTCATGGACCCAGTGACGCACTGCACTAAACTTCCCAACCACTCAAGTTCTCTTAAAAGAGCTAGTTTCATTCTCACGGGGAACCCTGTGCAATGTATCGACCGCTAATTGCGAGCTATGTTGATACCTAAACAGGAGACGCCTCCCCAGTCTCCAGGAGAAAATCAAAACGCACTATTGAGTCTAGAGCCATGAGATCATCCATAAATCTCGATAGGACACATTCCAAATATGCTTATTGTTTCACACAATGTGGAAAATAAGATAAAAGATTTAGAGTCCTACGCATTATCCTCGTGGTATTGCCAAAACATCTGAGTGATATGTAAATATTAACAATGAGGATGGAAATCCTTCTAGAGCGAACATCACTCAAGCTCTTGGTAGGTGACATATGAGATCCACCTTGGATCAATGATCAAGTGACAACTGGAAAGCAACAATGGTGCGATTCATAATTGAATCAAACTTGTTCCAGGAAATGGATTGACGGATACTTTTGCTAAAACCTTTCAATGTGCTCACTTACTAATTTTTCGAGTACATTGATTGTGTAATATCTTTCAAACAAAAGTATTTTTGATGGAAATGTGATTCAAAGTATAAAACTCTCATCGTGTCTCAAAAATGTTTATCATAGGACACGCGAGTGATTTCTATAAATCTATTTCTCATCAATCCGTGAATGTGTATTCACCGATTCACTCTATCGTGCTGTCTGCTTTGAGACGCTCTGGTATGAGAACATGCTAAGTATGAAGATTCCAAAGTGGATTCTTTGCAAAATTCATTACTACAAGCTGGAAATTCCTGTCAAGGAGAGTCTTCTTTAAAAGAGACTCTACCTGATCACATGTCGGTTTTCACAAAACCGGAGGGTAGTCTGTCCTCGCAGAATGAATGACAAAGCCAAATTCGTTCTCTATCTTTATTGCTAACTGTTTTATTTCAGGGACACATATAAAGATGGCGTTGATGGCCCCAGTTTCCAGCTGAATCGGGTCAATCCATACCTCATGCTCACACATCCTCCACACTATCAATGAAGATGAGAGACTTGCTACAATAAATGTTGAGAGACTACCAACAACATTTTCACAACTCTGATGAAAAAGTCTCCTGATCCACAACTCTAATGTAAAGTCTCATGATCCAGAAAGGTGTGAGCATGATGGTCCTAAAGTCACTACATCACATGAAGGCGATACTACTGAGGATGAGCTTGGAGATTTACCATGGCTGATGATCTCAAAGAAGCTCAAAGATCACACAACTCAAAGGAATCCAAATCACAAGTTCGTTTGCTTGAAGTACAAAGTGTGCAGAAAAGTGAAGAATCAGATCCTACGAGCTACAGAGACGTAAGAATACTTAAAGACCAAAGAGCTTAATTTCAAAGGTGACCTCGCTTAGGGGGAGATTGTTAGGAATACAAATATTCCTGTAAAAGTCTCGGTCACCTAATTATTGTAATGGCATTGTATGTTAGCTCGTAATTAGTTAATTATCATATTAGAAGTAGTTTAGTAATCACTTGTGGAGTCGGGTCGGGTCTTTACCCACTGTCAGCCCGATCCACAGCCCGTTTGATAGGGCGTTTAGTTGGTTGTATAAATACCCCTCTCCACTAGTGGAGAGGGTTGGACCTTTTCACACACTTAATCTAACATCTTCTTCTTTCTCTCACTAAAGGCTCCCACTTCTCTCTACTTCATATCTCTAAACTTTATCTACTAATTCGATCCATAAATTACAAGAACCATACGTGTTTAAGATTATGAGTATCCTACAATTCACTCCCAAAGTACCTAAAATCACAAAAGGAACGATTTAGGGCAATATTTGATCAAATAAATTCAATTCCGGCCTTAAATGACCCCCTAAAAACGGTTCATTTTTCGCCTCATCAATGACTGTTTGTGGAAAACTAGAAGGGGGGTTGAATAGTTTACCGCTTTTTAACTTGATTATCCTTTAAAAACTTTACGTTTGTTTAAAGATATAAACACAACTTTACTTGTTTAATTCTTTGAAAAGCTTTATGTGTGAATAACAATTCTAACTACAACTTTACATGTTTAATTCTTTGAAAAGCTTTGCGTGTGAATAACAATTCTAACTATAGACAATATGTAATAAGCAAAGACAAAGAAAGAAACGATCAAACCACAACACGATAGTTTATCGTGGTTCGGCTACAAGGACTCTTTTTCCTTGCCCTACATCCACGCCCCGAGTTTCCAACTTGAGAGTTATAAGCACTAATCAACAAGCTCCTTTCCCGGTGGAGAAACCTTTACAACATCGCTTACACTTTTACCGACACTAAGCTAGATGTCGAGTTCTTTTACAAGGGTACAACCACTCTCCCATCGTCGCTTACACTTTTACCGATACTAAGCTAGATGTCGAGTTCTTTACCAAGGGTACAACCACTCCCGTTAGTTCTTTTACAAGGGTACAACAACTCCCAACACACTATGTATTTTGAGGCCTAAAATACTAACCGATCACTTCTACACACATGATACAAATGAAGTATTAACTACCAAAGCTTATACATTACAAAGATACCAAGTCTTGCAACTTTAGAGTTGAAGCTTGTAACTTCTTGAATGATCTTGTGAATTCCCTTGCTACATAAGTGGATCACACAAGTCAAATGTTACTGAGTTAGTTGAGAGAGTATATGAAAATATATGTCCTAAGGTGATGACCAAAACAAACAAGTGGCTTGGTATTTATAGTAAAACAACCAGCAGGTCTGGCGGATACGGCGGAACCCTCAGATGGGTTCCGCCCGTGTACCCCCATGGTTCCGCCAGGCTTGCAGTAGGTTTTACCATAAATAATCCAAACCAACCAAAGTCACATCAACAACAACTAGTCAAACACATTGAATCCACTTTGGAAAGCTTCCAAAAGTGTGTAAGATGTTATGGCAAGTCAAACACACAAGCTTGCCATAAATGTATGATGTGACAAGACACTTTCTAATTAAAGAAATAAAAACAATGTTTTGTTTAAAAAGAAATGTAAACCTTAGTTAAACAAGACTTAAACACTAAAGTGATGATTTACTATTAGCTAAAGTTCATACTTTGTCATTAACAAAACTTAGCAAAGATCGTAAAATATAAATAATGTTTTAGGCGATATTTGTATTAACAATCTCCCCCTTTTTGTTGGTGACAAAACATAAACTTTATTTATATGTAAGCCACTAGTTTTAGTGTTAAGTCTTATAAAGTTAGTATAAAAACTTATTTTTGCTAAGATGATGTGATATGCAAGAGTTAAGAAAAAAAAATTGGAACAAGTTTGTATATAAATTCTCCCTCTTTTTGTCGAAACAAAAAGAAGAGTAGTGAAGAGGAAGTATGCACTTGCTCCCCCTTGGACGATACTCCCCCTAAATGGAGTGCCAAGAGAGGAGACATGGATTTTGAACCTACAAGAAAAAAATGTTAGTTGCCACACAAGACATGTCATGAAAGCATTTCATGTCTTAAAACACAACTAAGAGTTGCGAAGCGGAATAATGCAATACTCATGCTCCCCCTTGAATATTACTCCCCTAAATGGAGTATCAAGGAAAGAAAACATGGATAATGATCCTACAAAAGAATGGTTAGTTTCTAAAACACAAGATATATGTATGCTACCATGGTGAGGTATAGTTTACTCATTATACCTAAATGGTCAACAAACAATGCAAACCTTGTAGTAGAATGAAATTCATTTCATGTAAAATTTTGACTTTTTAAAAAGTCAAAGACAAGAAATTAGGACGACATCATCCTACTTCTTAAAAATAAAGAAAAACTAAAAATAAACTAAGAACATAAAATGCTACAAGAAAATCATCATTTTCCTTAATGAGAAACATTTTCCAAAAACAAGGCTAAGGTTGTTTAAGGATGAAAATGTGTGTTGAAGGTTGTAGCGGGCTTTATTTTGAAGGTTGAGAGGGTGACACGGGTTTTGGTTTGTTGGTTTAAATGGGAAACATTTTCCAAAAGAAACGGTTTTGTTTCATTTTTGGAGACTCTAAGGTTGAGGTGGGTGAGACAAGGATTGTAGATGATCCAAAATGTGGTTTAGTATAAACCTCATTTCTTCGGATAGCTCGCGAATTTCTGTTCAACACCTTTCACTCATGTGAGCGGTTCTTTCGCAATGTCCACAATCATGACGGGGAAAGTTTGGTGGAAGAGAGGTTTGATTTGTTGGTGGTGGATGGTTTGAACTTGAAGGAGAAAATGTGGATGGTTGAGAGGTGTTTTTGGTTCCTTCACTAGATGAGTGTAGTGTTGTTTGTAAAACCATAATATGGTTGATTTGAGAGTCAACCATACGTTTGAAGGCATGAAGGTGGTTTAAATGAGTGTCAATCTCATCATTAAGGGTTGGAGGTTTTTCCCATATGGATGCTTCTATTTTCTTATAACAAGAAAGTAGAGATTCAAATTGTTGGGAATGTTCTTGTGGTGATGGTTGTTGTTATTGTGGTTTTTGTTGTTGTGGTTGTTGGTTTTGAACAAAATGGCGGAAGCTTGGTTCTCCGGAAGGATTACCATGAAGGTCTTTGTAAATTGGGTGAAACACAAATGATTGTGAGTGTGTATGACCTTGATCATTTGGAAAAATTGATGGTCTAGCATAACGGTAAGCCAACCGTTCTACTAATGATGGTTGATGGGGTTCATCATCTAATTGCTCACTAGGTTGTTGTTGGGTTTCCATTTGAGCAATGGTGTCAAATAGTGACAAGGATGGTGGGTTTGATGATTTAGGTGATAGGTATTCTAATGTTTCTAAATAGTTAAGTGGTGATGTTGGTGGTGTATGAAAAAGTTCCATTGGTGTAAGTGGTGGTGATTGGGGTGATAAAGTTTTTGATGATAGAGCTTGTTGAGATGGTGATGTTGAATTGCTTGAAGGTCTAGTTGGTGGTGGAATAGTGGCTATGCTGGTGTTGCAATGTGGTGGAGAGGGTGTTGGAGTAGCAAGATTAAGCAAATCTTGAATAGTGATCACATTGGTATTGCAAGGTGTTGAGGATGATGTTGAGGTAGTAAGGTTAAGGAAATCTTGAATAGGTGAAGAAATGTTAAGTGAAGCATCACTTGAAGATGATGAGCTTGACTTGACGGTTTTGTTGAAGCAACAAGGTTTAACACTAATCTTAGTGGTTTTTGCCAAAGATTTTGATGACTCGGATGAGGTGTTGGATTTAGTCATTTCAAAGGAGTGGTTTTGAGGTTTTGAGAGAGGAAATTTTGATGGTGATGGTATGATTTGAATTGTTGCAAAACTTTCAAATTTAAAGGGTGGAAGAGATGTTGAAATGGGTGTTTGGATTTGATGTTCTACCATTCATAGATTGAGGTTTCAAATGATTTAGAAAAATTTCATGAACATGTCAAATCATTGGATTTCAATCCAATGGAATTGGGTGGAGTGAAAGACCAACATATGCACTCAATGCTTTGTGATCATGGGAAGTGATTAGGTTGAAAATGTTCCAATGGTTTGAAGGATCCTTTAAAAGGGTTCCTTGGGTTAGTTATGTTTGAATTTGAATTTTTGGCGGGAAGTGACATTCTAATTGTTTTAGTGAGTGAGAGTTGTCCTAATATGGTTATTGCAGGTAATGGAATATGTTTCTCACTAAAGATAATGGTTTGACACTTTACAAGTTTTGAACTTAAGAAAAATGACAACAATTTTCTGCAGGTGACTGGCGGAACCCTCGCGAAACACAGGCGGAACCCTATTTTGGGTTCCGTCTGGTCCGTTGGGCCATTTCTGGGTTGCCCAGAAATTACACTGGCGGAACCCATTTGAGGGTGCCGCCAGATCCGCCAGGTCTGGAAAAACAGACAGTCCACTAATTTGACCCGCAAGACGATTTTCAAATTTTTTGAAAACTCTTAAAAAATAAAAATTTATTATATGTCTGATTAGGAAATGCAAAAATTTGGCATGTAGACATTCATATCATAGGACTTTGACCGGGGGATAGCGATTTTCACTAAACTTAGTGAAATTAACTATAAGCATAAAAATTGACAAACATTTCAAATATTGTCATTATGCATAAAAGCTCATACAAAACATAATTCGATAAACGTAATAAAGCATGAACGTGAAAAACAATATAAATCATATAGTTTAACACATACAAGGTTCTAAAACCTTCATAAGCCAAACACTCCTTAATCACGCTTCTCACAACCGGTCTATCTTCTTATTGAGCTTGCTTAGGTACCTTCCAAAGCACTTGAAAATTCCTTTGGTTTGCTTGAACTCTTCGAATGCATTGTCAATGATGGGGAGTTCTTGGAGGTAGTCTAAAGGAGGTAACTTAGAGTTAGGAAGTTTATCGTCCTCGCTCATGTCGGATGAGGATGATGATGGTGAAGGTGAGCGAGTACGTTTGCCCTTAGCTTTGAAGACTCGTTTATCACTAAGAGGGACAAAGATGTGAGGAACGAAAGAATAGTCAAGGCGCATTCCCTTATAGTTAGGAGGAATGGGTGAGATTGCTCTAAAGAGGTGGGTGAGAAGCATTCCATAAGGAAGAGCGGTTGTTCCAACTAAGGGTATGTCGGCCATTCTTTTGGCTAGGTAGTAGGCTAAGTTAAAGGGTTGACCGGTGGAAATGCTATAGAGCATGCAGCAAAGACATGTGTTGACATGATCTCTATTTCCTATGGAACTTATGACGTTAGCTCTAAGAATTTCTTCCCACTTCTTAAATTGTGGTTTAAGCTCATTGAGCTCCATACCAAAAGGATCCTTATCCACATCATTCCCCGAACGATTCTTCCTAGTGGTAGAGGTTCTAACAAAGAGATGTTCTTTAATTGTTTCCTTACTAGCAAGAGGGTTGTTGTATGGATGAAAACGCTCAACAGAATCAAGGCTTGAAATAGGCCACTTATTCGTGTAGAGACAAGTACCCGCATTTAGGACACCAAGAATGATAGCTAAGTCTTTTAAATCTAAGAAATTTGGTATTTGATTGGTTGTGGAAAGGCTTATGGTTGCATAGAATTCTAAGATGAACCTAGGACAAATTGTGTTGGGTTTGAAACTACTGCTAAGTGAAACTACTGCTGAGAATGAAACTGCTGCTAGTAGTAATGATTCTGCTACTAAGTGAAACTGCTGCTGAAGTTAAATGCTGCTGACAGAATCTACTACTGAAGGGATAAGAATGTCTACGGTCTAGATAAACATAGAATAGATTGTGTAAATATTATATTTATCTAGAATATTCTTATCGTGTAGAGAAAGGTATTGTAAACCTAGTAGGATTCCTTAGTCTATAAAAGGAGGATCCTAGGGTTAGTTTATGTACGTATTATTATTCACTTCAAGGTTGTAAAACCCTAGCATTGTTAAGTGCTCGTATTAATAATATTGAAGTGTTGAAAGAGAATCATTATTCTTCTTAAGTTAAGCTTTTACATTCCGCATATTAGCTTAAGTGTTTAATCAAGTTAACTTCTATACAAGATCGTTTAAGCTCAACTAGGATCAACAAGTGGTATCAGAGCTTGTGATCTAGAAGTTATTATCAAGAAGATTTTGTTTCTTAAAAAATTTGTTGTTCCAAATCTATTGCTAAGATGGGTGATGAAACTCATATGGTGACTGCTTCAAGGGTGCCCATGCTAAATCCTTCTGAGTATGAGTTATGGAAGAGAAGAATCAGACAGTACATTCGCATGATTGATTTCAACATGTGGAATGTGATTGTTAATGGTGACTCTGTACCTGAGAAGAGTTCTGATGGGAAGGAGATACCAATTAAGTCTGCTGAAGCTAACGCAGTAAGGAAGATGGAAATCAAAGCACACAGTATTCTCTTAATGGGAATACCTAATGAATTCCAAATGGACTTTGATGACTGTGAATCTGGAAAAGAATTGATGGATGCTGTTGAATTCAGGTTTGGAGGGAATGAAGCTACTAAGAAATCCAGGAAAAACATGCTGAAGCATCAGTTTGAGAATTTTACTTCTGAAAGTGGAGAGAAGATAATTGACACATACAACAGGCTAAACCAACTTGTTAGTCATCTAAAGCTTGTTGGCTATGTGGTTCCACAAGAAGATGTAAACCTAAAGTTTCTAAGAAGTCTTGCACCTGAATGGAGTATGCACACAGTTGTGTGGAGGAATAAACCTGATTTTGAAACTATGAAGTTGGAGAGTCTCTACAACAATTTAAGAGTGTATGAATCAGAACTATCTACCTCTTCTACTTCATCTTCTGGTACTCAAAATCTTACCTTTGTATCCTCTAAAGTAAAAGGATATCAAGAATCTCACTCTGCTGCTCATTCTACTGCTTATGGAGTATCTGCTGCTGATGGATCTGCTGCTAGTTCAAATGATAAGATTTCTACCAGTGATATTGCTTTGTGTGCATTCTTGGCTGAGCTCACAACTACTATAAGGTCACATGTCATTAATCAAGACTTGGATTATATTGATCCTGATGATCTTGAAGAAATTGATCTTAAATGGCAAATGGCTATGTTGACCTTGAGGGCAAGAAAGTTCTTGAAGAAGACTGGAAAAGAAGTCAAGTATAAAGCTAAGGACAGTCCAGGCTTTGACAAATCAAAGATAGAGTGCTACAATTGCAACAGGAAGGGACATTTTGCCAGAGAGTGTAGAGCTCCAAAGAAGAATGTTGATGTTACAAAGAAGGTTGCTGAAGAATCAAAGACTGCACTGGTATTTTGTGATGGACTGGGAGATTATGATTGGAGTGATATGGCTGAAGAAGAACCAAATTTCTCTTTGGTAGCTGTTGCTCAACCCAAAGTGCAGAATTTTGCACTTATGGCCTATGGTTCATCATCAGGCTCTGACTCTGAGGTATCCAATGATTCAGACTTATCTGTGTGTTCTTTTAAATCTTGTGCTGATACTATAGAAGAACTTAAGTCTAGGAATGAGAGTTTAAATAGATAAATTGAACACCTAAAACTTGATAACTTAGGTTACAAAGTAGGTATTCAAAATGTTGAAAGAAGGTTAGAATATCTCAAAGAGTGTGAAAAGGAATATGTAGATCAACTTAATCTCAGAGATATAGAAATTTTTAAGAAAAACAGTGAAGTAGAAGTTCTTAAAAATAAGTTAGAAGAAGCAGAAAAAGAAAAAGAGGAAGCTCTTGCTGATAAAGATAAACATGTAGTAAGAGTACAAAAACAACAATATGCTTTTGATTTGGTTCATAAATCTATAGAGAATACCTTGATGAGAAAAGGTAGTGGAATTGGGTATAATGAAGTGGCTCCTCCAGCCAAAAGTGCTTTTGCTCCACCAGGAAAAGAACTATCCTTCATTAGTGAGCTAAATATTGAAAAACCTGTAGGTGAATGTAGCACAAGTGTTAATGAAACACCTAAGGTTGAGGCTAGAAAATTTCCTAAAGCTCCTATTATAGAAGATTGGTATTCTGATAGTGATAGTGATGAGGAACAGGTTAAACCAGAACAAAGTGTAAAAAAGGAAGAAATTCCTACAAAGTTTAAACCTAAAATTGAACAGGTTAAGTTTGTCAAACATGTATTAGGAAATAACTTCTCTAGGAAAATGGTAGAGTACAATGAGGTACCTAGAGAACAGATGGAAAGGTTCAATAATAAGCCTAGGGGAAATCAGAGAAACTTCAACAACCTAGTTTCACACAAATTAGGTAATCAGTTTCAACTACAAAAGAAGGCTTGTTATAAGTGTGGTAGCTTTGACCACTTGATTGTTAGATGTCCTGAACACCAAAAGCCTATTTGGAATCAATACACTAGGGTGAATCACAAATATGTAACTAAACAAACTCCCCCACATCCTAATAGAAATATGGTTCCAAGAGCTGTTTTATTGAGATCTGGTGCAACTAGATCTATTTATGCTGCTAAATCAAATGGTGTGTTCAAAACCACAACTGGTTCTTCTATTGGCTCTACTGCTAGTAAGCATTCTGCTGCTAGTATGCACTCTGCTGCCAGTAAGCAACCTGCTGCTAGTACAAAACTTTCTACTTCTGGGCCAAAAGTTTTAACAAATACAGTTGTTGGTAATCACTTTTATGCTATTAAGGCCTCAGCTTGCTGGACTTGGAAACCAAAAACTATTGGTTCAAATTCTGTTTCCAAGAATAGTAGTGCATCAAGTGATTTAAAGAAATTTGATTATGTTGATGCACAGGGCAGATCCAAGTCAGTAATGGCTTGGGTCGTCAAGAGGAACTAATGTCTCTACTTTTCATGTGCAGGTAATTCTACTGGATGAGCTTAAGGATATGGTTATTGTTGACAGTGGATGTTCTGGACACATGACAGGAGATGAGTCTCAAATTGAAGACTTTGAGGCTTTTGATGGTGGTTATGTTGCTTTTGGGAATGATCCAAAAGGTGGAAAGATTGTTGGAAGAGGAACTCTAAAAACTGGAAATTTGGAATTTGAGAAGGTGTTTCTTGTGAAAGGACTTAAGTTTAACCTTTTTAGTGTCTCACAAATGTGTGACAAAAAGAACTTTGTTCTTTTTACAGACACTGAGTGTATGATCCTTTCTCCTGACTATCTGTTGCCAGATGACAAATCTGTGCTTTTGAAGGTCCCGAGAAATGAGAATATATACAGTGATCATATTAAGAACATTGTTCCTAAGAGGGATTTGACTTGTCTAATTGCAAAGGCCACTGTTGATGAGTCCAAATTATGGCATAGGAGATTGGGACATCTGAACTACAAGACCATGAACAAATTGGTAAAAGGAAACCTGGTCAGAGGAATGCCTACAAAGACTTTTGAAAATTGTGAAACTTGTGTTGCCTGTCAAACGGGTAAACAACACAGAGTTTCATTCAAGTCCAAGACTGTGAATACAAATACTGAGCCATTACACTTACTACACATGGATTTATTTGGGTCTGTATTTGTAAAAAGCTTGAACAAGAAGTCATATTGTCTTGTTGTCACTGATGACTTTAGCAGGTTCACTTGGGTATTCTTTCTAGCCACCAAAGATGAAACTCCAGAAATACTCAAGGCATTCATTACAAGAGTTGAAAACCTGTACAATCACAAGGTGAAGATAATCAGATGTGACAATGGTACTGAGTTCAAGAACAGTGTGATGAATCAATTCTGTGTGGAAAAAGGAATTCTTAGACAGTATAGTGTAGCAAGAACTCCACAACAGAATGGTGTAGCAGAAAGAAGAAACAGGACATTAATTGAGGCTGCAAGAACAATGTTATCTGATTCAAAACTACCTATACCTTTTTGGGCTGAAGCTGTGAACACTGCATGCTTTGTGCAGAACAGAAGTAAGGTAGTCAAGCCTCACAATAAGACTCCATATGAGTTATTTCATGGAAAGAAGCCACTGATTGATTTTCTCAAACCATTTGGATGTCCTGTTACAATTTTAAACACTAAGGATCAGCTAGGCAAGTTTGATGAAAAAGCTGATGAAGGTAATTTGGTTGGTTACTCTGTAATTAGTAAAGCTTTCAGGGTATACAACAAGAGAACCAAACATGTAGAGGAGAATTTACATATCAAATTTTCTAAGAACACATCTAATCCTGAAGGAAAAGGACCAGAATGGCTGTTTAATGTTGATATGCTTACCAAAACAATGAATTATGTACCAGTCATTGCCAGTGTTGACAAACCACAAGAAGAATTTGTTTTGGTTGAGAAACTAAAGGTTGGTCCTACTTTACTACCCTTTCAGTCAGATCTAAGTCCTAAAGAAGATGTTGTTACTCAAGAGAAACCTAAGGAAACTGAAGAAGGTATTGAGATACCTATTGAAGCAGAAAAAGAAACTAATGAAGTTCCCAAAGTAGTTGTTGATGTCTCTCCTACAAGGCCAGAAGACTCTGCTGCTGACTCAGAAGACTCTACTGCTAGGCCAAAAGCTACAACTACTGCTCCACCAAATTCTGCTGCTAGGCCAGAAGACTCTGCTGCCAAGCCTACTAACTCTACCGCTACTTCAATGTTTCCTAATTTGGGCACTCAGGGTAGATTTATTGATGATTCTATCTATCCTGATGATCCAAATATGCCTGATCTTGAGAATATTTATTATGACACAGATGATGATGCACTTGATGGTAAGTTATTTGGAGCTGATGCAGACATTACTAATTTGGAACTCAATATTCCTGTTAGTCCCACACCTACCACAAGAGTACACAAGGATCATCCCAAAGACCAAATTTTGAGTGATCCACAATCATCTATTCAAACTAGGCAGTTGACTAAAGCACTGAAAGATCTTCAACATCAAAGTTTCTTTGCCAGATCTCTGCATCAAAGAAATAGTCATAAAGATCTTCAGAATTGCCTGTTTGGATGTTTTCTTTCTCAAATTGAACCCAAAAACACTTACAAAGCCTTACAAGAAGCAAGTTGGGTGGAAGCAATGCAAGATGAGCTTCTACAATTTAAGCTACAAGAAGTTTGGACTTTGGTTGATTTGCCAAATGGAAAAAGAGTGATTGGCACTAAATGGGTTTTCAGATGCAAAAGAGATGAGAGAGGAATTGTCATAAGGAATAAGGCAAGGTTAGTAGCACAGGGATACACATAACAAAAAGGTCTTGATTATGATGAAGTATTTGCTCCAGTGGCAAGAATAGAAGCAATTAGATTATTCTTGGCTTATGCTTCATACAAAGATTTTGTAGTGTATCAAATGGATGTAAAGAGTGCTTTTCTGTATGGGACCATTACAGAAGAAGTTTATGTGTCTCAACCACCAGGCTTTGAAGACCCTGATCATCCTGACAAAGTTTACAAGGTAAATAGAGCAATGTATGGCCTACATCAAGCTCCTAGAGCCTGGTATGACACATTGTCTACATACTTGTTAGAGTCTGGGTTTAGTAGAGGAAAGATTGATAAAACTACGTTTCTCAATAGACAAAAGGATGATATTTTGCTGGTTCAAATCTATGTTGATGATATCATCTTTGGGTCTACAAATAAAGCTATGTGTGTTAGTTTTGAGAAGCTTATGAAGGACAAGTTTGCTATGAGTTCTACGGGAGAACTCACCTTCTTCTTAGGTCTGCAAGTTACACAGAAAGATAATGGTATATTTATCAGTCAGGATAAGTATGTCAATGATATTTTGAAGAAGTTTGGATTTTAAGATGCTAAGCCTGCCAAGACTACCATGGAAACCAATAAACCATTGCTGAAAGATGAATATGGAAAGGAAGTGGATATTCACTTGTACAGGTCTATGATTGGCTCATTGATGTATCTCACAGCATCAAGGCCTGATATCATGTTTGCTGTATGTGCCTGTGCAAGATTTCAAGTGTGTCCCAAGGAATCACATCTCAATGCAGTGAAGAGAATTTTTAGATATCTAAGGCATCAACCAAAATTGGGCCTTTGGTATCCTAAGGATTCACCATTTGATTTGGTCTCCTATTCAGATAGTGACTATGCTGGAGCTTCTTTGGATAGAAAGTCTACAATAGGGGGTTGTCAATTTCTAGGAAGCAGATTGGTGTCATGGCAATGCAAGAAGCAAACAGTGGTGGCTAATTCTACAACTGAAGCTGAGTATGTGGCTGCTTCAAGTTGTTGTGGACAAGTTCTATGGATGCAGAATCAATTATTGGATTATGGGTACAATTTCATGAATACCAAAATTCATATTGATAACAACAGCACACTTTGCATAATTAAAAATCCTGTTTTTCATTCTAAAACAAAACATATTGAGATAAGACATCACTTTATCAGGGATTGCTATGAAAAGAAGTTGATCCAAATTGTTAAAGTTCATACTGATAACAATGTTACTGATCTTCTCACTAAACATTTTGATGTGGGGAGGTTTCAATTTTTAATTGCAAACATTGGTATGATAAATCTTTGAAAAACTTATCTCTTTGTTTTTGTACAAGTATGTAAAGGAATTGTGCTGCTTGTTACTCTGCTGCTTATCTTAAAGTATCTGTTTGTGATGGAATGTACTATGCTGCTATTTCTAACTCTACTGCTAGTGCATATGTTTGTTTGTCTTGTGGTGTTTGGTCTAATGTTGTGCAGGAATAAGTCTAAATGATGATTTGCAACAACCATATTAAGATAACAAAGAAGAACATCTGTCATTCATCATTTATCAAGAACAGAGGTTCATACATCAAAAGAGAAATTACAATGACTACTGCAGAAACCACAAAAGAGTGCAACAAATTCAGATAACAATAAAAACTACAAGCATTACTTCCTAGGGCATGGAAGTCCAAGAACAATCTTTCTTTCCTTAGAGAGAGGAGGGTTTGTCTTCCTTGTCTTCTTTGCCTTGGTGGATTTCTTTGGTCGTGGCCTTGATGACTGAGGCCTCTCAGGAGTGGAAGGTGGTTCATTTGGAGGCTCATCCTCATCTGATGAAGTGTAGATGAAAGGGGAAACAAGCTCCCTTGGAGATGGTTGCCTGACAGGGATCCAAGCTGTGTCTTATGATGACTCTGAAGTAGATGGAGATTTGGGGAACATCACAGCTTTACCCCTGGAAGTGCTTGGGGTTTGATTCAAACTGAGGAGATCTTTAAAGACAGGGAGATCATGCTTTCTCTTCTTAGCTTGCTCCTTGGTTCTACAACCATTATGCGGAGGACGGAAGGGAGGCACATATGTTTCATAAGGGGTCTCATCTTCCGATGCTGAATCGGATGAGATATTGATGATTTCGGGTGTTGATTTCATTATGATTTGATTGGATTTGGGTAATTGGATGTTTTGATTTGGTTGATTGGCATTTTAATTGCGATTAGGGTTTGATTGTGTTGATTTAGGGAAAATATTTAGGTGCTTTTATAGGGATTACGGCATATCATCACATTAATTGCTGAGGATTCTTGACTTTTTGACCAAGCTTATTTTGTCAACTCTGCTGCTGGATTATTTCACTCTGCTGCTAGTGTTATTGTGCTGCTACGGTTGAAAGTGTGAGGGTGGGATGTGTAACTTCTTCAATCAGTTTAAAACCTAATTGATCTTCCTAATTGGTTTTCTCATGTTTCAAATTGAAGTTATCACAAACCCTAACACTCCATCTCTCTCAAAGTCAATAATTCCCAATTTCCCTAAACCCTAACTCATGGATTGCGTTCGTACCTGGGCAAAGCAACACAACAGTGTGGTCGTTTTGGATGCAGAATCAGTTAATGAAAATGTCATAGACATGGTAAAATTTTTGAATGCTATTTCTCTTAGGTATGCACTCACTGTGAATCCTACTATATTTGCTTCCCACATCAAACAGTTTTGGCTTACCGCTAAAATCAAAACTATGAATGGGGGAAAATATGTTAGTGCCTTAGTAGATGGGCAAAAGGTTCGTGTAACTGAATCATTAATAAGAGAAACTCTTCTCTTAGATGATGAAACAGAGACCACTTGCCTGGCCAATTCTGCTATTTTTGCTGGGTTAAAAGATTTGGGATATGAGGGGAATCATACAAATTTAAAATTTCAAAAATCTCTCCTCTGTCCTCAATACAAGTTTTTGGTACATCTTCTTCTTCATTGTTTAAGTCCTAAAACTTTTGGATGGCATGAGTTTAGTACCACTATTGCTTCTGCAATGGTATGCTTAAGCAAAGGTCAACCATCCAATTTTTCAAGAATGATATTGGAAGGGATGTTTCAAAGTATTAAAGAGTCTGGTTCTTATTTGCTTTATCCAAGGTTTATACAACTCTTTGTTCAAAATCAACTTAGAAATTTTAGAGGCCATGTTGCTACCTATGATGCTCCAAAATTGGTTTCTAAAACCTTTACTTTCTTGGTTAAACATGGAAACGGTTTTTCAGGCACACATATAAATCTTACACCTTACATGGTGCAACTTGTGCAAAATAATCAGGGTGAAGGATCAGGAAATCCCACTGACTCCCATCACACACCCAATTTTACTGCATCTGCTACACAACCTAAAATACTCTACACCCATAGGAAAACCAAAAAGAACACTGATCTACCTCAGGATAGTGTTAGTATGGCTGTACCAGATGAGGCTGTCCTAGGTGATGAAGAGGACATGTTGGCAAGGGCTGTCACTACTGCTTCTAGCTTAGCAGCAGAGCAGGATAGTGATAACATCTTTAAGACCCAAACCAAGGCAACATATAGAGATGATGATTCTTCTAAATCAAATTCTCAGGATGGTAACCCTAGCCAAATGGAAAATATAGGGGGCTCAGATGATCAAACTAGGCTTGATACTGAGTTTTTGTCCCAAGATTCACCTCTCGGACCAGGTTACACAGGTCGAAGTGATAAGGACAGGCAAGTGACCAATGAATTAACGGAAACTCTTGTACATGGTGACAATGTCCATGATTCACCTCTCGGACCAGGTAACACAGGTCGAAGTGATGAGACTATTATGAAACTTATTCAGGAATTGACGGTTACTTGTACTAACTTGGGGGTGAAATGTACTACATTGGAGGACAAAGTTCTTAGTCTTTCATCTGTTATTGCTGATCAGGACAAGACTATCATCAAATTGCAAAAACAGATTAAGAACTTTCAGAAATCAAGATCTTCAACCTCTTTGAAAAGATTAAAGAAAGTGGGCACTTCTCAGATTGTTAGTTCTCCTGATGTCTCTACTCACTTGGAAGAGGATGCTTCCAAACAGGGGAGGAATGAAGAGGTAATGGGTTCAGGGGAGGCAAATTTGGAAAAGATTGATAGTGCTTTGGGTTTGAATGATGGAATGGTTTCAGGGGAGGCTCCAGTGATTGGTGATATGGATGTTGAAAGTCCTCAGGATGCTGAAAATTTTGTGGTTACTGATAAATCAGGGAATGAGGTTGTTATGGAAAAGATGATTGCTACTCAAGAAAAGGTGGTAGAACAACTTACAACTTTGGAGCCTGAGCAATTAGTGAAGGCAACAGGGTTGATAGGTGATACATTGATGAAGTTGGGAGATTTGGTGAAAAACACAAGTCTTGACTCTGCTGCTCAAGAATCTACTGCTAAGGATCTTACTAACTCTGCTGCTAGTAGATCTGCTGATGCACAAGACTCTGCTGCTGGGTCTGGTGACAATGCTGCTGCTGAAGCTATGGTATTGTTGAGTAAGAAGACTACCCCATTATCAACTCCTTCATTACCACAACAAACAACAACAACAACAATCAAATCATCAGCACCTAGAAAACCTGAAAAGGGGATTGTTATTAAGGAACCTGCTGCTCAACAAAAGAAGGTTATTTCTTCATCTTCTACTGATAAAGGCAAGGGCAAGCAAGTTGAAAAACCAAGGATTATGTATAAGGGGATTGATTTCACTGATGTACCTTTTGAGTCTTGGCCTAAGGCATTACAAGTTGAACATGATACAGCTGCTGCACTTAGAGCACAAGAGTTGATTGATATGGAAGATCAACAGTTAGCTGAGAAAGAGGCTGAAGATTTAAAGAGGTATGATGAATGGATAAATGAGAAGATCAGAATAGATGCTGATATTGAACTCAATAAGCTGATCAAGATTGAAGAAAATAAGTTCCAACTTTTGATGTGCCATCTTGGTTAAGAGAGTTTACTACAAAGAAGAGAAAAGAAAATGCTACTGCTAGAAGAAATTTTAGGATACTTAAAGGTCCAACTGTTAAACAACAAAGAAAAGAATATGAAAGGTATCTAAAGAATATGGCTGGATGGACATTGGTACAGTTGAAACCTTATTCTGATAAAGAAGTTTTTGACTTATATCAACAAGCTAAGAGGAGAACAGATACTTTTTATTCTATGGGAAGTGCTGAGGATTTGGAACAAATTGCTCAGATGAACAAGAAGTTGGTACCTGAAAAAGTAGTTGAAGCAGAGCATGTTCAAGAAGCAGATGTTGTTAAGCAGCTTGATGATGCAGTTAAGATTACTTCTTCTGTGCAAAGTGTTAAAAGAAAAGGTGTTGTTCAAAAATCTATTGCAAAGAAGAAGAGGAAAACAGGGGAAGAAAGCAGTTATAAGCCAGAAGGAGATGAGTTCAAGAATGATTGGGATCATATTCCTCCTGAGCACTTAAAAGAACAATTGAAGGTCTACACTATGGTTGGCAAGATGGAAGATCCTGAAGTAGTTGATGCCAAACCAATAGGAGTTAAATATCCTATTATCAAAGTAACTACAGGATATGATGCTAACATTGGAACATTTCATGATGTCCAGAGATCTAATGGTAAGACTCACAGGTTTCTTAGATTTCAACAGATGCTACACTACTTTGATAGAGAAGATGTTGATGATATGTGGACATTGTACAAAGCTAAGTTTGGAGCTGAGAAGTTTGATGGTAAAAAGTACGAGAAAGAACAAATTGATCATATCTTAACTATGACTGATAATGTTCTGTGGAGAGCTCTAAAACTTATGTATGAACCTTCAATGGATGATTCTGAGTGGACAGAGATAGTAGACTACAAAGTGAGAAAATGGAGATTATTTCAAGATTCTGGAGTTCATATGCTAGAAATTGGTCCAATTACTTTGTATATGCTAGCTGAAAAAGATTATCCAGTGGTAAGATAATGGAATATTGTCAATCAGATGATTAATGGTGATAAATCACTTAAGTTGCAGAAAGACTATGATTCTGATGATCAAGCATTCAATTTGCTGTCAAAGTATAAGAAGATATTTGATCAACTGAATTCTCAAGGCTTGAAGTGTTTGGAAGCATCCTCCTAGTGATTAATTGTGTTTAGAAGAAACTTATTTATTTAGAAATAAATAATAAGTTCAGGGGAGGATTGTTGGGTTTGAAACTACTGCTAAGTGAAACTACTGCTAAGAGAAACTGCTGCTGAGAATGAAACTGCTGCTAGTAGTAATGATTCTGCTGCTAAGTGAAACTGCTGCTGAAGTTAAATGCTGCTGATAGAATCTACTGCTGAAGGGATAAGAATGTATACGGTCTAGATAAACATAGAATAGATTGTGTAAATATTATATTTATCTAGAATATTCTTATCGTGTAGAGAAAGGTATTGTAAACCTAGTAGGATTCCTTAGTCTATAAAAGGAGGATCATAGGGTTAGTTTATGTACGTATTATTATTCACTTCAAGGTTGTAAAACCCTAGCATTGTTGAGTGCTCGTATTAATAATATTGAAGTGTTGAAAGAGAATCATTATTCTTCTTAAGTTAATCTTTTACATTCCGCATATTAGCTTAAGTGTATAATCAAGTTAACTTCTATACAAGATCGTTTAAGCTCAATTGGGATCAACAAATTGGCTCATCGATATCAAGGAGACAATCAAAGTTGATTGCGGCAAAGCATTGGCGAATGGATGTTCCTTCTAGAAAGGATGGATCAATGGTTCTACCTTCGTGAACATAGCGTTTTTCTAATGCCTTAAAGGTTTCTACTTGAACTTTGTTGAGACCTTTGGTCCTATGGTGTTTGGGCAAGTACTTAAGGGTTTCCTTGTGATCGGAGAAATTTGCGGGACACATGTTGATTCCTAGAAAACACAAAATTATATGTTAACGACTTTTAACAATGTGGATGTTCTAATGTGTTCCTATATGCAAAGAATGTGGAGACTTGATTATCTTGACTCATTTTGATGCCCAAATTGTTTTGTTATGCAAGTTTTGTTATAAAAACAAAAGATGACCAAAACTCTCCTTATTGAATGTGTCTTCGATTGAATGTACCCGAAAATACATATTAGTTATGTATTCCCTTTAGCAGTCAAGAGACAATATGCAAGTGATGTTTCAATGACGTTTTTTTTATTTGTTTTAACAATGTGGTGAAGAGTTATGTTCTAGTTGTGGATTGCAATTTTTGAAAGACAATGCATTTGGTGTGTTTGGCAAATCAAAATAACAACAAAAATGATACAATTCTTAACTAATGGAAGACATGATTGGTTAGCAACCAAGTTTTTCATGAATCAAAAAGTTCTATGCATAAACCCTAAGATTCTAGTTAATGAATGTAAATGAGAATGTTATACTTGAATCAAAAATGCAATTATGATTAGAACACTTACAAAGTTGATTGGATTTGAAGAGGTTAGATTGAAAGCCCTAAATTTCGTATGGTTATGTGTTTTTTGAGAGGGTGATGGCTGTTTGAAAAGTGAATGATTAAGTTAAGAGGGTGTTTGGTTTTGAAATTAAAAATAAAACATGTTGCAGATTTGGCGGACCAGGCGGAACCAAAGGGAGGGTTCTGCCCGTATGGTCTGAGGGTTCCGTGGGTACTGCAGGAAACATTCAAAAGGGATTGTCTTGATTTTTGTGGTATTATCCTAATGTTTAAAACTAAGGTTTTAGGTCTTATGAGTCTTTGACTAAGCTTAGGGATGATGAATGCTTCTCATTCAAGAGGTTTTGTGAAAACATTGACAGAATGGTTAACATATAAGACTTTCTTAGTTAAGATGTTCCTCAATAAACATTTTTACCAAGACGATGATGACGGATCACAATATGTCAATTAAGAACATAATGGATTGGATTGTCGCTGAAGTCGATGCTTCCTTTGTTGAAGGGATAACAATGTTGATGAGATGAATTCCGTTGTCGTCGCGAGTTAGCTTGTTCAAGTGGAGCTTGTTGACGTGCTTCTCCATCCGATACTAATATGAGAACCATAAGCGTTTTTGAGGAATCAATGGGTAAGTAAGTATAAAAGTGCAAGTACCACTTGTGCTTTTGTTATCAACTTATTACCTACATAATTCCATTTGGCATACACTATGGTTTCTATTCCCGTTCTTTTGGGATACCATAATCCTAGTTGTGTAGTACCTTTTAATGTATCCAAACAAGCTCAACTAAAGAGTTGTTTTAGTATCTTCTCTAAAACGAGCACATAGACAAACACTAAACATAATGTTGGATCTAATTGTTATGAGAACAAGTAGTCTTCCGAACATTTCTCTACGTTTAGTTTTACCTACGGATTTACTAATGTCATTCTTGATAAGTCATCAATAACTTAACCATTGAGAACAAGAGAGTAACTAGGAATGTCTTTTAAAATCCCTTGCTTTTGGGGCTTGCTTTTATTATCAAAAAGTCTTTCAAATATTGACACTATAATCACTTGATTACTTTGAAAAATCTATTTTGTTTCACTAGTTGATTTACTCTAAACTCTAAAAACTGTTTTTGTTGAATTTGTTTAGACACAACTATGACCTATAAATCAAGTTTTATAACTTATGTCAATTTTACTTGATTCAATGTTTGACTCAAGGTGAGAAGATATTATTTTGTACCTTTATCCTTAATGTTTTACACAACATACTTGTCTTGCCATCATTGGACTTTCGACTAAGTCATCATCTACCAAAGATGATATCTTAGAAGGAGGTGATCTCTCGTTAAATGTTATATTCAACGACTCCTCGACTCTTTGGGTTTCCTTACTTAAGACACTATGAACTTTATTCGTTTTGAAAAAGTCCAAGAGCTACAACATCATAAGACTAAGTGTCACATTTGATGTGTAAATCCTAGATGTTGAAAACTCATTTTCTTCCACACATCCTAATGTATGCTAATGTGATTTATGTCACCTTGTGTGTTTTATGTGAAATTATCATAAAGGAGTGGTTGAAGTAAAACATAATTTAAGACCCAAAGTATGGTGTTTAAGAATGTTGTTTTACAAAGGTTTGTTTTGCAAGCATCACAAAAGTGTTAGACATTTTATCACTTAGGAAATTCTTAGTTAGCTAACTTGTAAGCAAGAGTTGAGTGAGACTCACTCAAGAGTTTCTTGTGTTTATCTCTTGACGGTTAAAGAACCGAAACACCTTATATCTCCTACTAGTACTAATGACGAAATTCCTTGTCGCAGAGAATCTAATCATTGTTATTACTAATAGCAGGTAAACACTTTAGAATACTACTAATAACACATACTACAACACATAATGCAAGAAACAAGAGACAGTCAAAGTCAAGTTGAAGTAATGCGTACCTTTTAAATTGCATAGAGATGCTATCAAGAGAATAAACACAAAGCATAAAATCTTGGTTTGAAGACACGCTTGGAAACTCAATTACTCATGTATCCAAGAAGGTTAGATAATCATATAAAATCATAGAACATGATAATCTTAATCCTTTTATCATGAGTTTCTATTAGAGATTGAATTATCTCTAAATCTCTCTTCTAGGTTTAACAAATTTTACTTGCTTTGTTTTACTAGTTGATGGTGCTTTTGAGTTAAATCCTAATCCGGTTTTATCTTCAAACAACCTTTGACTCCTCAACAATCTTTCAAGAGATTTTGAGCTTTCATCAAATTTAGCTAACATTTTTCCTTTCTCATTTTGCTTTTTAATCTCATGTTTGTAATCTAGACATAATTTACATTCTAGATCAATTTCAACATTACTCTCAAGTCTAGACATTTTATCTTCTAACAAGATTTCCTTTTCAAAGTTATTCACAAAAGATTTTGAAGACTCATTGTTAAAGATAGTTTTTAGGTTCATGTTACCTAAAAGTTTAGACTTATTTTCTAATTTCGAAAATTCTAAGTTAAATGTGTCAAAGTAAAAATGTTTGGTTTCAACATGTACCTTGCTTGTTGTTTCGATAAATTGACAATCACCCACCGGATCATTGTCTTCGTCTACATCCGTTTCATTCCATGATTCGCAAGCAAGTTCATCAAGACACACGTACTCATCTTCACTTGTACCTTCATTTAAAACATTTAAACTAGTAGCACATGTATTAACTTCTACTAAGTGTCAATCTATTAGTTTTTCTAAAACGTCTAATTCATATGTAATATCAAATTGATCATCTTTGACTTGACATATTTCTTGATGAAAGTTGATTATATTTTTCCAAATATCATTAGCCGTTTGTCAAAAATACATTCTTTCATGTTCGGTACTTGATAAAGCTTTATAAATCATTATCTTAGCTTTAGTATTTTTATCAAGTTTAGAATAGTCATCTTGGTTTTCAAAACTTGTTTTCGTTGGTTTGAAATCACCAATAGAAATAATATAACAAAGATCTTGATCAATTGATTTTACATAGTTTTCAAATATACTTTTCCATTCAAGGAAGTTTTCTTTTTCAAATAGCGGTGGGTTTTGAATAGGTTGCCCTTCTTTGAGATTTTCAAAATCCATGGATCGATCCAAGTTTTAAAATACACTATATTTTAAAGATCTTGAGTAACGTAGCTCCTGATGCCAATTGTGGAAAACTAGAAGGGGGGTTGAATAGTTTATCGCTTTTTAACTTGATTATCCTTTAAAAACTTTACGTTTGTTTAAAGATATAAACACAACTTTACTTGTTTAATTCTTTGAAAAGCTTTATGTGTGAATAACAATTCTAACTACAACTTTACATGTTTAATTCTTTGAAAAGCTTTGCGTGTGAATAACAATTCTAACTATAGACAATATGTAATAAGCAAAGACAAAGAAAGAAACGATCAAACCACAACACGATAGTTTATCGTGGTTCGGCTACAAGGACTCTTTTTCCTTGCCCTACATCCACGCCCCGAGTTTCCAACTCGAGAGTTATAAGCACTAATCAACAAGATCCTTTCTCGGTGGAGAAACCTTTACAACGTCGCTTACACTTTTACCGACACTAAGCTAGATGTCGAGTTCTTTTACAAGGGTACAACCACTCCCATCGTCGCTTACACTTTTACCGACACTAAGCTAGATGTCGAGTTCTTTACCAAGGGTACAACCACTCTCGTTAGTTCTTTTACAAGGGTACAACAACTCCCGACACACTATGTATTTTGAGGCCTAAAATACTAACCGATCACTTCTACACACATGATACAAATGAAGTATAAACTACCAAAGCTTATACATTACAAAGATAACAAGTCTTGCAACTTTAGAGTTGAAGCTTGTAACTTCTTGAATGATCTTGTGAATTCCCTTGCTACATAAGAGGATCACACAAGTCAAATGTTAGTGAGTTAGTTGAGAGAGTATATGAAAATATATGTCCTTAAGTGATGACCAAAACAAACAAGTGGCTTGGTATTTATAGTAAAACAACCAGCAGGTCTGGCGGATATGGCGGAACCCTCAGATGGGTTCTGCCAGGCTTGCAGTAGGTTTTACCATAAATAATCCAAACCAACCAAAGTCACATCAACAACAACTAGTCAAACACATTGAATCCACTTTGGAAAGCTTCCAAAAGTGTGTAAGATGTTATGGCAAGTCAAACACACAAGCTTGCCATAAATGTATGATGTGACAAGATACTTTCTAATTAAAGAAATAAAAACAATGTTTTGTTTAAAAAGAAATGTAAACCTTAGTTAAACAAGACTTAAACACTAAAGTGATGATTTACTATTAGCTAAAGTTCATACTTTGTCATTAACAAAACTTAGCAAAGATCGTAAAATATAAATAACGTTTTTAGGCGATATTTGTATTAACACTGTTGTTTACGGATTGTTTGGGTAGATTATTTAGATAGATTAATCATTATTATTTTGTCCATGCAGCTTTTGAGCTTAGGCATGATGAGAATACACTTTCTAAAATAGTGTTTTGTTTTGCTTATGTGGTATGGGCACACTAATGATAAAGTGACCAAACAGGTTGCCACATATATCTCATAAAATTATCTTTAAACCAAATTGTAATTAGTAATTTTGTGTTGGTAAGTGAGATAAAAGCCACAAGCAACATTTTCAGCATGTTTTGGTGCAATGTTTATTATGCTTCACTCGACAACTAATTTTACGGTTCAGTTTGATTCAGGTTGTTGCTCTTATCTTATAGATATAAGAAAATCAAAATCCTAATCTAAGAAGGAGGCACTTCGTAAACAAGAACTAAAGTATGGACACACAGTATGCATTCATTTAATCGCAGTGGATTTCAGTAAATTTAGCTGGACACACAGTACTTTAGATTTACAGTCAAGGATAGCGTTGAAGATGAACGGATGTTGAATTTCTCCTTGACAAGGTAAACAGATTGTTCAATAGTCAATGACAGTAATCATATAAAAAGGAATAATGTATAAGTAGGTTGTCGGACTATTCAATTTCATTCAAAATGCCACCCAACCAGTAAGTATAAATCGAGTTTCTAGATTTGATCATAAACCTGTTATATGCCAAAACTATTATGTGATTTTTTGACCATTTATTATACAAAATAGTTTGTTTCCTCTATTCAGTTGTGTAGTATTGTGATTTGTGACAATTTCTTAATTTGTATGCAGTCAAAGAAATCCTACACAAGTCATGTCAATGGTAACAAAGATGTGTAGTTTTTGGTGAAGAACACAAAAGTTTACTTTGATGGCAACCACTTCTTTTACAAGTAAGTCATTAATGATTCATATAGTATGTGATAATGTTTTTTTCGAAAATATGACAATGATGGAACATTGATGGAACTTGGTAATGGAGTAACTATTTAGCGACATTATTGATTTATTTCTATCTCCAATGTAACAATATTATGTTGTATATGCAGCCGACACATAATGTTGGAGGCAAGACACAGCTTCACGGTTTGACAAAGGGACATGTAGACGACATTGTTGTTGTTGATCTAAAAGATGCTTACCCAAGAGTCATGCAAGATTTACAGGTACGCGTATGCATGCATGCATATATGATTGATCATGACATGTACATCATATGTCTACAATTTAGGCCTTGAAAGCTGGTGGTCGAATTTGGCTTATCTCTATGTATACTTGTCTTTTTCTGTTTGCAGCTTTGGGGAGAAATATATGCCTTATGCTCCAACTGAAATAATGACGGCATCAAGTCCTTTTAGCTCTTAAACTTGCAGGCCAGCTGTGTATGTTTAGGAATGGAACGCTGGATCTTCACCCAATTAAGAGCATAAATAGGTACTTCTCAGCGCCTCTTCCGCTTTACAATCAATTTAGTCTTTATTAGGTCGAGTCAATAGGGTAAGTTCTTTTTAGGCTGCCCTAAATGGAAGTATGCAAATCACATATTTTTTTTTACTTTATATGGTTACATCAAGTGTATTATCTTAACCCATGTATGTGTTTATAAGTTAGTATAAGATCCTAATCACTACTCCATATAAAGGAGGGTTTGTTTAAATTACATCTCCCCTCAAAACTCCCAAAAAAGCTTATCTATATCAGGTAATTGTTTAAATACAAACCACAAATATTCTAATCACTGCTCATAAATGACTTATCACTTACATATGCTTATCTATATCAGGTAATTGTTTAAATACAAACCACAAATATTATGTTTCCGGCTTACATGCTTATAGCATGAATTGATTATTTACCGTCTTAGACTTGGGAACTTGGATAAGATTGTACTAAATGAAAACTTAGGAATTCAATTACATATGCAGAAATGGTGCAATCCAGTGACTTTTCACCACTTAATCATGACTGCATATCTATTTTTTGAGAAATAATGTCATGGTTAGTCTAACGATTCAATGAGTATACTCCCTTACAAGTTTCACTTTACATGTCATACAAGTTTCTTACGATACCAACAACAGGCGTTATCAAGGACATATATAATGTACTTAAGTGTAATATGTTCATTGTTAATATGAAAACCACTAACCAATGATGCTTATTCTTGAAATTGTCTCATTAACATCATGACAATATTGCACTTAATTTTTTGCATGTGATTAATATTACAGGTAAAACAATTGGAATGTGATTAACATTAACAAGCTGATTTTTATAACCTTTTTCTTTCCTGTTAGGACTAATAATTGTCTGTGCTCAAACAGGATGAGGAGGATATGGATCTTTCAAGGACTTTAATAAGAAGGATGATGCCGAAGGTAGTGGTGGTATGAAGAAATCAACCTGGTATAAACACACAGTTCCATTCCTGGTATATACACACAATTCCATTCCAGTATCCACACAGTTCCATTCCAGTATCTTCCAAGGACTCTGATAAGAAGGATGATGCCGAAGGTGTTTACATATATGGTTTCAATTTTTTCAATAAATTTCTTTATTGCAAGACTTGATGTTACAATTATTATATAAAAGAGTTTTGTTTTATGTTGTTCGTATCGATATCCTAAAAAACCTACTACTAATATTTTTTTTGAAGATATATAAAAGGTAGCCGCCCAGCGGGCGGGCTTGGAGCTAGTTGACTTAATATAACAAGGAAAGATGGATATATGCAAATTATTTATATAGTGACGAAACTCTTGGCGTTGAGTTACAAATGTTCAAAAGTAGTTTATGCAAGAAATGACATTTTTTAGTAGCAACTCATCTACTTCATTTTGCTGCTTGGAAGTATTTGCTTTTCTTCTTGTAATATTCGTGTGCAACAAATCATGGCGGGCTTCAGCTTCAGAATTTGAGTTTTCATCATCGGTAAGCGTGGGTGTTTCGCTTAGGCTGTTTGGTTAGTAATAATTATATTTCTTTTAAAGTATGGGTTTTTTGTTAGAACAATTATTTTAAAACAGAAGAAATATTGTATATGTATTGAAAACATTTTTGCTAAAAACATCGCAAAGATAAAACTATTTCTCAACAGTTTGAACTGACCGAGGAATCCAAAGAAACAATTAAATAAACTTTATAATAAGATGCAAATGAACAATCTATATGGTAGTCTTTGTGTTTGGTGGGTTCGGTATAGGAGTATGTGTTTTTTGAGTTTTTGCAGGGAAGATAATCATCGTCAGAATTAGATCGATGTTCCAGCCATCAAATCAAGACAACGGCAAGCGTTTGTATTCTTAGTTGATGATGAAGATTCAAGGTTTTAAATGGAAGAAGTTTTTGGTTTATGTTTTTCATATGTCAAGTTTCTAGTTCAATTGTTGTTTTATGCTTGGTAGGGGTTATACGGGTGAAGAATGAGAAAGATAATGAAAAAATGTGCTTGATAGATTATAATGCAATGACTCATTACTTAATAATATGCCATTACCCAATAAATTAAGAAGAATGCTTTTCTTTCTCTTTTCTTTTCCCACCTTTATCATTATTTTTCTCTTTCTTCGAGTTTAAACCAAGCACCTTAATGAGGTTAGGTTTTTATTTTCAGTTGATTTGCATTTTGCAAACTCTCAACGTCCTACTGATCATCAGATCTTCATGGTCTCACTTTAATACGTATTAATTTCACTTCTGCCAAAAAATAAAAAATGAACAATCATTAAAACGTATGCATGACCCATAAATGCAAGTGTGGGACCATCACAAATTTGGCCATGCGTTTACGTCTAGAGACACTCACCCCTCCCATCTCGAGTACCCGATTATCATTGTTTAATTCTTTTTCTCGTTTCAAAATTATTAATTTGATATGTTCTAAAACAATCATATATTTAAATGGTTGATAGTTTTTTTTTTTTTTTTTTTTTTTTTTTTTTTTTTTTTTTTTTTTAATTATTACTGTCACCGATTTCTAACTGTTTTCAATGGCAACATGACATGTTATTATCAATGTACTAGACGAGTACCCGTGCATAGCAACGGGATTTTATAACGACATTTAATTATAATGATATTTTGGTTAAGTGATTTGTGTAACGTTTTGTGTAACCAAAATATCAATATAACTATCTGCCGCTATAAAATTCCGTTTCTATGTACGGTTACTAATCTAGTATTTAAAAGTTTATTTTTATATACGTGTGTATTCATTCTTAAGTTGACAAAATAATTTTACATTTTTACAAGGTTTTGAAACCCGGGTCGACCCGGCCGGGTTAACCGGTTTGACCGGTTCCGGCCAAAAAAACAGGTCAAAACAACCCGGGTTTCTAAAACCAGGTTAACCGGTGTGACCCACCTGGTTTTGAGTGACCCGGGTCAACCCGGTTCTCGAAACTCGGCCGGGTTTCATTTTTTCAAAAAAATTTAATAAAAACCCGGGTTGACCCGGCGGTCGAACCGGTTGACCCGGTAAAAAAAATAAAATAATAATAAATTGATAACCGGGTTGACCCGGTGCCCGGTGACTCGACCGGGTCGATTTCGAACCCGGTTTTCAAAACATTGCATTTTTATGTTTTCATTTATTAATTATTAATTTAACTTTTCATGTTTTTAAGTTGACAAAAAAATTGAATGTATAATGTAAGTTTCCATGTTTTCATTTAAGTTTTAAATAAGAGGTATTAAGGAGTGTTAAATGCATTAATTAAGGATAATTTAGGCAAAACATTAATTTAAGTTTTTCACTTTTCACTTCTTGACTTTTTGACCATTTACTCTTTATAAATAGTATAGATAGTATAGTTGTCTTAACTTACCTTTTTTATTTTATTTTATTTTTTTGTTTTTTTTGTAATTTGAAAAGGAACCATTAATTCGACTAGAAAGTATATATTACCTTTACTTTTTGCGTCTCAAATTATACATTCCCATTTCTTTTTTGATTTTTTTCAAAATAATTGTCTATTCTTTTATTCAAACGGTCAAAATGGTTTTTATTGGTCAACATGACATCTTATTAGTGTACGTAATAATAATTGTGAAGATCAAATAAAAAGATAAATATATGTGAGAAATATAAAAAAAATTTATTTTTTTTAGTTTTGAGTTTTGTATATTTTTTTAATGCACAAAAAATGAAATCCTAATGCATCAAAAAGAATTTGATGCTCAAAAATTTTAACTTATTACGTTGTGATGCACAATAAAATTTTGATACATATACTTAAAAGAAGTTGGATGCAAAACGAATTTTCGATACAGAAAATGTCTATTTATGAAATTTTAATGCACACATATTTTCTTTACGATTTTTTTAACTATGAACTTTTAAAAAAACTTTCTTTACAACTTTTTCGTTTTCGTCTACCGACATCACCTATCTTATGATTAAAAAAAAAAAAAAACTTTTATTATTTTTTACCTTTTTACGTTTCTCACAAGTATTTGTCGTTCGCGCTTAATAATTAACACTTTTTGTAAAGTGTCAAAGTGACACTCCTTAATAAATACTCCATCCGTCTCAAATTAGTGGTCCATATTTTCTATTTAGGTTGTCTTAAAAAGATTGTCTAACGCTGCGTTCTCGAGTTTGTTTTCAGAAGGAAAAGAAAGAAAATGAAAGGAAATAGAAAAATTATTGTGTTCTTGAGTTTTTATCAAACAGGAAAGAAAGAAAATAGGAAGGATTTGATAGGAAAATTAAGTGGTTTTTTCCTTCAAAAATTTTCACCCAAATATGGGCAGATTTGGAAGGAAATAAATTTACACTTAAACTATTTGTTATAAAATAAGTTATATAATATTCATTGTTTTTATATATCTTTTGTTATAGATGTATTTCTATGTTTAAAAAAGCATAACTATAATTTTTTCTTGTTTTATTTCTTTTCCTCCCAATTTGAGAACACAATTTGTTTATTTTCCTTCCATTTTCGTTCATTTTCTTTCAACTCGAAAACATGAAATATAAATGCAACTTTATTTTCTTTCTACTTTTTTTCTTTACCTATCATTTTTATTCTCGCAAGAAAAAACTCGAGAACAGAGCGTAAAAGAATCTAGTTGATGAATATTCTAAATGAGTGATTAAAAATTGTAGTGGACTAATAGTTATTAAACTTTGTGATTTTTGTGTCATAACAATAATTTTGAGACGGAAAAAGCATTATTTAAAATTTTGTTAGAAAAAGGATATTATCAATACAATGCTATTTTAACAGTAGTTTGAACATGCTCAGGATCTGGTTTTTACTAAAAAAATATTTCTTAATTATATCACTTGTAACTTACACATATATTTCTTCTTTCCAAGAAACACTTCTTTGAACCTTTGAACATCCTCATCTCTCTCACTTCACCTTGTCTTTTCAAGATTCATTTCATTTCAGATTTTAAAAATATTTATTTTCATAAAAAAAGTAGTACTCGTATAAGCTGCTATTATGGTGGAAAATGGTCAGCAAGCAGCTCCAGCTGCACCACCACCTCGACCAGCCACTGTACAACAACCACTCGGTGCAGCCAGAGGACCTGCTTATCCACCTGCTGAACAGCTTTCTGTACTTAACTACTGCATCCATTCTAATCCTACATGGGGTTTGTTTTATATATCTTTATCTTCAATCTTTTTTTCATAAAAAAAGATGGTCATGATTATATATATATATATATATATATATATATATATATATATATATATATATATATATATATATATATATATATATATATATGGGTGTGTTTTAAGTAAAAGATTTGACCCTTTTGAAAGTTGAATATCCTAGCAAAAGTTCATAGAGTTTTTATTTTTATTTTTTGTGTATTTGAAAAGTATGTTTCTACTTTTCTTGACCCTTTTTGGCTTTTTTAAGAAGACCCTTTATGTTCCTTAGGAAAAATATGACTTTTTTTATAATTTTTTTTATTAGTACTAGTATTATTTGAGTGAGTCTTTGTCTAAAGTTGTATAATTTGCATCTTTTTATTGTACAAGCTTTTGTGAAATTTCATAGACAATGATTAGTTCTGTGTTTAAAGAAGATAGGATAAAGATGAAGATAAAATTTGAGACAATTCGGGTCGGGTCGGGTCGGGTTGATCCATTTTAGTGTAGGATTCATGTTGTGTTAAGGTTTGCCTACCTTAAATACGATATTGACCTATTTGACTGTTTGGTCAAGCTAAATTAGCTTTCAGCTTTTAGGTTGATAGGAATTTCTTTGTCTTTTTGAGAAAAATAAGAGTTGGTAACAGCTTTTAGAATTTAAATGTTTGTTGTTACACTTCTAAAATATTTGTGTTAGGTTTCTAATAAGATACATATATTATTACTTTAACAGGGACCATCTAGTGCTTAGAGTTCATAATCTTTTTTAGAAGACAGCAAATTTAAAGTTCGTTAAGTAATAAGAATATTAACAAGGGCGATTGATATAGGAAAATTGATGAAGTGCATAAATTCAGTATTTTGAACTTTGGATTATTATGTTTGTAAAAGGTTATCGATCATGAGATATTGAGATCCTATAATTATTTGGTTAATTGATATTTTGCAGCCCAAACTGCTTTACTTGCATTCCAACACTATATTGTAATGCTTGGGAGCGTAGTCATGATCGCCTCTATTCTGGTTCCTCGGATGGGTGGTGACGCTGTGAGTCTATACTTTTTATCTTCTCTTTTAATTTTAAAAACACTTTGAGAAAGATAACATATCACAAATTCGATTGAAGTTTATTATATCTGAACTAAATTTTGTTCCTATTTTTTTGGCGTACAGGGCGACAAGGCCCGTGTTATTCAAGCATTGCTGTTCATGTCGGGAATAAATACACTTTTTCAGGCATTACTCGGTAGCAGGCTTCCTACGGTCATGGGACCATCCTTTGCTTACATCTTAGCCGTATTATCAATCATAAATGATTTCAGAGACGAAGATTTCTCATCTGAGCATCAGGTATATATAGTGATTTATATTTACTCCAAGCTGTATATTTGGTGTTCCTAACGGGTGGTGATTACGTGGTTTCATTAATAGAGATTTTTACACACTATGAGGGCTATTCAAGGATCCCTGATAATTTCATCATTTGTCAATATACTACTTGGATTCAGCAGGGCATGGGGAGAATTCACAAAGTAATATAACTATCTGTGATAATTTTCTTTTCTTTTTATGAATTGTATTTTTTGTACTCTGATTTTTAACTAGTTCGATTATTTTTTATCCTGTGCAGGTTCCTTACACCGCTTATTGTTGTTCCGTATGTTTGTCTTGTTGGTCTTGGATTATTTGCAAAGGGTTTTCCAGAGGTATAATCATGTTCTTAGAGTATTTTGTACCAATGTGTTAATTTTTAAATAAAGCCCCGAACTCATGGTATTCATTGTATTGCGTACAGCTTGCAACATGTGTTGAGCTTGGCCTACCTATGCTTGTGTTTTTGGTTGTTCTTCAACAGGTATTCTTGACCTTGTGGTCAAACGAGTCATTCTTTTTGCTCTGAATTTGAAATAATTTAGGGGAAGAGTTATAGTAAACATGTGTTGTATGTTAAAATTACACTATTAAAAACCTGATAACATAGCCTAAAATCATCAGACAGGAAACATACGTTAAATGTCAAATGTATCTACTTATGTAAATATGTTATATTGCAGTACTTGAAACACCTCCATCCAATCGCACATCCAATTCTAGAGAGATTTGCTTTGCTCGTTTGCATTGCACTCGTGTGGGCTTTTGCAGCCATTCTCACAGCAGCCGGTGCTTATAACAATGTTGGGGACGCAACCAAGCGCAGTTGCCGTACTGATCGATCCTTCCTGATGTCATCTGCTCCATGGTAAACATTATATATCCGAAAACCATGTGTCCTTGTGTAGTAGGTGTAACCTTTTAATTTAACCATTGTTTATGTGTAAATGATTAACCATATATAGGATTAAGATCCCGTATCCTTTTCAATGGGGCACACCTATATTTAGAGCAAGTCACGTTTTCGGAATGATGGGAGCTGCTCTAGTTACTACAGTCGAGGTTTGTTCCAACATTATTTTAGTGAATTACATAATTGGTCCATCTGGGCTGCACAATTTTTGCGGAATTTGTCCCTCTCTGATATTAATCACGGATTGGTCCTTAGAAACATAGTTTGCTTTCACATTTGGTCTCTCAAGTATGTAACTAATTTTACTTTTAGTTATTCAAGTATGTAACTAATTTTACTTATGTTTCTGAAATGGTAAAGGGCGAAGGTACAAATATGCGCACAAACAGTGTTTTTAGGAACCATATACGTAATTAGTATTAGTGAGGGACCAGTGTAGTAATTATGGGAAAATTACAGTAACCATTCATGTTATTTGCAGTCAACTGGTACATTTATAGCTGCGTCACGTTTTGCGGGTGCTACACCTCCTCCGGCACATGTTCTCAGCCGAAGCATTGGTCTGCAGGGTGTGGGTCAGCTGCTTGATGGGATATTTGGTTCTATCGTTGGCACAAATGCATCAGTGTAAGAACTTAAGTGTCTTGTTCTCCAAATTTCCAATATGCTTATTTTGTGACACACTAAAGGTATGTTTAATTATAATATACAGTGAAAATGTTGGACTTCTGGCACTAACAAGCGTGGGGAGTCGAAGAGTGGTTCAAATATCCACTATCTTCATGTTCTTCTTCTCCATATTCGGTCTGTTATTTATTAGCATAAATACCAACATACTTTTTCATATGTAGTCATTCTTGTTTCTTTTTTTATGTGTGTGTGAGTCATCAAAAGATCACTTTTTGTTCCTGCTTCGGTCATTTTGTAGCCATTTTTTCCTTCGAAAACCAGCTTTCAAAGATGACAACTTCTGTACAAAAATGATATTTTACGTATAAAACTCGTTATAATTAATAAAAATGTTAAAAATGATAAATTTTTAGTACATAAAAACATCCAGGTTGCAAAATGGCCCATATGTGACACAAAACCATATGTTAATGAGTAAAGATTCACCAAAAAGAGTACAGCGACTAAAATGGAGTGGTGAAAAAGTACGTTGGTTTTTTTAATACAAAAAGACGTATTGTTATTTATAACCGTGTTTCCCATATTCATGTCTCCCTCGCACTCATTTTTTTTCCAGGAAAATTCGGAGCCTTCTTTGCATCAATTCCCCTCCCAATATTCGCAGCCATTTACTGTGTCCTTTATGGTCTTGTAGGTGAGTTATAAGTTTTTCGGACACTTTCCATTTACTTTTTCTTACATGAATCTTCACAAAAATTAATGTGATTTTGTTTATTAACAGCTTCGGTTGGAATTACATTTATTCAATTCACAAACCCTAATTCAATGAGAAACATCTACGTAATGGGATTATCACTGTTTCTTGGGATATCAATACAACAATATTTTGTGTCAAACACCAATGCCGGGAATGGCCGAGGGCCTGTGCACACCGGTGGTGGATGGGTAATTATACGCAATACCTATTACCGTATTTATTTATTTATTTATTTTTTCGGTTTCTAACTTTGAACGGATATGTGAGCAGTTTGATGATATATTTAACACCATATTTTCTTCGGCTCCTATGGTGGCGGTGATAGTGGGGACGGTTCTAGACAATACATTAAATGCGCACCATGCAAGCGCTGAGAGAGGGGTTCCATGGTGGGGTCCGTTCCAGAAGAAGAACGGTGATGGTAGAAACGAAGAGTTTTATAGTTATCCTCTTAGGATTAACGAGTGGGTTCCTAGGAGGTTTATTTAGACATAACTTTCGTTATATATTACTAACTCTTTGGAATTTGAAGTTGATGAACCGATTTTTTTTGTTGGTTCTTTTTTGCTCGTTCAGTAGAGTTCTTTTTGGTTATGTATCGTTCAGTCTAAGCTTTTACATTCGTTTAATCTTTTTCAAATGAAACCTTACAGAACCTAACTCAACCGCATGACATCATCTAAATATGATCAAATAAGTCCTATATATCGTTCATTGAAGTGTGCCATTAGGAGTTATGATATCATTTTATACTTGTTAAGATTGCTTTCTGGAATATTACACACAATCTTGTTATAGTAACCTGATAAAGTCATACTAAATGCTACTTAGTCGTAGCAAACAAGTCGATCACTAAAATCAAATTTGGTACTAAAATATCGTGCTAACACAAAAAATTAGCACGCACTTTGACACTTCGGCGTTTTCTTTTTAGTTCTCTGGTATGTTTTGACTTGCGGCATATATTGTAGCTTCGTTATCTTACAAGATTGATTTATGTGCTGAACAGCTGAAGTGTCGACTATGATATTCTTGTGTCTCATTGTGTATTTGCTACATTATTGTGTTTGGGACCTGTTGTTTTCATATTAAAGTGAAATTAATTTAACCATAGAAAGAAACAAATCATTTGATGCTCTATAAACGCCAATCTGAAGTGTCGGTGGGGGTACACGAAATTATTTTGAGATGTCGTCATTCGTGACTGCTAATATTGACAAAAATAACGTACGCAAGAATTACGTGGAAAAAAGGCAAAAAGAAAATAAACACGACAGGTGTGAAAGAATGGTTGGTAGTTCAAATAATATCATGACTTTGTGACTTTATTTCATATCATCTAATACATGCAATGGACCTACTAGTGAAAGCGATAAAAAAAATAAATTTTGTTTCCTATTCTATGTATATACGGGGTAGTAAAGAATCAAGAAAACGATGTGTTTGTGAACCTCACGCGTCTTTCCATATATAGGCTCTGTTATAAGAGTACATTGCATTTGTGGTTTGGCCAAATTGTATGTATGGTCTCTATTTTTTTAAAAGTGTAGTGTACGTTTCTATTTTAAACTTTTGTTTGCATATTCAGCCATTGAATATTTACATGAATATTTATTTTTTCTAAATTGAAAATATGATATGTTTATTAAATTTTCAGATTTATAGACAAACTTCATCATCTTCAATCAATTTTCTAGAATTAAATCAAACACCACAAAAAAAAAACATGAAACACAAAATCACACTTATAATTTTTTCAAGGTGATGGAATCCATTCGAAATAATTTTTTCAAGGGGGCTGAGTCTTCGGATAAAAAAACTACTTGGGTGGCGTGGGACAAGGTTTTAGCTTCGAAGAAAAAAGGGGGTTTAGGCGTTTCGAGTTTTTGTGCTCTTAATCGTGCTCTTCTCCTTAAATGGGTGTGGCGGTTTGTGTCTCAAGATAGCTCTCTTTGGTTTCGTGTCATTCAAGCGGTGTATGGGCCTACGATTGATACGCATTCAGTTCTAAGGCATCGATTTGGAGCTCGATTTTAAGGGAAGTTCAATTACTTAAGACTAATGGTTTTGATTTCTTATCCCATTGTTCTAAGCATATAGGTGATGGTAATAATACTCGTTTCTGGTTGGATATTTGGAAGGGTGATAAACCTTTTCGGGATGCCTTCCCACGTATGTTTGCGCTTGAGTCGAACTGTTAGATTTCCGTGGCTGAGAAATTGGCTGTGCCTATGGACTTTTCTTTCCGTAGATCTGTGTGAGGAGGTTTGGAGCAACAGCAGTTCACAGAATTATCTTCGATCATGGACTCGGTGACTCTTTCTTCTTCTTTCGATCGTTGGGTGTGTACTTTGTCTAGCGATGGTGATTACAGTGTTAAAGAGGTTCGGAATGTCATTGACGATCTATCTCTTCCTTCGCATACTGAGCCTACGAGTTAGGTGAAGTTTGTTCCCATTAAAATTAACATCTTTGCTTGGCGAGCTCGTCGTGATTGTTTGCCAACTAGGGCTAAACTGATTCGTAGAGGCGTTACCTTGGAGTCTTCTTCTTGTCCGTTATGTCTTTCATGCGAGGAGGATGTTCACCATGTTTTTTTGGTGTGATTTGGCTCAGGCTGTTCTACGTCGTGTGTGTCAATGGTGGGACTTAGATTGGCAGCGTTGGTCTTCGTTTTCGGAATGGTCTTCATGGTTTTCTTCTATTCGGCTCTCCTCCAAAGTTAAAAGTTTATTGGAAGGCGTTTTTTATGTCGCTTGGTGGTCCATATGGGGGTTGCAGAATCGTACTATCTTTGATGCTATTCCGCCTACTCGATCGGTTATCTTCGATGATATTGTGTTTTATTCTTTTCATTGGTGTTATAATAGATGTAAAAGGTTGTTTTCTTGGGATGCTTGGTTTAAAAACCCTCATTTGATTTCCTTGTAATGTTTGCTCTAGCGCCTTGCTAGTTAATAAAATTTTGCCGTTCAAAAAAAAAAAAAAAAAAAAAAAAAAAAAAACTTATAAACACAAAACCCACGTCAATAAAGAAAAAACCAAAACACATCCACAAATTAAAGCCTTAATGTTTCTATATCTACTTTAGTTAAAACCATATACTTTGAGTAAAACCCTACTGTTTGTAAACCCGCAATGATATTCACGCTCACTAAATTTTTCAAAACCAACAAACAACTTCAAATTAGCCCTAATCACCAATCCGAACACCTTCAGATCCGATTGGTATAAGTAGTTAATGAAAACCCTAAACCTAATTCTACATCCTTACAAATCACCCACCGCCTGTTGTTTCTTGTCTCTTGTCACCTGCCACCTGTTGTTTCTTGTTGCTTGTCACCCACCGGCTATCACAAATAGTGTTGTTTTCAGATAAAGCATACAAGAAACAACACCGCCACCGCCATTTAAGATCTAAAAACGGCACAACCATTTAAGTATGTAGATATGAAAACGGGTGATGTATGTGATTTTCACCCACCAGGAAACAAATGGGGTATGTGATTTCCACCCACTGCCTGTATGTATATAGATCTGAAAACGCAGAAATGGTGTGTGTGTTTTCAGATCTATCAAACTCTTTCTGTGTTTTGATTGTGTTGTTAGATGGTGGTGGTAGGATAATGGATCTTGAAGAATCAAGTTTTTTTTTTGTGCTTTTGTGTGTGTGTGTGTGTGTGTGTGTGTGTTTATGAAGATATGGTAGTGTTTTAATCCATTGATATTAAAAGAAAAAAAGGAAACTAGAAAGAAAATAGAAAAAAGGAAGAAGATAAGGGAAATTTGGCCATTTTACATCGATAAGGGACCGTATTTGCAATCCAAAGTTTAGAATAGGAATGTTCGCTGCACTTTCGAAAGGATGGGGACCAAACATGCAACTTGTCCAAATCACAGGGACCAAAAATGAAATTTACTCCTCTCTTATATGATATAGTTCCGAATAGACATCATGAACCTCAACACTTAAAATCGAATGTAATTGTCATTAAATCGACTGATCTATATTCACCAGATTATCATATACTCTCATTAACAAACCAAACACTATACCCAAATAAACCGATCACACAAACATATCTCATCTAAACGTTAATATACTCCATAACACACCAACACACATACACAAGAAACAAAATTTGGATTGGTCAAAAAACGATCGAACCATCTCCAAAATTGGAGCACCATGCATAAAACCTGCCGAGTGTAATGGTCATTGACACGTCATGGTGGTGTCACCTAAAGTAACTACATGTGAATATGCCAATATGGTGTTCTCATTACGAATGATCTTAGATGGTTGATGTTTGATTAATAGAACTTCAATACACAAACAATTTACATCACCATCACCATCAACAACTACAACACTCAATCAGGTCAAAACGAGGTATGGGGAGGTGAAATGTAAACAGGTCATACCATTACTTTCGGGTAAACCCGAGAGTAGGAAGATTGCTTTCATAAAGACCTTCAACAACAATATGTGGGGTACACATATCTAATGGTTCAATAATTAACTCGAAACTACAAGAAAGTAACTGTGTAATCACATATCTAAAAAAAATTGGATATACACTTAACTCTGTGACATCTGCATTATGTTACATGCCCCTCTTCATCGCTAATGTTTAAATTAAGAAATAATGTATAAAAAGGTGCTTAATTAACTATTCAATCATCATAAGTGTCCCATATTGTTTACACCATCAAAACTTTAGAACCTAACACAAATAGGTGTAAAGAAAATAATTGAACTACTGAAATCACTGTTAGAAAAAAGAAAATTCATACTTTGCTTCTTATCGTCCAATGGTATATAAGTGACCTATCAAAAAAGATGTTGTGGCTTTGAGTTTTGTTAAACATATACTACGTATTATTTGTAATTTAAGTGATGCATGTTGTGAAAATAACCAGTTTAAACAAAAAGTTGAAAAATATTAGACTTGAATTGTCATAAAAGAGTTGTCTCAAATTACTGCATGCTTTTCTCCAATAATTTTTTGGTTTAGGGAAATGCTAACAGCTTTAAAGGTTATAGTTAATAACAAACTTCACTTTTCTTGTTTCATAATAATGCTAACATTAAGACATGTCTAAAAACATTTGTCATCTTTTTTGCTTATATAACGAATTCATTACAAATATGTTTGAGAAACAACAAGAGCTAATAACTAATTTATGATATTTTTTGAATATAGATGAAAAGTTTGTTGGTAAAGATAACTCTTAAAGATAGAGTATGATACTATTAAGAAACTGACCAAGTCTGGGGATAGATGATAGCGTATGATACTATGCATTATTTTATTAATGCATTATTTTTTCCTTGTAAGAAACAATGGAGTGGGGTCAAACCGTCAAACCATATATAGTACGGGATGATAGAGTATGATACTAAATTAAGAAAGTGACCAAGTCGGGGTATAGTTTAAGATGAAAGTCCATGCAGGTAACCTATATATCTAAGCTAGGGGTGACAACATATCAATGTGTTGGTGTGAATTGATGTGTGAATGAATAATTAAAGATATAGGTTTATGGCCCTCGAAAGTGATAGTTCGACGCGTAGGTAACGGGCCCTCACTAAAATGTTGCATGGCAAAAGCGTTTTTGGTTCTACTAAGCTAGAATACTGAAACAACAAATTCATTTAGTTTTAATAAGCCATGTACAAAGCATTTATAGTTTTGAAAGAAGGTACGTATTTTATATTGTTTTGTTTTTAGTTTTAATTAATTATAAGTCGTAAAATGTTTAGGTCAGATCAGGTCACGAGTCTAAATGAGTTTGAGCATAAAAGTTCTGAGTTTAGATGATTTAATATCATGAGAGTGCATGGCATGCGACGTGGCGTAATCTTTCACAAATCTTATAACCAAAGAAATACATATAATCAAGTTAAGAGCCATCGATTTTTCTTAAGCCAGCGTCACACATGTCTTTTATTATTGATACCAACAACACTAAAACTAACTTACAAAAAGGGAATTGATTTGCACACAATTTTTTATTTATTTATACACATTCATCAGTGCATTAGACAGTTGTACAGTATATACATCAAGCTTTATCTGCTTGTACATATTGGTGTGCAAATCAAAAAATATGTACGCAAATCACTCCCTTACAAAAATAGATATCATTGTGCATGTATTTGGCTGTACATATGTGCAACACGTACTCTTATCTGACCAACTATCTTACAAAAATAGATATCATTGTGCATGTATGTACAACACCCTTATGTCACCGTCATTTGCTAACAGCCGGTACTGACGGCAGTCGGCATTTATGCCTTGACAACCACGTCTAACTGACTACACATATTCACGACAAAATTGTCTTTGAACGTTATACATATAGTTATCACTAATTGCTCTTAAACCCCTATATTATTTGCCTAGGACAAATCACCCCCATCTCAAAGTAAAATTCCCAATGATAACTCATGTCTTTTCTTCAATCGGTAGTTACCTTCTTTTAGGGCTAGCCGCGGTACATTGTATATGAGTTATATCCGTGCTTGCAAAGTATAGTGGTCATGGAGAGGAGCGGAGCCATGATTTTAAGTCAAGGAAAATTGAAATTTTCTTTTCAACAATAATGCGTTAATATAAAACGATATTATCTCATAAATGAAATTTTATGATTAATTCTTTCACATGAGTTAGTTTAAAATCATAGGAACGAAGAACTGATCAAGACTACTAATATTAGTTATTACCACATGTAAACAATACAAAGTACTAAACAAGTTCAATCATCAATGAACATTTAACTGTAATGATAATTTTACTCGGTAGTTTATGGTTTACATGTTTCAAATAAACTTATCAACCTGGTTAGTGCTTTGATAGAACTTGGGCTATCAGAAGGTGAAAGAGAAAACTCAAAAAGTGTTAGTTCTTTGTTTGACTTTTTGCTTCCAATTATATAAGAGGAGGAGGTGTGGGATCGCCGTTGGCGAGCGATGACGAGCTTCAGTTGGTGTGGTGAAAGAGAACTTGGGCTATACAGATACGACAAATTTATAAAAACTACGATACTAAAATTTAAAGTACATAAAAACTAAAAAGTACGATACAACAAATATTAAAAATACGATACGACACACGACAAATATTAGAAACTACGATACGGCAAATGAAAACTACGATATGAAGAATAATAAAAACTATGATACGATAAATACTAATTTGAACTTGAGCCCATGCCAAAATGTCGTGCTCGGATATCGTTTTTTATTTTTTCGATACCCGCCGCATCTTCCGGACACATCCCTTCGGTGATAAAATTAACAACTTCAAATTCTTCGAATTTCTTTTGAGTTTCGATATAATCAAGTTTCTTAGCACGTCCTTGTCGCAACTCCTCTTGGACCATTTCCTTGAAAGCTTCTCTACTAGACGAAGAACCCGACGAACGCGTAGAGTCTGATTTTTTACTCTTTGAAGGCCTTGGCTTGTCGGGAGGACGTGAGATTGTATTATCTCGAAATGGCTAGTTCGGTTCTTGAACGTCCTCGACCGTACGAATGCGTCTTCCGGGTTGAACGACTTCGGCAGAACGTCATTTGCGGTGATCTTCAAGACATCCTATGCTTCATAGTGGACAAGCGCGAACCCCTTTGTTTGTTTGAATACTTTGTAACAACGAGATACCACGCCAAATCGTTTTCACCACTCAACCATTCATGTTCGTTGACAATTCCGGCGAACTTGTTGCAACCCTTTGTCAACGTTGTTCATTTTCCCTTGATCATATCCTTGGTACGTTCAGTGGTTGAAAGACGAAGAATTCATTATAAACTTGTGTCCAAAACGATTTTGAATTTACGTCAATGTCGAGTCTTGGGTCCTCGGATATTTGTATGTACAATTCGGCCAAAAGTTTTTCCTCCGCTTGTGTCCAACGTGTATGTACGATGTCGGTTTTCTTTTGTTTTTTGTCCCATTCCTTTTCCTTTTCCTATCGGAGAAGACTCGATTTGTGAAACTTGTGATGGTGATAGCGGTGGTGAGTCATGTAAAGCTCGTGGTGGCATCATTTATTTTGGTTCTGAAGAATTACCGAAATTCATTTGGTTGAAGTATTGTTGTTGTTGTTGTGCAAAAAAACCATTTAGTTATACTGAACTTGGTTTATTTGTGGTGCGAAAGGGGGTTGTGAATAAGATGGCATCTGGTTTTGCTGGTATTTTGGATAAGATGGCATCATATCGGGTTTTGGCTTGCATATTGAGGGTATGAAGGCATCAAATATTGCGGTTGTTGGATTGGAAAAGAATGACCTGATGATGATGTAGCGGGTGAAGGAGAACTTGAATTAGCGGACTCGAAAGCCGAATGAAATATATATGTTGTTAAGTAGCTAATCATTGGTGTTTTGCTTTGACATTTTTGAAGACAAATGAAAGTGTATGTGAAAGTTTTGTTAAATTAGAGAAAATTTCAAAAGTAGCCATGTCGCTCAACTTACGTTCATAAAAAAAAAAAAAAAAAAAAAAAAAAAAAAAAAAAAAAAACTAGCTCCAGGTGACCGAGCGATTGGGCAATCACCTTATATGTTTGACAAGTGTCCCACTTTTTACCACTAAAAGACAAAATACAAGTTGCCCAAGAAATCCAAGTTGTCCAATACTTTTTCTTACACACATGTATTTTTTTGTTTTAAAATATGAGACACTAGTAAAGCATATAAGGTGGTTGTTTAATCACCCATTCACCCTGAGCTATTTTAAGAAATGAGTTATTGTTGGGCTAGATTGTGAACGTATGTTGGGCGACTGGGCTACTTTTGAAATTTTCTCATTAAATTATGATTTAGGTTGAATGTTTGAAAAATGTTTAGTTAAAATGAGCATTTATTTGCGAAAAGTGGGGTTTTGAATATTTGTAGCGGTTTATGTCCGTTGCAAAAGTTTGAAATTTTGAAAGATAAAAAAAGGACGAATGGCGTGAATGATTCCACCAGTAATATGTCAGATGGCGGACAAACGGCAGGAACAAGCGGTGCGATACAACGCGCCGTTGGTCCGTTGTTAGTCCCTACGGCGGACGAAAAAATGCAACACATAGCACTCTAAGGTAAACCCCCAAACAATAGTAGTACTTTGTAATGAGTTATATTGAGATGACAAAAAAAAAAAAAAAAGTTATAGTGAGATGACCAAATCGTGTGAATTTGACAGGTTTGATTGTGTAATCGTACAAAATATTAATTGTATTACATAGGAAGTTGATACTCCCATCACATTTTTTGATGCTTGCATCACAACTTGTGCATTGCAGTATTGTACCGTACAACATTGCAATGCACAGTTGTGGTATTTGCATCAAAAAATATGATGAGAGTATCAACTCCCTATTACATAAGTTATGATGGCCTTTTGGGCTATATTGCACCACATAACATATGCAGGATTGATTAAGGTAATGTTGTTCGAATTTTATGTGAAAAATTAAACAAATGATTAAAATTTAAGTTTTAAAAAGTTAATTTGAGAATTGACATTACATATTTTTATGTTTTTAAGTTTTAAGCAAAAACATTTTTGCTTTATATGTAAAGATATAGTATATCGCGTTCATATGATCCATTGACACATGAATGCACAAGTACACTTATGTTACAAGTATGCATAAAGGCATGATTGCCCACATGATCATATAATGTTGGTAAGTGCACCCACGAAATTTGGAGTTTCAAATGTACCTTAGATTTGTTAATCACTTTAACCAATACGCAGTTAAATACGCACCAAAACATAGCAACTGGTTACTTTCTCAGAAAATACCAACTCATGTGATGAGCAAACTAAAAAGGGGCATAAAGATACGTCTTAATCATCAATGTCGTCAGTGCCAACGTTTTGGCTTTGGGAGCAAGTGACTTTTAAAACATAAAGGTCCACACTTATCTACCACAAGTTATTCAAAAGAAAAATAAACGTACTACATATAAAACACGTACAGACTCTTCAGTCCGATAGCTATGTAAGCTAAACGTTATTGTTTGCATGCAAGCAACCATACAAATTACACTAAAAGTCAAATTCTTTATCATACTTAGAGCATCCATAATCGGGTCCTATTATTCGAATAATAGCTGGTGAGTCATCAACTAATGCACTGTGAAAACTCCCCATCATCCGTTCGTATATTTCTCGTATTTCTCTAAACACACCACCAATATACTCGGACATCAACTCTTTATGAATGTTTAATTTGTATTCCTTTTTCATCTATTAATATAATGTAAGTGGACATATACAAATTTATTTATAGCTTGCGGATGGTTTTGGTTATATGAATGTTGGACAGATACATATTTTAGTACTCCGTATCTCATAATTAAAAGCAATAGGACGGTGATAAAATTTCGATATCTCATAACATAAAGTCTTAAACAATACAGATACCACAATATAAATTCTACTTTTAAACATAATTAGGAATTTAGGCACGACTAAATGCAATTCAAACATGAATACACATTTTAATGCATGAATTCATATCATTAATTATTCGTAAATGAAAGTTTAATATCTTATATCTTATAAGTTAATATAATGATGTGAAAATGCATTAAACTTGGTAAGATTTAATGCGTTGTTGAAGTTTGTTTAAAGTGATAAAATTTTGATGTGACAATGATATTGTATTAAACTGAAATGAGTGTAATATATGTATTAGAGATGCTCTTAAACAATAAGATAAGAGTTTTACTAAAACTTTAGACTCTTACAATCTTCATTTTTAAGAATATTTTGTCATAACCATTAGTAAACTTTTCCCTATTGAGAGGAATAACTTGTTCAATGTAGTTTGGTAAAGACTTAGGCGACAAACTATCCACTAGTATTATATTTCAATATAATTTTCTACAAGACTTGGTACACATATATATTAATACAACAAATCACTCTCCATTCACACTTACAGTTATCCAAGTATCACTATCTCTTAATAATTACTTGCATAATGTTATTCTTCTTGTACAATTCCTTTTTGGGTAATAAGTATAGGCAGTCGTGGAACTTGAACTATTTTGTTTGAGGGGCCGAAATCATTTTATTGTAACGTGTTAATATCTATGTATAAAAAACACCTATGTAGGTAAATACAAAGAATGAGGAGAATTTGGTGCCAAAATGATCAAGAGTTGCAACAAAGCTCGGCGACAAATTATAAGGTCCCTAGGCACTGAAGGTGAACAAGAATTGAGAATCGAAGCTAAAAAATTTAGAAGTATCACCAAAAATTAACAAGTGACACAATCATATAAGTAATATAACTATTCATAGAGGACTTGAGGAGATTCAGTTGGATACCTCCTACAAATTAAAAGAATGGGTACATAGAAGGTTTCTTTTTAAACTGTGACTTTTTCAATGTACATCTATTTTAATAACAGTTCACTTATCGAAGGACCAAAAGACATAAATAAGCGCCTATACTTTTTATTCGCATGAAGAATTTTGTTTTATAATGACAATGTTAACTACCTCATAATATTTACACTATAACTCTATCTCACATGTTCTAAGCAGAACTTGAATCTATAACCATTTAGTTAGAAAGTTTCTCACACAACATAAGGTACTATTGGAACACAAGCTTTTTGGTGCATGAAGTAAAATAACAATTGCCACTTTATTTATTTATATTTTTTTGAAGGGGGGGGGGGGGGGGGCATGGCCCCTCTCTGCCCCAATGAAGTTCCGCCCCTGATTTCTCTAATATTGTGAGAAGAAGAGATAGATATGAGGCTAGACTGAATGATTATGCCAAAGTTGATGACATATACATAGACGGAGTTTGGTGTTGGCCTCATTATTAGAATATAAAGTTTCCTTAGTTGGAATCTATACATTTGCCAATAATTGATGAACACAAAATTGATAAGAGTAGTTTAGGTTAATAATGAAGGAAAAGAAGGAAAATTTTATATTCATATTGCTTGGAATGATTTCAAAGAAAATGGAGTAAAAATTGAGTGGGCAAAAGCTGTATGGTTTACTTAGTGCATTCCAAAAAATGCATTTCTATTATGGATAACTATTCCGGAAAGACTCCCATCTCAGGACAAGCTAAGTAAATGATACCTAGGCTTCCAGTTAGCTATCAAGTTCATATTTTATAAGAGTTAAGCGGCCCCCAATTGGCAGTAAGCTTGCTTTCCAGGAAGAAAATTTAGCACGAAACTAATCAATCATAGGCTTCCAGTTAGCTATCAAGTTCATATTTGAACCAATCGGCAATCCAAGTTAAGAAAATGGGATATTACCTGAAGCACATCCTGTGTCACGAGCCATGTCTTCTATATCATCCGAGCTCACACCAAGACAATAGACATTTGACTTTGATATATTAAGTTTGAGGCCCGAAGCAAAGTAAAAGACCTGCAAAACTCTGATAATATTGTCCATGTCTTGCCTGTTCCATTCGGAGATAATCACAACGTTGTCTGCGTAAAATAGATGAGATAGATTGTAACCTGTATCACCCACCTCTGTCCCACGAAGAAGACCCGTATCAACCGCATCTTTTAAAGCTAAATGCAGTCCTTCCATCACAATAATGAGCAAGAAAGGACTTAGAGGATCTCCTTGACGTAAACCACGATTGATCGAAAATTCACGTGAAGGGCTCCTTTTGACCAACACAGATGATCTAGCCGAATGAAGACACGTTTGGATCCAATGTCGCCATTAATTCCGAACCCAAGACTCATTAACATATGATCAAGGAACTTCCAGCTTACAGTGTCATAAGCTTTTTCAAAGTCGACTTTAAACATCATAAGCTTTTGCTTATTCTTTTTATACCACGACATTACTTCACTTATCATGATAGGACCGTCAAGAATTTGCCTACCCGATATAAATGCCAATTGCTCATGACCTATCACTTTATCAATAACTTTAGCCAATCGGTTAGCCAAAATTTTAGCAATAATTTTGTATTGCATGCCAATCAAAGAAATTGGCCGAAAATCTTTAATATGAATTGGATTAGCTACTTTCAGGATAAGAATAATAAAGGACGAATTTGTACCTTTAGGCATCACAAATGAATCGAAAAACCTTCTCATGGCATCAACTACACCCTCTTTCAATAGCTCCCAATACGTCTTGAGGAATAGAAACAAAACCCATCCGGGCCCGGGGCTTTTTGGCTACCACAGTCCCAAACAGCTGCTCGAATTTCTTCCACACTCACTGACTTTTCCAACTCATTATTGTCATATGAGTTTAACGACACTAGCGGCATAACAGGAGATTACTCCATCATAGAATCTCGAGCCTCAAATTTATCCTTATAGAAATTGTAGAACGCCATTTTTACTTGTTGGGGATTTGTTACCCATTCACCATCGAGCGTAACTCCTTGCACCATTTGTTGATGTCTTTTTTGTTTCAAAATCCCATGAAAGAATTTCGAATTTTCGTCCCCTTCAACGTCCCATTTGATTCTAGCTTTTTGAACTGTAATTTCCTCCGACTTTTGAAGATCATCATATTATTTTAAAAAATTCACACGTTCCTGTTTATCTTCCTCCGAAGCTATACTAGTATCAATCTTTTCATCAGTGGCTATTAAACTAAAAAGAACCTTCTGTTTACGAGTAACCTCTCTATGCTTGACATGTTGATTCCAAGCCTTCATTTTTTGTTTAATGAATTTCAACTTTTCATGAAAAGGCAACCGTGTATTACCTTGGGAACATTCGACATACACATTTTTCATACATTCCTCAAAATCATCACGTTGTAACCACGAGTGAATGAATTTAAAAGGCACCGGACCATAATCAGCCTTCTCGAAATGAAGCAATAACGGAGTATGATCCGACCACCCGCGAGGTAATGCCGTCACTTTTAGATCAGGAAATGTATCCATGACAGAATGAGATACTAGAAACCGATCTACTTTACTCATCTACGTGCCCGCCTTTTTCATCCACGTAAACGTACGTCCTCCCAAAGGAATATCAAGCAAACTTGCATCATTAGTAAACGAGTTAAAAATATGTGCTTTTGGCCGAGAAAATTCTCTACCATATCGTTCACATTCGTCCCAAACTTCATTCATATCTTCAAAAATAACAAATTGTCCTTCATGATTCGCAATGAATTAATCGAGTCCATAAATACGTTTTATCATCCGACTCTTGAGGACCATATATGTTTATCATATAAAAAACCTTATCAGAATTTACCCATTTTCCTTTAACAATGATATACCAATCATCACACCAAATTTGCTCTTTAACAAAAACATTAGGATCCAAAACCAAAATCAGCCCCCCTCATCTACCCCAAGACAAACTACACGCATAATCAAAAACATAGTTACCCCACATTGTCTTAATACGAAACAATTCAAGGCGTGTCATTTTTGGATTCTTGAACACCTAAAAATTGAATATTGTTCTTAAAACACATCTCCTTGATCCACACCTGTTTTCTCCTCATCTTAGTGCCTCGAATATTAATGGAAAGAACCTTCATCTATCCACCATCAAAACTCCAATTCTATCTATCATTCTATGTAATGAATTATGACACCCTTTTGCATCATACCCAAATTTTCTCCAACCTCAATAAGTCAAGACATTTCATGAATAACCGATATGCCCCTAATGTCTTTCTTTCTGTATTTATTAAAAGAGGTTGAACACTTACTAAACTTAGATTGAATAGAGCATTTTGATGAACACTTCTCAGCTTGTTTGAAGTGTTCAAAACATGGAGGGCGGCTCAAATCCGATCCAACTTCCTTCTTTTCCTCCACTTCAGTGTTTGTTGCTTCCTCTCCCTTATCCGCATTTCCTACATTACTATGAGTGCTCTCTTCATTATTCTCTGCTTGTTTAATGTGTTCAAAACCTGTAGGACGACTAAAATACGATCCAGCTTCCTCCTTTTCCTCCACTTTATTGTTTTTTGCTTCCTCTCCCTTATCCGCATTTCCTGCATTACTATGAGTGCTCTCTTCATTATTCTCAGTCTCATCCTTAACCACATTTTCTAAAGTGGTCAGATTTTTTTCTAAAATACATGCATCGATGAGTGAGTTAAACATTGTCTTTATGTATGTTAACCTTTAGGTGGAAGCGCGTGAACTTGTTAGAATTACCTGTTAGCATCGTTTTGTTTCAAGAAGAGGGATATCATGAAACGGATAACAATAAACTACAAGGACTCAAAAGTACACCTTTCCAATCCAAAGTTCCAAAACATTCCAAACCCATGTAAATTAGTCTCCATTTGAAAATTCAAAGCAAACATACTAGATTTAATTACTATCTTCTTCCCTCTTCACCTATACATACAAAACTACTCGTATAAGTACGACCAAGTATGCGCACGAGTATTGACTTTTGACTTTTAGTTCTTCCTATTTACACACATACAAACACAAACAATAAATATGTCAATCAATATTCAATACATAAACGATAATGATCGTGTTTTGTACTTCATAAAACGAAACAAACGTCGTAATTACCAATTCAAATATGTTGACAAATTTTAGTCAACCCAAAGACTAAATAACCTCAAAAAATCTCTATACTTCACCTATGATCATCATTTTAACAACATATTCATTAGTTTTTAACGTTATATTTGATCGACCCTTGTTGTCAAACTGACTAAATTTGCATGATCATGAGTAAATTCTTTAGTAAACGTAGGTTTCATAGCTCTGCACCTCTTAACTTTACGAGTACGTCGAAATCATCGTCGAAAAGTGGAGATACGGTGATCGGGGGGTCTGGCGGGATGTTTTCGCCCGAAACGAAGAGGAAGTTGACGAGGCAGAGGAAGCTGAGGCATGTGACGATGGAGGAGTTTTTTGTGCCGGGGTTGGAAGAAGGTGAGAGGTCACCAGAGACTCCCGATTCGGAGGTGAAGTCGCCGAGGTTGCCGCAGCACTGGTCTGTGTCGGCTGTGCCACAGCCGTTGCCGCTTCCGAATGAGGAGTTGCGGTTTTCAGCCGAGGGCTATGGTGGAGGAAATGGACTGTAAGTTATCTAAAGTTCTGAACTGCTTGTGCTTATCTGTTTATTTTGCGTAAAATAACTCGTTTCTGATTAGTGTGTCCTGATCAACTGCTTATTTCAAAGTGCTTATTTGAGTATGATAACCAAAAAAATACTTTTATATCTTTATACTTAACTAAGCTGTCTTTCTATTTTGGGGTAAGAGTATGAGTGTCTGACTATTTGTTTGTTGATATTTAACATAAAGCATTTTAGAATTGGATTTCATAAAAAAAAAGTATAACAAAAGATTATTTTTATTTTAGTCTTAATGTATTTTTCAGAAAATAAGCAAATCAAACATTATATTGTAATGCTTAAAAGTAGGCAACCCCAAACACCCCCCTAATAATTATTTTACACAGAATTAAGCGATAAAAAATAGACAGTTTGATACCTTGTTTCATTTTATTATTTTATATATTTTGAACTATTTAAGAAGATAATGAAGAACTATTATGTTATACTTCACCTAGTTACTGAAGACAGAAAAATGTTGGGGCAAATTGTTGGGTTAGTCTATATAGAATGCAACTGAAAACAGAGGATAACTTGGTTTCGTAACTGCAGTTCTAGGTCTGATCGACACGGGATGAATGGTAAGGACGGTCGTGGTATTCCAATATCATCTAAGCCTTCAACTTACCGTCGTAGAAGAGGTTCTCCACAAGATACAAATGGTGAACAGGTTAATGGTGACATTAGGTTATGTGTTCCTGCTAGGAGTGCCCCTGCTACTACTTTCACTAGTCCCACGCTTAGTCCAAAAAGATTTAGCACAGTCGATATTTTTGATTCTGCGTTTAATGGTTCACCAGAGTTTAATTTTTCACCACCTTGTGAGTCATCAAATAGGCGTAATCAACTGCACAGTCCGCCGTTACAAAGTCCTTATGTTAATAGTAAAGGGCATGTTAATGGGTGTGCTCATTTGCCTAATCATAAATCTCCATTAGAAAGTTGTGTGGTAAGAACCGAAAACAACAATGCTAATGTTCACCCACTTCCGCTTCCCCTGCCACCACCTTCAAGACCTGTATCTAGGCGTCAAAGTTTGGATAAAGATGTGCAATCGATTAAAGCTCAATGGCAAAAGGGGAAACTCTTGGGACGTGGTACCTTTGGTACTGTTTATGAAGCAACCAGTCGGTATGTCATATGCCTCAGAACTTGAAATCTATGTGAATTTTGTGTTTCACAATGATGGAAATGAAGCTAATTAATGTTTTGGTTTGTTTCGTGTAGTGAGACAGGGAGTTTGTGCGCAATGAAAGAAGTCGATGTCATTCCTGATGACCCAAAATCATCTGAATGTGTAAGGCAGTTAGAACAGGTTATTCTTCTGAACCATTTCACTTGTCCTTGTTTGCTGGTCTAGATTCTAAACTAATAAAAAGAGAGTTTGTAATATTAATGTTTAGTATGTATGTGTCTCGGTGTCTGTTTTGTGTATGGATCCATATATTTGTGTAAAATTACTCAGATCAGTGCCATTATTTTGAGTTTTAAGCCATATATATTCATCTTCAATGACTTGTGCAGAGAAACTCGTATAGGAAGTAGACTACATACTGCTGTAAAATGAGATATAATTATGCGTGTTGTTCTGTTGATGTCAACGTGCAAATAACTTCATGTATACTGTAATGTTAATTGTCTATTCTTGAGTATCATTAACATTGGCTTCAATTCCCCTATGTAAGTTGGCGATTGAATTTATGAATTTTAAAATTATTTCTTCTAACCAAACAATTTGTTTGTTTCAGGAAATAAAAGTTCTACGAAATTTAGAACATCCAAACATCGTGCAGTACTTGGGTTCTGAAGTGGTGAGTTTTCTAGCTTTAACGCATGTTGGTTCCTTGAAGTAGCATTAAAGATATGTATTGACAGAATTTTGTATTCTGTGCAGGTTGATGACCGATTTTGCATATATTTGGAGTATGTTCATCCCGGGTCCATTAATAAATATATCAGAGATCACTGTGAAGCTGTAACAGAATCTGTAGTTCGAAACTTTACACGTCATATTCTCTCAGGGTTGGCCTATTTGCACAGCAAGAAGACTGTTCACAGGTATGCTCATTCTTTACAGAAGCGGTAAACTAATGTATAACAAAACTACAGTTGTCACTATAGTGATGGTTATACGTACTAGTATGGACTCTTAATAACTCATTTTCCGTTATTTAGGGATATCAAAGGAGCAAATTTGCTTGTCGATTCATCCGGTGTTGTGAAACTTGCCGACTTTGGATTGGCTAAACATGTGAGCTGAATGAAGTTTTGACATTTATATAATTATATATGTTTTTTCATCTTAACCAATTGATTGGCTAAACATTCTGTTTTTACAGCTTTCTCCATTTGTAACTGATCTTTCTTTAAAGGGCAGTCCACATTGGATGGCTCCAGAGGTACCTCTTGAAATTGCAAATTTAGGCATCATCCTTAAATGATATAAATCGGTAACAAGTCATCTCTTTTGTTCAGGTTTTGCAAGCTGCTATGCGAAAAGAGTCAAATCCAGAACATACATATACCATGGATATATGGAGCTTGGGATGTACAGTGATTGAAATGGTCACTGGAAAACCTCCTTGGAGCGAGTTAAATGGGGTAAGTTATCATACATAGTGTTTCTAGTATTGATTCGTGCTGTTCTGCCTTCTAATTTAAAATTATTTTTTTCATTAGGTGCAAGCGATGTTTAATGTATTACATAGATCACCACCTATACCCGAAACATTATCATCAGAAGGGAAGGATTTTCTCAATCGATGCTTGCAGAGAAATCCTGAAAAACGCTCATCGGCTGCTTCACTACTTGAACATCCATTTGTGCGTTACTCATTTGATCACTATGTTTCACTCTGCAAGCAAGAATTTTCTGGTCTGAGATTGAACGTAAGTCGCATATTCCTTTTTATTTCCTTATATTTCATACATTATGATTCTTGATTTTCCAAATGCTTAATTGGTGTACTTCTGTTGTATGCCAGGAAATATCACATACTCAAAAAGAATCCCCTGCACACCTGAAACATGGACGCTTGCAGTTCCAATGGTAAGCTTTGATGATAAACAAATATATACTTTTCAATCATATAACTGAAACACTTGGAACCAATGTTAATTTTTTAAAAATCTTATTACAGTGGAACGCCGAAGCACCCACATTCAGAGACTAAAAAGGACCTCTCACCACCATCCACCCGTCACTCTCCTCGGTCTACACTTGAAGTTCTTCCAAGTGTATATTATCCCGATCTCAACTTCAGTACACGCCATTGCAACATTTTACAAGGTCCAAATCGTTTGCCTGTTACAGCCGAAGGTGCAAGAACATATTCTCTTCCAACGACACCTAGCAGGGAAGCCTACATGCCTTAAAAAGGTTTCTTTTTTCAATTTCTTTAACTTCAGATCACATAACAGAGTAGAATTTAGGGTAAAATCAGAAAAAAATTTAGTCAGTCGGCTGTCTCTTGCTGCACTACCAGAAGGGGTAAGGGAAACAGAATAAGGGATTTTTAGTGATTTGTATGTGCTTATATTTAAGTAGCACTTTTGTCAAATATAGTTACTGTATATATCATGTATGTAAATGCTCATGCGCATTTGTTTCCATGTAAAATCGATGTACTATATAATGATTTTTTTACGAGCCGACAGATAATTTTAGACATTTCGACCAATGTAATTGAACCTTGAATACACTAGTATGTTGTTGGAATCAAATTCAAGACTAAAATAATCACCATCAAACACAAAAATCATGATATTGACTATGTCATAGAGTTAGACGACAAAATATGTGAACTTTGTCATTGTACCTTCAGGTCTTTTTCGATTACTTATGCATACAAGTTGATTAATATAATTATACAGTTTCCAAATGCATGTTAACTTTGGGTTACACACAAATATTTCCTGAATTGAACGTATGTCCAAACTCCGTTAGTACAACTAATGTCAAAGCCACACGCGCATGTGGGTCTAAAAACCGACTTTAGACTGCAAAGTTAGAATAGGTGAGGCTCTAAAACTAGTTTAGGAATATGATATTAAGTCCTATTTATACATTTTTGTTAAATATGTAGTGTTTGGCTAAGCATGCATATGTTATATGTATGGGGGAAAATATATACAAAACAGAGCATCTCAAACAAAATAAAAACCCCAAGACGCCAGCAACAAAAAATAATACAAAGCAACAACTAAAAATAAGTAAACAACCCGCGCCAAAACAAAACCCCGAATGCACAGTGCCAAATTTCAAGGGATCACGAATCCATTTCACCGGTTAAATTCTGTTTTCTTTACCTCTCGAATGCACTACGTCAGATAACTGAAATATGTCAAAACTACAACAATATGCCGATTAAATACATGACACAATTAATTGAGTATACGTTTGAAAGATCTCAATCATCAGTTAACTTGATGCTGATTCAATATCAACAACTGATTAAGCGCTAGCTTTTGTCTGTCATTTTGTAAGGTTTATTTATTTATTTATTTATTTTTTACTATGGTGGATGAACAAACTTATATAGGGTACTTGAAAACATTCGCAGCACTTAATTAACTAGTTCGGGCTTCCATCACTAACTAGTAGGGTAACAAACACATATCCTACAGTTATAACAACTCATCATGTATTAAGTAAACAACAATTACCCGTTATAAATATGTTTTTAATGAACTGATCTCCACCATCGACGATGAAGAACCAGAACCAGTATCATGTGGTGCTTTATATGCTGGTGTGGTTAATTTGGCAATATCAAACTATTGAATGGCTTTTGCAACAGCTTTCATGTGTTTTTAATCAATTTTAATATAATAGCTTAAGGCTTCTGTGTCTTAATTAGCACGATTCCATATCAAGTCAGATCATATGAGACTCGAAGAATGAATAGGTAAATGGCAAATCAAAGCGCATATTAACATGGGCGTTATTCTCCTAAAAACTTCCCTGGCGACATCTATTTCAAAAGGGAAACAAAAGTAACCAAATATGATAAAACAAAATCTAGATGATATCCAATACATTTAGAAATTAAACTAGATAAAGGACTAGCTAATTATCATGAGGGTTGAGAACAGCTCCAACAAACAAAACAGCTATAAAAAGCCGCTAACGGATATCTAACCGTGGGTAAGTTAATACCCCTACAGTCAAGATTCATTCTGGTACAGTGGGCACATCCCTTGTTAGAAACCCACCAACTAAAGTTTCTATCATACGACACACATACACGTCACATTATAGTTTGAACATGATAAACATACACATACACCAAAGGCTCAAAGCCCATGTAAACAGCAACGAAAATGCATTTTGAGGGGAAAAAAAAATATGAATGCTAGGAATAGCAAAATTGAACTTAATTTTTTGGTCAACCGTTGACTATCCCTGTGAAATCTGTAGCATTTTAACCAAGGGAGCCCTTTAGTTGATCGTCAACTATCCCTGTGAAATCTATTGCATTTTAACCAAATATATATGAAGATCGCTCCTATTAACCAAGCATTTTGATTATTAAGGATATGAGTTCTATGAAATCTACAACACTTTGCATATATTCGGAATATGTTTATCCTGGGTTGATCTACAAATTTTGTATTTGCACAGCAAGAAAGTTCTAAAATCGGTCGAACCATCAATGACTCAAAACCAGGGTCATTTATGGCATTGGGTAAATGCAGTATACACAAGTACTGAAACTCTTCAATTTGATGATATGATGTTCACTATCATGGATATATCAAGAACTTACCAAATATTTCGACTCTGCACAAAGACTTGAAATATGCAAATTACGAATCCAAGAGTTAACAGGATTCTCCAAAAACCTTCAATATACAATGTTCTATAGGAAAATAAAATATACAAATATTAAAAAAGAAAACATAAAATCTAGACTGAATTCAATTCATTACTGAAATATAAAGTAGCCGAGTAGTCCGGCTAAGAAAATAGCTAGTTAAGCTTAGGGTTCAGGACAACTCCGACAAATAAAACACCTTTAGAAGTGTCTTCTCTTATCATGAACATGAACGGATGGTCAGCCACAAAATCAATTTCCGGTGCACGTGAACACCCACCAAAAGATCCCATAATCATACTAAAAGCAGCAGCTACTGTTCCTCTTTCGTCAACTTCAATAACAGATTTCTGAAATATGTTCGACACATAAATCATACTGTTCTTTACTATCCCGCTAAACTCTCTATTTGCTTTAAAAAAAGGCAATGTTAATCCCATTTGTTTCATAACAGCTTCAGGTTTAAATGTAGTAGATATTTTAAACTTTGGTATCCAAAGGTGACGAAATGTCGTCCATTTAAGGTCGAAATCTCCATGAAACAAAGCATCATTAGAATGAAAAAGTTTAAGCAGATCCTGCAATCCATCTTGCTTGTCTGGGAGAAATATATACATGGAGAAATTGTTTGATTGGTCGTTACGTTTATACGGAAGTTTGATCATCTTGAAGCCCTGGAAGGAACCATAATGAAAACTTGGTTCATGAAGTGTCATGTAGGAGACTGAAACTGTGTCCCCATTGATGAGACCAAAGGCATAATTAGTTGTCAGTTGTGCTGCAAATTCTTCATACCATTCGCCTTTAAAATACAAAACATTCGCCAACACCAGAAAGTCATCTGCCTTAAAATCACTCGTTTCAACAAGGGTATCAAACCCTTAGTTTCCTTCGTTACCCATGAATTAATTTCTTTAACTAGTTCATTAAGCTTCACCTAAAAAACCATATTAACTAATAAGAATGAATTTTTTAACTATATAAATTTCAAAGAAAAAAAGCTAAACACTTGATATAAATTTACCTTGTCTTTAAAGTCCACAGATTTGGCTTGTGTTTTGTAAACATCTTCAAGAATCCTTTGGTAATGAGATTCAAGATCTACATATTTGTCTACCCAAACACCATTCGCTAAAGTGAATTCAAGACCACTCTTCTGGTTCGATAAATTCTGTGCTAAAAGTTTGGAACTTGGTGACTGAGAAAGAAGTTGGTCCATGCTTCCATATCTAAGAAACCCTAACAATTGTTTCAATGTATCCCCTACAGCCCCAACAGTCAGCATTCCCAATACGATATCAAGTGACAACGGCGAACAAACCATATTTCCATTCTTGAAACCGTTTTGTGCATCATCAAGTAATGTTTTGGTGATAACCTGTTTATGAAAATAATGATACTCGTAAACCCTACTACATATAAAACAAAGTAAAAAGTTACGTAAGATATGAATAAAAAGAACTTACGGAGGTGGTGTTGGCTGATATATTGCAGCAGCGTTCTTGAGCCATTGAATAGATCGAACTGCAGCTAGGGTTTATTATCGATGAATAAAAGATGGTTAACGGATTGTTTATGTTTTGTATTTATAAAGTGATTGCGCGTTTTTATCTCAACCGACTGTAATCCAGAGTTGCTTAAGAGTAACGCAAGGCTTTTAGGCCCTCAATTTTTCCAAGAGGAGTGATGCATCCACTCAAATTCATCCACAAAATAATCTCGCTGAGGTGGCGCTGTATGATTGGTTTTTTGTGGGAGCCACTCTCACAAAAAACCAATCATCCAGCGCCACCTCAGCGTGTAGGATTCTTTTGTGGATAAATTTGAGTGGATGTAGCAAAATTCTTTTTCCAAACCCCTCAGTTTTTTAAAAGTCTTGTACATATAGAGTTAGGTACCGCTCAATTAAAAGTGTCGACAATTGCAAAGCTAAAAAGTTATCACAACCGTTGGATGATGTGGTCAATTTTATAATAATAATAATAATAATATTTTAATATAATAATAATAATACTCTCTCCGTATCAAAATATAAGTCCAGTTTGACTTTTTGAGTTGAACTTTGACCTTAAATATTTTTTGTTGTATTATATAATATTTGATGTAAAATATATAGATGAATAGTGTTTTATATCTATTTTCATTTGGTATAATTTTCATCAAGTGATATATAATACAAACAAAAATATTTATTGTCAAAGTTCGATACAAAAAGTCAAACTGGACTTATATTTTGGGACGGAGGTAGTATTATATTAAAATATTATTATTATTATTATTATTATTATTATTATTATTATTATATTATTATTATTATTATTATATTAATATATTATTATTATATTAATATTTTAGTATTATTATTATTATTATTATTATTATTATTACTTCCGTCCCATATTAAATGTCCACTTTGAATTTTCAAAGTCTTGTTTTATCAACTTTGACCATAAATATTTTTATATATGATATATAATACATGATGCAAAATATATGAATGAATTGGGTTTTAAATGTACTTTTCATTGACATAATTTTTATCAAGTATTATATAATACAAACAAAAATATTTAAGGTTAAAGTTAAAGAAAAAAGACTCGAAAAGTCAAAACTGGACATTTAATAAGGGACGGAGGGAGTATTATTTAGTTGTGCAAAGAATTCATTTATTTACCAAATAGATGGGAAACCAACTCTCCACATAATACAAAGAAAACAAATCCTAGGAGTTACAATTTTCATCTTTTTATTTCTTTGAGGTACAAAACATAAGAAATGAATTGATTTTCATTTCATCATCCTCAATTCTTTGTACTAAACATGTCCTTAGGTTATTTTTCATTCAAATCTATACTAAGGGACTTCGGCCACTGAATTGGCCCAACCAAAATATTTATCAGTTAACAACTTCCCATATATATAGCTCTGCACAAAGACTCTAAACATGTAAATCATGAATTCAAGATAAATAACAGCTTTCTTGAAAAACCTTCAGTACAATTCAATAGGAAAACAAAATATTTAAATATGAAATGATCACATAAAATCTAGTTGACATTCAATTGATTATTAAAATTAAAGTACGTCTAAGAAAATAACTAATTAACATGAGGGTTGAGGACAACTCCGACAAACAAAACAGCCTTAGCAGTGTCTTCACGTATCATGAACATGAACGGATGATCAGCCACAAAACTTGGTGGTGGTGGAGGTTTATACTTTTGACTAGCACAGCCCGCTAATAATCTTGAAGTACTAACGGCAACGGCTTCGGTTCCTCTTTCGTCAATTTCAATAAAAGATTTCTGAAGTACTTTCGACACATAAAGCATTTTGTCATAGACGCATCTCGGTTCTGCTATCCTGCTAAAATCAATATTTGTTCTTTCAAAAGGCAATATTAATCCCATTTGTTTCATAACATCATTAGGTTCATATTTGCAAGATATCTTAAACTTGGGTATCCATAGCTCGTCAAACCTCTCTGGTCTAAGGTGAAAATTTCCATGAAATAAAGCATCATCAGAATGAAAAAGCTCTAGCAGATTCTGCAATCCATCTTTTTCATGTGGGAGAAAGATATACATTGGGAATTTGTTTGATTTTCCTTTACTTTCATATGGAATTTTGATCATCTTGTATACCTCAAATGTACTGTATTCATACTTTTCATTATTAGTCATGAAGGGGACTGAAACCATCTTCCCATTGATGAGATGAAAGTCTTTCTCCTTTGTCATTTTTGCTTTAAATGGGTCAGACCATGTTCCTTTAAAATACAAAGCATTCGCCTACACCATTAAATCATCTCGACTAAAATCACCCATTTCAACAATTGTGGGGATCAAACCTTTAGTTTCCTTGTGAACCCATGAATTTATATCCTGAACTGCTTCATTAGCCTTCACCCATAGAATTTTTTTTATTAATAAGGCTAAATAGTTAAAATCAAATTCGAAGTAAAAATCTTAGAACATAAATACATATTAGTTTACCTTGTTTTCAAAATCCACATATCTGGCTCGTGTTTTGTACACACTTTCAAGAACCTCTTGGTAAGAAGATCGAACAGGTTCCACTTTTTTGTCTCCCCAAACTGCATTCGCTAAGCTGAAATTATGACCTCCATCACATATAGGGTACGACAAATTCAGTGCAAAGAGTTCGGAACAAGGACTCGGAAAGAAGTTGGTCAAGGTTTAAATGTCCAAGAAAATCTAACAATTGTTTCAAAGTTTCACCTTCGGCTCCAGCAGCGAGCATTCCCCATATGAGATCAAGTGACAACGGCGAACAAACAAAATTTCCTTTCTCAAAACCATTACGTGCATCATCTAACAAAGTTTTGGTCACAGCCTGTTTATGTAAATTCATGTGATTATAATTAAGCCTTACTACAAAAACAATATAATAATGTTACGTTATGAATAAAAAGAATTTACTTTGGTGGTGTTGGCTGTGGGTATAACTTTTTTCTGTTTCTTATCTAACCGAATGCTCGGCTCGTCACCAGAGTCGATTTGCTTGGATTTCATACGACGGCCTTCTCCAGCCATATTGAATAAAATTACTGCAACTTAGGGTTACCCACGGTGTTTATGGTTGGTATTTATATGGTGGGCTGTCTTTTTTTTTTTTTTTTTTTTTTTTAATCTCATTGTCGACCCAATCAATTATTTCTCAAGACTTTAATTTCGACTTCTATTTTGGAATGTAAACTAAAAATAGTAAAGATCACAAAAAAAAAAAACCCCAATATACTCGATTACTTGTTAATTCATGGTTACCTAATAAAGCATTCAATTTCAGCGTACACAAAAATAAAAATTGTACATTTGTATTTGTTTAGTGTAACCTTATTTTTGCTAAAAGTTTTAAATATGATTTTAGTAGTAATTATTTTACTATTTTCCCTTCATACTCTTAAATAAAGAAGCTCAACACATTGCAACAACCATTTAAAAAAATCCCTGAATATGCCAGCTAAATTTGTTAATATAGCACTAATGATACGCTAATCCACAGGTCCAAGGTGAGGGTGCTAATCGCCTAATGAGTGACCTGTTTATCTGTATCAATCAAGAAGAATACGTTAGGAGTAAACCGGGACTTGCTCCCCGTATTAGACTCCAACGCTCAAGTCAGTGAGGTTGTAAATGAAAGAAATATATTTCATATAGAGAGAAAGAGATAGATAGTTGATTGTGAGTGTGTGTTTCGATTTCTTACGAGCTTCCTATTTATAGGGGAGTGAATGCTTCAATATGTTCATAAGATAAGAATCTTGCAGTTGAATATATTATTTATCCGCTGGGATACGTCTTTGCCTTATCTTTATCCACTGCAGGCGAATATTGTAGAGGGAAAATTCCCTATTCACCCCACAAGTACAAATGAATCACCCCTAGTACCCCACAAATTTTTTTTCTTCAAATACCCCAAAAGCGTAAGTCGCTTGAAAATTTTGGGCGGAATAAGTGAACATGTGACACTTGTCCCTAGTGGCGTCTCCACCATGTACTTTTATGGTACATAATACCATATGTAATTTTTGGGCGAATAGGCCCACATAACTTGGGCGACTTCAAACTTTTTGTCTTTTTCTGAAAAAGTATGGTTTTTTTTTTTTATTTATAGTACAAATAACTTGGGCGAATGGGTCCCATTTTACTTTAATTTTGGGCGAATGATTAGGTATGTAGTACAAACCTTATTTTATACACTTTATTCTTTATACACAAATACACACTTTTATTGAAAATACACATAAATACACACTTTTATTTTTTAAACAAACACACACTTTATTTAAAAACATTTATACACTTTATACACATACCAACACACACATTCAAACCCAAAACCGTTCCTTCCAAAACATACCCCCCCCCCCCCCCCCCGGTATCATCTTCTACATTCAACCACCCATTCAAATCATAAACCCTAAACGTTTATCTCCATTGAAACACACAATCAAAGAATATCATTATTTTCGGAGAGGCATTGAAACCCTAATTTGATCAATGGATTCATGTAGTACATCGACATCTACAATACATTCCGATGCAAAGGTAACTGTCAGATCTAGATTAGAATGTATAAATATGATTAGAGGTCTGTTGAATACAAATAGAACCACCTTGTTTAGGCGTACTGTATTTGGGCCATGGTTAGACATCCACCCATTTGCTGCTGATGTACATTTGTTAAATTATTTTTATCAACGCGAGATTCATGCTGATGAAAGAGAAGATTGCCCTTCCCTTAGATTTAAAATAGGAGATAATGTGCTTGAATTTGGGCGTGAAGAATTTTGTCTCATAACTGGGTTTGTTTTTGCCCCTATTGCGAAAGAAGAAACTAATGTAGGTTCCCTTGTTAAAGGTTTAAAACATAGCCCATTATTTGATCGATTGTTTCCAGAAAACAAATCCCGTAAGACTAAGAAAATAAAGGGTGACGAGCTTCTGGCATTGATGAAGCCTGGTAAAGTGTGGGATGAATTACGTGATGAGGATGCTGTTAGGGTGTGTTTGTTAGTTATAGCCACTTGTGTATTCAGAGGGCGGGAACCAAGGTACTACATTCCGGACCATCTTATGAGAATGATTGAGGATTTTGACGTTTGGAATTCGTATCCATGGGGTGAGTATACGTGGATACGTTTGTATAAAAGGACTTTGAATGTTGTAAAGAGGCATAACGAAGGTGAAGCAAAGAAGCCGGGTAAATCACCAACAAAATCGGTTCAAGTAAAAAATTCACCAAATAAAGAGCAAACATACAATCTGTATGGCTTTGTATGGGCCCTTAAGGTAACATCTTTATTCTATAATATGATTAGATATTTCTAAGATGCCATGTTGAGAAGTTAGATATCATACGTTATAATAGGTTAGCAAATATTAGGTTTACCATTTTGAAAAGTTAGATTGTCATTGAGAGGTTATATGTACCTAAACATTTGTAAACTTATATTTCGTGCCTAAGTTTAGATCACTTTGATGGTTATTTCAGATATGGATTTTGGAAACTTTCCCTAACAGCGTGCAGTTCTGGTGCAAAGACCATACAAAGACCCCCCGTGGTTTAGCCTGGTCTAAATTTGATAATTTTGAAAAAAAACATTACCCTATTCTATTTTATCCTGTAAGTAAACTGTGTATATTTTTTGTATTTTTGTAATTGTGGTTTATATAGTTTTGAATAATTTTTTTCTGTAACCCTTGTTGTTTTTTTTAGGGCTTTAAGCCATTGGAGAAATTTGTTCTAAGAAATGACGAGGGGTTCTGTTTGTGGTACACGCATAGCATGGATTATATTAGAGGGCTACAATTGCAAGTTGTGGTTGCAACACCTTTGTTGACTAAACCAGTTAAAGTTGTTGATCAAGGAATTGAAGATGATGAAAACATATGTAATGAAGCTCCAGATGTGTTGTATAGTGATGGCAGTGTGTTGTATGGTGATGATCCAAGTGGAGGACCAAATCAACATGGTGATGGACCGGGTGTATCCGGCTATGGGGCAGGAGGGTGTGGGTTATCTTGTGAACAAGAAGAGAATGTGGAGGAAACTTCCGTGGGTTATCTAGAGTGTAACACTGATTTGGACGCTGGTGGTGTTCTAGAAAATTACAATAGGGATCATATTCAAAACGAGGTTGATGGAATTAAGTCATCAGTTGTATCGATAGAAGAACGTGTTGGAGAGGTGGATGTTAAAGAATTATATCGTGAACTAGACGGTGTTAAGAAAAGAATCCAGGAGATCGAGAACGTTTTACAAATACACAAACCAGAAGAGTCGACCTTTTCGGGAAAAAAAGACAACGCAGAAGATATAGGTTGTCGCAATATGGTATGAATACAACATTTATAATTAAGTCCATTTGAAATTGTATTTTTTTTATGTTATTACCGTCATCCATTTTGTATTTCCGTTTATTTTGCAGGATGTTAGCCCACTAAATGACAGTATTGTTGAACCGGAGGAGCAAAAGGCAGAAGAGTCAACCTTGTGTGGGAAAGAAGACAATGCAGAAGATATAGGTGGTGACAATAAGGTATGACAAAAACTTTTATTTTGGTATAACCATTAAGCAATTTGTTTTGGTATAACCATAAACCAATGTGTATTCCTCTTTCTTTTGCAGGATGTTTGCCCTGATTTGCATGCTGCTACTCCTCTGACTACCACTGTTGTTGAACCCGAGGGTAATAACTTCTTTTATACGGACACGGAAGGCTACACGGGTCCTATGACTCAAGTTGTGAAAGGCATTTGCCCCGTGCAATTTGATCCAGTCAATCATTTTATTGAAGTTGACCATCCAAATAGTTTCGATTGTGGTTCCTTACCAAATTTGAATGATGCATTCTCTGAATTTTATGATGAGGGGATGAATCTGACACCTAATGTTGTACGTTCATATTAACTTTTATCGTTTGTTTTACTGTTTAAAAAGAAATAATTTTTACGTTATACTTGTATTGTCTAATAAATATTTATACTTTTTGTTATTTAAGGATTTGATGGATAATGTTATGCACGATGAAGAAACTGAAATACAACAAGAGTTGCCTCAGGATGCGGTGTCAGAAAAGGACAATGAAGAAACCAATGTTAAACCAGAATTGCCTCAGGATGCGGTGTCAGAAACAATAGAAGGATTTGGTAACGAAGTGGGTCATATACAACAACAACAACCCTCACTCGACTTGTCAAAGGCAGCAAAAGAAGACAATTCCGTCGAGGGTGAAAAAACACAAGAACTTGCTGCGGACGTTGATGTAGTTATCTGCATTGATGTGGATGCCGAAAACGATGACCTTCAGGTATTCTATAATTATTTAAATTTAAATTGTATTTATTGTATATATTACAACCTAGTGAACTGATTTTATGGTCTAAATGTTTAGAAGTGTTTGAAAATCACTTAAGTAGTTGTAAAAAGGGGTGTTTGGATCAGAGAAGCAACTTAAGTGTAGATAACATATTTCATTACACTGTTCATTGGCTTATTAGTTGCTTCTTTCTGTGATTTTATGCTTGTTTAGTGTAATTTAGTTAAGTGGTTGCCTAAATTTACTTGTTTGATCACTAGTTTCTTTGTGCTCACTTTTGTTCATTTGACTGCCAAAAGTAGCATAGCATTAACTCTTGAGTTATTGCTGTGAACATTGATAAGTGTTGTTTGGATTTGCTGAGTTTGTGGTAATAAGCATATATAAAGCTTTTATCTCAGCTTAGTAAGTGATAATAAGCATATATAAAGCAGTTTCATGGTCATGAGTTTCATATTGTTTTAGAAATCAAAATCAAGTTATTGATAAGTGTTGTTTGGATTTGCTGAGTTTGTGGACTCAGTGGTCTTTTGTGCAAAAATCAAAATCAAATTTAATTTACTCTAGCTTGTTCACTGTTAAAGTTTTGGTTTAGCACAACCCTCAAATCTATTCATATCTTGGTAGGGAAGCCTAAATCAGTTTTATTACACCTTATTCAATCACTGAGACTCAATCAAATCTCACAAAAGTCAAAGTTCTTCATAAAAGTTGAAAGTCAAATTTGCATGCTTAGGTAGAAAACCAAAATTTCAAAGAATTTTCTTGAATTTTGTGATCAAAATTAAGCCTTGTGCTTTTTACTGGTTAAACTCTATCGGCTAATCTTTTCAAAAAACCATTTGGCTTACTTTTAGAATTTTAGTTAAGTGCTTAATTGGTGGCTAAAACAAGCCTGCAGGGCAAGTACATGCCATGAACCCGGGTAATTGACCCAACTTCCAAGGCCTCTCCTAGGCTTATTAGTGGACCCCACCCTTAGAAATTTAGTTTTCTAGATAGCTTATTAGAAGGGCTTCTCAGTTTAGGTCTTAGTTAGGATCTCATCTTATTAGTTCATAGCTTATTTAAGCCTTTAATTTAGCCTGATCCCAACATGCATACTGAGTAAGTCAGTATATAAGCCCAACTTCAAAGGCACCCATAGTGCTTATTTGTGGGACCCAGGGCATGAGCCTTAGCTTTTTGGAAACCCCAATAAGCTAGCTTTGCAAATCAGCTCTTACTTTGGATCTCCAATCACCCAAGTGGGCCCCACAAGGACTGCAAGGTACCCCTTTTGGCCTGTTTTGGTCTGGGCAGCATGAATAAGTGCTTATTGTTGTTTGTAGGCTTATTCCTCTAGCTTATTTAGTTGATTTAGCTTATTTTAGGTACAACTCAATAGTTTATAGCCTACTTTACCTTTTGAGTGGTTTGGATTGCTTAAGCAATCATTTTCTAAGTCGGATTTTTTTTTAGTATACGATTCTTTTATGATGTTAATTTTGTACAGGTACCAAATACGTTCCCGGTTGACGTCAACGTTGTACTTGTCAATAACGTAAGATCCATTTTCAATGCCAATAAACAAAAGAGGAAAACAGGGAAATATAACAACTCCCCTTATACCAAACTTCCGGACACTACTCCTAGAGTTTTGCGAAGTCGTACATTCAGAAACAAATATAAAAAATTATCCCCTCCTGTCGCGCCGGATTTTGACCAAAATTTGGAACTACCACCGTTGCAACCATTTGTTGAGGTATGTAAAAATTTTAAAATCTCTTTCTCGCTTTTCCTCTTACATATAAACTTTGAAAGTGAGAAAATCATTCTTCTTTAACTACACTTATCATTTATTTCAGAACTTGGAAAGAGGTCCCAATGCGAAGAGAAAAGAGGTGAACGTGCCAGTTGCAATTCAAAACTTTGTTGAAACAAAGATGAACATTAAGTTCATGTTTCCATGGGGTACTGAAGACACGGTTGCTGATGTCCGTTTCTGGAAGTGTTTATTGGCCATGGATGATTGTAGCCTTGGATGGCTAAGGGATGAGGTACGTATAACAATTGATTGCTAGTTTTCAATTATAAATTTGTTTGTCTATGGTTACCTTAACTTACATACAACTGTATTCAATCAATAGCATATAGTCATATGGGTTGACTTGATGTGGATATTCTGACAACAAGATTCCGTTTGGGCTATGGCCGGTGCATTTTTCTGTCCTGCTGTAATGGGCAATATGCTACGACCCTATCGGGCAGACGGTACAAAGTATCCACTGCCTTGGACGGATGTCGAAAAGGTCATCATAACTTATCCTTAGCTAATCCATAGTTAGTTTTATTTGGAACTTTATTGTTGTTGTGTATAAAATTTACTTTTTCGGTAAAATGCAGGTACTTTTTCCAATAAATGAACCTGGTGTGCATTGGGTGACAGGTGAGCTTGTCATACGTACTGGTGTTGTGACAGTGTTTGACTCGCTTCCTAAATTTACAAGAAAACGAGACTGGTGGAATATCACCATGCCAAGTGCATTTGAAAACTATTTGACAAAGTATCTTAAAGACGAGGGTGTGTTGGAGTCAAAAGGCATACAGGCTGATGGTTATACGTTAACTTGGAAACGTGGAAAGGATGTCCCCACACAAGGATGTTCATATGGTGACTCTGGAATATGGGTTTGTATAAACCTTTATCGTTTGTGTCATAATATGCCATTAAAGGTAAACAAACCTTTAACTGCAAGTCTAGCTTATCGTGAACGAATGGCGGAATACTTGTGGAAGTACAAGATTCTATATTCCTAAACAAAAAATTAACATGAAGTGTATGATGTATAGCTTCTAAGTATGTGCAGGTCTAGCTTAGATTAAGTGTATGATGAAGTGTATGGACATCTTAATGTAATATTTAGATGTAGTGTACTGAACAAACCAATGTAGTGTAACTTCGTAACTGCTTTTGCATAAGTATATGATTTTAGTTTAGCAAATCTTGGGGTCAAATGATATGTATGTAGATTAAACATACTTATAGATTCATGTCAACCACCATATGTAGCTGAAAACATATTCATATCACAAATACACACTTATATAACAAGCACAACACAATATGTAGTTGGAAACATACTTATAGCATTAATATAACAAGCACACTAGAAACTAAACAACATAACTAGTAGCCGTGAATAATACCCAAAAGATACATATCACAGAAAAAATAAGATGAAAACACAAATTAAAAAAACGAATCATCAGACACATATCCCTCGTTACTCGAATAAGAGTCACTCGAATCGTCCTCACTGGTAGGCACACGGGGAAATCCATTTTCCATTCGCCATATACAATGACGGGCTCTCCGAGCCTCTTTACCTCTCCAGTACTCTTCAAGAGCTCTTGCCGCTTCTGCTTCCTCTGCTTCAACACGTAACAATTCTTGCATATCTTGCTGAAACAGTTCTTCATCAGTCAATCCTCTCCAAATGGGTTGGTTTGCAACCGGTGGATTGTTGACCTGTTGATCAGGTTGTTGTTCGACAACAGCTGGATTGGGCACCGGTTCATTATCCGGTATGAATACCAGAAAGATGTCTTCTGGTGGAGTGTTCTGCGGTTCATTCGGTATCATGCTGGAGCTTGAAAATTGATGGGAAAATTCATGGTGAGTTGGGAATTGCTGAGAGAAGTCACGGTGAGATGGGAATTGTTACGAGAAGTCGCGGTGAGTTGGGAATTGTTGGGAGAAGTCTTTGGTAGACATTGTTTGAGATTTTTTGTTGTGAATTATGTATTGTGAGAAACTGATGTTTTACAACAATGTGGATATAGTGTTTACATATTTATATTGGACATCAATATAAATACGCAAGTACATGTGATGGTATAAGGCACTAAATGAACTAGTACAACAGGTTGTTGGGTAAATTAACTATTTTTTTGCTAACCATTACACGAGTGAATGGAATCAAATTAATAAAACAAGAAAATGTGGTCTACACTTTATAATGCTTGTAATTTTACAACAGCCTACAACAAACCATTAGTGCATCAAAACAACATATTCGCAATAATGCATTACAAGTTATGGAAATTTAAAAACATGTTACAAGTTCAAGAAATTTTAAAACATGTTACAAGTGCAGGAAATTTAACAACATGATACAAGTGCAGGAAATTTTACATACGATACTTTCATTCTTTTAAGTAGCACATCCCAGTTTGTTTCATAACGGTAATTCCCAAATTCTTCCGTTTCCGCGTCTTGTATTGTTTGTCGTTCATGATCCTCATTAGCATACCCGTGACTTTCTCAATAAAATGCATCCGCGTAAATTTCCGGTAATTCTTCTCGTAATCATTGTAAGGTTCTGTTTTCGTCTCTACATACAAAATAAAAATAATGGTCTGTGACTTTTAGAGGTATAAACATTATCATAATATATATGTTTACCTTTAGACATTTGTACATATAAAATTTACACAAAAGTTTATTTTATGGTCTGAAAAGTTGTCCAAATTGCATGTAGAAGTACAAATGGAGGTTCAAAGCAATTAATCCCCAATAAATGTGTATGCATTATCCAACTTAAACAAGATTTTTGGGCGACCACTCTAGACTTTATGTTATGGTCTTTGGGCGAATATATTAATAAATTCCATGTAAGTACAACAATTTAAATGTAGAAGTACAACTGGTGGTTGATAGAAACTAACTAAGTGTTTAATTATATACCAATGTAACTGTGGGTTTATTACAATAGGATTTTATTCATGCTAAGAAGCTGGAAAAAAACAACAAATTAAACTATGGATGATGAGGAAAGTGGTAAGTTTAAAGTAATACTAGTACATCCATGTGCAAAGCATGCTGTTAAACTACCTAAAGACATCTGTTACAACAATCTACTTGAGTATGTAAAGAAAAAGGTGGACGCCGCAAAAGGGAAAGGAAATGCTGACATCAGGTTGTTTTACAAAGATGGAACAATGTCATTGGACATTGTGGATGATGATGACGTCCAATACTTCATACATGATGTTTGCGGTAACAAAGACCAAGTTCAGAAACTATTCATATCAACAAAAGACCGACCTTCAGAGGTAAAATCATCTTATGCTTCTAATAATTTATCAATTGATCTTAATATTCCTTTGTTACCCGAACCTTTTAATCATCCCACCCCAAAGGTTGAAGCATATTCCTTTCACAACCAAAATGATTCGCTTCCTATATGGCAAAAAAAAACTCCTTTAAACATATGCCCCTCCCTCCCAAAGCCCCAAATTCAGTGACCAAATGCATTGACAGAAGTATAAACGCATCTAAGAATGATACAACCTTTTATAAGTATAGGGAATTTGTTAATAAGGCAGATTGCATGTTTAACATAGGGAAAAAATCACTTATAGAAAGGTTTGAATACGTTGTTATTAAATCTGAACCAACAAGGTACAGCGTTCGGTGCACAAAAGAAGCTTGCCCATGGAGAATATACACACGGAAAGTGAACTTGGGTGCACAATTCTATGTAGCAACAGTACATGACGTTCACACATGTTCACGGACCGAATTTTGTCCTAATCATCGTAATGCTACCATGAAATTACTAAGTCAGTTACTGTACGAGAAGTTGCCTTATTATTGCCATAACTTAAAGTTGGCAAATCCTGGAACGGTAACACACATTGAAACTGATGCCGCGGGAAGATTTAAGTTGGTATTCATAGCATTTGGTGTTGCGGTAAGCCTCGTTTCTATTACTAATTTTCATAAAAAATTTCATATACTTCTAGAAATTTTATTGTAAGCTTATACTAATATATGGTTACTTAATCAGATTAGGAGCTTTATAGCCTTCATGCGGCCATTGCTAATAATTGAAGCAGCGCATCTAAAAGGGAAATATAAAGGAACCAACTTGCTTGCTGTTGGTATGGACGGTAACAACCAGATTATACCAATTGCTACTGGTGTATGTCAGGGAGAGACAGGTGAATCATGGACATTGTTTATGAGGAAGTTAAAAGAGTGTATCGGTGTTGTTCCTGGTTTGGCTATCATTTCTGATAGGCATCAATCTATAATTCAAGCTTGTAATATAGTTTTCCCATAAAGCTTTCACGGTAATTGTTGCCGGCACTTGATGATGAATTGCAATTTAAAAGGCGAACTAGTGAGGTATTTATTCTGGAAGGGTCCAGCGGAAGTATACGTGTAGCTGGGGTGTAACTCAATTGTATCACAACACAAGTACAAAAATAGTTTTCACTTCAATCATTTAGAATAAAATAGTTAAGTCAAAAATGTTAAATTTACATCATTAAAAGTAGTGCGGAAGTAGGCCCTAAAATAGTTTAAAACGGTCCCCATATAAATTATCAGAGTCTTCTATGACCATGCCATGCCCTGCCAAAACCTCCTGTAGCGTACCATAGGTTAAAACCTGAAAATACATGCTAAAGTGTCAACACGAGGTTGGTGAGTTCATAGAGTTTATTAAACCAATAAAGTTTATAGAAAATGGTCACACAGCAAAGGCATCGTAAATCCACTCAGTTACAAGTCCCGCCATAAGAGACTTGTAACCTGTGTGTTTACAACCCACTGCCAAATAGTTTAGGTCTAGTAGTCAAGCACCTGAGGTCAATAATAAGTCACAATATAAGCACCACATATAAAATAAGTCAAGGCCGCTCCGAACAAGGGAGACTTTATAACGTTGCTCCGAACATGGGAGACTTCAAGTCACTCCGCCACCTAGGCAAAGAATTATTAGTCACTCCACCGACTTGGTGAAGAATTATTAGTCACTCCACCATGGCGAGATTTATTAAAGATGCTCTGAACAGGAGAGACTTTATAGCGTTGCTCCGAACATGGGAGACTTTATAGCGTTGCTCCGAACAAGGGAGACTTTAAGTCAAAGTACGTACGGTACATAAGTTCAAAAGTTTAAGTCAAGTTCAAAAGGTCAAGACAAGTCATAAGTTCATAATAAAGTTCAAGTCAAAACCATGTTTAAAGGGTCAAGTAATAGTTCAAGTAAAAACGAGCATGTATTCTCCCCCAAAAGTTGACAAAACAATTTAAAAGAGTAGGGGCTATGACTCACCTGGTACGATAGCTACGAAGACAAAGGTGGTTACATAGAAATGAGGTTCGATCTCTAACCGCGACCTATAACGAACGAATGATACGATCTACTTAAATTATGAGGGGATGCGATGAATGTACATGCACATGAAGCCTATACCACTCGTAGTTTAAAAATAAGCGTTGGCGTTGATTTATAGTGTTTCCATAACTTAAGAGAATATGTGCTATTAGAAGTTGTCAAATATATATATAGTTCGCCTAGTTTCAAAAGTGTATATCTTGGTCGTTTTAAGCTCATTTTACTCGTTCTTTATATCCACGAATTCGTTTTAGTATATACTAATATATTTTTGATAGTTCGGCACCTCTAGGTTACGTCTAACGTCTCTATTTACCCGTCGAAAACTGTCAAACAGCATGCAGTTTTCAGAAAAATAGTTTTCGTCGTTAATATTGAAAAATTCATATCTCCTTCGTTATAAACTCGTTTTAATCCGTTCTTTCGCCAAAAGTTTCGTTTTTGAAAGTATTTTCTAAATATTTGGTCAAAAATTACCCACCACCTACTGATTTTCCCACGATTTAAAAATATCAACAGTAGGTAAATATATAGTTTCAAAAGTCATTTCTAGTGTTCCAATCTAGTTTCTAATCCAACCAAACCACTTTCAATCACCACAAATCTAGTCTAATCTTACCATACACCTTCTTAGGGTGTCATGGGTTCCTAAACATCATCACCAAGCTACTCTAACAAGGGTCTAACAATAATCTATTTCTAGAGTTCAAAAGTTAGATATATATATAAATGAGTGGTATATACTAACATATGCATGTGGATCTTGAATGGAAATCATATAATCATGAAAAGAACTTGAAGAAATCATGAAAAAGAGTTTGACAACTTACCTAGCAAGGATTAGTGGATTAAGATGAAGAAAACTTGATAATCTTGAGTTTTTCTCACAAAACTCAAACAAGAATCATTAAAGGAACAATAAAATGGCTTGATCTTGGAAAATTTATGGTTTTCTTGGTGTTCTCCTTTCTTGGTCGATTCTCACACACAAAGGGAGAAGAGAAAAATGAGGTTTTTGCTAGTTTGTGTTGTTTATTGGATGAAAAAAATGAAAGGTTGAAGTATATGTATTATTAGAAGTCTTTATGGTCTTAGTACATTAATTACCACATGAATTTAGGGGGGCTAGGGGTGGCAAAAGGAGCAAAACAAGGAAAAAGAAATGTTGGCTAATTAAAGATTGTGTCCCCAAAGTTGTAGGTATTAGTTAGATCTTTTGTGTATTAGGTGTTATCGGGTACCGAGTTAACTAAAAATAAATGTTAACGAGGTGAAATAAAATACGTCGAAGTTGTAAAAGTTGTAAAATATTATTCCTGATGAGAATCGGGTGTTAGAAAAATTATTGAAGGGAAATAACGCAAACCGACGAAGTTATAAGCTTCGACCGGAAAACGTAACAGTTGATTTGAAAACACCGGGTAAATTAATAACATAATTTTTATATTATTATTATTATGAGTATAAAAATATGTTAGGACCATAGTTGGGATTGTCGGATAATTATTCAAAATAATAGTTCATAAGATAACGTTTATTAGGTGATAATCGTACGTTTACAAAAATGACGCAACCCACGTATAAATGACAAATTTTCTCCGGAGGTGAATAGTGTTTTATGAATAGTAAAATTTTAAAACGCTTCTCAGAATATCAAACTGACCTCAAAAATGATGAATAGTAAAATGATGAATAGTGATCGATGAATAGTAACTGATGAATAGTAAATGTTGAAAGTTCGGGAAAAGACCAGAATTTACGAGTTGTGACAGTCTCTACCCCTTAAGGGAACTTCGTCCCGAAGTTCAGTTAACGTTGGTCTCCGAAGTGTTATAAAGGTGAAGATTCATGAGACGAAATGACCAGTTGACGTGTTTCTAGGCGGCGGTTCACGAGGTGAGGAAAAGTATAAGCGTTCTGACAACGAGGGTATACACACACATAAATGAAACATTTGGAAATTGAGTTGAGGATTCAATCCAGACAAAATTTTATTATAACCATTCTCAGTGTTGCAAAATTCATTTCTGAGTCGGATATAGGTAGTCAGCCTATGTCCCACTATCCCGGGTTGAATATAGGTGACTAGTCTATATTCCACCGAGGTTCCATGAATTTTGAAATACTCAGCTCAGTTATACTAAGACTATGTCCTTCGCAAATACCAAGACGTTCAGAAAGACTAAGGCAGGTGACCAAACTCGAGGTCAAATGATGAGACTATGCAAGGAGAAACATAACAGGGTGACATATATGATACGTGAACATGCTTATATGAAAGACAATGATAAAAATCAACTAGAATAGATGAACATAATATGCCAGATAATGAGACACAAATCTCATCACCTAAGTCAGCAACAAACCACAAGTGAGGCTTCAGCTTGGCAGGCAGGCACGTGACGGTCATAGGGTTAAGTTTTTCATAAAAGTAGCTATAGTCTAGGTTTTAAAAACACTTAGTTCGCTATAGCCAAAGCTCTGATACCAATCTGTCACACCCCCAAAATCGGGTCCAGCGGAAGCATACGTGTAGCTGGGGTGTAACTCAATTGTATCACAACACAAGTACAAAAATAGTTTTCACTTCAATCATTTAGAATAAAATAGTTAAGTCAAAAATGTTAAATTTACATCGTTAAAAGTAGTGCGGAAGTAGGCCCTAAAATAGTTTAAAACGGTCCCCATATAAATTATCAGAGTCTTCTATGACCATGCCATGCCCTGCCAAAACCTCCTGTAGCGTACCATAGGTTAAAACCTGAAAATACATGCTAAAGTGTCAACACGAGGTTGGTGAGTTCATAGAGTTTATTAAACCAATAAAGTTTATAGAAAATGGTCACACAGCAAAGGCATCGTAAATCCACTCAGTTACAAGTCCCGCCATAAGAGACTTGTAACCTGTGTGTTTACAACCCACTGCCAAATAGTTTAGGTCTAGTAGTCAAGCACCTGAGGTCAATAATAAGTCACAATATAAGCACCACATATAAAATAAGTCAAGGCCGCTCCGAACAAGGGAGACTTTATAACGTTGCTCCGAACATGGGAGACTTCAAGTCACTCCGCCACCTAGGCAAAGAATTATTAGTCACTCCACCGACTTGGTGAAGAATTATTAGTCACTCCACCATGGCGAGATTTATTAAAGATGCTCTGAACAGGAGAGACTTTATAGCGTTGCTCCGAACATGGGAGACTTTATAGCGTTGCTCCGAACAAGGGAGACTTTAAGTCAAAGTACGTACGGTACATAAGTTCAAAAGTTTAAGTCAAGTTCAAAAGGTCAAGACAAGTCATAAGTTCATAATAAAGTTCAAGTCAAAACCATGTTTAAAGGGTCAAGTAATAGTTCAAGTAAAAACGAGCATGTATTCTCCCCCAAAAGTTGACAAAACAATTTAAAAGAGTAGGGGCTATGACTCACCTGGTACGATAGCTACGAAGACAAAGGTGGTTACATAGAAATGAGGTTCGATCTCTAACCGCGACCTATAACGAACGAATGATACGATCTACTTAAATTATGAGGGGATGCGATGAATGTACATGCACATGAAGCCTATACCACTCGTAGTTTAAAAATAAGCGTTGGCGTTGATTTATAGTGTTTCCATAACTTAAGAGAATATGTGCTATTAGAAGTTGTCAAATATATATATAGTTCGCCTAGTTTCAAAAGTGTATATCTTGGTCGTTTTAAGCTCATTTTACTCGTTCTTTATATCCACGAATTCGTTTTAGTATATACTAATATATTTTTGATAGTTCGGCACCTCTAGGTTACGTCTAACGTCTCTATTTACCCGTCGAAAACTGTCAAACAGCATGCAGTTTTCAGAAAAATAGTTTTCGTCGTTAATATTGAAAAATTCATATCTCCTTCGTTATAAACTCGTTTTAATCCGTTCTTTCGCCAAAAGTTTCGTTTTTGAAAGTATTTTCTAAATATTTGGTCAAAAATTACCCACCACCTACTGATTTTCCCACGATTTAAAAATATCAACAGTAGGTAAATATATAGTTTCAAAAGTCATTTCTAGTGTTCCAATCTAGTTTCTAATCCAACCAAACCACTTTCAATCACCACAAATCTAGTCTAATCTTACCATACACCTTCTTAGGGTGTCATGGGTTCCTAAACATCATCACCAAGCTACTCTAACAAGGGTCTAACAATAATCTATTTCTAGAGTTCAAAAGTTAGATATATATATAAATGAGTGGTATATACTAACATATGCATGTGGATCTTGAATGGAAATCATATAATCATGAAAAGAACTTGAAGAAATCATGAAAAAGAGTTTGACAACTTACCTAGCAAGGATTAGTGGATTAAGATGAAGAAAACTTGATAATCTTGAGTTTTTCTCACAAAACTCAAACAAGAATCATTAAAGGAACAATAAAATGGCTTGATCTTGGAAAATTTATGGTTTTCTTGGTGTTCTCCTTTCTTGGTCGATTCTCACACACAAAGGGAGAAGAGAAAAATGAGGTTTTTGCTAGTTTGTGTTGTTTATTGGATGAAAAAAATGAAAGGTTGAAGTATATGTATTATTAGAAGTCTTTATGGTCTTAGTACATTAATTACCACATGAATTTAGGGGGGCTAGGGGTGGCAAAAGGAGCAAAACAAGGAAAAAGAAATGTTGGCTAATTAAAGATTGTGTCCCCAAAGTTGTAGGTATTAGTTAGATCTTTTGTGTATTAGGTGTTATCGGGTACCGAGTTAACTAAAAATAAATGTTAACGAGGTGAAATAAAATACGTCGAAGTTGTAAAAGTTGTAAAATATTATTCCTGATGAGAATCGGGTGTTAGAAAAATTATTGAAGGGAAATAACGCAAACCGACGAAGTTATAAGCTTCGACCGGAAAACGTAACAGTTGATTTGAAAACACCGGGTAAATTAATAACATAATTTTTATATTATTATTATGAGTATAAAAATATGTTAGGACCATAGTTGGGATTGTCGGATAATTATTCAAAATAATAGTTCATAAGATAACGTTTATTAGGTGATAATCGTACGTTTACAAAAATGACGCAACCCACGTATAAATGACAAATTTTCTCCGGAGGTGAATAGTGTTTTATGAATAGTAAAATTTTAAAACGCTTCTCAGAATATCAAACTGACCTCAAAAATGATGAATAGTAAAATGATGAATAGTGATCGATGAATAGTAACCGATGAATAGTAAATGTTGAAAGTTCGGGAAAAGACCAGAATTTACGAGTTGTGACATAATATATGGTTACTTAATCAGATTAGGAGCTTTATAGCCTTCATGCGGCCATTGCTAATAATTGAAGCAGCGCATCTAAAAGGGAAATATAAAGGAACCAACTTGCTTGCTGTTGGTATGGACGGTAACAACCAGATTATACCAATTGCTACTGGTGTATGTCAGGGAGAGACAGGTGAATCATGGACATTGTTTATGAGGAAGTTGAAAGAGTGTATCGGTGTTGTTCCTGGTTTGGCTATCATTTCTGATAGGCATCAATCTATAATTCAAGCTTGTAATATAGTTTTCCCATAAAGCTTTCACGGTAATTGTTGCCGGCACTTGATGATGAATTGCAATTTAAAAGGCGAACTAGTGAGGTATTTATTCTGGAAGGCATGCAAAGCTTATAGAATTGAAGTCTTTCAAAGAACTATATCAGAGCTACGTGCTAAAAGGCCTCAGGCGGTAAAAAAACTTGAAGAAGCAGGGTTTGAAAAATGGTCAAGAGCATATTGCCCAGCAAATAGATACAACTACTTGACTTCAAACAGTGCAGAATCAATCAATGCTCTAACTAGACTAGTTAGAAGAGTTCCAATAACGATGCTCATGGAATATTACAAAAGGCTTTTACAAGATTGGTATTGTGAACGTCGCGAAAAATATATAGGTAAAAACTTAATGATTATATTTCGTCACTAACTTTTAGTGTCTAACTCTTACAATATTTATTTTTTCTACTCAATTGTTTAGACGCACCAGAATTTGAACTTACAGACTGGGCCGCTAAGAAGCTGGAAAAAAGGATGTACAAAAGTGAAAATTGGGAAGTTAAAGGCATCGCCATGTGTGCCGTGTACCAAGTAATAGACCTTTATAATTCTCATATAGTTGATTTTCTAAAAAAGGATTGCAGTTGCAGGTTTGTACTACAAACCTTTTTTTGTTAAGCAACAATATATTTCTACATGAATGGCATTTCATTAATTTCCATTTGCAGGCAATGGCAACTTTCAGGTATACCATGTGGTCATGTGTGTGTCGTGTGTAGAGTAGAAGGTTTGATTAACTGTAACTAATGGGCGTTAGCATGGTTTACTAAAACCAACCTCAAAGGAACATATCATGAAATGGTATTTCCTTTGCCTGATGAGCCAAATTGGCATGATCCAGGTAACTTGCCAAAGCTTAAGCCTCCGCTGATGGTAAAACGACAATCAGGAAGACCAAAGAACAAAGACCGCATCCCCTCAAAAAATGAGGAGCCGAAAGTTAAACAGTGTGGCAGGTGTGGCTGCAAATCCCACACGCGTGAAGCTTGTATGCGACCATTGCCTAGATCAGATAACGGCAAAGCAGTTTTTGATTCTAGAGGAGGCCGTAAGCGTAAGACAGCAAATCAAAGTCAAGTGACAGTCGATCCAAATACAGGTAACGAGACAGAAGATACAGACCAGCCGAATACGGATTTTGACGAGGAGTATTTTCAAAATGGAAGAATATACGAGGATTGGGATGACTTAGACTGGATGGATGGAGAATGTACCAATCTTTACGAGGGTGACGCGGGCTGGGCCGGTGCCTCATCTTCTTCTGCCATTAACCTAAACGCTTACCCGAAATCATATAATCCGCATCACTTGGATGATTTTTAGTTTATGTTTCATTTAGTTATGTGTTTTAGAACTTAATGCTATTTGTCAGTTTCATACTCTGTGTTTATGTTGAAAAGAACTTATTTTATCTAATATGTATTATGTATTATGTATTATGTATTATGTATTCTGATATTTCAGCATAATATATATAAGTGTCTATTAATTAAATTCACTTCAACATAATAAACACCTATCAGTGACATAAATTTAAATTCATTTCAACATATATAATTAATTATACAAAAGTTTAAACAAACTAGCATTTAAACATGATCGATCATAAAAATACATCAACTAAATCGACTATCATGAAGACACGGGACATACAATACTTCAAGTAGTAACCTACACCATGATCGATCACAAAAATACATCAACTACTACAACAACATAAAGACACAGGTCAAACCATACTACAACTAATAACCTACACCTATTAATTTACTACATGACTGACATCCACAACAAAAGCACATAAATTCGCTACAACCCTCCCAAGCGCCCATCAACTAACTACAGGGCTGACATCCACAAAAGCAGCACACAAGTGACCTTCAATGACCACCCAGATTGAGCCTCGTATCAACAAGACCTGGATATATAAGTTCTTCGCAGTACTTTGTCCTATCAGCATGGTTTGAAGAATTAGTGACTCACAGAAGGGTTTGATGAAAAAGGATCCTGCATCTCCCTCAATTCCGAGGCTCTGAAATTCCCCGGTTGCCAGCCTGTATAGTAAAAGCGTTGCAGAAGAACCTTCCTGGCTGGGAACCTCGACAATCGGGTCAATGTTGTCATGAAATCCAAGCAATTTCAATGGAATGGGTGAAGGAATGGATAGTAGATTGCTAAATGCTAATATTGTTCCACCATCTACTGATAACACCCAAATACAAAAGACACAATTGTCATCACTTTGTATATTGCCAGTAACGACTAGGTTATCACCTAGGCTTGTCACATAGAATGGCAAGGGGATTTGACCGAGTAACTGGTCAGGAATTTTGATACTCCTGAAGCGGTGGCTGAGCATGTCAAAAGAGACAATAACATAGCTCTTGTAGGAGGTTGCATCATTGGAATGGAACTTTTCATACCCATACCAGTATATGTGACGACCAATGTTTGCTTGACTAGCCTTTTTAATCCTGAAATGTCTAGGAAGCAAACATTCATTTTCTAAAACCCGCCAAGCTCTAGATGACAGCGTGAACATGTGAACAGACCAAGGATCATTTGAATCAAATGAGAATGCTATTTTTAGAATGATTGGGTCAAGATTGTCAGGACGGACCCCAAAACCCAATAGACGCTTTTCGTACTCGTGAGCCAAAGTATAATAGGGGACATACGCTCCCAATGATTTGTGGAGAGATGGGTTCCAAAGAAACCCCAAGAAATGACGGACAATTGGTCCAAACGAAAAACCACATACTCCGTGGGACGAACCTAGGGGTGTCAAGCCTGAAAAGCTTATATTCGATACAACTGGTGTCATAGCGAAATCATGGTCTACAAGACAGGCGTACCCTTTAAACCTACGCTCAAAGATTATAACGTAGGAGAAAGTTGATCCCATGCGAACCCCGAACCGGACAGTGAAATGCATTGTGTCAATACGAGATCTCCACATCTTGCATACAGTTCGACATTACGCAACAGAACACAGAGATAGCCTACGAACAATGTCCATTTGGACTTCAATTGGTATATTTTCAGACATTTATAAAGAAATTTTTTTATTCTTTGATGTAAGTTGATGATCACTTTGGGTGTAAAGTTGATGATCAGTTTGGGTGTAAAGTAGTATACAAATTTTGGAATATAAATAGAACATAAGAGTTTGATCATTAATTTTACAAACCAACCCACTGTATGTCAAATGTACTTAATTTGTCCTAAAAATTAATTTTTTAAGACTTAACTAAGAGTTTTAAGAGTTGACTTATGCATAATTATGACAGAATTCAATGATCAAGTACAAGATTATGAATGCCCAAGTACAAGGGCAGGTTTATGAGGGATAATTTAGGGCGACTAAACAATTTGTTGGGCGACTACTTATACTAATATACTATGTATAATGTAATATGATATTTGCATGCATTATAATAGAACATAAGAGTTTGACCATTAAATTTACAAACCAACCCACTGTATGTCAAATGTACTTAATTTGTCCTATAAATTAATTTTTTAAGACTTAACTAAGAGTTTTAAGAGTTGACTTATGCTCTAGCTATGACAGAATTCAATGATCAAGTACAAGATTATGAAAGCCCAAGTACAAGGGCAGGTTCATGAGGAATAATTTAGGGCGACTAAACAATTTGTTGGGCGACTATCTATACTAATATACAATGTATAATGTAATATGATATTTGCGTGCATTATAATTGAATACAAAATATAAATAAGTGTACCTGACCAATTGATTGTCGACAATCTTCGTATCCCCATTAAACCATTGGCAATTGATTGTCTAGAATCGTGTAAGTCTACAATCGATCAAAAAATTCACGTTAAAGTCAGCGATAAACATGCTTGAAAAAATTAACCAACGAAACACTTTAAAAAGTTAAAGAATGGCCTTACTATTTAATTTGTCGGCCCGAAAGAAGAAGCATGAATTATTCAATGTTTCACAAAATACATACTTGAAGAGAAATAAAAATAAATTTTTTTATGAAAATACAATTACTAGTTGGGATCATACTTAAAACTACATTTAGAATACACATTTAAAACTACATTTACAATACACAACTGACAAGACTACCAACTATACACCCAGTGCTGGTAAAAGAACCTCGCCATATGTTCACGGTATGCTAGTGCGGTCTGAACAGGATTATCAACATCCAATGACTTCCCATGTGCCAATCGATATAAGAAAATGCAAGTCCAAATACCGCAGTCTCCAAAAAGGCCTCCTTGAGATGGAACATTTTCTGCATTCTTGAATGTGATGGCATATGTCGTAGGGTCTATACCCTTCATCTCGAAGACGTTGGCTTGTTCTAGTACAACCGGAAGTCCAGCCTGTACATGGATTCACACCAGTTACAACAAAAAAATAATAATAATAAAAAACACAACATGACGATAAAATATTGCATAACATAAATAATATACGCACAATAACAAACATAAAATGTTTCATTTAGATACATTAACGGAGTACAAAAGATAAGCATTAACGAGATAACAACCGATATACTAAACAATATTCCAACATAGTTAAAAGGTGAGAAATACCAACCACAACATGGCACACAAATGGGACACTACATACAACAATCTAATACGCATCCTTATCTTGATGAGTTTGCAGAATAAGTGACTCGCAGTTGGGATTGATGAAAAAGGATTCACAATTTCCCTCAGCACCAACATACAGAAAGGTCCCGAAAGAAACATTGTAGACGACAAGATTCATAACATACCCATCCGGGTTATGCACTTTAAGTATCGGGTTGTTCGTGTTGTCAAATCCAATTAATTTCAATGGAAAATGAGTAGGAAGGCTAATGAGACACTCAAAGGATTCTATGGATCCACCAACCACCTCTAATATCCATATAAAGAAAACAAATTGGACCTCTACATTTAAGTTTCCCGAAACCACAACATTATCCCTAAGGTTAGAAACATAGAACAGTACAGGAAGTTGGACTAACAACTGGGCTAGTATGTCTAAAACATGGAAACGGTGTGTGACCAAGTTAAAAGACACCATCATATATCTCTTGTGCTCGCTACCATCATTACTAAGCAAACTTTCATAAGCACACCAGAAGATATGGCCATCAACCACAGCTTGACCTGACTTTTTCAGTCGGATTGATTGATGAGGCAAACACTCAGTTTCTAAAATCTTCCATTGTTTAGAGTTGAAGGAGAAAACTAACACACACCATGGATATTCAGGATCGAATGGGTAAGAAATTTTCAGAATAGTTGGGTCCAGGTTGTCAGGTCGAATTCCAAAAGCCAACAGCCGCTTTTCATAGGCTTGTGCAGTGGTAAGATAAGGAATGAGAGTCCCAACAGATCTTCTGATAGATGGGTTCCAAATAAAGGCCATATAGTGTGGGAGAATTGGCCCAAAGCCCAAACGCCGTGTGACCAACCGATTGGTTTCAAGTCAGAAAAGGATAGGTTTGTAGGAACAGGGGTGAAACCAAAATTCTGACGCACATAATGCATGTAACCTTTTAAACCTTGACGATACTGTAAAACATACGGGAAATGATTGGCATGCCGAACACCGGATTTAACAGTGAAATATAAAGTGTCGATAGCAGACTTCCAAGTCTTTGAGACACTACGGCATTGAAGTATGCATTTGACAGGAAGCCTGCGCACAATGTCCATTTGAATTTCAATTGGTATTTGGTCAGACATTGGATGTTTTAAATACAAGGGTTGGTATACTGTGTGTGTAGAAGACTGGAGGGTTGGTATATTGTGTGTATAGAAGAAGAGTTTAAATACAAGGTTTGCATTAATTTCAAAGACCAACCCTTTTACTAAGAATTAACTCTACATTGTACTAGACTTTAAGTTGTTGACTTATAGAACATTTAATAAGTTGGTTGTCTTGTGTACAACCATTTTATACACATTAAAGACTTGACTAGGTATTTCATTTTAAACATATAAGAAATACGAAATGTAAAAAGTTACATTTATATAGTTTTACCTCTAGATATGCGCGCATATTTATATACCAAGGACGCCACTCAGGTTCATGCTTTCCACCGCTATCGTAAAAAGTTACGACCCCTGTCTTGATATAGAATTTTGCAACAAACCAATGTTTATCTTTTTCGTTGATAGGCATAAAAACCTGTGAAGATAAAAAAACAAAAAAAAAAAAAAAAAAAAAAAAAAAAAAAAAAAAACAAATTATATAAGGCTCAAAAGTTGACCACTGGATGAATACAAGTAATACAAATAATACCTGCTTGTAACACCCCCAAAATTTGGTACAGCGGAAGACTCAACAAGCTTTCGGGGTGCTACGGGGATTGGTATCCAAACACAAGACATAAAAGAACGAGATAAAGTAAACATAATAAAATACAACCACGCGGGGTTTTAAAGTTTACATTATCCCAAAATCATCCAAAGTCAGGCCCAAAAGAAATAAATATAGGTCCACAATAGTTATCAGAGTTTTAGAAAATATAGATCCAAGCCTCCAATCCCAAGCATCCGCAGAGCATCACTTAATTACCTGAGAAAACGTGCTAAAAGTCAGCTTTCGCTGGTGAGATCATAGGTTTAGATTCATAATTCAATATAGTGGACATATACGCAAAACGCTTGCTAGCTAGACTAGGCCTCAATCATCCAACCAAGATATCCAACCAATAATCCAACCAAAATATCCAACCAATAATCCAACCAAATCAAATCAAATCAACCCTATAGGTGCACGCTATAGCTCAAATCAATCCAATCAATAGCTTACCTAGCTCAAGTCTAGGCCTCGCTCTATAATCAATCCAATAGCTTACCTAGTTCGGGACTAGGCCTCTGATGAGTGTCTAAATACTCATCATTTTATACTAATCTGAACTGCCAAAACATACAAAAACGCTCAAATATGTATCAAAATACTTAAAATATCTTAAAGGTGTGTTTTATATGTTTCAAATGCAAAATATGCAAAAACAGATAAAAAACTTACAAAGTTTGCATAATTGGCAGTTTCAGTCCCTCAAGTTTCATAAATTGGCAAAACTAGTCCCTGGTTATTCTAAAAACATGAAAATGACACCAAAGGTCCTTTTTAATCATAAAGTTACATATTTAGTCCTTTGGTGCAAAGTTTCATAAAATTACAAGTTTAGTCCCTCAACTTTGGAAATTGACAGAAAAGGTCCCTGGGATGTTAAAAACTTTGAGAAAAGCAATTTTGGTCCCTATACTAATAATCTTTTGCAGGTTTGGTCCTTATGTGAAAATTTTGGTGGAAATACATAATCAGTCCCTGAAGTTTGGTGAATTGTCAGTTTTAGTCCCTGGGCATAAAAAAATGAAAATTATCATAAATACCCTTGTACTATTCACATATGACAATTTTAACTTTTATTATAAACTTTGGGAAAATACAAAGTCAGACCCTAAACTTTACCTAAATTACAACTTTGGTCCTTGTAATTTCAATAAAACCAAACGGACCCTTTTATTATAAATCCACCAAATCCTAATCCACTACCCAAAACTAAACCTACCCAAGCCCACCCTTTTCCAGCCCACCAAAGCCCAGTCCAACCCCATGGTCAACCCTCGGTCAACAAAACCACCCCGTACCCTTTTTCCCTCCCAAAACCACCACCACTGAAACCAGATACCACCTTCCAACTCAACCCCCCACCTGTCAAACTTGATCCCCACTCCTCTGCCACCTCTCACCCACTATCTCACCACCTCACCACAACCCTCCAAACCCATTTAAACCCCTAAAATACGCTCCACGTTATCTACAGTGGTCAAAAAGACTTTGGCGCCAAGAAAAGTTTTAAACGGTTGAGATTGTTCAGAGACAATCAAGGGTTCACAAGTGGTGGGATATGTCTCTGTGGGTCCCAAGAACCTTAAAAGTCTCTACATAAGCCAAAGGAAGGAGAGGAACCAGATTATTAGTGTAGACGTAGGAGTAGAATAAATTAGATAGTGTAATTTCAATTTCAGTTGTAATTTCTTAATTTAAAAGCTTGTATCCTGTTTCTTAAATGTAATTTAAGCTTTCTACAATATAAATTTCAAGTTTTATCTCAGTTCTAAGATTATGCCATTTCCAATTTATTTCAAAAATCACAAAAGTTTGAATGTTGTTGTTTATTGTTGTTTGTTGGTTTTCACAGCTCAATAAAGCCTTGACAAAGCTTAATTAAGCTTTTGAAATCATTAAAACAGATATAGGTATTAAAAAGAAAAATTCCAAAAGAAATCAAGAAAATCAAAAATAAATAAAACTTTAGTAAGTGAGGAAGAATAGAAGCTGATGCATGATGAAAGATGGATGAATTCTGGTTTAGAACCTTTTGGAAGGTGATAGGTTGGTTTCTTGTTCATGGTTCTTGGTTTATCAGTTCACAGTTTGCTCAATTTGTAAGTCACTCTTAGGATTTTTGCTATATTACTATAGATATGCTCATTATAGCTTAATTGTTCTTTATACATACTTGTTTTAGCTTACTAAATTTAGTTTGAATCTTAGTTTAATCTGTATAAGCTTAACTTTTGATTTCCTTTGAAATCTGTAACTTATAGGGGTGTTTGGCTCAGCTTGTTACTGAGTGTATTAGGTAGTATTAGTTATCTAGGTTAGTTTAACTATACTACTTTAGGTCATAATAGGTTGTAGTAAGTTTAAAACCCAGGTCTCAAACAATAGAAAGTCAAAATCATACCCTAATCCTCCTCACAGTTGACTGTGAGGGAATAGAATCCCACAGACCCACCCATAAGCTTATATCTTTAAGCTTTAGCTTAATTTAGGTCTATTACAACTTAATATAACATATTGAATCAGTAGGGAGTGTTAGAAATTCATATTAGTCAACCTAGGTTATTTTCTTAAAAAGTCAAAATTTCCAATTCCAGAAAATCACAAAACTTCAAGGAATTTTGTTGATTTGTGTAGTAAGATTCAAGCTTTGATCTTTTTAGGATTAGCACCCTACCAGCTCATCTTTTGAATCCCATAAAGCTTATATTTTTAGGATTTTTAGTGTGGGCCCCAGTCACCTCCAAACACTACTGCAGGGAGGATAACCTCCCCTGCACACCAGTTATCAGGCCAACACCACCACTTTGGTGGTGTTTTGTGACCAAACCAGTGGGCCCCACACCATAAAAACAGTTCCATACAACCCCCCTCCTACCAGAGAGTTAGGTTTGACCACTAGTTTGACCCCTAGTCTAGTGGACCCCACTTGAAATTGATCATATAATCTGTCCCCAGTCTGTGTAGAATTTGAGTTTTGGATTAGCTTATTTGTGCTTAACAGCTTATCTACTGAGCTTATTTGGCCAAATCAAGCTTTGACAAGTCCAACTCACTTATTAGTACCAGAAATATCCAAAGTGGGTCCCACATAAGCTCTTGTGAGTTTATTTCCATTTTCAGTCAAACTAAGTCAACTGTTAGGCTTCTTAGCTTATACACAGCTTATTATTAGCTTATTAAATATTTGTTTTTGTAAAAGTTAGTTATATTTAGGTATAATATAGATTGGTAAAAGAAAAATCAAGAAAAGACAACATAAAAATAAGTGATAGTTTCTATTTAATTTAATTTAATTTTAATTTTCATTTTTACATTTTTATTAAGTAAGTTGTGTTTTTTATATTTTTATTAATTTCCTTATATGTTAACGTAATTTAAATAATTTTCTTAGATTTTTATATTGTCATTTGATATTTATTAGGATTAAAAATAGTTTTATTAATAATTAATTAATAAGTAAGTTATAAATAGCATAATTAATTTTTATATAATAACACCTAAATTTTATATTTTTCCTAGATTCCATAAGTCATAATATAATTTTAGTAATTTTTATAGAATTTTTACTGTTCATTTAATAGTTTTTATAATTTAATTAGTGTAATTGGTAATTAAATAATAAATAGAATAATAAATAGTAAACTAGTTTAAAAATACATAAAATAAAGTTTTTATAATTTTTTAGGATTCCTATGATGGTTAATTAGGTTTATAAAAATTTTCTTAATTTTCCAAGTTAGTTTAATATTATTTGTAATTTGTAATAGTTTAATTATAATTAATAGAAATAGTTTTTAATTAATAAAAAGCTTATAAAAAGACAAAAAGATTTATTTTTATTTTTTATACTTTCTTCAAGTTCTATTTTAGGTTTAGAAAATATTTTTATAAGTTTCTAGTTTAATTTGTAGTATTTATAATTTTCTAATTAAATAGTTAAATAGTTTTTAATTAAATAATTAATAATAATTAATAAAATAATCTTAAAAATAGTTTTCTTTTTAATTTAACTTTATTTTAAGTTTAAGTTTATAGAAATTTCATTTTTAACCCTTATAGTTTATTTTTCTTAAAACTCACATTTTTCTCAGTACGCAGTCGCGTCTGATTTTAAATCAGTGTACGTTTTAAACGTTTTTAAATACCTAGCTTTTACGTAATTATTCTAATAGTTATTTTAAGTTATAAAACCCTAGTCTAAACACACACACACACTTTTATACCTTCCCTGTTCACATTCACTAATCACAGATTCGTTTATAATATCACATCGCACACCTCGTTGGGACTTACGACCCGGGAAAACACTGTATTCCTCGGAAGCATTTGTTTTAGACGTTTGACTTGGTTGACCATCACCTGGTAAACTTAGTTGACTGTTTGAGGCGAATCAAAATTTGGTGCCGCTGCCGGGGAGGTTGTGCGCTTATTTTAAACGATTTTGCGTATTAGTGAATCTGGATATACATCCATTGTATATTTACCATCTTTTATCCATATTTTTATAAAACAAAACACAAAAATATTCACCTTTACAACCCTACCTATTTGATTCTTCATTTCTCATCCCCAAAACCCTTTTGATTCTACATTCTTCCACTTGTCCCATAATTAATTCTAATGGCATCTCTCGATGACGGATTCTTTAAACAAAGGGCCTGTAAAATTGAAGTTGAAAAACTTATGGCCTTGTCAAAAATGTCGAGATGTTATGTTGATTATGATGGACTTTCGATTCCTATTCCCTCTCCGGTGAGGGAAAGAGATCATGAAACCGAGGTGACAAAGGACCTTGTACTTTCATCTGACGATGGAGGTGCTAAATACGTCCAAACCACGGTTGTCCAAAAACCTGAGCTCACAAATGCTCCTAAACCTTCAAGAATCAATCCTGATCTTTCACGGTTTATGGTTAAAAGTTTGTCAAGCAAACGTACAGAGCTTAGGGTAGTGACTGAAAAGAACGACTTACCTGATCTTCACGTTTATCAAGAACCAAAACCCGAGACCATAACGGAAGTGGTGGAAATTGCTAGCTCTAAGAGCACACCACTTGTCCCACCTCCAGATTTTGTTCCTTGTGTCGGTTGTGGTGAGCCGCTTTTCGGTTTTCCATGTCGTTGGTGTACATGTGAACAATGTGGTAATGATATTCAAAACGGGAGTTGTTTGTTTTGTGGATCGAGTAATTCATTTGCTTATGATCCTAACTCATTCAACGACTCCTCAAATTTTTCAAACTACCCATCACATTCATACGAGCAAGAATCATATTATCCAAATATCAATGATGCTTCGTATCAAAATACACCAAACCAGACTCAACAGTTTTACTGTTGTGAGTACTGTGGAGGTCCACATTTTAGCTCTGATTGTCAAACAAGGAATCCATTTCCTTGTAACAATTATGACTATTCGTTTCAAGACCCACCTCCACAATACCAAATGAACCAAGCAACTCCTCAAAACCAGCAAGACCCTTGTCTAGAGGTTCTTGAAAAACTTAAAAACATAAGAGAGGAGTTGGCTAGTATGTCGTCTCACAATGCACCAAGTTTTTCTTGTGTAAAGTGTGGGGGTCCTCATAATGATGATCAATGTCAACCTTCCGGTTTTGACACATCTACACCCCCACAATTTCCACTCATTCAAAATTCTCGTGATAAATCTATCACAGAATTACTTGCTGAAGGACGTGCTGTTAGAGACAAAAGAAGCATGGAAGATTTAATTGTTGAGCAAAGAGTAGCCAAAATACGTGCCAATATTCACTATGCTGCTTTTTGTGAGTACGATGATGACAGTGATGATGATGACAACATTGTTATCATTCAAAAAGATTCATCATGTTCATCAGTTGAGACTCCTTCTATGCATATACAGGGAGAAAAGAATATAACTAAATCACCAGCAGTAGAAATAATGGAACTTGTAGACTCCATTACTGCTAGTCCTTCCCAGCTCCCTCTGTATGTTGATATCACACCCGAGGTTCCCACTCACTCTCTGAACATGGGGGACGAGCATCTTGACACAATTCCTGCAAAGGAATCTGACGAATTCATAAAGTCTAGTGTTGAGAACCTTGTTCCAATCCCAAGAGAGTCACAGGGAATTCTTGATCCTATGTGTGATATCCATACCCACCCTAATAATCCAAATGATCAAATTGAGAATGTCTCTAATTCCAGTAATGATTGTATATCTTATGGAGACATTGAGTATGTTGAGGCATCACTGCCTCATTCTGATGTTGATTCTCTTCATGAGGATTTTACAAAGGAAATCACTCACACCATTCCACTTCTATCTGGAAGTAATGATGATATTCTTGATTTTGAAGCCGATATGGGAGAAACTAAAAATCTTTTAAATTCTAATCCCAACATCGAGCTTAGTACTTCACATACTGATGAAAATTCTTTATCTTCTGGAGACATCAGTTATGTGGAGGAATTACCTTCTGAGCTTGTCAACTCAGAAGAAGAGAATGATAATCATTTTGTTCCCGAAACAGTCGAGACTACTCTCACTAATCCTCTATATGAATTCGAATCTGAATTCACTTTGGTTTCTGATAATCAAATCTTTGATATTCAGTATGAGGATTGTGATGAGTTCACAGTGGAACAAGAATTCACAGATTTACATCCCCTTGTTCCTGAAGCATTCAAAACTACTCTCACTAATCTTCTATATGAATTCGAATCCAAATTCACTTTGATTTCTGATAACCCATTATTTGGTACTCAGATTAAGGATTGTGATGAGTCCACAACGGAACATGAGTTCACGGATTTACATCTTGTGAATGATTCTCTCTACGAGGAGTTCTCCAATGAACTCACTCATATCATATCTCCACCGGAGTATGATAGTTTTTATTTTGATCTAGACATACCCATAATATGTCTTGATCAAATGAGCTTAAACGAGGAGATTCATGAAACAATGAATTCTCCTATTGAAGATGAGGAGTTAGTCATGATTTTCATTATGATTTTCTTCCTTTTCTTCATATATTCCGTGGCTTCTCCTATTCTTCACTCTTTCGGGAGTGAGGATACTATCTTTGACCCCGGCATTCTCATTTATAAATTTTGAGCCGGGTGTCATTATGTCTCATCGGTGTGGAACTTTCACGTGCTTCAAATGTTTATCCAAACATCTTGAATGAAAGTCCGATTGAGATTGTCTCTTCCACTTGCTTCCCCATGGACAAATAAATTCGGGGTCGAGTCAAGTTAGTGACTCGGTAATCAAAAACATTAGCATGTACATAGGTTTTCACCCATGTAATACCCTAGTGTGGGGGAGATACCCCACATGTTGTATATATATATCCTCTTAAAAAAAAAAAAAAAAAAAAAAAAAGAAAAAAAAAAATGTACATATAGTGATAGCTTCTATTTAAGAAGTTTTATCTAAAAAATAATTGTATGTATATACATTTTAAATAAAGGCTATAGAATATTTTTTTTCTTACGTTCTAAGTTCGGTTTAACACCCGGTACTTTGAATATTGAGGACAATATTCAGTTCTAAGTGTGGGGGGGGGGGGGGGGGGGGATTCGTCTAACGAATTTAAACACATGTTCCATCAAGAACCCCCATTTTAGCCAAAATTTTAAAATTTTTTCTCACTTAGAACGCAATAAATGGTATCAATCCTCCATGTCTAACCCACAACAGGATTGGCTAATCCAGGAGCAAACGGTTCTTGGTAAAGATAACTCAAACCCGTTTATGGCTTGCAATTTGCCAAAAATTGTATGGTTCCTTAACTCCCCATTATCCTCAAAAGCTAATGAGTTGGCTTGCCCGCAAGATTATGGCTTGTGGTAAAGGCTGTGGAAAATCCATAATTGGTAATCAACTCACCAAGATGTTGACTATTCCATCAAGAGTTGGCTAGTCCAGAAGCAAACGGCTTTTGGTAAAGACTAATCAAATCCGTTGACAGCTGGTGGTTTGCTCAAAATCACACGGTTATCAGGTGTGCCACAGTTCTTACACCTGGCTACTCCAGAAGTGATGGCTTTTGGTAAAGAGTTTTTCAAATCCATTAAGTTTTTCTCAAATAGATTGCTAGGGACAAGCAATAGTTTAGTGTGGGGGATTGATGAGTGTCTAAATACTCATCATTTTATACTAATCTGAACTGCCAAAACATACAAAAACGCTCAAATATGTATCAAAATACTTAAAATATCTTAAAGGTGTGTTTTATATGTTTCAAATGCAAAATATGCAAAAACAGATAAAAAACGTACAAAGTTTGCATAATTGGCAGTTTCAGTCCCTCAAGTTTCATAAATTGGCAAAACTAGTCCCTGGTTATTCTAAAAACATGAACACCAAAGGTCCTTTTTAATCATAAAGTTACATATTTAGTCCTTTGGTGCAAAGTTTCATAAAATTACAAGTTTAGTCCCTCAACTTTGGAAATTGACAGAAAAGGTCCCTGGGATGTTAAAAACTTTGAGAAAAGCAATTTTGGTCCCTATACTAATAATCTTTTGCAGGTTTGGTCCTTATGTGAAAAGTTTGGTGGAAATACATAATCAGTCCCTGAAGTTTGGTAAATTGTCAGTTTTAGTCCCTGGGCATAAAAAAATGAAAATTATCATAAATACCCTTGTACTATTCACATATGACAATTTTAACTTTTATTATAAACTTTGGGAAAATACAAAATCAGACCCTAAACTTTACCTAAATTACAACTTTGGTCCTTGTAATTTCAATAAAACCAAACGGACCCTTTTATTATAAATCCACCAAATCCTAATCCACTACCCAAAACTAAACCTACCCAAGCCCACCCTTTTCCAGCCCACCAAAGCCCAGTCCAACCCCATAGTCAACCCTCGGTCAACAAAACCACCTCGTACCCTTTTTCCCTCCCAAAACCACCACCACCACTGAAACCAGATACCACCTTCCACCTCAACCCCCCACCTGTCAAACTTGATCCCCACTCCTCTGCCACCTCTCACCCACTATCTCACCACCTCACCACAACCCTCCAAACCCATTTAAACCCCTAAAATACGCTCCACGTTATCTACAGTGGTCAAAAAGACTTTGGCGCCAAGAAAAGTTTTAAACGGTTGAGATTGTTCAGAGACAATCAAGGGTTCACAAGTGGTGGGATATGTCTCTGTGGGTCCCAAGAACCTTAAAAGTCTCTACATAAGCCAAAGGAAGGAGAGGAACCAGATTATTAGTGTAGACGTAGGAGTAGAATAAATTAGATAGTGTAATTTCAATTTCAGTTGTAATTTCTTAATTTAAAAGCTTGTATCCTGTTTCTTAAATGTAATTTAAGCTTTCTACAATATAAATTTCAAGTTTTATCTCAGTTCTAAGATTATGCCATTTCCAATTTATTTCAAAAATCACAAAAGTTTGAATGTTGTTGTTTATTGTTGTTTGTTGGTTTTCACAGCTCAATAAAGCCTTGACAAAGCTTAATTAAGCTTTTGAAATCATTAAAACAGATATAGGTATTAAAAAGAAAAATTCCAAAAGAAATCAAGAAAATCAAAAATAAATAAAAATTTAGTAAGTGAGGAAGAATAGAAGCTGATGCATGATGAAAGATGGATGAATTCTGGTTTAGAACCTTTTGGAAGGTGATAGGTTGGTTTCTTGTTCATGGTTCTTGGTTTATCAGTTCACAGTTTGCTCAATTTGTAAGTCACTCTTAGGATTTTTGCTATATTACTATAGATATGCTCATTATAGCTTAATTGTTCTTTATACATACTTGTTTTAGCTTACTAAATTTAGTTTGAATCTTAGTTTAATCTGTATAAGCTTAACTTTTGATTTCCTTTGAAATCTGTAACTTATAGGGGTGTTTGGCTCAGCTTGTTACTGAGTGTATTAGGTAGTATTAGTTATCTAGGTTAGTTTAACTATACTACTTTAGGTCATAATAGGTTGTAGTAAGTTTAAAACCCAGGTCTCAAACAATAGAAAGTCAAAATCATACCCTAATCCTCCTCACAGTTGACTGTGAGGGAATAGAATCCCACAGACCCACCCATAAGCTTATATCTTTAAGCTTTAGCTTAATTTAGGTCTATTACAACTTAATATAACATATTGAATCAGTAGGGAGTGTTAGAAATTCATATTAGTCAACCTAGGTTATTTTCTTAAAAAGTCAAAATTTCCAATTCCAGAAAATCACAAAACTTCAAGGAATTTTGTTGATTTGTGTAGTAAGATTCAAGCTTTGATCTTTTTAGGATTAGCACCCTACCAGCTCATCTTTTGAATCCCATAAAGCTTATATTTTTAGGATTTTTAGTGTGGGCCCCAGTCACCTCCAAACACAACTGCAGGGAGGATAACCTCCCCTGCACACCAGTTATCAGGCCAACACCACCACTTTGGTGGTGTTTTGTGACCAAACCAGTGGGCCCCACACCATAAAAATAGTTCCATACAACCCCCCTCCTACCAGAGAGTTAGGTTTGACCACTAGTTTGACCCCTAGTCTAGTGGACCCCACTTGAAATTGATCATATAATCTGTCCCCAGTCTGTGTAGAATTTGAGTTTTGGATTAGCTTATTTGTGCTTAACAGCTTATCTACTGAGCTTATTTGGCCAAATCAAGCTTTGACAAGTCCAACTCACTTATTAGTACCAGAAATATCCAAAGTGGGTCCCACATAAGCTCTTGTGAGTTTATTTCCATTTTCAGTCAAACTAAGTCAACTGTTAGGCTTCTTAGCTTATACACAGCTTATTATTAGCTTATTAAATATTTGTTTTTTGTAAAAGTTAGTTATATTCAGGTATAATATAGATTGGTAAAAGAAAAATCAAGAAAAGACAACATAAAAATAAGTGATAGTTTCTATTTAATTTAATTTAATTTTAATTTTCATTTTTACATTTTTATTAAGTAAGTTGTGTTTTTTATATTTTTATTAATTTCCTTATATGTTAAAGTAATTTAAATAATTTTCTTAGATTTTTATATTGTCATTTGATATTTATTAGGATTAAAAATAGTTTTATTAATAATTAATTAATAAGTAAGTTATAAATAGCATAATTAATTTTTATATAATAACACCTAAATTTTATATTTTTCCTAGCTTCCATAAGTCATAATATAATTTTAGTAATTTTTATAGAATTTTAACTGTTCATTTAATTGTTTTTATAATTTAATTAGTGTAATTGGTAATTAAATAATAAATAGTAAACTAGTTTAAAAATACATAAAATAAAGTTTTTATAATTTTTTAGGATTCCTATGATGGTTAATTAGGTTTATAAAAATTTTCTTAATTTTCCAAGTTAGTTTAATATTATTTGTAATTTGTAATAGTTTAATTAGTATAATTAATAGAAATAGTTTTTAATTAATAAAAAGCTTATAAAAAGACAAAAAGATTTATTTTTATTTTTTATACTTTCTTCAAGTTCTATTTTAGGTTTAGAAAATATTTTTATAAGTTTCTAGTTTAATTTGTAGTATTTATAATTTTCTAATTAAATAGTTAAATAGTTTTTAATTAAATAATTAATAATAATTAATAAAATAATCTTAAAAATAGTTTTCTTTTTAATTTAACTTTATTTTAAGTTTAAGTTTATAGAAATTTCATTTTTAACTCTTATAGTTTATTTTTCTTAAAACTCACCTTTTTCTCAGTACGCAGTCGCGTCTGATTTTAAATCAGTGTACGTTTTAAACGTTTTTAAATACCTAGCTTTTACGTAATCATTCTAATAGTTATTTTAAGTTATAAAACCCTACTCTAAACACACACACACACTTTTATACCTTCCCTGTTCACATTCACTAATCACAGATTCGTTTATAATATCACATCGCACACCTCGTTGGGACTTACGACCCGGGAAAACACTGTATTCCTCGGAAGCATTTGTTTTAGGCGTTTGACTTGGTTGACCATCACCTGGTAAACTTAGTTGACTGTTTGAGGCGAATCAGCCTCGCTCAACAACCAATCAATAGCCTACCTAGTTCGGGACTAGGCCTCGCTCAATAACCAAATCAATAGCTTACCTAGCTCATGTCTAGGCCTCGCTCAATAACCAAATCAATAGCTTACCTAGTTCGGGACTAGGCCTCGCTCAATAACCAAATCAATAGCTTACCTAGTTCGGGACTAGGCCTCGCTTAATCATACCTAGTTCTATAAGCATAGCAAGTTTTAAATAAACAAAGCGATAATAGTCCACATAAAACATTTGCACATTTCTCACCCCAAGTATTGAAAACAAAGTTCAAGAGTAAAAAGTGGGGCTATGACTCACCTCAAGTCCAGAAATCCTCAAAAGAAACGATAGAAGAAAGACGTAAGTAATCTCAAGCAACTCACGTAACGGCGACTACAGACTCGACACTTCCTAACAATATCAAACTCGTTCAGAAATCATTTCCTCAAAATCAAATATTCCCATTCCCGAACGTATTCCATTTTACTTTCCAAAAATATCCGTTTCTCGAATTAACTTCATATTAATTTGAAGTTTGACGTTTGGTATCCATACGGGTGGAGGGTCGACACAACTCAAACCAGAAAGCCACAACAAACAAAAATAATAAAACAACTATAGGTCTAATGTTAGCCCAACATATTATTTAAATAATTATCGAAGCTTATTAAATCCGTCGATTTGATAATCTCCCATATTTATTTACCTAATATATCGTTCCAAAATTATACCCAACCTAAAGCACATTGCACAAAAGATTCTATTTGGTATATGTCGTAGTCCAATGAATTCCCTATATGTATCGTCGAATCGGCCAAATCCCACGAGACATATAGTAATTTATTCTCCTAAAATATATACCACATCCTATGGGCGTCGTGGGATACGATGCCCATTAATATACTCATTTTATATCGTCAAACAACTTGATCTAGAATAAGTCATTCGATATATAAAATGTTTATATTAACCGTCATATATCCGTGACAACACAAAGTCACAATATAAAGCCCACTTGGACTTTAAAGACCCACAATTCGTATAACTCGATAAGTTTCTAATTTATAAACAAAATCACATTTTTAATTATTAGTTACCCGACTTATATTTCGCCATTGTTTATATAGTTATTATTTATAACAATAGTCCGATATTTATTACACTATTTGCATAGTATAATAACTATCGTTTTATTATTATACGTTTACTCGTGATCGTTTTATTATTAATATACGCATTATATATATATATATATATATATATATATATATATATATATATATATATATATATATATATATATATATATATATATATATATATATATATATATATATATATATATATATATACGTTTAACACGTCTATATACGTATATAAACGATTATATTCTTAATAATATTATTACGAGTATTATTTTTAATATCGACTTTTAAATATTTATCGAGTCATAGAATTTGGTCACATGTCCGAGTCATGACCCTCGGCTCATAGTCCAAGTCCAAAATAATAAGAATCAAGTCACAAATAAATATATCAACTCCGTACAAACAATCCCATATCCACGTGCTACAACATGAGGGTCCGACTACGGCACCCAACTAACCTATCTCCGTCATCTAATTGACCGTCTCACAATCGGTCCCCAATTGCATACTCGTCAACACAACTCCAAATCCAAATACAAGTAAACCAATGTCCAAAGCTTCGGTCCAACATGCCACAACATAAAAATGTTAACACAATGTTAACCCAAAACAAAATATACCAATATTACGGGTCGACCTACCAAGTCAAACCCAGGTCAACTATGAGACTACAAACCATAAGAATCAACCTCACCCGAGACCTTTTGGTCTCGGCTAGCTCTAAAGAGCCGCTCGACCAAAACAGCCCGCGAGGGGGGCGTCGGCCGAGATTCAAAACAACAACAACAACAAATCGCGAGCAACCAAGCGACCAAAACATCAATTAGCAAATAATCCATCACCAAGAATCAATAACAATAAAACCACAACACCTCCAAGACTCTCAATCGAGTCGAGGAGTGATTACACCGAGACCTTGGGTCTCGGTCGAGCTCAATACGAGCCACAACCCAAACCAATCGCATCCAAAAATCCAAAACTGAGCACCAAACAATCAAAATCGACCCTCATGGATACCAAACTCATCTTTATATTAAAAACCCGTTTTCATCTCCATTTTTAACACCCAATATACCAAGATTCAATTCGGGTTCAACTCAAAATAGTCAAACCCGACACAAAACTCACGATTTCTCACCTTCAAATCGAATGAAAACCAAGAAAAATGATGGTGTGGTGGCGTGTGGTGTGTGGTGCGGCGGTATCACTAAAAACGGAGGGGAGGGGCGCGTGTTTCACACCACAAGAACAAGGAGATGATGGTGAGTATTTTTGGTGGTGGTGGTGTTGTGTGGAAGTCGGCGGTGGTGGTGTTGTGTGGGTGGCAGCCGGCGGCTAAGGATGAGGGAGGAGAAGGGTGGGTTTGATTTTTGTTATTATGAGGGTTAGGGTTAGGGGAGAGGGGTTAAATACCCGAATTTTGCACATTGGTCCCTCATGTTTCCACTTTTCCAAAACTAGCCACAAATACTTTAATAATTAGTGAACTCTTTTTAATCGGTTTTCCCGTAACACGATTTCTCGTTCATAAAAGTATTAAATTTTTGCCAAACATATTCGTACACGTCATAAATGATTTTCCCAACAACATTTCCCGAAACATATAGATATGTATGAAAGACATAATGTTTATTTAACGGTGAATCGCTGCCGTTTTGTAAAAGATTAAAATTTGTTAGGTTAATCTAGTGCCGGAGTCAATGTAGTGCCAAAGTAACGATCATAAAATAAATCATCACGACCGAATCAACCAAACCATAAATAAATAACCAAATCTCATAAATATCGTACGATTAAAAATCAAGTACCAACGTTCATAAAATATCTCGTCACAATAAACTTTCAAAAATTCCAAATTTATAATTTTAATGTAATGCGGGTTTTATAAATGGCTCCCTATTTTGCCAGTTGTCACACTGCTCCACATCGGCCCAGTGGATTTTGTACTTATCTCCATTAGCATACCAAATGGGGACGGAGTCCTGTAAGATCAGCTGAACAAAGTATGTTGTTACCATAGCCCAATCAGCTTCATCAGGTCTGAAATGCAACATGTATTCGACCCAAAGCTTTATGTGCTGTTAAAAGAACAAAAAACATGTTAATGTGACATAGGATAAATGTAACATTGTATATTAAAGATATCTGTAAATAAACAATTAAAAGACATTCACCTCATCCATTAGCCAGCTTTTTTTTAGGCGGATCTAAACAAACTAAGCTCTCCCAGAACCTCTGATCAACACGTACTGGTTCTTTGGACCAAGGAAATGTACAACGAAGGGGACCCGGCTTAGCAAGAAATTCGTCGTAGTCATCAGAAAAATTAATGTTGTCGATAGAACTGTTCCAACGAGAAAGATTCTGCATAAACATTGTAACTATATTAGGAAAGCCAATAAGCCAAACTTTAAGGACCAAGACTTATTTATTAGGCCTACAAGTAGGATTAAGTTGGTCCATTTAACTTTTGGCTTTTTGATTTACCAATAAGCTAAGCTTATTGGATCAACCTTAAGTTTGGGATTCCAATCAACCTAGTAGGCCCCACAGGCCTGCAAAGTTGGCCATTGTGGCCTGTACCATATAAGCTACATTGCCACAAGTGTTAAGCATTTGAGGTTGCTAAGTGCTTATTTTTGTAATTCAGCCAAAATGCAGTAGCTTAATATGTGTGTTTAAAAAGTTTTGTAAATAGAAAATCAAGAAAAGACAAAGTTTAAAAAAGTGATAGCTGCTATTTAAGATTTTTACGTTATTTTCATCTTTTTCACACAGAAATTTTCATTTTAATTTATACCTTATACCTTATAAATATATTTTCTGTTTTAAATAAAAAAGGCATTATTATTACACGTAAATAACAAAGTATAGAAAATTTATTTTTATACCTCCACCCAAGGTTGAACATGTTCTAGTTCATCAGACATATCTGGTTGACGACGACAGCCGAAAGGAGGTGTTCTTTTTTTTACCGCTTCACTAAATTCTTCAGACCAATAGTATTTATACTCAGAACCGTCCTTTTTACTCCTCTTATCAGCTTGCATATCTGCCTTTGCTCTCTGCCAATGTTCTGAATTATGAAAACGGAAAAAGCTTTCCCTCTTCTCCTTTGCAATCTTCAATTGCTCTTCCCTTTCGACACGCCGTTTCGTCTCCTCTATCAAAGCATTGTAAAAAACCTTTTCCAAACGCTTTAGTTCTTCAATCTTCCACATTTCTTCCAGTTGCTTCCTCAGGCTTAATTCCTCTTCCAGAAGATACTCCTGTAACAATAAATCTTGTGTTCAAAATCTTTCTACGATACATTATCTTAGTGTTTTTACTCTTTGTAAAAAGACAATACCTGTACAATATCATCATCAGATTCACAATCTTTTGGCTCTGATCGACTGGCAGAAATAAGGGAGTCAACCAATTCAAAGAATTCAGCTTGCAATTTTTCTCGTGTTTCATGGTTTAGATGAGAGAAAGATTCCCTGAAGTCCAATTTCGCCTGTACATTAAGATAAAGATTACTTGTTAATTACAATCAATATTTGAATTTACATTCTGTAAAAAATGTATCGGCAGAAAGATGTTTACCCGATATCCGCAAGTCCTTTCGAACGCAAGAACCTACAAAGTAATTTCAATATAAGTTAAAATTACATATTCACCTTAATATATATGAATCGGACATGCAATATTTATCATGTTGTATAGAAAATCACCTTAATAATAGATTCAAGTTTGTAAACAAGAGTATTCAGCTTCTGAATTACTGAATCCTTAAGGCTTATCTCTGTAATAAGATCAGAGGTATAAACCCTAGGTACTAACGGTAAATGCTTTTGTTCCGTCCTACCACGTTTCCGAGAAGCGGCAAGCTTCTGAAGGAAAACATCGTAATCATGTAGTTCTCTCGGTTTACGAGTCCTTGGTATGTACCCCTTGAAATATTCAACAAATTTGATATTCCAGTCCGACTTATGCTCGGCTATTGTTGGCTTCAAGTCGAAATTTATCTTCAATTCCTACATAAAACAAAAGCACATTTAAGAATTGGCCAAATAAATAAGATGTCCTAACAACAAAAAATAAAATAAATATTAACAAAAATGATAGTGTTTTTACCTTGCCAAATAGCAATCCAAATTCCGATCTTGTGAATAACCCTTTCTTTAACCACGCTACACCTCTAGGTATCACATCTTCAACTTTATTCCACCAACGGTTGCTTCTTTGAAACGACTCAAGAATCCATATCTATAAAATTAAAGATTGCGTTAGCCTCATCCTCGTACTGAAACAATAAAAACTAGTTGTTTTGCATTAAAAAAAATAGAGGAATAACCTTGAAAGCCCATACAAATCCTCCAACTGTATACGTTGCAACAAATTTCGGTGATCCTTCTAGTCCTTTAAGATGTTGCCACTTGTGTCTGTCAACGACATTCAGTATCTGGTTGTATAATTGCCTCCAAATGTGCTCCCCCCATGGAAACGAATTCCATGCTTCTAGGTCTTCAACCAAACGAAGTAGTTTATCATCACTTCATCAGCCAGCAACCGACCCATAAAAATTACATCTAGCGTTAAAAGTAGACACACACGGACTACATCCTGATCAGACAACTTACAGAATTGCTCTTCATCCTCAACAAGACCTAGAAGATCTAAGTTTGAAAGTTTTATCCCCATTTTTTTGGGAAATACCCTCATCTTAAATTTTATATCCCCTTTACTAAAATCCTGTGAGCTAACCCATTTTCCAAAACGAAACCCTGTTATTAAACAAAACTCGGGACAACCAAAATATAATTTACGACCATCCACATTATATATGAGGGGCATGTCATAGTGTGCATCATCTACATAACACTGTTTTTGAAATATATAATCTAACATGTGTGGTTGATGGTCAAAATATGAAAGATCCAACCATCTTCCAAAACAAGAGGTCCTAAATAAAATCCTTCTCTTTTCATTAAGCTTTTCCCTAATTAAAGAAAGGTAATTCAATTTACTCCTAACGATCACTTTGCCTTCATAATCCTTTAAGAAAAGAAAAAAAAAACAGCTTAGAAAATGCAAAATAGGTTATACCTAATTACTAAAAAAAAAAAAAAAAAAAAAAAAAAAAAAAAAAAAAAAAAAAAAAAGTACCAAGTCGGTCAAATAAGACAGATGGAACCAATAAGCACAAGAAATAAGCAACAAATAAGCAATAAGCAATCCAAACACCAAACAGTCCACAACAGGTCCAAAGGGTCACCTTTGAGGGACTGTGGGGTCCACTAGGGACTCTGGAAGTCCAAACAAAGATTTGAGCCAATAAGTTGAGGTGATAAGCTGTCTAAAAAGCTAAGGTTCACCCTTTGGGTCCAAAAATTGAGATCAGGAGGGGGGTTGGACTTTGGGTCCAAAAGCTGAGTTATCAGCTTTGGTCAGGGAATGGGACAAACAAAACAAAAGGGCACTGCAGCCCTATTAAATAAGCCCTAAACTACAAAATAAGCCCAAATCCTAAGAGTTTGGCTTATTGGCTTTCTATTAAGCCAAAAAATAGGGTATGGGGCCCACTGGTTAGGACTGTGGGGTCCACCAAAGTTGGGTCAATGGGACTGAGTGAAGTGCACAGGGGAGCACCTTCACCTACAGCTCACTTTGAGCTTGTGAAAAATTCACAAAAATAAGCCATGCATGGGATTGAATAGTTTAGATGATATACTTTACAACCAAGAAATTTCAAACCTTCAATCTTAACACAAAATTCTATAAAGTTCCTCCAAGAAATGGATTTTAATAAAAGGCAATTTTGACTTTTTTCATTTTTTGCTCTTGTTTGACTTTGATGGATTTCTAAGCTATTTTACTTATTGATTATGACAAAATATGCTGAAATACAACTAATCCAAGTAATCTTAACGCCTAGTGAACAAATTTGAATGATTATGTTGATAAACTACTTAATAGTGAACAACATAAGAAATTTTACAATGGAATTTGACTTTCAATCAAAAGAGCCTTTGTTTTTATGACTTGAGTGTTACAACAGAACCTAATGTGACTTGCACAAACAAACAATACCCACAGAAACAACCTCGTACACTTGGACAGATTTAACCAAACACCCCTTTATTAGACTATGAATGTGCTTTTTGAAGCAAATTGGATGTTTAGACCATGAGACTGAAACATAAGCTTGTACAATGACATAATAAGCTAAAATGAGCCAAAAATCACAAGTGCTAACAACAATCAACAAAGATTACTAGAATACTAAGAAAGGTTTACCAATAAGCATTTGTCGATTAACGATTCCTTATGTTATTTACCTACTCCTTATGTTATTTACCAAGTCAGTGAAAAGTATACTCCTAACGATCACTTTGCCTTCACAAGCATTTGCCGATTAACTATTCCTTATGTTATTTACCAACTATTTCCCGCCGTGTATAAGCATTTGCCTTCATAAGTAAGTAGCCAAAACAGTTGCCCGAGTAGTTTGAACCTGATCGGGAGTACAAACTATTTCCCGCCGTGTATAAGCAGGATGTATATAGTCCGAGGCCCGATATCTGAGCACAACTCTACCGGGTTAAGTCAACCGACCATCTATGGTTCAAGCTCCCCTGGCCTTGGTACCATCTAAGGTTCCCATAGAAAAGCCGGTTACCACCGGAACCAGCTACTACTTAGATCGTCATCACAAAGACAAACACAAAGGTTTGCAAAGCAACAAAACTTGACAATTCTTTCTAAAAAACTATAGGCATCTAACATCTCCCAAAAATATTTTAATTATACTTAGGTATATTAAAAAGAGATCTATCATCTCTGAAAAACATCAAATAAACCATAGGCATCAAATAAACCTAAATCCACCAATTTACACTAACAAATATGGACAAGATATAAATCAATTTACAAAAACTCACAAAAGCAACAACATACAAATTTACACTCTAACAGATAGTCACAAATAACCTAAATCTGTCAGAAATTGACACAATATAGCCACGAAAGGCATCAATAAACCTAAATCCAACTTTTTTATAATTGCTTACCCAAACCCTAAATTAGCGTAACCCTAAGTCGATTAGATTATTACTTACCCTACCCCAAACCATTTTTTAAATTCAGCTAAATCAAATCCCTAATTCGAAAAAGTAGATCTGCAACTACAGCCGATATGTGTCTACTTGCTAGCATTAGGGTTTTCAGCAGATCCGCAACTACTGCCGATTATCTTTGAATCTTCGAATAAGTAGATCTGTCATTGTTGTAGATTTGAATTTACAAAGGGTATGTAGATTCGACTGGGTTGTAGAAAGAATGATTGAGAGAGAAAGGGGATAAAGTGTGGTGTGTTTGGTAAGATTTAAAATGAAAATAAGTAAAAAAAAAAAAAAAAAAAAAAAAAAAAAAAAAAAAAAAAGTATTAAATTTTGGAATAAATATAAAAAGTGTACCAATATACTAAAATAATTTAAAATTGTACTATTAAGATATTAAGTCGCCCAAATTTATGTAATGGTGGGACCCAGTCGCCCAAAATATATGTACTAACTAATAATATAAAAATAGTAGGACCCAGTCGCCCGAAAAAGAATATAAGTCGCCCAAGGTTAAGTGTATATTAGTAGTATTTACTTGTATACTTGTATTTAAGTGTATATTAGTATTTATGTGTATTATACAAGTACACATAATATATTAAAATACATATGTACTACATACCTAACTAGTCGCCCAAACTTAAAGTCAAGTTGGACCCATTCACCCAAAAGGTATGTACTATAAAAACAATAAAAAAAGACTATGTTTTTTGACAAAAAGACAAAATAGATAAAATGGTACCATGTACCTTCAAGGTACATGGTGGGGACACTACTAGGGACAAGTGTCACATGTTTATGTATTCCGCCCAAGTTAAAATGAGCGACCACCGCCTCTGGGGTATTTGAAGAAAAAAAAATTTTGTGGGGTACTAAGGGTAAGTACTTTTGTACTTTTGGGGTGAATAAGGAATTTTCCCTATTGTAGAATTAGTTGGCCTTGGTGTCATTAATGACTACTTCTAGAAGATCTTTTATTTTAGGATGCATCCATGGTATATGTAGCTTGGCCAAATATAATTCTTACGTCAAATATATAATATATTTGGACGTTGATCATACTTTGTCCCCGAGCATGAATTCGTATATTTGAATGTTCTTACGGAATGCATGTTATATGTACTTTTAAATTCCAAGCATGTATATGCTTTATTGCATATACGTTATCATGTCCCCGAGCATGTAAGTATGATATAGAAGTAATACTTGCATGGTCTTTTATTCCTCTTTTACATGTATAGAGGTACTATTAAGCCCCCCAACTCATATGGGTAAAACTATTTAACACATATGAATAACGTTTCCAGAGTTTGTGTGTTTTAGACGGAGTTGTTTTTAAAGCGTGTTTTTCGCTTTTGCACGTTGTGATTCCGCGTCTTTGGAGTGGCTAATTTTCATATTAGCATTACAGTTTTGTATCCCTTTGATGTCGAGAGGTTTTCATTGAAGTAACTATGTCACTTTCACGCGATGAGGTTTCGCGTCTTTGTTGTGGACGTGCCACTTTGCGCGATAGGTTTCGCGTCTTTGTAAGCAATATAGCTTATTATCCCTTTTAATGGCGGGAAGATTTTTGATACTTTTCTATGTATGTACATGTAGCTATTTGTAGCTTTTATTATCCCTTTTAATGGCGGGATTAGTATCATTGGAGTGGACTTGCGACTTTGCACGATAGAGTTTTGCATCTTTGAGGTGGGCATGCCACTTTGTGTATTAGCTACGTATAGCTTTTTATCCCTTTCATGGCGGGACGATGTTGATGAGGCGAAAAATGAACCACTTTTAGGGGGTCATTTAAGCCCGGAATTGACTTTATTTGATCAAATATTGCCCTAAATTGTTCCTTTTGTGATTTTAGGTACTTTGGGAGTGAAATCTGGAAAAGGAAGCAATTCGGACGTTTTTGGAGCATAAAAGTGAAGAAAACGCCAAAGTCTTAATTTTCCATGCTGGGAACAGTAGGTGACGGCGTCAAGAGTAACATCCTGACGGCGTCAAGAGCAAAATTCCATGACAATCCAGTACAGATTTGACGGCGTCACGAAGTAGGGCGTCAAGAGTAAAAGTCATGACGGCCTGGAAATGCATATCACATGACGGCGTCAAATATAGATCAAGGCAGTCCGAGAAGAGTTTTGGCGGCGAGGTGACGACGTCACAAGTTTAGTCTTGACGCCGTCAGACCCCTTTTCCTATATATAGTTTTCTAATTTTCACATTAAAAAGAGAGAAGTTTTGGAGAAACCCTAAGTACGAACTTGGTGCATATTTTACAGGTTTTTCAAGGGTTCTAAGCCCTTGATACCTTTCATGTGTAATTGAGATAAGTGTTCTTTTAATTCAATCAATATGTCTATGTGTTGGTTGTCTATATCTTGTTCTTGTCTTAATTCCATCATGCTAGGCTAGATCTATCTTGTGTTTGCTTAGATCTAATGAAACCTAGATGTTAATTATGTGTTGATTACTTGTTTATACTTGTTTTGGATGAATGAATTTATATGTTAAGCTTAAGAAAACTGGCAGATCTCCAAATGGTAACATGCTTGAACGTCTTAGGAAACATGAACCTATTGTACTAAGGTCTTTATTGGTTGTATTTAATGCATGAGCCACTGTTTATAATCCCTATGGTTGTGCTGAGCATGGTATAGGAGGAGATAAGAGCTCATAGAATTGGGGAGTTATGTGCGATACCCCATGAATGGTATTAAGGAATACAATCCGTCATCCATGCAACTATAACAAGTAATTAAAATGTAAAAGATGTCTAGGGAGTAGCGAAATCTAAGTAAACACATTTTCTCCACTTATTGCTCACAACATTAGTATAATTTAGTTTATTTTCATTTCTAGTATTTTATTTTGATTGCATCTTTAGTATTGGGTTAGTTGACTAGCAACTAATTCCGCCCAAATCCTTCAAACCCGAGATTTTTACTTGCTTTCTAAAAAATATAAAAATACAAAAAGAATCATCTCTCACCTTTAGAACTAGTATTTAGGTTTTCTAATCCTAGCGACACTATTCCTAGCTGAACGATCAATCCCCCGGTACTTGTCACTATACTATACTACAACGATCAGGTACACTGCCTGGTGGGGGTTGTAAGCTTCTCAAGATCCCTTGAGAGGTAAAGCCTGGTGCGATTCCCACTCATCAGATGTCTTGGTTCGGACCTCTTCGCTTTGCTTTATAATAAGCCTTGTGTATTATCTATTTATAGCTTTTTCATCCCTTTAATAACGGGATATTATTATTGCAACACGATGGACTTTCATGTATTATATTGAATAATCTACGTTGAGCGATGATCTATCCCATGCTTTTTGGACTGATCGTGTTGCTTCGTGCGAGTATTTATTTCTAGTTCAACCGCATGATCTTGGGAGTATACCTTGTGAAAATACAAAATTATTTTGTCATTTCCTGGAAGAATTGCAATCATTCATAAAAAGAGAAATTTTCATTAGAAACATTTAGTAACTTATGCTCAGGCCTTGAAAATGAAAAGGAGTTAAACATGGGTACCTCCGACCATGGCCGGCTATACCTTATACCATAATTATTTTTCTTACTAGAAGTAGACTAAATCTGCTTTATTTATTTGAAATGTCATTTCTTTGCGACTCATGCATGCATGACTTGTTTACCCATAATTAATCGCGAAGTCGATTTTCATTGTTTGCATCCTCAGTCCTTATGAAACTGGTGACTTGTAAATACATGTCTTCCAGTGAGGTAGGTGGTCGAGCAATAAAGTATTTGAAAAGTTTACCTAGGCGAAGTCCACTAATAAATGAAAGTTTTGTATGGAATCATTGACTTCGCAAAACCTAATTATGTTTATAAGTTAAAGAAAGCTTTGTATGGACTCAAACAAGCTCACAAAGCTTGGTATGATCGATTAAAAGCTTTTCTTATTAAACATGATTATTCCATGGGAATGGTAGATAACACTCTTTTCACTAAAAGGAAAGACCCAAATCTGATCATTGTCCAAATATATGTTGATGACATTATATTTGGATTGACATGTCAAGACATGTGTGATGAATTTGTCAAAATCATGCATGATGAGTTTGAGATGAGTATGATGGGTGAACTTAACTTCTTCCTAGGATTACAAATAAAACAATTAGAAGATGGAATATTTTTTAACCAATCTAAGTACATTAAGGAAATGCTTAAGAAATTTGGCCTAGAAGAATCAAAACCCGTGAAAACCCCCATGTCTACGGAAGTAAAGCTCACAAAGGACGATGAAGGTGAGTCTGTAGATAACACCAAGTATAGAGGAATGATAGGTAGTTTACTATACTTGACGGCAAGTAGACCCGATATCATGTTTAGTGTCTGCCTTTGTGCCCGTTTTCAAGAGGATCCCAAAACCTCTCACCTAGAAGCGGTTAAGCGTATCTTCCGATACATTAAAGGCACTATACACTTAGGATTATGTTATCCTAAGGGATCCGGCATAGAAACCATCGTCTATGCGGATTCGGATCATGCGGGAGACTACGTACATAGAAAGAGCACTAGCGGTATTTGCACGTTTATGGGATGTTGTCTAACATCTTGGTTTTCGAAGAAGCAAACCGCTCTTGCTATTTCTACCACCGAAGCCGAATATGTAAGCGCTGGAAAGGCATGTCAACAAGCACTATAGATGAAACAAGCTCTCGTAGACTATGGCATTAGGTTAGAAAATGTCCCTATTATGTGCGATAACAAAGGTGCGATAGATTTAAGTAAAAATCCGGGGCAACACTCTAGGACTAAACACATAGAAATACGCCACCATTTTCTTAGGGATAATGTACAAAAAGGAAATATATCTATAGAAAATGTTGCATCGGAAGACAACATTGCGGATATATTCACAAAACCCCTTAAGCGTGAATTATTCAACCACTTGCGTTTAGGATTAGGAATGATGGAACAAGTTGACTAAATTATATTGAATTAATACAAATTTATACTTGCATAAAATTTACTTTTCTTCCATTTCATCATTTCTGAGTCTAGGAATCTATTTCGCAAAAAATTAAAGATTGGGAAAATTTATTTTCTTTGCATAAACTCCTTTGTAAAACCCAATCAATTTTCTTTAAAAATTATTCTCACATCTAGGAATCATATGAAGATCATTTTCCTTGCATTGTTGACTTATACTAAAAACATTGTTTTTCAAAATCATGCATAAACTCTCACATAAATTGTCAAGGTATATAATCTAATATATGTCTTTGACATTCATGATCGAGCAAAAATTGAATCAAGGAGATCATTTGGATTGTTTCTTAGGATCGTTATTTCTTTTTGCATTTAGGAGTCGAAACAATCACAACTCCACATTTGTTGCATATAGACACACACTAGGACAAATTCACTAATAATGTTGTCATCTTGATCCATCACTAGTTTTTCACTCACTAGTTGCCTTTGCCTTTGATCTAAGATAGGTGCCTTAGGAAGTTTAAGTGATATTGTCTTTACTTATCTCCTCTTGCTTATTATGTGTTGATTATTTGCTCTTTTTCCTATGTGTTCTTGCATGCATGCTATATCTTGATTAGATTAGATTCTATATTTCCTAAAGGAATTGAACTTGCTTGAATTCTAATCCAAACACACAACCTTTCTGCAAATTTTCTGCCAAAAACCCAATTCTGGCAACCTGGAAATCACCAGATGGGCGGCCCCCTTAATTTTGTAAGGCGGCCCCCTTAATCATTAAGGGGACCGCCCCTAATTAAGGGGACCGGCCATCTGATGGTCGGGTTTATAGAATCTTTTCTGCTTTTTAGCACATTTCAACCTACATTTCCCAATTTTCACCAACACATCTTGTCCTAATCTCCCAAACAAACTTTATCCATCCATAAACACACATATCTTACATTATAAATACCCCCAATCCTCAAAACTCTTTACTCATCCCTTCATGACTTCTCCAAACAAACCAAAACCAAAAGCCTCAAGGCTTGCAAGAATGACAAAAAACCCGTTTGGCGAAGAAAAAACCCTCGAAACAAATCCATCATAACCAATGAAGTTGGAAATCACTCAACACCACCAACCACTTACTTCCCAAACTTTACACCAAATTCACAAGGACATTCATTTGATCCTCTTTACAAACTATACAACATTGGCCAAACATCTTCCTTCAAGCCAAACCACTCATCTCATCCTCCAACCATTTGTAATGATCCATACAAGTTTGATCAACCATCCCACTACAATTCTAACTACACAAACCCAATTCATCCATATCAACACAATGACTTTCTCCGCATTGCCACGGAAAAGCAAAAGTTCCGTGATGAAATATCACAAATCCATGATCTTTGTGATCTCAATGCCATGCATCTTGCACAACGCAACAAAGGGCAACCTCCATCATCACCCTACAACAATTGCCTTCCTCACTCTCTCAACTTGGATCAAGTTACAAACCACACTCACTATTGCCCTTGTTGCATCTTCCTTCAAAAACAAATCCTATACTTGAGTGAAGATATTTCTTGGATTGAATATCTTCTCACTCGACCTCATCCCATACCACCCTTAACACGATACAACATCGTGAGGTCCACCTCTTCCGCTCCATACCCCACTCCATATCCTTCTCCATCTAACAACTAAGCTTTATGCTTATGTTATCCTTCAAGTAAATAAAACAATCAACCATGGGTTGCAAGCAAGTCCAAGTGCTCTTTTAGGCAATATAGGACTATGTCTTTTCTTATGCTTTATTATGATCAATATGCCTTAAGCATATTAAATGTTGCAATGCTTTCTATGATGCTTGAGTGAATCTATTTTTATTCGCATAATTATTGTTTTGCATGTATATGTGCCTTGTTCTCTTCTAATATTTTGTGTAGCCAAGATTTCCATAGCTCATTCCCTTGGTGCTCTCAAATGAGGGGGAGCATACATCAAAGGGGAGCATTAACCTTTTTGATTTTACAAAAAGGGGGAGAAGAGAATGTTAAACTCTAATAATACTTGTCTAAAAATTATTTTTTAGACCTAATGAGTTTAAGGTTTTGTAATCATCAAAAAGGGGGAGATTGTTGGCATAAATAATGTCTTAAAACATTGTTAGCATATTAACAATGTCTCTATGTTTTGATAATTACAAAGCATAAACTCATTAATCTAAAACTTATGACGTAAACAAGTTTTTAGTGCTTAATATTTGTCTTTGCTTCAATATCACTTAAGGTATGAATAAACAAAGGGTTTATTGCATTTCATGATCAAAGAAAATTTTTCTAATCACTAGAATTTTTATAAAATGTATTAAACGTCTTATATCTTTTACAAAATTACTTTTGGAATTAAAAGAATATGTTTAATTCATTATAAATATATTAATCAAATTTTCAACCAAAAATGGCAAATTTTATCCAGAAAAATATTCCCCACTAAAAGACAAGAAAAACCAACATTCTGAAGGGGCGGCCCCCTTAATTCCTTAGGCGGCCCCCTTAATCATTAAGGGGACCGGCCATTAATTAAGGGGACCGGCCACGCTCCAGAACAGTATTTTTCTCCCCTATAAATACTGGTTCATTCCTCAGAATTTTCTTACCTTTTTCACTCCTAAACTTTCTGTTCTAGATCCACATTTCTATTCTCTTAATCCTTTGATCATAAGTGCATAATTCTTTGTTTCAAAGTGATTCAAACTTCATCCTCTCAAGTGCAAGAGAAGAATACTTCTATCCTCCAAGACAAGAAGTATTACAACTTGTTGTGATCTCCACATCCAAGTTGTTGGTGCATCATCAAGATTATTTACACTATTCTTTGTGAAGATTGTTGTGAATATTTGATTGTAGATAATTGTGCTAGATATATAGATTGTGTGATTAGTTAGTTGCTTGGTGTGAAGAAGAAAAGTTAGGAATTAGATTGTAGTGAAGAAGCTAGGTGTGGAGTAGTTAGTTGTGAAGTGAATTGGTGTGAAGAAGATAGGAGTGAAGTAGTTAGTTGTGAAGTAGATTGATTTGAAGAAGTTGTGACTTAGTTGTGAAGAAGTTGTGGTGTGTAAATTGGTGTGTAAGGTTTTCTCCGCCATAAGGGAGCTTGTTGATATAGTGAAGAAAACTCTCGAGTTAGGTGCTCGGGGTGTGGAGTAGGGCAAGGAAGGTGTCCTTGTAGCCGAACCACTATAAATCGCTTGTCTCGCGGTTCGATCTTTCCATCTCTTATTTATTTCATTACTTATCATTGTTATATATTATTTATTGATAGTTGTTTATATTGTGCATGACTTGAGATCACATATTATCGAATCTAAGTTTTTAAAAGCTAAGAAAACACTAAAACTATCTTTTATAACAAATTAAAAAGATGTAAAACTATTCAACCCCCTTCTAGTTTTCCACATAATGTTGTCGTCTTTTATGTTTGCATTAATCACGTTACTTGTTTCTTGCAATGGCTACATGCTATTTTCACGGGTGAGAATGATGCATGGGATGCCTGGCTAAAAATTCCCTCAGCTGGATTTTCTGGCACATTTCGAGGCGTGGGTATGCTCCATCTCAGTCACCAAAGTCAACCCACGTATATTTTTACTGTTTCATGGTTGGCAGATCTTATATTATGCAGCGTTATTAGTGCCTTGGTTTCTTACATTTCCCATATTTTTTTTGCAGAAAGAAACTGCCATTAGACTCAGATGTAAGCCATTTTTTATTTTGTTAACAATTTCATTTTCTAATGCTAACACCATCGTATTTCTTAATTTATATTGCAGGTGACCACTCCAATGGCCATTGAAACTTTGGAAAACATACCAGTAATGGAAACAATGGTAAGTAATAAAACATCCACCTTTGATTTTTTTAGATTTACATACATGACTAATGTACCGTGTTTTATATATACATATAGGAACCTGTTAAAACTATCGGACATACGAAAACGCTTAAGCCACGACGTACCGGTTCTACAGGTTACACCACCAACTATTATACCAAATATTAGTGAACAAAATATTGGACTAAGCTTAGTACCAACGAAGCGAAAACATTTGGTCTCTAGTGAAACCTTGCAAAAGCAAGCTAAGGCGGCGAAGAGGTAACAGGTTTTAACTTATGATAGTTGAGAATTTGATTATATACGACATTAAAATTTTATATATATTTGCTTCATTTATATACATTCGATTTTTATTGAATTTGAAATATAATTGTATATATATTTGCTTCATTTATATACATTCTGTTTTTTATATATATACTAGCAGTAATAACTCTGCTCCAGCAGTACTAACATGGTACTAGTAGTAACTCTCCTATCATGATTGTGCAGATAGTTGAACCAGTGGCTCATCTAGTTCTGTTATGTTGTGAGCTTTGACATGCTCTAGTTCTGCTCTCATCCTGATGTGTTGATATGCAGCAACCTACATTTTTAATGTTTTTATATCTAGATGATGAGATTAGATCAATGAGAGAAAAACTTGTAAGTTTAACTGCAAAATTTATTATTATGTTCATTGTTTTTGGATTAAAAGTCTTCATGATGTTGTTTGAATTACTGCTGATCATGTTTGTGTTAATATTGCTTAGATGGATTTAGTGCAGCTCATGAACTTCAAAGAAAATGTGCCAAGTATTTACTACTGCTAGTACAAAAGTTACTACTGCTAGTGAAAGTTGGTACTGCTCAGAGATTAAGACCGCTCGAAGTTGCTAGTTGCTTATGGAAAAGATTATAGATACTTAAGAAACTATTGTAAGCCGACTAGGACTCCTTTGTGTATAAAAGGATGTCCAATTTTATATTTTGTTCAGTTATATACATTCCAATTTTATTGTATTTGAATTTGTTTTGATATATATTTGAATTGTTTTTATATATATTGATTTTTTAAATGTGACTAAAAGATGCATATAGTCACTCTTATTAACACTTTTGGTCACTGTTTGCTTAATTCGTTGTGTGACTAAATATTATAAAAGGCCACACAAACATAAAATTCATGTGGCCATTGGATGATCAATAGACACACAAAATACACATTTCTTCACTTTAAACAGCATATTGCCACACTTATTAACACTTTTGGCAACTGTTTCCTAAATTGTATGTGACTATATACCCAAAACAAACATGCTTTGTGTGACTAAATATTACAAAAGGCCACACAAACATAAAATTCACGTGGCCATTGGATGATCAATAGTCACACAAAATACACATTTCATCACTTTAAAGAGTATATGGTCACACTTATTAACAATTTTTGCCACTGTTTACTTAATTGTATGTGACTAAATACCCAAAACAAACATGCTTTGTGTGACTAAATATTACAAAAAGGCCACACAAACATAAAATTCATGTGGTCATTGGATGATCAATAGTCACACAAAATACACATTTCTTCACTTTAAACAGCATATGGTCACACTTATTAACACTTTTGGCCACTGTTTGCTTAATTGTATGTGACTAAATACCCAAAACAAACATGCTTTGAGTGACTAAATATTACAAAAGGCCACGCAAACGTAAATTTCATGTGTCCATTGGATGATCAATAGTCACACAAAATACACATTTCTTCACTTTAAACAGCATATGGTCACACTTATTAACACTTTTGGCCACTTTGTGTTAAATTGTATGTGACTAACTCCAAAAAAACAACACCCATTGTGTGACTAAATCATCACAAACGTCACATTTATTGTATATTCATGTGGCCACAGGACGGGAAATAGTCACACAAGATACACATTTACTTGAATATATTATCTCAAATGTCACATATATTATATATTTATGTGGCCAAAGTTTGAAAAATAGTTACTCTCAAAAAACATTCGTGTGACTATAAAGTGTTTACGGTCACTGATAATGACTAATCCAACAAAACTTGTGCCTAATTTGTCACACATATTCGGGGTTTTGGTCACTTTTTTTCGATGGAAAAGGCCACGAACTCAACAATGTGACCATATGCCACCTATGGTGGTGGGACCTTTACTGACACACAACAAAAAAAACGTGTGTGACTATATGCATATCGTCACACATTTTTGGCGTGACCAATACAACTTTTGTACCAGTGTCTACATATCCTATGATCCTAAAGGAAGTGATGACGAAGATTTATATGTTAGATGCGAGAGTGTTGAATGCGGTATAACCTAACATCTATAGTTCCTTTGTTTTCGCACGCTTATCTAACTTAATGCCATAGTCTACGAGAGCTTGTTTCATCCATAGTTTTCTTACGCGAGGGATCTAATCCTACTTCTATATTAATGATTGATCCACTTAACTCATTTCACTTCATCACCATGAGTTTGCTAATAGTGGATATAGAAGATTTTAGTTTGGGTTTAGATGATCCTACTTCGGTTTTTATGGATGGTTTATAAAAGGTTTTTACTTCTTCATCGTTGGCAAGAGGTATTTTTCTATCATTAATAAGTATATATTTAGGATTTGATTCTAAAGGTTTTAGTTCATTAAGTTCACTTTCAAATTTAACATTTTTAGTTTCACTTGTTGAAGCTTCGGTTGAGTTAAATCCTAAACCGGTTTTATCTCTGGATGCTCTTTGAATACTTATTATTTTCCTAAGTGAGTGACTGCTATTTTCAAATTTATCAAGTTTATAAATTTCTTCCTTAAGTTTTTAATTTTCATTTTTGAAATCATGACATGATTTACAATCCTCAAAAATTTTCTTACCCTTTTTTAAGTGGTGTATTTTAGCTTTCAATTCAAGTATTTCATTTTCTAGTTGAGTATTTATGCATTTTAGTGTTTTATTTTTAACCATTACTTTTTGACCTAATTTTCATAATTTATTATACTCATTATCCAGGTCTTTTTCATCTAATGATAAATTTTCATCACTAAAGAATTCGGTTTTGGAATGTACCTCTTTTGACGTCTTAGCCATAAGACACTTTTCATCCTTTGTGGTTTCTTTCAAGTCCTCATCGCTATCACTCCAAGCACCTCCAATGAACGCCTTTTGATTTTGATCTCTTGACATCATTGGACACTTTCTGATGAGATGATTTGGATCACCACAATTAAAACACTTTCTTTCATCTTCCCATTCTTGTCATCATTACTTCTTTGAGATACTTTCATTTCATCATGCGGTTGTCTAACGAATCTTCCTCGTCTTTTGAAAAATTTCTTGAAATCTCTTACGGCCATAGCGTATACTTCATCATCACTTTCGGAGGTTGAGCTTTCGTCGTCACTAGATTCCATCCTAGCTTTCAAAGCAATGGATTTGCTTTGTTCTTTTTTTCCTTTGACTATTTCAGAGTCCTTCTTTATTATAACCTTGTGTACTTTCAAGTTCCCAATTAATTTGTCAAGTTGTAGAGTTGACAAATTCTTTGATTCTTCAATAGTCGTGACTTTAGCTCTCCATTTTGGATGAAGAGCCCTAAGAAATTTCCTGACAAAGTTCTTACTAGAAAAATTCTCATCAAACGCTTTTAGACTTGTGATGATAGTGTTAAACCTAGCAAAAGCATTATCAATTGATTCCTCTTCCGGAATCGTAAATTGCTCATATTGTTGCACAAGTAGATCTATTTTGTTATCCTTGACTTGACTATTACCTTGGTAAGTTATTAGTAAAGAATTCCTAATTTCTTTTGCGGTTTCACACATAAAGATCCTTTCGTATTCTTTACGTGGTAACGCATTGTAAATAACCATTTTTACTTCATTATTTTTAGAAAGTTTTCTTTTTAAATCATCATTTTGTTTTACAAAAGTTACTATTTCATCTTTATTTGTTTTGGGATTATTTTGAGTAGGTAAAAAATCACCATTAGTAATAACATGCCAAAGATCTAAATCCTTTGATTTCACATAAGTTTCGAATCGATTTTTCCAATATAAAAATTCATCACTTTCAAGTAGTGGTGGTCTTTGCATAGATTGCCCTTCTAAATATTTTTCAGATTCCATAGATCATTACAAGTTTTAAAATACAATATATTTTAAGCATCTTGTTTGACGTGGCTCTTGATACCAATTGTGGAAAACTAGAAGGGGGGGGGGGGTTGAATAGTTTTACGTCTTTTTAATTTATTGTGAAAACCTTTGTTTACTTTTAAAACTTAGATTCGATCTTTATGTGAATTCAACTCTTGAACAATATAAACAATTATATGTAAGTAAATAAAGACAACACAAGTAAAGTAATGAAAGAAAAGAGATAGAAAGATCTAACCGCGACACAAAGAATTTATAGTGGTTCGGCTACAAGGACACCTTCCTTGCCCTACTCCACTCCCCGAGCACCACACTCGAGAGTTTTCTTCACTATGTCAACAAGCTCCCTTACGGCGGAGAAAACCTTACACAACTTTTGCTTACACCAATTAACGGCACTAAGCTAAATGTCGAGTTCTAATCCTAGCTAGAACCAATCTCACGACTTAAATCACAACACAACTTCTTCACAACTTTATGCAACTTTACACAACTTCTCCTTCTTCACGACTTCTATTTCTTAGCTTCTTCATAACTTCTTGCTCTTCACAACTTCGATGCTCCAATTGCTTCACTACTTCACAACTAGCTCTTCACAACTTTGAAGCTCCTATTACTTCACTACTTCACAACTCCTATCTCTTCACTACTTATCAATAATCCTATACTTCTCTACTCCTCCACCTATGTTTAGACCTAACTAAGCAATATGCACACCTTATACACAAGTTAATGAATGATTTACAAATTATAATATACAAATAACTTAGATAGCATGATGAAACTAAATTGTAATACTTCTAGTCTTAATTGATAGAAGTATTCTTCTCTTTGCACTTGAATGGTTGAAGCTTGGATCACTTGGAAACAAAAGCTTAGTATTGTATGATCAAAGGATTTATTAGAAATATTGGGAGAGATTTGGACAGAAGGTTTTAGTGCAAAAAGGTAAGGAAAAATGCCAGATTTGAGCCAATGTTTATAGGTAAAAAATTATTGTTCGGGAGCGTGGCCGGTCCCCTTAATTAGGGGCTGGTCCCCTTAATAATTAAGGGGGCCACCCAAATTTTTTTTTCAGAACTTATCTTTTTGTTGGGAAGGTTTTTCCTGAAGAATATAGCCCTTTTTTTGTTAGAAATTTGAATTCAAAATATTTATTTTGAATAAAACATTTCTTTATAAATACAAAAACATTTTGTATAAGTTTAAAAATGTTTATCCCACTTTATAAAAAATGTAAGGTTTGTAAAAATAAAAAATCTAGTGATTTAGAAAATGTTCCTTTGATCATAAAATGCATTAGGCATTTTGTTTATTCATACCTTAAGTGATTGATTTGTTAACATGAATATTTACTACTAAATACTTGTTTACGTCATAATCTTTTAGTTTAATGAGTTTACATTTTGTGATTATCAAAACGTAGAGATATCGAGAAATATTAATAATGTTTTTAGGCATTATTTATATCAACATAATCCACAAAGAAGATTGAATAATTGCATCAAATCAAGCATTTGTTGTATTTGGCAAGGTGGTCGAATCAGCCCAAGCAATCATGGAAAGGTGTTTTGGTCAGTCATCAAATCCCTACCAATTTGCAATAAACCTCTATAACCCCAAAGCAATTTCACAGTCCATAAAAAGATGTTCCGAGCATTCGATAGCATCATCACAAAACCGGGTATCTCATTGAATCAATGTCAATGCCTTGATAGCATCATCACAAACCGGGTATCTAGGTTTTCTGGTGGATTAAAATCATAAAGCAAGTTAATAAGCCCACTTAGTTGCACTAATTCTGGGCCGGTGCTCTGACCGGCCTTCTCCATGCCTAGGTTCGTGAAAGAGACTCTTTGACTGTATTGTATCTGTCCGAAATATTGTGCTACTTAGATACCAATGAGAATAAGTGGGGGAACAATGACTTTACACTATTATCGGTCATCTCACCTAAATTAAATATGTTCTAAATTCCTTACTGCTATATCATATGTCTATTTTTAAAGCTCCCATGGGTATCCTTAGTAAAATGGAAGCCACTCGTGGGAATTTTTTCAACGGTGTGGAAAATTCGGATAGGAGATTATCATTAATTGGTTGGAAGAAAATTTTGGCTTCTAATAAAAATGGACGGCTTGGAGTTTCTAGTTTCTTTGCTTTTAACCGTGCACTTCTCTTCAAATGGATTTGGCATTTTATTTCTCATGGCTCGTCTTTATGGTCTAGATTTATAAAGGTCATGTATGGGGTTCGAGGGGCTCTGACAATTCTCATAGTTTCTCTAGAAGATCTCCTTGGCTTGATATCATACGTGATGTGCGTTGATGCGGTTTACTTTTCGATGCTGGGTATTTTGTGCTTCTTTAGGCATTTTGAGTCATTTTACTTTTATGCATTTTAGTGATATTTCTTTCTCTGGGGATTGTCTGGGGCCGTATCAAAAACACTCCGGAGTGAAAACCGGTGACTCGGCCTCCGTGGATGGGGATTTTTCTCTTGTCTTGGTTCTCTGTAATCAGCAAGAGTTTTTCATCCTTTTTATAGCCCTCGCAGAAAGCCTTGGGAAGTATCTAGAATGTGTCGTTTGTTTTATTTCTAGATTTGTCCGTACTCTTTGGCTTCTAGTGCCTTGCTAGTAGCTTTTATTCTTAATATTATCCTGCCATTTAAAAAAAATAGACAAATTGAGAAGTGAGAACTGTTTCCAACCTTCTTTCTAAACATTGGGTGAAGGTTTATGTTAGAACATGTGAGAGTCTTGTTTAGACCAACTATTGTTTTGTATGAACTTATGCCTCGACAAAGGGAGGGCTTATTAGCGTTAAAGACCCCCACGAGTGCCATGAATAGATGTGATGATGTTGTTACAAAGTTCATATATCGTTGACTGAAATACGGTTCTGTCTTTGACATGTTTATGGTTCAAAGACATCTTCATAATGGAAAGAAATATAGGCTCGTAAGATACAAGATGGCAAGGGACGAAGAAGGCTTATGGAAACAACTAAAGAGAATAAGGTTTGGAGAGGAGTTCTTAAAGGTTTTCATTGCCTGTGATCGAAGAAGTATGAGTAGAAGGATGTGTAAAAATAGTATGAATCATGAGAAGGTCAATGTGAAGTCTCATATTGATGGTATAAATGGACGTGATAATAGGAGATTTGTAGATGTGTTAAATGGTAGAAAGGTAGGCGGGGAAGGAACCAACTTATGAAATGATGAAAATGAACCGGTAAGTCATGGTGCTAACGGCAACTCGAATACAATCGTGGGTGTTAATTGGTAATGTGGGAAGATCCGATCACAATATGGGCGTAGAGAAGAGTGAAACATGTCTATAGATTGAAGATAATGAGTTAAATGTTGAGTTTTTTAGTAGAAGCTTTGGACTAAGTTAGTGCCTAAGAAAGTCAATATCTTCGTTTGGAGAGCGATTTAAGGTAGACCTCCGGTCCGAGTGGAACTTGATAGAAGAGGCATTGCTTGTGTAATGATAGTGAGAAGGTTTGGCGATGAGTGTGTGGTTCAAAATTTTTAATTGGTGGAAGGTGGGGAATGTCAATGTGTTCACTATTGATGAAGTATTCTTATATAGTGGAAACGTTAATGTTCCCACCTCTATATCTAGTGTTTGGCAAGCGGTTGTGTGGACTTTCGGGTACGTTATTAGGAAAAAAAGAAATGCTCGAGCGTTTGGTAAAAAAGCTTTAAGTACTAACAAGATTATTCAACTCAAAAGCTTCGAATGGATAGTGAGAAGATCAAATAAACATAAAGGGAAGATTGGCAACAATGGTTATGTGACCATCGAAATATTTAGCTACAATATTGATTCCAGTTTTTGTTTTTGCCTACTACGGTAGTTCTACATGGTTTCGTATGTGTATTAGTGTCTACATCAAGTGGTAATTGCTATCAGGTTTTTGTGACAGTTATTGTGGGTATTAGATAATTATCATGGGACTGCATTTAGGGGTGTAAACGAGACGAGACAACTTGCGAGATACTCGGGACCGACTCGTAAACTACTCGAAGTCGACTCGTTGTAAACGAGTCGAGCTCGAGTTTGAGCTATTCGAGTATATTTTCGAGTCGAGCTCGAGCTCGAAAATACTTTACTCATGAAGCTCGCGATCCTTAACGAGCTTCAACTAAATTACACTTTTACCCTTTTATATACATATATTTGCTTAATTTTCATACAAATCGAGTCGAGCCGAGCTTGAAATGTCGAGTATTTATCGAGTTCGAGCCTTAAATATGAAAATAATCGAGCTCGAGTCGAGCTTCGAGCTTGAGTTTCATATAACGAGTCGAGCTCGAGCTCGAAATATAAAGCTCGATCGAGCTTGAGTCGAGTTTTGAGCTCGTGTTTTAGTATTCGAGCCGAGCTCGAGCTTGGCAGTACTCAGCTCGACTCGACTCGTTTACATCCCTAACTGCATTGATGGTCAAAAAGTTCTCTTTATGGGGTTAGTGGGTATGTCCAACACCATAGGAGTTCTCTTGTTGTCAAAGTCAAAGGATATGTGGTATTTGTTTTAAGTTATGTTGTTTCACTGTTTGCAGGAGATCTCGGTTTCGAGACTTGCCAATGGGGTTTTCTTCCTAAGCGAAGCGGGAAAAAAAATGAGTGGAGTTTATTCCCCAAATGTGAAGGTTCGAGGAAGGCATACTACCAGCTTGGATGTCACTGCACGACTCGAATCACTAACTACTAACCACTCATTCTAAAAAAAATATAAAAAAAATTAAAAAAAATGTTTTAAGTTTTGTTTGTTTGTGTAGTTGTCGACAACTTACAAGTGCAGTGTTCCTTTGGTTTAGCTTGGTTAGTTGGTGCATGCTTATTAGGTACATGTATAGTTTTTTGTTTGTGTTGTATCTTGTTCTTGGTTGGTTTCGTATTGAAGTGTTGCCTTTCTAAAACAAAGAGATGCTTAGACTATCAACATCAACTCCTTAACATCTAATAGGAGAACAAACTTTTTTCCGAGCAATCCATTGCCATTTTTATTGGAACCTAAAGTACCACCCCAAAAGAAGTTATGTTTTAGCTTTTCTAAATGATTGATCACAAATTTTGGATCCTTGAAATAAAAGGGTGAAAAAATAAGTGCCAAGTGCACCACGGAACAACTTTATACGAGTAAGTCTCCTATAATAGGATGCTTTCCTGTCGGTAAGTTTATTGTTGAACTTACCAATGATAGGCTTCCAATTGCAACCTTTATTCATGTTTGCCCCAATTGGAAGACCAAGGTAAGTGTATGGAAGCGAAGATGGTTGAACTTTTAGAATGAAGGCAGATGATTGAGTCTCATTAATTGAGACCAACACCAAATAATTTACTTTTGTGGGAGTTGACTTTTAACCCGAATGACATATGAAAGCATCTCAAGATACGGAAAAAGTTTTTGGTATATTAAAAAGACCATTTACCTATAGTTAGAGCGTCATCCGCATCCTCATATTAAAGAAGAGAGATGTACACATTATTGTACAATAAAAGGGTAAACAAGCAACAACTATTAGGCTGGACACAGTGGTGACCCTGAATGACCTAGCTTTCCGGCTGCCACGTTAGCTTTCTCTCTCCGACAATCAGACATGACCTAAGTGCCACAGTGGTGACCGACCTTTATATATACATATATATATATATAATAATAATAATAATAATAATAAAAGAAAAGTTTTTTGAATTCCATAACTCCCTTTCTGACGTCATATATTGACGTCATATTACCACCTGTCACTTTTTTTATCATCTCTAAAGTCTCAAATACTGCTAACTCACCTCTGTAGTTTTCTATAATCTAATTTCAAAAATTCACATCACTCGGATTCAATTTGTTTGTACTACTATTTAATTTGTACCCAACAACATCAAACAACATTCTTCAAACTCTAAGGTAAATGATTTATTTGTACTTTTTTTAATACCCGATTCATATCAGTGGGGTTTTATCCTAATTATTCATATTAGGTGTTTTGCTATGATGATTAATTTTGGGGATTTTGTATATTTGAAGCTTCATTTTAATTTGTATGTAGCAGCTGAATTAGGTATTTATAATTTAGATGATGAAAAATGTCAGTATATTTAATTTTTAATTGAACAAGTGTTTGCTTTACCTAAGGAGATGGTTTTGTTTGTATTGGATATTAGGGTTTAGATTTTATTTTATTTTTTTATTTTTTTTTTTGAGAAAATTATATATCTTTGTACTGCATTTCAGAAAGAAAAATAAACTGGTAGTTTTTGCGATAAAAATATGTGATATTGTTGTCGAATCTTGGATGAGTTATTTCGTTGAAGGTTCTTAGTTTTTTATTAGAAGAGTATGCAATATTTATTAAGGTCTTTTGTGTTTGGGATTATTGTTTTATGTAACTTGATAGTTATGTCCTCGATGCTGATTTAGACTTGATAGTTATTTGATGTTGGGAACCTATGTTAACGATTTGAGAAGCCATGATATTCTCTGTGAGACCCTTTTTGCTGATGTTTCTGCCTTCCTTGTCTTCTGCATTTGAATATGTCAAGTGGTTTGTATAAAGTGCCTGCCGGCAACCATCTTTAATTGAATCCTCTTGTGCCCCACAGGCCATGGCCCAGGTCACACAAAGTGTTCGATAGAATTCCCCCAATGAAGGTGAGGTTATCTTTAATATTATTTTTTTTAATTTATGGATTCGGACACACATTGCCTGCTATGACTATCCTTAAGCTTAAAGAATTGCTACAAAATGGTAACATAAATCATGTACCACGTTTTTTGAGTTGAATGTTTTGATTGATCATTTATCACATGGAATGACATTGATTTAGCTGTCCTGACTCCTAATAGAATGGTGTACCTAATAACATTTTGGCAACCTTTAGACTTATTCCTTAGTGGAAAGAGGCATACTTATATATATTTAAGAAAAGCATTATATGAACTTATCATGATATTTAATTTTTTAATCACAGTTGCAGAAATTAGAACCCTTGTAAAAATAACTTTATGCCATCATGTATTATTTTATTGCTGATGCATTGTTGAATGATGAGAAAAAGTAGTGTAAAGTCTGTGAATGCAGTACAAAATAGTTGTTTATGATGCTATATTAGGATTATGGCTTTGGCCAGTACAAAATAGTTGCCTGTGATGTGCAACTTTGATGATTTTTTATTAGGACACAGAAAATCTAATAAGTAATTAGGATCTAGGAATGGGTTCTTCTGTTCACCGGGATCATTAGAAAGATGAAGAAACTGCTAGGAACGATATGCTTAGGATAGAGCTACAATATTTAAAATCATAAGAATATAAGATAACAACATGATTTAAACTAGGTGAGATGCTTTTGGAGGATAAGAAATTATATCTTCTCATGAAGTGAACTTGTATTCTCTAATATTACTCGTTGCTCATTTTTCGGACATGCATATATCGCTCCTGAAACATAAATTCATTTAGTGTTGGAAATTCTCTTTTGTTCCGGCTAATTTTTTAGCTGTCATACATGATCTTAAAAAAAAAAATCTTGATCTTACAAAAAATCACAAGTTTTTAAGTACATACCTATATCCTGTATTCAATAAGGTTTGTAATTTTTGTTCAAATACACTTTGGGTGATGCTTGAGCAAATTGACCAATTTGCAAGTATAACCTCCAAAATTACCACCTCTATTACAAATAAATATGGCCACGTGGTCCCACAGTAACAACATGATTTTTCTTTTTGCAAATGGGATTTACACCATATTAATTAAGTAATTTCCCCAAAATGGAGAAGCTGATTATTGAGACGTCCAAGATGGAGATATTGCTATTTTGATAGATTGAAACTTGTAAAACCTTCCTCACCTACATAAGTTTTCTCAGTTAATGACATAACTTGATTTTGTAGACCATCGATTGATCCTATTGCTTAAATATTTGATCGAATGGTTTGTGGAAGATCTGAAGCATCGAATGATGGTAGAGGATACACGGTTGGCAGCACTACATTGCCTGGTTCTGACCCCATTGAGGCAACCAGGAGAAGGTAACTTTTTTTTATATATATACATTATCATTTTTAAGCCTTAATTAGATTGCCACATGGATATACAAGGCAAATTGTCATGCCATTTAAAAATATTTTTCCGAAAAGAGAACATTATATATTTGACAAGTTGGCTAAAACTTCAACCGTTGAATCTTCAGCTGTATTTTTGTTATGTTTTTTTGGTCCCTGTGTTATTTTTTGTAAAATACTCCTCGTGTACATAACAAATTGATTGTGGTTTCACTTTTATATGTGTCCATAATATAATTACAGGGAAAGAGGTGCTCATGCATTGGAGGAAAGGTTGGCGATAGAGAGGTTGATAAGTGGAGGAGCAAAAAGTAAGACAGATGAATCCGAAAGAGATGCAAGTGAAAATGTTTGATTATGTGTATCATCTATTTTGTTTACTTTTGAACCCATTTGGATCGCAATAGTTAGGTTTTTAGCTTGTGGACCTTGGGTTATGATCCTTATAGCAAGAATGATGCCTTGGCTGTTTTGTCATATTGGACATTTGCACTTCCATTGTGAGGCTAATATATCTGAGAATTACATACCTATTATGTTATAAAAAATGCAACTTATCTATATTAGTATGTTACAGTTTGTCATTTTTTGTTATTTTATCATGGTATTTGTCATTCTTTTAGTAGGTGAACTTTTGTAACTTTTACATTTTCTTTTTATAATTCATATAATGTTTTATGTTTTGGTTTATACGGGTATGATTTTTTTATATGACTTTATTTTACTTATAATGCAATTTTTTTAATTGCCACCTACGAAACCCGCAGGTCTATAGTCTAGTGTGTGCGTGTGTATATATATATATATATATATATATATATATATATATATATATATATATATATATATATATATATATATATATATATATATATATTCAAACATTTAAAAAAACAAATTTAAAATTCATTAAAAACAAAAACATTACAATACTAAATCAAATAAACGTTAAAAACATTACGTAAATTATTCAAATAACATTAAAAAGATCATATAAATTCTTCATCGACTTCCTCATCGTCCTCATCTTCGTCTTCATTCTCTTGATTGAGCTAATGATTTGTACGATTTTTTCAAATGTGTTCGACCAAATCAGATTTTAGATGTAGATGAGCTGATGCGTCATGGATCTCTTGATTAACGACTAAAGATTCTTCAAATGTTCTTAAGGGATTGTGTGGTTGGTGGCCCTCATTTTCGAACCATGTAGGACATATCGTCCGCTGCTTGTGTTGAATGATCATATTATGTAATATGATACATGTATATATAATATCTCGTAGATCCCTTTTATACAGTCCTTGAACCGGAACTTTAAGCATTTTTCACTTCTACTTAAACACACCAAAAGCCCGTTCTACATCTTTTCTTGCTGCTTCGTGCTTCCTCTTGTACAATATTCTTTTTTCATCACCCGTGGGAGGATTTGAAATGGACTTAATAAGAACCGACCATTGTGGATATATCCCATCAATAAGATAATATCCCCTTTTATATTGTACATCTTAGCTTCGAATTCAAAGTGGTAAAGTTTATATATATATATATATATATATATATATATATATATATATATATATATATATATATATATATATATATATATATATATATAGTGTAACTTTCTTACGAGAACCACTTTTATCTGCAAGAACTGCGAGAACCACTTTTTAGCCATCGGATTAGTTGATCTAGGGTCAAAAATGATTGTGCCATTTATGCAAATAAATAAAAGATAAGGTAGATTGGTGTAACTGATGTAAGGGTAATTTAGACATTTGCTATTCACCCTTAAAAATATAGAAGAACAGGTTTTATCACATAACACTCACCTCTCTCCTCTCAAAACCTAAAACCGCCTCCCCCAAACCTGTAGTCGCCGCCTCTCTCATAACAAGTTGTGTATACCGTAATTGATATAAGGTACCGCCTCCACTTTCATGTATGTTTTCATTTGTGATGGTATGTATATATACGGAGTATTATCATACTGGGTAAGTGGTTTTGGTTTTTTATGTGTCTGCCAACATGTTAAGGTGATGTAAAATATGTTTTGCGAAATTCATTACAAGAATTTAAGAGAATAATTTATATTACTTTTCGGCTACTGGTTTAAAATATGTTTTTTATTGGATGTGAATTGAGTATTTATCTTTGAAACAACACATGAATATTTTATTGGCTACTGGTTTATGGATCGACGATTGGTAACCATATTTTATTGAAATAAAGAAACTATATTTGAAGGATTAAAGTTTCCATGAAATTTGGTGCTAGATCCGTATTTTCTTATAGTTTAGAAAATTGACCTTTTTGCTTTAAAATTGAGATATGTGATTAATTGTTTATTGGCTTTTAAAATTATGTGAATCTGCTAGAAAAATAAAGGACATGTCAAGTGTTAACACGTATACGACTACACTATTGCCTTGAGATATATTATCATTATCTCAAAATCTATTGTGAACTGTACGTCAAAGTGAACAAATGGGTCTAATCTCACGCTAAGTAAATGTTTTGCAAATGATTTCCAAAAATTAAAAATAACGCTTTTGTTATGCATATGTGTTTTAGATCGTGCCGATTAGACCCATTTAATGTATTTGCAGGTGAAGGATCTGATTATGTTCAAAACATACATGTCCAAACATATGTTGAGAACATGATGTTCAAAATAAAAACAGGTATGTTTTAAAAACATGTATGTTCAAAACATGTATGAACGGAATGCTTAAAACATGTATGTTTTAATAACATGTATGTTTTTTATTTAGTAAGTGTAATTATTATTTTTTCAAAGACTTCGTGTTTGCGAAACAATTATGTTTTGTGAAACAATTATGTTTCCTAAAACATACATGTACTCATGATCATGTATAATTTTTAATAATATTATTGTTGCTAATTTTTGTACTTTTTTTATATCAGGTGTAATTACAAGAATGTTCACGGCTACAAGTGTGCATATATGTCTGACTTTTGAAAAATTGTTGACGGCTACTCGTGCGGCATATGTCCATTTGTGTTGAATATTATTAGTGCTCATGTGTATAGATCAATAAGATTCATGTTTGTATGCTTTTAGAAATTTGTATTTTAATTGTATTTCAATCGATATCTAAGTTTGTATATAACATTTATGTTATTGGTTTGTTATAAATTTCATTATATTAAAAAACCTATATGCACCTTGAAAGTGAAAAAAAAAATGTAGACACTTTGACTAATTGAAAACATGTATGCACCTTGACTATTTAGGGAAAAAACATGCATGCACCAAGAGATTTCAAAAAAATAATGATAAGGTATAAAAAAAACATGTATGCACCATAACTATTTGAAAACATAAATAATAATAATAATAATAATAATAATAATAATAATAATAATAATAATAATAATAATAATAATATGAAAATGTCTTTTACTATTATACCCTTTTGAATTAAATAAAAAAAACTAAATGCTATGGAGCATTAAATGATGTACATTGTGTATTATTGGTTGTAAAAAGGTGGTTCTCGCAGTTCTCTCACATAAGATGGTTCTCGTAAGAAAGGGACCCTATATATATATATATATGAAAGGGACCCTATATATATATATATATATATATATATATATATATATATATATATATATATATATATATATATAGGGTGAGGTTATTTTCAGAACCAAATAAATTGCGAGAACTGCGAGAACCAACATTAACCAATCAGATTTTTTTGAATATTTATTTTTATTATTTAACTCAAAAGGGTATAATAGTAAAATTACATTTTTATTTTCTTTTTGATATTTTTAATTAAAAAAACGTTTTTTTTGGTTCCTAAGTTTTAGGATTTTTTTTTTTTTTTTTTTTTTTGAAATAATTTCTTTTTTCAGGATGAATGATTTGCGAATGTAAGGTGCATATGTGTTTTTTTTTCTCATATAGTGTTCAATCGCTTAAATCCTTTGTTTTCATAATTGTTTTTTTTATTGGTTTTTTTTCAACATTTATGTTTTCTAAAGTGATGTGCATATGTGTTTTTTTCTAAAATAATGTGTTTTTTAGTACAATTATTTAATATTCAAAACTTAAATTCAAGAACATAAACATTATACAAATGCTTAAAAGAAAATGGAAGAACAATATATTGATTATACATGTGTGCACTAATAATAATTAACGCAATAAGACAATCTTGTGATCTTTGTATATACATGTTGTCGTATATGCACATGTATATTTCCTCATTGGCCACTCTCGATCTCTGTATGCATATGTGCATTTAAGTTCGTCCATATGCCCATGTGCATTCTTCGTGTTGCTCATTATACTCATACCTGTAACCACAAACATAGTAGACGAATTATCAATCATAACAACTAACAAAACACATATGCACAAAAGGAACAAGTTCATGAAACTATAAAAACACATATGCATAAAAGGTTTCAAATTCATCAAAAACTATAAAAACACATATGCACTCTCATTAACACATATGCACACTGAGACGATAAGAGCAATAAAAAGTAATAGCTGTAAATACTATTTTATAACAAAAGATACAAACTAATAATTTATCGGCAAAAGTTGTAAATGAAAGATGGGCCTCATATTTTCAATATATGTAACAATAGATTAATATTAATATTATGCCCAATAACATATATGTTTAAATCCATCTGTTTATTCAACAAGAACAAAGTGGTTCAGAAAACATACATGGGTTCGCGATAATCGAATTCACCATCAACTGTAAAAAGTAAAAACACATGTGCACTTCTTCGGAGGCATAGATATTCTAAAAGATCTTATGCGTACATCGGTACATATTCTAAAACAAAAGTAAAAATTCCCTTGAGTAGCCACGTTTACACAATTCACTATCTCAATATCTCATGTATTACCTGATAGTCATAGTAGTTTAGAACCTGAACTAGCACCTACTCACTGATTAAATGAAACAACACCAATTCAAACTTGCACAAGTCTATTGGTTTGACAAAAAAAATATCATCAGTTTGTAAATTATCATCAGTTTGTAAATTTCATTAAACCAAATTGCAACCATGATGCCAAACTAGCATCAAACCAATAATAAAATATTCATAAAAGAGGTCGATGTACATGTAATATTCAGACATGTGTCAATACTAATTTGGTTTGACAATACTAATTTGAGTAATTTCGTAAAAAAAAAAAAAAAAAAAAAAAAAAAAAAAAAAAAAAAAAAAAAAAAAAAAGTTTAGTAGGGGTCCAATAAATTGTTATACTCTTAATTCACGTTTGTTGCGTTTGTAAAAGAAGATACATGAGATATCAAGATGTATCTAAAAGCTATTGAGATCTTCCCATGAATATGAATGCTCAGCCTTAGCATTACGTACACCATCATATTTTTATTTTATTTTTTCATTGCAAAAATTGAATAACATGGATAACCGAATCATATCTATAGAATTATTTAATCAAATATCAATTACCTTTAATTTGTATATGATGATGATCATGACAGCGGCCATAGAGCAGTTGGGAGAAGAAAAAAAACCGATCAAAGCATAATAGAGAAAATGATCGTGGGTTTAATGTTTACCCTAATTATGAGTATTAAATCCCTATTAAATGGGATAATTTATTTGGTACAGGCCCTTTTTTAGGGGTAGTGTTAAATCCCTGAATTGCCCTTTCACCACTTATACAATATAACCGAAAATTTCAGTTTATTACATTTATACCATCAGTGTTTTCAGCCATTGATCAAAAATCTAACGGTCAAAATTGGTTCTCGCAGTTCTCGCAATTTATTTGGTTCTGAAAATAACCTTACACTATATATATATATATATATATATATATATATATATATATATATATATATATATATATATATATATATATATATATATATATATATATATATAGTGTTGTATTCTATGCAGTACCAATATTAGATACAGTACCATTCTAGACAAATATAAACCACTAGATCATTTAATCAATAGATGAGATCACTTGTGCCATTCGTGTAACTATTATAATTAAAAGGCATGACATGTAAAATTTGTTAAAGGAGTTAAGGGCATTAAAGGAATTTTGAAATTGCTATTTTCCAGAAACTGTCCATACATTTAGGACTCATTTAATTAATTTCATATATCTCTTTCTCTCTCACATGTTCTTCTCTCTGACCCTAATTAACCTTTATCAGCCACCACCACATATCTCTTTTCTAAATAAGAAACCGCCGACCTAAAAACTATATGTCGCCTACGTTATCTTTTAGATCGAGCAGGCATCAAAGAGTGGATGGCATTGTTAACCAAATAAAAGTCAATCTCCTAGATCTGTAGTTGGTTGGTGAATCAAAAAGTCATTGACTTTGATAAAGTTGTAGCTTTTAATAGGGTGAGATGAATATGAAAGCCCACAAAGACAATTAAAAAGTTTCTCCTGTCATGGTTAGTAACATTTTTTTTTTTTTCTAATTTTTTAATTTGGTTATAGTTTTCTTATTGTTTAATTCGGTTAACAATTGTTTGGTTCCAAATAATTTTTATCAATTGTTTAATTCGGTTAGTTTAATATGGTTATAGTTTTTTTAATCAATGACGCAACATAAGTGTTGCTAACGAAATCTGGGTATGATAGGTCATGATATAAGTGATAAGGTCAATTTGTTTAAGCGTGTGCAATTGCGTAAAAGTTTTATTTCCCTTTTGTATTCACTTTTTGGTGGGCTGTAACTATTTTTTTTAATGCTACTCACTTTATCAACATATATCAAGTTAAATTAATGAAGTGTATCCTTTTATTATAATTCTTGGTTATGTGAAGTGTGGGTCATGTGAATCTAATGAGTACCTATATACATATTTCTTATATTGGCTTTAGTCATGCTCTCATCATGTTAAACTTTAGCAGATAATAAAAGGATCATAATCGGATTCAATTATCTTTATACATTGGTTGTGGGCTTAACTTTTAGCATATACTGTAACAAGATTTAATTTGTGCATATATCTTATGAGTACCAACAATTTTTTTAATTGACTGCATACGTGTTTTAAAATTGATATAAAATCAATAACAGTGGGGTGCATGTGTGTTTTAACCTTGATATAAAATCAAGGAAATATGTGCATATGGTTTGCTAGTTGTTTAGAATAAAAAGTTGATAATTGTTTTGATCTCAGATATTGAGTAAGGAAATATCTACGTTATGTGTTTTAAGGCTCATATATAATCAAGGAAATACATATATGCGTATACGCATATATGCTTTAATTTGTGCATATGTTGTTTGCTGGTTGTTCATAATAAAGAATTAATAATAATTATTTGTAATTTCAGGTATTGAAAAGACACAAGGGTTAATCATGATAAAGATGTCAAGACACAAATGTAGAGTGAGATACAAAAGCGTGCACACATGTTTTTGGAAGAGTGAACACATGTTCTTTGAAGAGTGCACACATGTTTTTGAATGACGTGCACATCTATGTTTAACAAATAAATTTTTATTTGAATTGTATTTATTTGATATCAAATTTTGAGTATATGTTTTTGGTTGGTTATAAATTTAGAGGTTACATGTTTATGTTTATGTAAATGGTTATAAATTTCAAAGATTAAAGAATATATACTAAAACATATGTGTAATTATCATTTTAAGCAAAACAAGTTTGATGTCTAAACAATTCTACAAAAAAAAAACATATTTATATTTGCGATATTAAAAAAAAAAAAAAAAAAAAAAAAAAAAAAAAAAAAAAAAAAACCGACACATGCACCTCATTTTTTAGAAAAACATGTATGCTGAAAAAATAAAATTAAAAGAAAAAATTTAAATTCCGAAAATTAAGGGACATAAAAAACGTTTTTTAATTAAAATTTTTAAAAAAGAAAGTAAAAATGTGTTTTACTATTTTACCCTTTTGAATTAAATAAAAAAAAATTAATAATTCTAAATTACTATTGGTCTAAATGGTACTGTAAAGTACTGTATCTAATATATATATATATAAACGGTCATTTTTTATTATTATTATTATTATTGGATTTTTGTAATTGTATTCAATATACAAACGGTAATAAATGTGTGTTTTCAAGTTGTAAATATCCGTCAAATGAGCAGCCGATTGTTTGTTTTGTGATTGCTCGACCGATACTTGACCACTTCGCCACATCGCCCTCAACCGATTTCACAATCGGTCGTGTCTTGCTCTCAACTGATTTTTGACGGTCCATTGTGCATAGCCTTAGGCTTCTCACAGTGGCAACCCATATTGCATCATCTTTCTGGCTGCCACCTCAGCTTTCTCTCTCTTCAACCCATATTTATCTATCTCATCAAAGTGGCAACCCATATTGCATCATTATTTTTTTTTTCTTTTAAAAAAACATTTTTTAACACAAACACAAATTTTATTAATAAAGCGTAAATATTACATAAACGAAACGATACGGAATTAAACAACTAAAAATTAAACGTAGATATTACATGATAAAACACGATACGGAAAACAAATAAAGCACGATACGGAAAACAAATAAAGCACGATAACACAAGGGTCTCCCATTACTCATCGTCTCTGTCCCATGCATCTGTGTTTCTTAGAACGAACCACACATGTTGATAATATATCCCTCTCCCATAGCGCTCATAATAAATTCGGTTTGCATTGCTGAGACGACAAGGGTCTTCACTTATACGTAGCAACTCTTTATAAATAGCATTATACTTACGACATTCAGCAACGCTTTGTAAATAGAAGGCGGGTTCTTTTAACACAAACGTAAATTTTTTATTAATAAAAACATAAACGTTACATAAACAGAAATTAAAACATTACAATACTAAATTAAAAACTAAAACTTCAATTATAATCTGGGTGATCCCAGGTCTGCGAGTTGTCGGAGCGGAAACCGTCGTCATACGAATCAAAGCTCGCAAATCTCTCTGCTTCTAACTCAGCTTCCATCCTGCTCAACTCCCGCTCGTCCTCAAAGTTCCAGCCATCATCAGCAGGTTTTACAGTTTCATCAAAACTTAGCTGAAAGTTATCAAGATGAGGTTGCTGTTGTTGTGGCTCAACAACTCTTGGTGCAGATGAACTTGATGCACCTTGCACAAATTGTTGTTGTTGTTGTGGTGCATCAGCAGCTTGCACATTCTCTTCAAAACTCCAACGTATCTTGTTGGATTTCTCATTCTCTATCTACTGCACACAACCACACAATGTTTCAACAACATCAGCGTCTTTACAAAACTCGTTGTACAAAAACTGGTCGATCACATATTTTCTCTCGACAGAGATATCTTTGCACGCTGTGTATCGTGTTCCCAGGCGTTCTTTGCGTAACTTAGCCAGCTCAAACTTCTTAATAACTTCGATAATTGCATCTTGTCGTCGATTTCGACTTGTTTTTTGACATAGTTTTGAACTTGTTTGACAGTGTGTGGAAATTTACAAGCCATTTTTTTTTTTGTTTGATTTGTTATTTGAATTATGTTTGAAAGTGAGTTTAATTTGGGTATTTATAGGATGAAAGTGGTTAAATTTAAAAAAAAAAAAAAAAAAAAAAAAAAAAAAAAAAGTATTTTTTTCCCCAAACGGTAACTTTTTTTTTTTTTTTTTTAAATTTGGGATTGTGGAGAAATGAAATGGTACAAATATCGTTCGGCTAGGCGAACGATTTTGCAAAAAGTTAGCCGCCGATCGATGTTGCATCCTCTTTCCACAATGGGAATATCGATTGTCCAAATCGGTCGACTGAACCTCTCGATCGATTTTTTCAGATCCAGTGTGAGGAGCCTTATGTACCATAACTCATCATGCATCGCGTAAACAAAGGTTAAGATACAACATATAGAACCCAAAATTTTACTGTATGTTCTGCTACAAAATCCCAATGTTCGGGTTTTCAGAATCAGTCCACCATTGGCAACGAAGAACCAGTGGAATAAAGTTCTTTTTTATTATTGATGGTCAAAAAATATATTGAAGTCATCTACAGTTTTCATGCGTTTTCGATTAAGTCCGGTGTGGATACAACACTAGAAGAATACAAAAAAGCGAAAGTTAACATTGTCACTCTCTAAAAGACAGGGAAAAAAAATATCCAAATAGGAAATAACTAAACAAAATCTAGATGACATTCAACGTATTCAGGAAATCAAACAAAGGAGGAAAGCTAGTTAACGTGAGGGTTGAGAACAGCTCCCACAAACAAAACAGCTTTAGAAGTGTCTTCTCTTATCATGAACATGAACGGATGGTCAGCCACAAAATCAATTTTCGGTGGACATCCACCCCGACTTAGAAGCATCCTAGTACAGGCAGCAGCTTCTGTTCCTTTTTCGTCAACTTTTATAACAGCTTTCTGAAGTATCGACACATACAGCTTATTGTGAGATAGACCGCTCGTATCTACTATCCCGCTAAGCTCTGTATTACTTCTTTTAAAAGGTAATGTTAATCCCATTTGTTTCATAACATCTTCAGGTTCAAATGTAGTAGATATTTTAAACTTTGGTATCCATAGTTTATTAAGTCTCTCCTCTTTAAGGTCAAAATCTCCATGAAATAAAGCATCATTAGAAAGAAAATGTTCAAGCAGATTCTGCAATCCGTCTTTCCTATTTGGGAGAAAGATATACATGGAGAATTTGTTTGAATTGTCTTCGCATTTATATGGTAATTCGATCATCTTGTAGCCCTTGAAGGAACCATAATGAAAACGTTTACAATTATGATTCATGAAGGGGACTGAAACCTTCTCCCCATTGATGAGATAAAAGTCTTTATTCACTGCCATTCTTGCTTCAAATGGTTGATACCATGCTCCTTTGAAATACAAAGCATTCACAAAGACTACTAACTCGTTTTCGGTAAAATCACTCGCTTGAACAATTGACGGGATCAAACCCTTAGTTTTCTTCTTTACCCAGGCATTAATTTCTTGGCTTGCTTCATCAGGCTGCATAAAAACGACAAATGTTGATTAATTAGATCAAATTTTAAATATACGTATATTGAAGAAACAAAACTAAAGTTCTGAACACTTGATATAAATTTACCTTGTTTTCAAGGTCCACATATTTGGCTTTTGTTTTGTAGACACCTTTAATAGCCTTTCGATAACAAGGTTGAATAGGTTCCACCTTTTTGTCTACCCAAACACCATTTGCTAAACTGACATCAAGATCACTTTTAGGTTTTGATAAAATCTTTGCCAAAAGTTTGAAACTTGATGACTCCGAATGAAGTTGGTCGATGCTTTCATGTCCAAGAAATTCCAAAAGTTGTTTCAGAGTTTCGCCTTCAGCGCCAGCAGCAAGCATTCCTAAAATTATCTCAACCGACAAAGGCGAACAAACAAAATTTCCATTCTTGAATTTATTTTGTGCATCATTTAATAAAGTTTGGGTGACAACCTGTGTATGTTAATTTATGATTAATATCACTAAAGGAACCCTCTACTACAAAAGTTATTTAAAGAGTTATAACTAAATAGAACTTACAGAGGTGATTGTGGCTGCAGGTATTGTCTTTTTGGGGTAAATTATTTTCTGTTTCTTTACTGACTGAATGCTAAGATCATCACCAAAGATGATGTGCGTTGACTCGTTATGACATCGGTCTTCTGCCATTAGATCCCGTTTTTTGGACATAACCTGAACATAAAAAAAACATTCGATTATTGAAATCATACAATATCGATCAGTTCAAATCTGGTATAATGAATAAATACTTAATTACCTAATCTTTGGCTGTTAACTATGCCTATATTTAAACAATACACTTAATTGATTACAGTAAAAGTTTTCTTTATCAATGTGCTCTTCTTAAGTATTACGTGGTAAAAAACAGTAATGCTCTTTAGAAAGTTAGAAAACACTTGTAACAAAAAGTAAAAAAACTTATAGGTTTTCTTGAAAGCCAATTTATTGGATTTCTTTGAAAGGCAATTTATTTACACACAGTATACCACATATCATATCCCAAATATCATATAAGACTTTTTTTTTTTTTTTTTTTTTGAAAGGCATCATATAAGACTTTTAACTCACAACCTTTTTAATTTTGATAGCTCCTTTTACATATCTAAAGGCCCTTTTGGTCCTTTCCATATGATCTTACCCAATCACTTTCACAAATTGTTAAGCTTAATAACATTATTTAAAAAAAATAGTTCTTATCATTAAACTAATTCGAATGGAAAAGCATATTCATAGTCACACTTTCATATATGATCACGTATATCAAATCACCAATAAAATTCCTAAAAGCATTCACATCAAGTATATGAAAAAATATCACAAGTAATAAACCACAAAAACTATCATCACGTACCTTGTATTAATTACATAATAGACAGGACAAAAAAACATACACCACTAACTGATTATTGCTAAAAAAAATAATACAGTAATAAACAGACATTGATTATTCAACACAAATAACCAATTGATATGGGATTTCACATGTATGACAAACAAAATACATAAATAAGTTACTCGTATAATATTAACCTGAATGCTGCAAGGTGTTGAACGACGATGCTTGGCCCCTTTCTCTGTTTTACTTCCAATTAAACAAAGTAAATATTAGGTTTTATAATTGCGTATTTATCCTGTTTTTTTTTTTTCCTAATTTTATTGTGGGAATATTATTATTTTAATTGCATCTTTATCGTTTTGTTTAAAGCAATAACTTTTTAATTTTTAGGATAATTTTAATCATATTTTTGGTATAATGCAAATATGCAAGTTTTAATAACATCATTTCAAGATAAGTTGTCGACCAATTTATCAATAACTATTTGTTCTACTTATAAAGAGAAAATATATTTGCATAAAAATAGAAAACTTAAAAAATGAGTAAGGCTTTTAGAATAAAATACTCTTCACTTATATCAATTTTACATGCAAATTGATCGACATTATACATCATCCCTGTTATACGCGGCTAATCGTCTAATCATTTAAAACCAGCAATGTCATTATTCTTAGTGACTAAAATTAAGCCTTTCGTTAATATTGAACGTTATATAATAATTATAAACAAAAAAAATGACTGAACGACTTTGATTTTAAATTTTGGACTAATAAGAGCGCTTGATTGTCATGTGACAAAATTAAGCCGTTCAATTTGTTCAATTTTTTCTATCAATAAGAGACTTTGATTTTGCCACGTAGCAAAATTGAACCGTCTTGTTAGCCCAAAAAAGTCAAATTAGAATAGATTTATTATGTATTAGAGTATTCGGTCCAGTTGTGTTGTTGGCCACAATCCATTAGGGTTTATTATATATTTGTACTATATTTATAGTTGAATACACATTACACCCTACATGTGTTATTCATATTGTTCAACATAGTATCGGAGCGGGCATGATCTTAAGACCTAATCGGTCACTATTAGTTGCTACTTCTATATCACCCCGTCAAATCTCTATATCCCCTTCACAATCCCTAGCCGTCGCTAAATAAAAAAATGCCCAAAACCATACTCACATGGCGTTTTGGCCATAACTTCTTAATCTCTTGTAGTTAACTATCGTCGTTAGCACCGTTCTCATTGGTTTTCAATTTTGTACAAAACCTAACTAAATTGCCATTGTTGGCTACCCGATGCGCCGTCGCAACCAGCTACTAATAAAAAGTGTTTTCTGATTTGCTTTTGATTTGCTTGTTTTACTTATTTGTTGAACTTTGAATATTTGTCTTCGTTTGCTGTCAAATGTCTTCAAATAAATTATGTTTGCTTTAACGCTTTTATTGCGTTGACTTTTTAGTTTTTGAATTTAATTTGAGTTTTCGTTCAAGATCCCTTTTGAAGTTGATTATGTATTTGTACTCTATTTACATTTGATTAATACAAATTATACCCCATGGGTATGATTCATCACGTACAACAAAGGTGTAAATAATAAGACACATTTAAGGATTTACTTAAACAACGAGTTTTAATAAAAATAAATAAATAAATAAAATAACAATACGATAAATGCTAAATATATAGATGCAGAAATGGGTTTGTCAAAATACGGTAGTCATCCATCAAACTAATGAATGAACGAATTTGGATGAAGTATAATCAGTTTGAACTGTTTCCAATACCATAAGATTCACATAAAGCAAACCAATTAACCACAAAACCTCCAATCAAAACATCCATGGGTTCCAAGGGAGAAAAAAAAAAAAAAAAAAAAAAAAATCAATTCATTCATAAAAATAGCTAGCTATTTAACACCAGGGTTGAGGACAGCTCCGATGAACAAAACAGCTTTAGAAGTGTCTTCTCTTATCATGAACATGAACGGATGGTCAGCCACAAAATTAATTTCCGGTGGACATCCACCCCGACCTACCATCATCATAGTACAAGAAGCAGCAACTGTTCCACTTTCGTCAACTTCAATAACCGATTTCTGAAGTATTTTCGACACATAAATAAAATAGCTATCAGGTACTATCCCCCTAAACTCTATATTCATTTCCTCAAAGGGCAATGTTAATCCCATTTGTTTCATAACATCTGCAGGTTCAAATGTAGAGGAAATTTTGAACTTCGGTATCCAAATTTTACGAAGTATCTTAGGTTCAAGGTCAAAATCTTCATGAAATAAAGTATCGTCAGCATGAAAAAGTTTAATAAGATCCTGCAATCCATCTATCCTATTTGGGAGAAAGATATACATAGAAAAATGGTTTGATCCATCGTTACTTTCATATGGAAGTTTGATCATGGTGTAGCCCTTGAAGGAACCATACTGAAAACATTGTTCATCAAGAGTCATGAAAGGGACTGAAACCTTTCTCCCATTCATGAGATAAAAGTCATAATTCCATGTCCTTCGTGCTTCAAATTGTTTACGCCAGGTCCCTTTAAAATATAAAGCATTTGCCAACACCAATATCTCATTTCCCTTAAAATCATTAGTTTTAATCATTGTGGGTATCAAACCCTTCGTTTCTTTCTTTACCCATGAATTAATTTCTTCAACTGCTTCTTTGAGCTTTACCTGTAGACCAATATTGACTAATCAGACTGAATTAATTAACTATAACCATTCACAGAAAGAAAGCTAAGCACCAGATACAAATTTACCCTGTCTTTAAAGTCCACGTATTTCGCTCCTGTTTTGTAAACATTTTGAAGAACTTTTTGGTAAGAGGATAGAACAGGTCCTTCTATTTTTTCAACCCAAACACTATTCACTAAACTGAATTCAAGACCACTGTTCCGCTTCGATAAACTCTGTGCTAAAAGTTTGGAACTTGGTGACTGTGAAAGAAGCTGGTCGATGTTTCGTTGTCTAAGGAACCCTAACAATTGTTTCAAGGTTTCGCCTTCGGCTCCAACAGTCAGCATTCCCAATACAATATCAAGTGACAATGGTGAACAAACAAAATTTCCGTTCTTGAAACCATTTCGAGCATCAGCTAGTAATGTTTTGGTCACAACCTGTTTATGTAAATTAAAGCTCATCACAAATTCACAAGAATTAATAATGTAAAGTAAAAAGTAAATAAAACTTACAGTTGTGGTGTTGCCTGATATTGTGGCTGCAGGGGTAACTTTTTTCTGCTTCTTTTCTAATTGAATGTATGGCTTGTCACCATAGATGGTTCGCTTCAAGTCTCTCTCTTCAGCCATTGGACTAAAACCTGAAACTTAATTTTTATGATCACATGCTCTGTATTATTTATATAGAATATCTTAATTGTACAATTATTTTAAAATCATCACAAATCATGTATAAATACTTAATTACCTACATCAATCTTTGGTGGGTGTCTACTTATTTAATAAGTACTGATCACATTTTTGTTTGTTTTAGAAAACAATATGATCATAAACAAGTTAGACAAACACTTATAACACAAAACATACATTACGCCATACCAAAATTATACAAAATTATCAAAAATAACCACTTCCTAGGGGGTGTTTGGGTAAGCTTAATTCAAGGGATTCTGCATGTTTGTTAGCTAATTTCCTCTCAAAACAAACCCATAAACCTTTTAACATAAACTTACAAAACTCTTCTATAAACTTTTAAATTATTTGATGATTTCAAACGTAAAATACAGATAGCAGAAAAGGGTGTTGTTGATTAATGCTTTCGTAGTTAATCCATTATGACCCATAACTATTCAAAGCATCAATTTTTTTCTAAACACAAATAACCTACTTGACTACAAGCATTCACATCGAATATATATGAGAAAAACATTCACATAAAACAACTAAATACTACATCTACATACCAGACATGACATAAACACAAATAACTAACTAATAATATGATAAAAACCAAAAGACATAGAATATTTTTTAGCTTAACAACATTCAACAAAACAAAAAAATATATATTACCCTTAGAATTAAACCTTGACACTGAAAGGCGTTGAACGACGAAGGTAGAAATTGATCTAAAGAGAGAACCTTGATGTCGACTAGAAAAATACCTCAATGTGTCGTATATATAATCGACTAAAAGTATATATACAATGAGAAGATATAATAAAATCTGTGAATAGCATCCCCATAGGAAAATCTAACCGACTTGTAGCCCTAATCATATACTACTAAATACAGAAAAGTCCCTAAGGTTGTATATATAACAAACTAACAGTACGTACCAAAATAATTGTTAATTTGTAAATTAAGTTAATTAATAAAGCATTTTAGATAAATATTTATTGGCGCTGTAGTGTAATATTTTGTGTGTTTATCGATAACTTTGAGTATCTTTTTAAAAAAGTTTTTAGACGCGATATCTTTTATATAATACAACAAAACCCCGGGGATTTTTCATTTTACAAAAATGCATTCATACCTTATTTAGTAATAATTTTATTTAAAAAAAAGTTATTTTCTTACCCCCGTTCCTTTGTTTGTCTTTTCCCTCTTTGATGTTTTTTACAAGGTGGTCCATTCTGCCTTCCCTTACTAATTTTTCAATTAGTTGTCTTAGCTGGACGCACTCGTTAGTTGTATGGCATTTTTGACCATGGTACTCGCAGTATCCATTCCCTACGCGCTTTTCCTCTGCGGTGCGCATTGGTGGAGGTTTTGGAAAGTTTGCACCTTCTGTTACAAATATTTCCCTTGGAGTTTTTGTGAGAGGGGTATACTTGTCATTGTCTCTTCCGCTGCGGTAATTCCTGCTGCGGTTGTTATTCTGATCTTTGGATTGTCGCCAAGGCTGTTCTTGCTGCCTATAGTTCGAATAACCCTTTTTGCTGTCCGCAGCAGCTGCTTCTCCTTGTATGAAGGATCTGGTGCGCTTTGTTAGCTCATCGAAAGTCTGGGGAACTTTGTCATTTAGCTTTCGGATAAGTTCTGGGTTATTAATCCCATTCATGAACCCTGGAATTTTTAGAATTTCAGGACATGCTTTGACTTGTATGCACTCATCCTTGAAGCGTTCCATAAAAGCACTGGTTGATTCCCCTTGGCGCTGTTTTACTCTTGCTAGTTCAACAGGATTTTTAGCGCACTTCTTTCTCTGGGTAAAGTTAAGACGGAATGCTTTCCGTAATTCCTCGAACCCATCGATGCTCCTACGTGGGAGTTTGCTAAACCATGTGCGCGCGTTCCCTACAACGTAGAATTAAACATATGGCACCACACAGGCTGTGGCCAGTTTTCGATAGTGGCGGCTGATTCGAAAACTTTTAAATGATCATCTGGATCACCTGTTCCATCATATGTTTTCACATTAGTGGGCATGCGCCTGCGTTTATGGTCGGAGTAATCGCTGATGCGTCGTGTAAACGCATCAACTTTCTGGCGACGCCATGGAAGAGACATATCTTCATTCTCTTCTTCGCGACGTCTTCCTCTTGACTTCCAGTGTCCTGTTTCTTTATCCTCGTTGTCCGAGGAGTCACTGGAGGAAGAGTAGTTTCTTTTTCGGCAGTTGCGCCGACTTCTTTCAAAAGAAGAGCTTGAGGGGCTTTCACTTGGGGACATTCTTTTTCCCAACCTGTCATGAATTCTCCTGCTCCCAGATTTGGAGGACCCTTAGCTTGGTGAATGCTGAGGTCCTAATCGGTCTTGTATCCCTCGACTGCCAAGTCTGGAGTGAATATTAGTGCGCCTCTCGCTGTCTTATGAGTACTGTGAATCAGATGTCGTACCCAGCCTATCGTGGATAGTAGTACATTCAGTGCGTCTTCCTCGTGGGTGGCGCAGTGGTGATGGTTCGCGTTCAGGACCAAAATTGAGTCGAGCTCGTAGGCTCGTGCTTGCCCTTCTCCTTGCTTCTTCTTGCATGAAGGCAATTAAGGTTTCATAATTTTGGGATACAAAATTTCCCAACGTTAGATTAGGTGTGTCCTCAGTTGCTGCAAGAATGTCTGCGTCAGTGTTAGGCACCCTGTCTCGGTTAGGCGCGCCTGGTAGCACAGTGTTGTTCACTGTGGGTATAGTTTGATGAGGAGTAGTGAAGAGGGTGCGCTGGAGTTCCTCAACGCTTCGGACCACTATGGTGGTTTGGGTAGTGCTCACAGGCAGTTCTACCACTGGAAGAGGTTGGGTTGTCCCTGCCTCTTGGTGACCAGGTGCGCTGGTTGTCCCAGCAACCTGCCTAGGGGTCGAATCTTGTTGATTCTTCCTCTGGGGGTCACGTTTTTTTGGCTGCGGAGTCCGCTGGCTTGAATTTTTATTCTTCGTCATTCTAGTTCTTAGTTCTTAGTAGGGTCCCACGGATGGAGCCACTTGTTGATACAAAAGTTGGGCGTTCCTGATTATGGGCTCTTGCTCTCGTACCAATCAGCTTTTTAGCACTTGTAACCTGCGCGCTAAGAAAATAAACAACACCGTTAGGCTTATCGTGGGATTGTCTCCCACGATTAGACTCCGGCGTGAGAGTAAGTAATCGATTTAGGGTTCTCGTAAAGAGTTTAGGGTTTTTGTGAATCGTACCTTGAATGAGAGTTATGTCATTCTTTATATAAGCGCAGAATCCTTATAGGGTTCGTGCTCCTTACGTTTCGTACGCGTGATACTTATCCGGGTTAAGGATATCTATTCCATAGATAGATGATCCTTATCTATACCGTGTATAGTTTAATTGGGTTTGGGCTTACGTGAGCCTATCCCCATTATTGATGCGGCCCAAGTTATAATAGCCCACGTATGGTGGCTTTGGGCCTTAGTAATGTTTATCATTTGGGCTCGTGGCCCATATATAGACTATACGTCATCAATAGACATAATTTTTCACCGTGAAAACGATGAAAGGTTACTTATTTAGTCACACGTTAGTAGCACAGAAACTCAAGAAATTCATAACCTCGTTTAAAATCACACTCTTTAGTATTGGTTGTCCCAATTGTGTCAATTTTGTTAGCATGTCTTTTAAAATGTCGACTAATCCACCCTATACAAAATAATAACTATCCTATAATAAAAAGTTTAGGCCGATGTTTTTTTGTCAATGAATGCGTTAACAATATGCCCCTTAAATTATATTTAATGATTAAAGTATATCTGAATAATTGATACTTCCGACATGACTAATGTATTCTGGTGTTCCTATCGTAATCTTGTTGAACAATATGCAAAATTTTGTTCATCAGTACATTAACCATAAAAGTAATACTTCCGACATGACTGCTTATCTTAAAGTGCTTATGTGTTATCAGTTTCCAACTGCAACTATCCAAAGAATGTATTCGATCATTAATCTGTTAGAATTTAAATAACATGACTATCATATAAATAAATCATAATCAAAGTATACATGTATATGCGGAAGTTAGGATCAAGTATAACATATAATTATTAACGAAAACATAAATAGGAACGTACCCTATGCATTCTTGAATTCTTGAACAATTGATGAACCCTAATTAGGGTTTATAAGGATCAATGAATAACCTCTTACCGTTTTGTTATTCGATCCAAGATATAAACAATAATGTGTTTACACCACGTTCTTGTAAACACGTACTAATAGCGATTCGATGTGAATGCTAGTTCTTAAATCACAAATAAAGCACAAAACAAATAAGTTTTCGCTTTTAAAATAAATTGGATCCGAACCCAATTTATCTTTTACGTTCTTTGCGTCAAACAAATGTCACCAAACCAAAACCTTTTTTGTTTTTGTATTCCTACTGTACGAATAAGACAAAGGAATTGGATAAGGAATTGCATCATGCATCATCTAACATTATCATTCATATAATATGATATTATGCATGTAATATTAGCATGCATCATGATATCACAGACCTTTTCCAGAGAATATTGTATCGTGTATTGAGTTATTTTCTTTTAAATCTCTCGTGAATGAGATATAGCATTTAAACTTGTCCAACAAGTCATTGCTAGCACCTCCTTAAGTTTCAAAACTTGACACCCAACCCCCTTTCTTTTTCTTTGTTCGACCATATTAATCAACACCACATGGGTTTGGTTTTCATACTAATAAGTCCCTCATGTATTAGTTACTTTATTTGTAATTTAATAATTAAATATAACTATTTATATATTAATTATTTAACATCGATTCTCATACGTAAAGTGTGCAATCCCGTAGTCTCGAGTTCGATACTAGACATATACATATTAATATTTATCCACAAACTCTAACAGCTCCCACTTGGATATCTATTAATAGTATAATGACATTGGTTAGCGTCTAGCAACACGCCAATGCCCCTAAATCAACTCAAGGAAGGTCTCCTGGAAAAACTTTTAATAATTCATCATTATTGTTATTGATGAGGCGAAAAATGATCCATTTTTAGGGGGTCATTTAAGCCCGAATCCGAATTTATTTGATCAAATATTGCCCTAAATTGTTCCTTTTGTGATTTTAGGTGTTTGGAGAGTGAATTCTGGAAAAGAGGCTATTTTGGACGTTTTTGGAGCATAAAGTGAAGAAAACGACAAAGTACCAAAAATCCAAGCTGGAAATACAAGGTGACGGCGTCAAGGGTTTGCTCTTGACGGCGTCAGACATGAAGAATAATTTACCGTAGCTGGTGACGGCGTCAGATGGAGAGGTGACGGCGTCAAAGTGACCAAGATTAATTTACCGTGGGTGGTGACGGCGTCACATAGGCCGTCACGATTGGATCTAGGGCGTCCGAGGAAGTGTATGGCGGCGAGTTGACGGCGTCAGATTTAACTCTTGACGCCGTCAAGACGATTTTCCTATATATAGTTTTCTAGTTTTTTCATTAAAAGGGAGAGAAGTTTTGGTGAAACCCTAAAGACGATTTTGGTGCCTCTTTTACAGGTTTTTCAAGGGTTCCAAACCCTTGAGACCTTGCATTGTAATTGAGATAAGTATACTCTTAATTCAATCAATATGTCTATGTGTTGGTTATTTATCTTTTGTTCTTGTCTCAATTTTACTATGCTAGGCTAGATCTCTCTTGTGTTTGCTTAGATCTAATGAAACCTAGATGTTGATTATGTATTGATTACTTGTCTATTCCTGTTTTGAATGAATGATTTTATATGTTAGGCTTAAGAAAACTGGCAGATCTCCAAATGGTAACATGCTTGAACGTCTTAAGAAACATGAACCGAGGCGTACTAGGTCTTTATTGGTTGTATTTAATGCATGAGCTACTGTTTACAATCCCTATAGTTGTGCTGGGTCATGGTGTAGGAGGAGATAAGAGCTCATAGAGTTGGGGAGTTATGTATGCCACTCCACGAATGGTATTAAGGAATACAACCCGTCATTCATACAAGTGTAACAAGTAATTGACATGTAAAAGATATCTAGGGAGTAATGAAGTCTAAGTAAACACAATTTCTCCATATACTGCTCACAACCTTAGTTTAATTAGTTTAATTTTATTTTCATTAGTTTAATTAGTTACAAAGTAGTTTTTGGGTTAGTTGATTAGCAACTAATTCCGCCCACTCTTCTAAAAACCGAGATTTTACTTGCTTTCATAAAATATAAAAACACAAAAATAATCATCTCTCACCTCTAGAACTATTAATTAGGCTTTCTAATCCTAGCGACACTATTCCTAAGATGAACGATCAATCCCCCGGTACTTGTCACTATACTATACTACAACGATCAGGTACACTGCCTGGTGGGGGTTGTAAGCCTCGCGAGATCCCTCGAGAGGTAAAGCAAGGTGCGATTCCCACGCATCAAGTTTTTGGCGCCGCAGCCTGGGGAATAGTTATTGTCTAGGTTAGGATTTCTTTTTATTAGGTCTACTTGCTAGATTCCTTTCTAGTAAGATTTTTTTTTTATTTTTTTTATTTTTAGGTCTTCTTTAGTCTATCTTATTTCTTCGTGCTTTTGTTCGTAACTCTTTACCATCCGACATCATGGAAGGTGGTAACATCTTTGAACCCATCATCCCACCACAACAAAACCCACCATTAGAACCCCTTAGGCCCCGAACCTTAGGAGAATATTCCCGACCTAGCCACCAAGGCTACCGAAACACCATTGTGCTCACCGGAGCCAATGTGACTCCCTTGCGATCCGACACCATCCAGTTGGTGCAAAGCGGATGTGCATTCCATGGACTTCGTTCCGAAGATCCAAACCAACACCTTAAGGACTTCCTCAAAATCGTAGATTCCATAGACCTAGGTGTTGAAACTAGAGAGACTACCCGTTTACGCCTATTCCAATTCTCTCTACGGGATCAAGCTAGTCAATGGCTTGAGCGTTTACCCGCGGGATCCATCACCACATGGGATGATCTCACCACTCGTTTCCTTGCTCAATTTTTCCCACCGGGGAGAACTACTAAGCTTAGAAATGACATCTTGATGTTCCAACAACGTCAAAATGAATCTTTTTATGAAGCATGGAATCGATATAAAGACCTACTCCGAAAAGTTCCTCATCATGGGATCGAACCATGGCTGCAGATCCAAATCTTTTATGGTAAGGTTGACTATCAAACAAGGAAAGCCATTGATTACGCAGCCAAGGGTAGGCTAGATAGACTTAGCGTTGACGAATGTTGGAAAGTTCTTGAGGAGTTAGCACAATACGAAGAGGAAGGATGGGAAGACCCGATGCTCCCGAGCAAAGCAAAGCTTGACTATGCATGTGCCACCCAAGAACAATTGTTGGGAAGTATCGAGAAACAGGTAAAAGAACTGATGAGTATTGAGAAACTAGCTAATGAACCCATATGGAACCCTAGTCCACTTAGGAACACGGTTATCTGCCAAAATTTTCCTGAACGCTCACGGCAAGAAGAATTCGAAGGAATAATGGTAACCTTCATGGATAATCAGGAAAAGCAAATCCAACACCTTGAGGCACGCATGGAAAACACTCACAAAACCTTCATGGATTTCGCAGACCAATTCATATCAAGGGTCAAAGAAAAGATCAAAGAAAATTCTATACCCAAAAAGATTGAAAAAGTCTTCGAGGTGTCAGCCTCTTTGGTATTTGACCAGGAGGACAGCTGGAAATTCTCCTCAAATGCTTTACCACTAACTACCCCCCATTCTCATAAGTACCCCCATAAGGAGAAAAGCTCGCAGATAAATTGCATTTTCGTTGGGTGCTTGCAAACCACATTCCCGATCTCATCCAAAAAATGTTCTTTTGGTTTTAAACCCGGTGTGAAGAGGCTACACCTCATAAATACCATCGATTTGAAACCTCCCATTGAACAACATCTTTCTTCTCGCGCCAACGACCCGTGCATAAGGATCAACTTGGCCAAAACATCGCCCGACCCCAGCTACTACATCACCTCTCTCCGCGACAGTAATGAGACGTTCGACCCTGGTGGACCTCGTTAACGGAATAGCTACTCATGAGTTTTACTCACGTTTAGTTATTCACGCAAAGAGCAGGGACTAAACTTGAAACTACTCCAAAGTCCACCCCACACGGGCATTTGACGTCGTCAAATTTAACCCTTGACGCCGTCAGCTCGACGAATCAGCAATATTAACCCAAGAACCAATCACTTTCAACCCATACCCCACAAATCTCACCCAAGTGTTGCTGCTACTCCGACTCTCAAACCCCCAATTCGACATCTTCCGCCTTCGGTCTCTCCTTTGTAAGTAAGTTTTCTTCATCCTTTCTCGGTTAATTATCCTTTGGACCCGTCAATTTGAAAAACCCCTTTCGCCCGAAACCCCATTCTTGACCCACCATTAGCAAATCGTAATGCCATCCAATTGGTGATTTGTAATCGTGGGGTTACCATTTGATGATGTTGTCTCATCCGAATCATGCATTAATTTAGGGAGAACCCATCATGCCTCGGATTTTTTGACCCCCACCCCTGTTTCCTGATTTAAGGAGCGTTTGGGTAATGGGTTAAGAGTTTGAAAATTGATTTTTCCCTCGCTTTTGCATGGCTTCATTTCTGGTCCATCTGACGGCGTCAGAAAATACTCTTGACGGCGTCAGATGTGTCTGACTGCATAAAATTCATATAAATCTTGCGTTCTAATCGTTTCCACTCACTACATTGTTTTTCAGGAAAATGAGCAAACGAACTCGCCTACATAGGGGTAGTTCTTCTAGATCTCAAGGAGTTACTTATGGGGAATTAGTGCATAGTTGGAGTGAGTTTGGTGATGTCGGCACTAGTACTAAGTATGAGGAGTTGTGTAACCACCACATCGATGTTGGGGCGGTGGTTGACTGGGATTTTCTGAGAGCTAGTGGGTTGGAGGATGAGTTTGTAGGGAGGATCCGCACAGATGGATTCGCGGGTCCGCAGTGGGAGAGACTGTTTAGGTTGAGGGAGACGGTATTTAGCGAGTTAGTACGGGAATTCTTTGCGACATTCCGTTTTGACCAGGCTGAGGCTAGGGGAGATATGGGGGGCACCACGATATACTTTAGGCTAGGGGGTGAGTTGAGGTCTTGTTCTGTGGCTGAGTTTGGTTGGAGGCTGGGGCTATACACTAGTGAGGAGGTTGATGGGGCTTTTCTGCTGAATCTGTTACACGGAGAGACTCAGCGGAATGAGATGAGGTGTGTTACCTTTTGGCCCACCATTGGGGATGGGGCCTATACCTCGACCACTGGGGCTGCATCGATCAGGGACCCCATTGTTAGGCTAGTTCACAGGTGCCTCACATATGGTTTGTCTGCACGTCAGGGCACCACTCACCGTATCACTGCTTCGGACTTATTTTACTTGTACACCATCTTTGCTGAGGATGTCTACTGCAAGTGTTGCAAAAATCGACCGAATCGGCCGATTAATCGGCGAGTAATCGCTAATCGGTCTGCGACCTTGGAGAAAATTACACGGAAATCGGCCGATTAATCGGCCGAGTCACAAAAATCGGCCGATTAATCGGTAAAAAATCGCTAATCGCCCCTCGACCGCCTCAGTACCGATTCACGATTTTTGCGTCTGCAACATCCCGTTTTGGGTGGCCAGTTACTTGAAGACCAGTGTGGGTGAGAGGGATATCGACAAGGTTTATGGGGGGATGTTCATCACACGGTTGGCTCGTTCCTATGGTCTTCTTACTCCTCAGATCATGGGGTACTTGAGCGACTGTGGGAACTGCAGGATAGTGAGGGCGAAATCCCTTAGGCAGATGAGGATTGTGATGCAGATGGGGGATGGTACCTATATATGGTACATAGGGGCTGATGATGAGGATGATGACGGTGATGATGAGGGAGTGCCCCAGCAGCATCAGTATGAGGCAGGGACGGCTGATTACTACCGACATATGAGTCGGGGAGACTGGCAGGCACACCAGGGTGTCTGGATGGGTCAGATGGACACGTGGCGAGCAGCTACCGACCAGCGCTTTGACTGGATGTATGATCATACCGTCCGCCAGATGCAGCACCTCTCCACCCGAGATCAGCTTGAGCCTCACCTGCAGATTGACCCCTTCCCAGGCCGAGAGACGGACTACCCTCCCTATGGGTACACTGGACATCTCCCACCTGGCTATGATTATCGTTTTGGTCCTCCCCCTCAGTGATCCATCTTGATGTCTGTAATTCTTGAACAATTTATTTTTGGTTGAATAATTTAAAACATTTGGTTGTAATAGTCTAGGATCCGGCCTTTGTTGGCTTTGAACAATTTCCATTTCTGTTCTTTTAATTAATGTTTGAATGATTAGCTTTTAATTTTTGATTATTTATCTTTGCAACCCATGTTTTGTGTGATTTTTATTTGTTTGATTGTTATTTGCTTCCGTATGCATGTTTTATTTTTATTGTTGGTTAATCATGTTTCTCAATTAAAACGTGAAATACTTTATTATGTTGTTTAGCCTAGTCTTAACTCCAACCTAAAGGTATTTTTGCAAAAGATAAGTGTAAGGGGAAACCTCAAATATGTTTTTAAGAAACAAACCGATCATGATTATCCACAATATTTAATGAACATGTATATTCGTATTTGTTAGAGTCAAATGCTTGTATCGAGTCATAATGAAGTTTTGCAGGATTTTCCAGGAAGTAGGACAAAGTTTTTCCAGAAATTTTCCGGAAACTTAACATAAGGATTTCTGCAGGTTCATTCTGACGGCGTCAGGGCATTGCTCTTGACGACGTCAGGAGTCAAAAATCTGGAAATTTTACCGGTTTTGTTTTTCTAACGGAATCTTATGGTTTTTGTGAATTATTAAGTTTTATAATCTCCAGGAAATCTGCAAACTTCATTCCACAAGCATTATATCTTATTTTGTTTTCTAGGATTTAGTAACTTATATAGGATGCCGCCGATTTTACGCGAGGTTGCCTTGTCTACTTTTGTGAGGATTTACAGGTTATTTGTGACAAGAAGATGATTTATATTCTGGAAAGGAAGCTTTGATTGTTCGTTTTCTTGGAAGAAGATTTAACCTGGCCAACTAAAATCCATACCGAGCGAATCAGGGGAGTATTTGATTTTATTCTCTTTACTTTTTAACTTTTACATTCTTTACTTGGACATTGGGGACAATGTTCATCTTAAGTGTAAGGGGAGGGTAAAAAGATGATACCTTACATATGCACTTTCGCTTGAGTTTGTTTTGTTTGATAGTAGATGAGTAATAAAACTATGAGAAATACTTGTTAGTGTAATTTTAGCGCCAAATTTAAATTTTTTTTACAACATTTAGGAGTGAAACTTTAGCCATAGCAAGCGTCTCATGGATAGGAGATTGTATGACTAGCACATAACCGTATATTCAGAAAAATTTTCCACCCAAAAATGTGAGGTTCGCCTTTAGATTTGATAGGAAAAGCATTTACTATTAGTGCTTATGAGTGTACCGGTAGCATTTAGATTCTAGAACTTGCGTTAGTGATGCATCCCGAGACCGCTAGTGAGACTACATTCGTGTGGTAGGATTTACTACATGATAAGAGGCATTAGGATCACCCTTGTGTTAAACCCGTATTATAATTACTTGACCATTTAAGTCATATTACTTGGCTAGTTAAGTCAACTAATTTTTCCCATACCCTTAGCGTTGTACTCATTTTTAGTACACGATACCCCTAGTACACCCCTCTGAGCCTATCTTTTCGTTTCGAACTTTAAGCATTTTACTTAAAGGAAGAACTTGTTACACCCCACTTAAATGTACAACCAAATCGCCTTAGCCTTCCGTGTATGCGCTCATTTTTAGTGCATTATTGTTATTTGTTAAACCCTAAGTTAACTTTCTAATTGATTACATGGTTGCTAAGTCGAGTCATATCCTTGTACATATTGTTTTGGGACGATTGGAACTCATGGGTAAGTACTTATTTTATGGAGTAATGGGGAAGAACATCACTTATTACCCCCATATGTACGTTAATCTTAAAAGTGCTCCAAGTGTTTTGATTTTCTTAATTCGAGTCATTAGAATAGTTTAATGTAAAGTATGTAAAGATTCAAGTGTAAGGGGAGTGCTCAAACCCCTATGATGTATTATTTTGGATGGTAGGGTAAGAGTGTATGCAAAAAAAAAAAAAAAAATAAATAAAAAAAAAAATAAATAAAAATAAATACGGACTACCATCCCGTTTTTATTTTATGTTCATTTTATGTTTTTGTTATTTTTCATTTATTAGCTTAAGTCGAGTCTAGTCTTGGCTTAGCAACGCCATCTTGTACATGTAATTTACTAAGATTGTTAACTCGCCACCAGTAAAATTCCCTTTATCCAACAAAACCGTGTAATTCATATCCCTACGCCTAACGTTATAACCCTTTAAAAAGACCTCTTTGATAGTTTATCCTAGGTGCTTACGCCATGTGGTGGAGGTTTGATCCTTTCCCAAGCCTATGGTAATCTATTTTGCTATGACAGGTAGTGAGAGATATCTTCCATTTCCATAATGTTATATTACTTTATTACACCCGAGAGATGTGAGTATCTAAACACTATTTGTGAGGTGCTTGTGTATGACCTCCGTGCTTGTCTATTGGTCTTTAGTGGAACGATTATTTGTTGTAATTACTTTTATATTAGTGTTAAATGACCCCTAACTTGTCTTTTGAGTAGAATAAAAGCTCATTTGCTTGAGGACAAGCAAATCTCAAGTGTAAGGGTATATGATGAGGCGAAAAATGATCCGTTTTTAGAGGGTCATTTAAGCCCGAATCCGAATTTATTTGATCAAATATTGCCCTAAATCGTTCCTTTTGTGATTTTAGGTGTTTAGAGAGTGAATTCTGGAAAAGAGGCTATTTTGGACGTTTTTGGAGCATAAAGTGAAGAAAACGACAAAGTACCAAAAATCCAAGCTGGAAATACAAGGTGACGGCGTCAAGGGTTTGCTCTTGACGGCGTCAGACATGAAGAATAATTTACCGTAGCTGGTGACGGCGTCAGATGGAGAGGTGACGGCGTCAAAGTGACCAAGATTAATTTACCGTGGGTGGTGACGGCGTCACATAGGCCGTCACGATTGGATCTAGGGCGTCCGAGGAAGTGTATGGCGGCGAGTTGACGGCGTCAGATTTAACTCTTGACGCCGTCAGGACGATTTTCCTATATATAGTTTTCTAGTTTTTTCATTAAAAGGGAGAGAAGTTTTGGTGAAACCCTAAAGACAATTTTGGTGCCTCTTTTACAGGTTTTTCAAGGGTTCCAAACCCTTGAGACCTTGCATTGTAATTGAGATAAGTATACTCTTAATTCAATCAATATGTCTATGTGTTGGTTGTTTATCTTTTGTTCTTGTCTCAATTTTACTATGCTAGGCTAGATCTCTCTTGTGTTTGCTTAGATCTAATGAAACCTAGATGTTGATTATGTATTGATTACTTGTCTATTCCTGTTTTGAATGAATGATTTTATATGTTAGGCTTAAGAAAACTGGCAGATCTCCAAATGGTAACATGCTTGAACGTCTTAAGAAACATGAACCGAGGCGTACTAGGTCTTTATTGGTTGTATTTAATGCATGAGCCACTGTTTACAATCCCTATAGTTGTGCTGGGTCATGGTGTAGGAGGAGATAAGAGCTCATAGAGTTGGGGAGTTATGTATGCCACTCCACGAATGGTATTAAGGAATACAACCCGTCATTCATACAAGTGTAACAAGTAATTGACATGTAAAAGATATCTAGGGAGTAATGAAGTCTAAGTAAACACAATTTCTCCATATACTGCTCACAACCTTAGTTTAATTAGTTTAATTTTATTTTCATTAGTTTAATTAGTTACAAAGTAGTTTTTGGGTTAGTTGATTAGCAACTAATTCCGCCCACTCTTCTAAAAACCGAGATTTTACTTGCTTTCATAAAATATAAAAACACAAAAATAATCATCTCTCACCTCTAGAACTATTAATTAGGCTTTCTAATCCTAGCGACACTATTCCTAAGCTGAACGATCAATCCCCCGGTACTTGTCACTATACTATACTACAACGATCAGGTACACTGCCTGGTGGGGGTTGTAAGCCTCGCGAGATCCCTCGAGAGGTAAAGCAAGGTGCGATTCCCACGCATCAGTTATCTTTTTGTTTCTAATACCACGTTAATAAAGATATGGATCACAATCATTCTTTAATTAACAATTCTGTTTCTCGTTGTTTATGATTGATCAAGATTACCAAAATATCTGAACGTATTCCAGATAGACTTTGGGCGTGCACACGCAAACATCTTGTCAACCCTACGAGGGGCCCAGCGGTATTAAACTTCAAAACAAATTTGAAGGAACAAATTCTCTCTTGACTACAAGACTAACTCATGAACTTTGCAACACTTCTGAAAACAATCCTTATAACTCCCAATTACGGTAAGCGGTAAATTGCTTCACAGAAATGCACTACATCCATGACTTATCTGGTATCTCAAGTCTGAGGATAATAAATTCATGATTTACTTACTGACAAGATCCATAAAGTAAAATCATGTAGTTGGGATAAGTCCTATATTCAATTCATTGAATATCATGTGAAATTGGTATGTCAACGCATCAATGTACTTTCAAGTATACTTTAACCAATACTCAGATTTGCCTTAGATTAATGATATTCCCATATCATTAATTGACAACGGACAATTTAGAATAACATAAGTTATTCACGGATTTAAACATGCAAATATAGGACACAATTTATTATTAATGAAAACAAACGTATTAAGTACTTTAATTCATTATAAATAATAATTGCGTAATGTCCTTTATCCAAACACTAAATAGATCAATGCATGATAATTCTAATTAATGAATTATGCCTCAAGTCATGTCATTCATACCTGTTGACAAGGCATAAATCAACTAATGTTGATCTATAGGAATTTTGAGAATACTTATTTTAAGAATTCAATTATTGAAGTTCTTGTATGTGTGCATTCAACAATCTTGATATTGCCACACAATACTTCATAAATGGTGTGTCATCCTCAATCACCAATTTATGACAATTAAACTTTCAAACAATTTTAAAGTTTAAAATATTCTAATTCTTTAATGTATAATGCAACTATGCTCTTAGATGAGTACAACTAGTTCACATGGCTATTAATAAGGATGAAATCATTCCATGACTAGTTATTGAGTGTCGTCTCAATTTTAACCAGCATCATTGTATATAAAACACAATATGCTTTTTAAAATTCTGTAAACTTAATATCCATTGTGTAATTTTTAGGAGCTATTCCAGGTTTGAGGATCATTATTCTAAGTTCAAATATATTTCATTAGAATATTCATTACACAATATATCAAATATTGTTAAATCATTAAGCATTTAAGAATGATGTAACAATAATATGATGCACATGAAAATCCTTCAGTCATACTTAGATTTATATTCATATTCTATCTTTTCATAATATATATCCATTTTCTAAATGATATATTATGTTCTATTAGAATTTATTTACCGCACATATTTATTTAATAATAAACTTTTGTTCCAAGGCTGTATGTTTTATTTTCTAAATCTTTCAAATAAAGTTTCATTCCAAACTAAGTCTAACATTTTACTTATATGGAATGTCACTCTATAACATATATGATTTAGTAAATCAAACATAATACTCCCACTAGCTTTCAGGAATACTTATAAATTATCTTATTTCAATTATAAATCAAAACTTGATATAATAATTAAACATAAGAATAATCTCCTAGATGCATGCATTTATCCATTCATGGATTATTGCACTTTGTACACTTCCAAAGATTTACTTGAATTTATAAACTCCTTTTGATTACTTATCGTCCTCGCTCAAGTAATTATTCAAGAAAGAGTTTTGATATTCATTGTCAAGTTTCATATATATGAAAATAAGCATGACAATTACTATCTTTGTATTTTAATGTGCTTAAGAAAGAGTATTCAATCATAGTTAATTGCTTAAGTATGATTAATAATCTTGTTATAAGACATGCATTAAAATATGTATACAATTTTTGTCCGTATGATTGTTACACAAAGATTTAAACCACTAGAGTTACATTATCTTTGAAAAAACTTATCTTCATTATCTAACAATTAAGAATTAAGATAAACCAAATTTTCAAAATTTTGAATATCTTTATGAACAGCATCTATAACATTCATAGTATGAGTAATTTACCCAATTCATTATTCTTGGTAATACTACATCATACAATCTTCTACATATTAATTAAATATCTGAGATATCCAAGTGGATCTATGAATGAGAATTCCATCATCTTGAGGTTTATCATTTACATGTTTAGCCTCATCATTATTTTCACTAGTGTGTTATTAGAAGATTTTGTATCTTGTAATTTTATCTCTTCAAGATAAAACTCCCACTTGCCTTTAGTAATATAGAGACTATCTATAACTACTTAGCAATTAGAGCAACAATCCAACATTCTCTTTTAGGACATTACAAATACACATTGATAGTTCCTGATATTCTTTTGTTAATGACCTACACATAAGTAGCTTAACAAATTCATAACTTCAATTTTTAAGACTTAATGTGATTCATCACATTTCATAATTCAATAACGTCTTATTAATCTTCTAGAAGTCTAATTGAGTATATTCAATCCATACTCAATTTCTAACCTTGATAACTTTTGAAAGAAAAGAAGATGTAGTTATCTTGAACCAAACACTACAACAAGAGTTTGATTTCTTAACTGAACATACTATAACCTAGTATTTCATTAGAACTCATATTGTAAGACAATCTAACAATATGTAAGATAACTATATATCTTTTAGCTTGTCTATTTACCAACTAAATTAACTTAATGGTATAATAGTATTTTCAAGCCAATTGCATGCTTTATAACCCAAGTACTTATTAATCAAGTCACTTCATGTTCATGTCTTAGAAAGAAGACATAAACTGTTATAATCCCACTACACGTTATTAATCATTGATCAACTCAATGACTTCTTGTATATGTCTTAATTAAAAGACCATAAAAAGCTAACGTCTTACTTTATTACAAGTCTTGTAATACTTTAAAAGACTTCATGTTTATAACTATACAATAAAGTATAAACATGTATAATTAAAGTAATCATGAACACCATCATTTGGTTTCAATAATATTTTCAAGTTAATATTATTTATGTCATTCTAAAAATACATAATTATTGAAGTAGTATTATATTACTTCATGCATTTATGTCATTCCAATAATACATAAATATTAAAGTTGAAGTAGTATTGTTATTGACACATGTTCTAATAGATGTCTAATTTAGAAACAGTAAATTATCCATGTTGGTCTCACGCATACATGAAAATTCACCTTGTTGTTAATATTTAGCATGCGTCTCACGTTTACTAAATTTCAACACCAAGTGTTTCTTAGATTAGATGTATATTAATCATATTGGAACTATAGTCTCTTACTTTGCAGTTAAGAGATTCCATTAAATCATATTCTCATGTGTTGTACCTTGCACACAATGTAGATTTCTCCCACTTGTGCATGGAACAACATCATGTACCACATAAACAACACGCACGCGTTTGTTAATGTGAACAATATGATTTGTGTCATTAGCATAACTAGTAGATATAGAGTTTACTCAATCAATCAAGGAAACGCACATGACTATCCTTGAAAATATTAGTATCTATATTTGGAAAGTAATTGTCTTGAGACATTCAAAAGATAATCTGAGTTACAATTAAGACAATAAGTCTTATAACTCCCACTGAATTAGAGAACATTACAATAATCCCTTATTTAGCCATAAGAACACAATACTCCCACTGAATTTGAAAACATTGTAAATGTTTCATTAATCAGTGAAAGGAAATAGTGTACTATTTACTTTCCTACATCTTTTAAGAAAACCCATTCCAACAATTATATATAGGTTCTAAAAGAATGAATTCTACTACGTAAATGTGATTCATCACATTCCAAACTTTTAACTTGAAAAAACTGGGCATGCAATTTCTTCCTGCATAGATCTACCATTCCAACAATTGTATGTAGTATCATTTAAATGGTCAAATCAAAACAACTAGATAAATTAATCTAATTCGTCTTTTACCATTGTGCAGTAATCAGTCTAGCTTCTAATTTAATAACTCATAAAGTGCAAATAATCTTACTATTAAATTTTGCTATGAGTTATGTATTTAGAATTTAGACTATTCTAATCATCCTATGGAAAGAATAGGATTAAGTCTCACACTTTTCCTAATGGAAAGAAGACTTGGTTTATTCTTTTAGTAAAATTGACTCTAACAAAAAAAACCCATACAGGTGTAGATCAATTTACTTGATAAAAGAATAACTCACGTTTACGGTTTTAATGTTGCATTAATACATTTAAAAGAATTTACAAAATTCAATTTTAGTATTTTCGATAATTTATATTTCCAAGAAAATATGATACCCAAGGATATATTCATATAACCAACATATTTTCTTGAAAATCTATGATCCAACTTTACATAGATTCCACCACATCAGTTGATCTGCTAGTGGTGAAAGTATAAAAGATGGTAATCTGTCGAACAATAATTGGTAAACACTTTTCCAATTCCTAGATCATTATGGGATTTACATCAAATTGATTCATCAATTTTTCATGTAAGCATGTTTCATCCCATCTCATGCCTTAAGTTCTAGGTCTCACGCATCAACTTAATTAAGTCGTCTAACTTAGAAACTGCAAATTCTCCATGTGTGGTCTCACACACTCGGAAATTTACCTTGTCATTAAAATTTTGCCTGCGTCTCACGTTTACTAAATAATAACTTCAAGTGTTTCTTATAGTTAGATGGCATGTAACTTAAATTTAGGGTATTTTTGTTTGATGTGAAAATCAAATCATGTATAAAGATGCATGCACTCATCTTTATAGCATAAGTTTTAAAAAACTTTTATTACCAATTATTGAAATTAATACATAAAGTTTTACTTGAGGTTTAAAAACCTTAAGATGACTTTCTACAAGAATGATTTTAAAAGAAAGTCGTTTAAGACGTATTCGTAAGTGTGATAACCAAGGCAGACTCTAAGGCTCTTTCCAAGCCTTCTTACCACGACTATGAATTTTGTCTTAAAGGAGTTACTTTTAAAATCATGTTGTACAAAACATCAATCAAGCAAAAGTTTATGGATTCAATCTCAAAACATGTAACAAAGTATGAATCTTGCTAGTCTCGCCTTGGAGCGAATTACCATGCGAAGCGAACCGTTGTTGGCACATAAGACACCGCAAGATTCAATTTTTATCACTTAAAGTTTCACCATTATTAGTCCATATTATTTTCTTTATAAAAATTACCCTTTTATTTCTTACAACGTGTCCAACAATAAAACAAGTAATAAAGACAAATCAAAACAACTAATAACATAACAATTATAAAGGTGAAACAATTAGCCACATGCAATCTTTTTAGATAAGATCCTAAAAAAAATCAATTCTAGGTTTTTATATGCATATAATTAACTAGGGCCTTCACCTCTTAATGGAAGTGAGCCACATACATTAACAAGTCAATTGCGTAGGCCAAAGCTAATCACATACCACACAGCACATAATTGATTTTAATAATTATGGGGTCTTCCCCAACATTAGATCTATCTAAACATGTGAAAAAGCTTAACAATTAATAAACAATTAATAACCCATGACTAACATGCATGTTTCGTCACGGATCAAAGCATAACAATTACAAATTAGGTCACATAGATACGTTCAATTAACTAGTTAATGACCTAGGGTTTCTAATTAATTACAATTTAATAAATTTAAACCACAAACCCTAATTAGGGTTCATGGAAAAAACAACCCCCCCCCCCCCCCCCCCAAAAAAAAATAGGTTTAGGGTTTTGAAAAAATTAAAAAAAGACAAACCCTAGATCCAAAACATGTATCTAAAACTATTAAAGATACGATTTTTATTATGTTTTAGTAATCAATTACATGTTATACATGGCTCGTGATGCCACTGTTAGAATTTAGATAACATGACTATCATATAAATAAATCATAATCAAGGTCGAGTCAGAAACCCATGTTAACAAAAAAAAAAAAAAAAAAAAAAAAAAAAAAAAAAAAAAAAAAAAAAAATCATAATCAAGGTATACACGTATATGCGGAAGCTAGGATCAAGTATAACATATAATTATTAACGAAAATATAAATAGGAACGTACCGTATGCATTATTGAATTCTTGAACAATTGATGAACCCTAATTAGGGTTTATAAGGATCAATGAATAACCCCTTACCGTTTTGTTATTTGATCCAAGATGTAAACAATAATGTGTTTACACCACGTTCTTGTACACACGTACTAATAGCGATTCGATATGAATGCTAGTTCTTAAATCACGAATAAAGCACAAAACAAATAAGTTTTCGCTTTTAAAATAAATTGGATCCGAACCCAATTTATCTTTTACGTTCTTTGCGTCAAACAAATGTCACCAAACCAAAACCTTTTTTGTTAGGGAGGTGATTTGCACACTCCTTTAATTGATTGGTACACTCTAAATTAGAGTGTGTTGACATTTATACCCTCACAGAATGAAAATGTGTAAATTAATGTGAGGGTATAATTGTCAACATACTCTAATTTTGAGTGTGTCAATCAATTTAAAGAGTGTGCAAATCACTTCCCTTTTTGTTATTGTATTCCTACTGTACGAATAAGACAAAGGAATTGGATAAGGAATTGCATCATGCATCATCTAATATTATCATACATATAATATGATATTATGCATGTAATATTAGCATGCATCATGATATCACAGACCTTTTCCAGAGAATATTGTATCGTGTATCGAGTTTTTTTTTTTTTTTTTTTTTTTTTTTTTTTTTTTTAAATCTCTCGTGAATGAGACCAAGGGTGTGTTTATATAGCATTTAAACTTGTCCAACAAGTCATTGCTAGCACCTCCTTATGTTTCAAAACTTGACACTCAACCCCCTTTCTTTTTCTTTGTTCGACCATATTAATCAACACCACATGGGTTTGGTTTTCATACTAATAAGTCCCTCATGTATTAGTTACTTTATTTGTGATTTAATAATTAAATATAACTATTTATATATTAATTATTTAACATCGATTCTCATACGTAAAGTGTGCAATCCCGTAGTCTCGAGTTCGATACTAGACATATACATATTAATATTTATCCACAAACTCTAACATAATCTAAGTCATTTGATTAAGGATAACCATAAAAGTAATACATTTTACAAAGTCTCTCAAAGCACCAAAAATTAGTGTTAATACACATTGAGATAACATGAAATCCTTAAAAACTCCAATTTCTGACCCCTTTTAAAGCAGTGTTTGGGTAAGAGAATTAACGTTTATTTAATTTTTATTTTATTAATTCTTATTTTTTGTTTAGCTTATTGCATTATCCAAACACATTAACCCTTTTGGAATATCTAGAAAACTGAACGCCTAAAAGTTTATTTGATACACATAAGCTATTCCAAATAACCCATTACCCAAAAGTTACCCTTTTTGGTTCTCTAACTAAAGCACCCATAATATCCTAAATATTGTTTTACTTATACTTAATACTAAAAGCATAAGGTGACGTTCGTTTTATAGGAAAAAAAAATGTTGTCACATTAGATTTCCACAATACAACAGTTTTGCATCATGAGTATCTTATCGATAACCGTTTTACGATGATTAAGTTACTTTTGTTTGTCCCAATTTATTAATTTAACTATATACGTAGCAATTTTTGAATGTTTCAATTTAGTTGTTCATTAACTAAAATAAATGGTTTCTTTAATCAAGTTTATTAAAATGTACCTAACTAAAAACAAAATTAAAAAATTTAAACAAAACCTTAAATAATTGGCTAACATAAGCTGTTAATTTATAAAAATATGTTGCAATATATATATTTTTTAATATAAGTTTCTTGTCTGACCACAGTTATTATGAGAGACGTGAGTAAACAAAATTTTGTAAAGAAAGTGCGAATTGAAAACTAGATTCAAATATTCTAAAAAGCCTATTAAAATTTTTTATTTTTATTTTTTTTCTTTTGAACTAAGCCTTTTAAAATCCGATAAGAAAATACACTAATATACTACTGTTGTTCTGCTGTTCTTTGACGTCTTTCTTGTCAAGAGTGGGAAAATTTCCCTCCAATAATGTTCCCGCCAAAAGCTTCTTGCCTTAAGTTTTTGAGGTAGAAATTGTTAATAATTTTTTTGACACTTGTACTTGCTAAAAAAATGGCTGAGTGTTCCCTAAAGAATTTCACACCTTAGCAGTAACGACACTTGATTTGTTTTTTCTAAAGGTAAAGCAACCATCATTTTATACGTCACATCAGCTTTTTTTCCGACAACTTACATGCGATTTTTTGCCTCATAAAAAGCGACCTTCATTTATTTTCCAAAAGAACAACCCAATATTTTTATTTTTTTCAAAACAAACCCTATCTTTTCAAAACAAACATTTTAACAACAAACTTAAATTTCATTAATAATTAAAACATTACATAATAATTAAAATAAAATCAAAACATTACAATACAATACTAATTAAAAAACTTATACTAATAATTTAAGTCTAAGTGTTCCTTGATTGCATCCTTGATCTCCTACAACTTGTGTCGTTGGAATAAGGGCAAAGATGGGTCGACTGGTGTATTATAGAATATGATGTCTTTTTTTTTATTTTCTTTTTTTTTCCCTTTTTTTTCTGAAAATTCGAATTTTTGATCTTCAAGTTCAAATTTCTTTTGCTCCAATTCCGTTGCTTCTCGACTTTTTCTTTCAGCAACTTCCAACTCACGTTCCTCAACTTCGCTTCTTGTTTTTGGTTTTCCACCTGTTGTTCCTTCAACTGGAAATATTCGTCTGTTGCCGACTTCTTCTTTCCCCATTTTAGCGACTTAATGCTAACATATTTGTTGGCTACCGCATCAGTAAACGAAGCCTTGGATTGATCGGAGGCAGATGATTTCTTCTTATTTTTCTTAGCAATGTCACGAGTCGTTGGTCGCTCATCTCGAGTCTCTTCAGAATCAGACTCATCTGCATCTTCGTTCAAATTGAAACCACCATCCGAGGCAGTTTCAGAATTCTTGGATTTCTTTCGACACTTATCAGGCATCTGAAAAGCATCCATTTCAATTTCCTCCCAAGCAGAATGCTCCCTTAAAACTTCACAACATGCCTCCAAGTTAAAGGGATGCCCATCGGTTGTTTGTGCCTTCTGCGCTCAGCCTAATCTACCAACATACTTTACACCTATTCAATTCACATACTCTACATTTTGACAACCTCTATATTATTGGACGGCCACTTTAAAACCCTATGCTACTAGCCCGTTAATGACTCTCGTTAAAATTTCTGTTGGTTTTGATAGCTTCTCTACTCATGTTCTAACACACCTATAATTTATAGTTTTGCCGGTGTTTAACTTTTTACAGTAAAACTGTTACATACACTGGATGTCAGTCAATTGACTCAATTCTATATCTAAAATGTAAAAACTTGTCACAAAGCAAAAACATAATGTCATCAAGAACAAACATCATCTCTTCAATCTAAAACATAATCACTTGTGATTTAAGAGTCTCAACTATATTAGTAGTCTCAGATTGCCTAATGGTTAAAAGTACAAAATTATATGACATGACGATCAAAAGTCAAAATAAAAACTAGTTGCGAAAAGAAATCATGGAGGGGGAGGTTGCCAGTAGCGTGACACTCGCTCCATCAATAGGGGAGGGATGCGTGACAAACTGAGAATGGTGCGCACAGAGAGAAAGTTAGTATGTTGTGGTGGCTATCGAGTTCGAATTGGGGATACAGTTCGTGGGGTAAAAGCCGTATAGTGGAATTCCTGTTATGAACAGTTAAAACCTGATTAAACCCAATTCCTACTTTGTTGCAAATGGGACAAATCTATAAAACATATTGCTAACTCACAGTTAAACCCGATTAAACCCAATTCCTACTTTCTAAAACTGACCTCCACCATTAACAGTTTCCAATACAACAAAAGAACCCAATGATCAGCTTCTAATATGGATCTCCACCAATTATAAGAATAACAGGTCAAATTTGGCACTATCTAAGTTCGTGTGGTTTGACAACATATCAAACACATGAATAATTGCAGCCGGTGAAGTATATACCAATTGCAACTGACTTAAAACAAACAAGACTTGAAGGATGCACATGTAAATCACAGATTCAAGAGAAACTTAACATGGTTCTCCAATAAAACTTCCATGGGTTCAAAAGGAAAACAAAATTATCCATATAGAAGTAATAATATATATAAAATCTAGATAACATTCAAGGAAAATAGCAAGCTAGTTAACTTGAGGGTTGAGGAGAGCTCCAACAAACAAAACAGCTTTAGAAGTGTCTTCTCTGATCATGAACATGAAGGGATGATCAGCCACAAAACTTGGTGGTGGTGGTTGAGGTGGTGGTCCACCTCCACTTAGACGAATCATAGTAATGGCAGTGGCTTCCGTTCCTCTTTCATCAACTTCAATAGAAGACTTTTGAAGTATTTTCGACACATAAAGCATATTGTCATACAAACCTCTCATGTCTACTATCCCGCTAAGCTCTTTATTTGTTTTTTTAAAAGGCAATGTCAATCCCACTTGTTTCATAACATCTTCAGGTTCAAAAGTACAAGATATCTTGAACTTGGGAATCCATAGCTCATCAAACTTCTCATATTTTAGGTCAAAATCTCCATGAAATAAAGCATCATCAGAATGAAAAAGTTCCAGCAGATTCTTCAATCCATCTTTTTCATGTGGGAGAAAGATATACATCGAGTATTTGTTCGATTGGTCTTTACTTTTATATGGAAATTTGATCATCTTGTAGTCCTTGAAGGAACCATAATCGAACCTTCTAGAATTTGACATGAAGGGGACTGAAACCTTCTCCCCATTGATGAGATAAAAGTCTTTATTATGTGTCCATTCAACATGAAAAGGGTAAGACCATGCTCCTTTAAAATACAAGGCATTCACAAAGACCATTAAATCATCTGGATTAAAATCACTTGTTTTAACAATTGTGGGGATCAAACCCATAGTTTCCTTGTGAACCCAAGAATTTATATCTTTGACTGCTTCATCAAGCTTCACCTATAAACCAATTTTAATTATCAAGCTAAACTTCAACTATACAAGTTCAAATAGAAAAGGTAAATTTTTTAATATATAATATAAATTACCTTGTTTACAAAGTCCACATATGTCGCTTTTGTTTTGTAAACAGTTTTAAGAACCCACTGGTAACAAGATCGAATAGGTTCCACCCTTTTGTCCACCCAAACGGCATTCGCTAAACTGAAATCAACAACCCCTGCTCCACCTGATAAAATCTGCGATGGTGACTCTGAAAAAAGTCGGTCGATGCTTTCATGTCCAAGAAAATCCAACAGCTGTTTCAAAGTTTCACCTTCGGCACCAGCAGCAAGCATGCCCAAAATAATCTCAAGTGACAAAGGCGAACAAACGAAATTCCCATTCTTGAAACCATTGTGTGCATCATCTAGTAAGGTTTTGGTGACAACCTGTTTATGTAAATTAAAGCTCCATTATCACATTAATGAAAGAAAATGTCAAGTAAATATATTCAGAGCTTACAGTTGTTGTGCTGGAAAATATTGTGCCTGCAGGGGTAACTTTTTTCTGCTTCTTTTCTGAATGAATGCCTGGCTTGTCACCAGAGACGCTCCGCTTCAAGTGTCCTTCCTCAGCCATCGGATAAAGAACTGCAATAGAATGTTTATGAGCACATACTCTATATTATGTAAATGAAGATCCTGAATGTACAAAGCATCTAAGATCAGTCCAAATCAAGTATAAATACTTAATACATAAAATCAATCTTTAGTTGTTGACTATTTTTCAATAGTATGATACAATTATGAAATATATCTATTTAAAGAGACGGAGGCTGAAAATCATAAATTGCATTGTAAGACTCATAAGTTTCATCGATGAGTCATAGATAGAAATGTTGCTACCTCTTACTTATACTATAATATAAATTGTCAGGGGTTTGTTGCAAACTTGCAATAACAAGTGAATAGCTGTGATGGGTTTATATGTTAGGAATTCATGAACAAAACAGATTAAAATAACACATTTATGAGTTTTTTTAGGGGTAAATTATTAAGCTAGCGATCATCATCTACTCTGTATGCAAAAGAAACATGTATTCACAAAAACAGCAAGTCAGCAACCACAACAAGCTGTAAGCTATAAAAAAAATCCTTACCACATAAACTACAGAGAAAACATCATGTTCAATAATGACACTAGTGATTACTAAAAGGTAAACAAATTGAATCATTTCACCTTTATGTACAAAGTTTAGTTTAGAAAAGGTATATAAGAAGACCCACTACTTTGTTTTTATTATATTAAAATTGGATTTATTTTACTCATTGGTGGAGGTTACAGAGCCCACATGACTATAATGTTGCCCTTAATTGTTGTAATCACCGGGCCGTAATGATATCTCAGTGTGGCTCCGTTCATGTCTATTGATAACATGAAACGATAAGATTCTGTACCAACACAATAAATGAAGTGTATACTCTATATGACCTTTAATTAGGGGGTGTTTGTTTCGGCTTATATAGCTGGCTTATGGCTTATTTGATTTTGGGCTTATGTTTCATAAGCTCACTTTTTGTGGCTTATTTTGAATCTTTTCGGCTTATATAAGCTTATTATCATAATAAGCTTATATAAGCCGAAAAGTTTCAAAATAAGCTACAAAAAGCGGGCTTATGAAACATAAGCCCAAAACCCAATAAGCCATAAGCTGGCTATATAAGCCAAAGCAAACACCTTCTCAAGGAGATGGGTCATAGGCCGGGCGATTTTAAGCCAAAAAGCGGGCTTTTTCTTCAATGTTTCAAAAGCTTCGATGCACTCGGGAGAGAAGATGAAACGAGCATCCTTCTCAAGGAGATGGGTCATAGGCCGGGCGATTTTAGAAAAATCTTGAATGAACCTACGGTAAAAACCGGCATGACCCAAAAAGCTCCTAACACCTTTGACAGTAGTGGGATGAGGTAATTTTGCTATGACATCAACTTTGGCTTCTTCGACCTCAATCCCACTCTTTGAAATTCTATTGCCGAGGACAATGCCCTCTTTGACCATAAAGTGACTTTTCTCCCAATTTAGACATAACCTTGTGTCTTCACAACGTTTAAGCATGTTGTCTAAATGGGAGAGACATGTTTGAAGCGAATCCCCAATGACCAAAAAATCGTCCATAAAGACCTCCATAGTTTTCCCGATCATGTCGGAAAATATGGCCATCATACATCTTTGAAACGTGCCCAGAGCATTACATAAGCCAAATGGCATACGTTTATACGCAAAAGTTCCATAGGGGCACGTCAACGTGGTCTTTTCTTGATCTTGCGGATCAATGGGAATCTGAAAGTAACCCGAGAAACCATCGAGGAAGCAATAGTACTCATTCCCCGCTAATCTCTCGAGCATCTGATCCATAAAGGGTAGAGGAAAATGATCCTTACGGGTGGCGTCATTTAACTTGCGATAATCAATACAGACACGCCACCCCGTAACCAAACGAGTTGGAATCAACTCATTTTCCTCATTTGTGACAACAATAATGACACCCTTTTTTTGGAACGCGGTGAATTGGGCTAACCCAAGGACTGTCCGAGATAGGGTAAATCAATCCGGCATCAAGAAGTTTTAAAATTTCTTATTTGATCACCTCATGAATTTTTGGATTCACCCTTCTTTGTTGCTGGACTGCCGGTTTGAAGTCATCCTCCATTAAAATCTTGTGTGTACAAAATTCAGGGTCAATGCCCTTGATGTCGGAGAGTCGCCAAGCAATTGCTTGCTTATGTGACTTCAAAACCTTTATTAAAGCAGCCTTTTCCTCAACACTTAAATCTTTAGCAATTATGACGGGTAATTTATCATCACCCTCCAGAAATGCATATTCAAGATGAGGCGGCAAGTCCTTAAGCTCGACCTCAGGAAAATCATCAGTTTCCTCAACATATTTGACTTCCTGATTATGAAGTTGTTGTGGTAGAACGGGAAGAGGAGAGGGATCTTCGTTTAACAATTTCTCAAGGAGAAGAATATCCCTCTCGGGGTCAATCTCCTGGTTATCGATTCCATCGGGAATCGAATCACTTTTGAGAAAGGACTCAATCTCTTCTAAGATGAAGTCACTTCCCTCAAACGGAGTGAGGGAAGGAGAAGAATTAGCAATGATGGGATAAGAAGACGGAGTGAAATTTTCACTCGTAGAATCATCAACGAAACCTAAAACCTCTTGAGCGTACACCTCAGCCGCAACATCGATGACGTCTAATCGGTTTACTGATTCAGAGTCATAATTGGAGGAGTACCTCGATGTTTGATCAAGGTTAAAGGTGATTGCTTCAGTTCCAACACGCAATGTGATCTCTTGCTCAAATACATCGATAAGAGCACGCCCAGTTCTAAGGAATCCCCTTCCAAGAATGAGAGGGACCCTTGAATCGGCATCAAAGTCAACAATCACAAAATCCGCTGGAAAATGGAACTTTCCCACTTTAACGAATACGTCCTCGGCTATGCCAAGAGGACGAGAAATCGATCGATAGGCAAGCTCTAAAGTCATGCATGTGGGAGTGAGTTCGGGAAGAGATAATTTCTTCCACACAGAATATGGCATCAGGTTAATGCTCGCACCAAGATCGGCCAATGCGAAGCATTCAACCATACCCAGAAAAATACAAGGAATGAGAAATTTCCCGGGGTCTCCAAGCTTTTCAGGAAGCTTTTTCAAAAGAACTGCTGAGCAATTCTCATTCAAGGGAGTTCTAGCCATCTCAAAGAGTTTTTCCTTATTACTTAACAGATTTTTGATTGTTGATGCAAACTTGGGCATCAAGAGAATAGCATCCGCGAAGCTAATGTCAAAATGCAAATCTTGAAAGATTTGGAAAAATTTATCCATTTGGTGACTAGCTTTTTCGCGGAGCTTTTGTTCATTGAGACGTGATGGGTAAGGGATAGAAGTTTTGGATTTAGGGTTGTCCACTGGAGTTTCAGGTGGTTCAAAGACAACTCCAGGCTTGCATCTGGTTTCTGGAATAACCTGAGGTTGGACGTGTGCGGTACTTCGTGAGCTAGGAATTTGCACCTTGTCCGTGGTCACCTCAGGTTCACGTTCCACTACCTTTGGAGGAGAGAAAGAAGAGGTAGTAGGAATCGCGGGTTCATCATAAGAAGCACCACTTGTAGTTGTGATCGCCTTAGCATCGCCCCTCGGGTTAACGATCGTGTTGCTCGGAAGTGTTCCTAGGCCCGAGGGTCGTTCATTTAAAGACTTCTTAATTTCAGAAATCTGGCTAATTTATTATGGTGGGTTAAGTTGGCGTGGACATTAATTGTGGGGGTGGCTGAGGTGAAAAAGGTGAGGAGGGGGGGGGGGGGGAAGTTTTCCTGGTTTCACGCTGGGGTGTTGGGGGGAAGAAGGTGGTCAAAGGGTCGTTTTGACCCTTGTTGACCGTTTGACCCTGCCATGGCTTTTTATTATTTTGGACTTGGGCTGGGTAAGTGGGCTTTGGGGGATCATGGACCAGGGGTGGGTTTGGATTAGGATTAATAGTTTGGTTTTGGGTTAAGATATTAAAAAGGGTCCGGTTGGTACTAGTTATCACAAGGACCATTTTTGCAACTTTTCCAAACCCACGGGACTAAAAGTGTAATTTTTCCAATTGCTTCCAAGGACCAAATATGATATAATTCCAAAGTTCAAAAACCATTTTTTCCATTTTCCAAATTTCAAAATTTCCCAGGGACTTGTTTTGCCATTTTTGGATTTTCAGGGACCAAACTTGTAATTTTGGAAAACTTATTACCCAAGTGTAATATTTTGTGAAATTTGACTTTCAAAACCTTGGGTTGACTTTTCCTTTCAAAATAAATGCATAGGGACTAAATTTGACAAGTTTTGAAACTTGGGGGACTGAAACTGCCAATATTGCAAACTTTGTACGTTTTTCCTTTGTTTTTGCACATTTTGCATTTAAAACACATAAAATACAATCCCTGGGATAATTTAAGTATTTTAATATCTTTTTGATTGTTTTTGTATGTTTTGGCAGTTTAAATACGTCAAAAACGATGAGTGTTTGAGCACTCATCAATCCCCCACACTTAACTATTGCTAGTCCCTAGCAATCTTTTAAGAAAACTTGATGGATTTTAAAGTCTTTACCAAAAGCCATCTCTTCTGGAGTAGCCAGGTGTAAGAACTGTGGCACACCTGATAACCGTGTGATTTTGAGCAAACCACCAGCTTTCAACGGATTTGTTTAGTCTTTACCAAGAGCCGTTTGCTCCTGGACTAGCCAGCATCTTGATGGACCTAGTCAACATCTTGGTGAGCTGATTACCAATTATGGGTTTTCCACTGCCTTTACCACAAGCCATAATCTTGCGGGCTAGCCAACTCATTCACTTTATGGGATATGGGGAGTTGAGGAACCATACAATTTTGGGCAAATTGCAAGCCGCCAACTGATTTGAGTTATCTTTACCAAGAGCTGTTTGCTCCTGGATTAGCCAATCCCTTTGTCGGTTAGACCTGGTGGACTGATTACCACAAAAATTTTGAAATAAAGTAAAAAAATTTTGAAAATTTTGGCCAAAAACGGGGGTATTTAGAAGATATTTTGATAAAATTCGCTAGAATGCCAAAAATTGATTGATGCTAAACCACCAACTTATATTGACCAAGGAATGGTCAACAAAGTCAAATAGCCTAGATCAATGCTCCGGGTAATATAAGGTATCACCGGGTCGTTAAATCCCGTTGAGGTGTGAATTGTAACTTTAGCGTGCTTTGGGATCGGGTGTTTATTCACAGAAAGGTTTTGTTGTGAGAATTATTTGAAGATTATTAACAGAAATAGCTTAGGAAAGCTATGTGAATGATTACGAGAATTGAGATTCAGAAGGAATCACTTAAAACTTAAAAACCGTACGTTTGCCGAAAACGCGAACAAACGTACGAAGAATAGAAGTGAACGAAGTGATCTGAGAAGGCTACTGGTATGAAAATTAACTTTTTACAAACCTAATTATGAGGGAAATTTTTTGGAAATTTAAAATTAATTTTTACACTAATTTTATAATTACTATTAATTAAATACTAATTTTCTAATTATTTTTAATTAACTAAATTAACCTAAATTATAAATAAATATGAAATTAATTTAGAAAAATAAAAATTAAACTTAGAAAAATCTAAAATACTATAAAACTAATTTTAGAAATGAAAATGTATTTTTAAGACTATTTAATTAATTATTACTAATTATTAACTAATTATTAATTACTTTTTAATTATTTAAATTATCCTAAATTCTAATTAATTATTAAAATACACTAGGAAAGTGAAAATAAAATTTGGAAAAGTCACAAATAACTAAAAACTAATTTTAAAATTTATTTATATTTTTCTGATTTTCTAATTAATTATTATTAATTATTAACTATTTAATAATTAATAAAAATTATTTTTAATTAAGAAAAATACTAAATGATGCAAGAAAAATCTGAAAAAATTACAGAAATTATTTTTACACACCAGAAGCCTAGGAAAATTATAAAAATGGAAATTGCTTATTAATAAGCTGAAGAATAAGCCAATTGGCTTAAATAGAAGCTATCACTTCTATTAAGTTGGACTTATTTGAGATTTTCTTTTTCCAAACTGCTTATTATAAGTTTATAAGGAACTTTTATGAAGTGGGTTTGACTGTGGTCAAGGAAATAAGCACTTCAAGTGCTTATTCCTATGACAGTTGACTTTCTTTGACCAAGAGTGGAAATAAGCTCAATTGAGCTAATGTGGGGTCCACTTTGGTGAAAACTGATACAAATAAGTACAATGAGCAAGTATAAACAGATATCACACAAATAAGCTGATTAGATAAGCTAAAACACCACAATAAGCTGTTTGCTTATTTGGTTCTGAGACAGACTGGGGACAAACTTATGAGGCCAAACAAAGTGGGGTCCACAGGTCTTGAGGTCAAGTAAATGGTCAATACTACTTCCCTGGTAGGAGGGGGTTGTATGGAACCAAAATGGAGGTGTGGGACCCACTGGGTTAGCCACAAACTACCACCAAAGGTGGTGGGTGAGCTGGGGTCTGTTGAGACAGGGCAACTACCTTGCCCTGCAGGTCAGTTCCAAGGGCAAATTAGTCCATTTAAAAAAATCACAAAAATATAAAAATTGTGATAATCAAAGGTTCTACTGATAGACTAATCACACAACAATTTTCAGACCTTGAATCACAACACAAAAATCTATAAAAATCTTGCCATTTTTGCAAAAATCTGAGATTGAACTATTTGACTTTTTAGTAAAACTTGAGTTTTGACTTTTATGAACTTGGATTGCTGATTTAATGATCAAATATGTTATGTTATGGTATATTATGACCAAATTAAGCTAAAACTCAAACTTATGAATGGATGTGATGGTTTTTGGATTCAACTGTCACCACAGTTAAATGTGGTGATGCTTCTCTTGTGATTTTGACTTTTTGCTTAAAAAGATACAAATGTAATGCTCTGACTGAGGTAACTAGAACCTAAGAATGATGTTTCAACAGGTCTTAACCACTGAAAAGCTCAAATGCACAGATGGATACCCAAATCCAAACACCCCCTTAAAACTGATTTTAACAAGTTTATGAAGCAATTGAACAATTAAATCCATGGAACTGAGATATTAGCTACTACTAATCTCATATAACCACAAATGAACAAGATTAAACACAATTAATTACTACTACTGAAAATTACACTATTATCCAAATTTATTCTAAAAACTGAAAATACAAAACCAAATACAATAAACCTTCAACCAAGTCTTAACCAAGGTATCTTGGAATTGCTACAAGCTCCAGCTTATTCAAGGAATAAGCTGGTAATGTCCATCTTGCTTATCCATTTCAAGCAACTTCCAAAAAGCTTCCAAGTCTAATGCCAAGGTAATTTCCTATGATCTTGATATTTTGATTTTATTTTCTCTTTTCTTTTATATATTTAGAACCTAAGTGAGTTTCTGAAACAGGATTGCAATGATGATAAGCTTAAACAAACTTTAGTTAAAAATTGAAAATTGAGGTTGAAACTAAAATGCAAACAATAACTTTTCAAATAGAAACTGAGACTTTTATATTAAAAACAAGAAGTAAATTACAATATTGAAACTACTCTAATTAAGTTAAGACATGCCATCAAAGGATTACAAGAGCTTAATATATATACGAGCTACAAACTACGTCCATAAGCTTCCACATGGCTTCCACTTGAAATCTGAGAGTCCCAATAGCTTTATCTTTGACCTCTGACCAAATCCTCACCATCCAATTGCATTATGATCAATCACACCCCTAGATTGCTTTTTTCCGCCAAATGTGAAACGGCCAAATTATAGTGGGACGGGTGAGAGTTGTTGTGGCTAATTTATTGTGGTGGGTTAAGTTGGTGTGGACATTAATTGTGGGGGTGGCTGAGGTGAAAAAGGTGAGGAGGGGGGGGGGGGAAAGTTTTCCTGGTTTCACGCTGGGGTGTTGGGGGGAAGAAGGTGGTCAAAGGGTCGTTTTGACTCTTGTTGACCGTTTGACCCTACCATGGCTTTTTATTATTTTGGACTTGGGCTGGGTAAGTGGGCTTTGGGGGATCATGGACCAGGGGTGGGTTTGGATTAGGATTAATAGTTTGGTTTTGGGTTAAGATATTAAAAAGGGTCCGGTTGGTACTAGTTATCACAAGGACCATTTTTGCAACTTTTCCAAACCCACGGGACTAAAAGTGTAATTTTTCCAATTGCTTCCAAGGACCAAATATGATATAATTCCAAAGTCCAAAAACCATTTTTTCCATTTTCCAAATTTCAAAATTTCCCAGGGACTTGTATGCCATTTTTGGATTTTCAGGGACCAAACCTGTAATTTTGGAAAACTTATTACCCAAGTGTAATATTTTGTGAAATTTGACTTTCAAAACCTTGGGTTGACTTTTCCTTTCAAAATAAATGCATAGGGACTAAATTTGACAAGTTTTGAAACTTGGGGGGCTGAAACTGTCAATATTGCAAACTTTGTACGTTTTTCCTTTGTTTTTGCACATTTTGCATTTAAAACACATAAAACACAATCCCTGTGATAATTTAAGTATTTTAATATCTTTTTGATTGTTTTTGTATGTTTTGGCAGTTTAAATACGTCAAAAACGATGAGTGTTTGAGCACTCATCAATCCCCCACACTAAACTATTGCTAGTCCCTAGCAATCTTTTTAGAAAACTTGATGGATTTTAAAGTCTTTACCAAAAGCCATCACTTCTGGAGTAGCCAGGTGTAAGAACTGTGGCACACCTGATAACCGTGTGATTTTGAGCAAACCACCAGCTTTCAACGGATTTGTTTTGTCTTTACCAAGAGCCGTTTGCTCCTGGACTAGCCAGCATCTTGATGGACCTAGTCAACATCTTGGTGAGCTGATTACCAATTATGGGTTTTCCACTGCCTTTACCACAAGCCATAATCTTGCGGGCTAGCCAACTCATTCACTTTATGGGATATGGGGAGTTGAGAAACCATACAATTTTGGGCAAATTGCAAGCCGCCAACGGATTTGAGTTATCATTACCAAGAGCCGTTTGCTCCTGGATTAGCCAATCCCTTTGTCGGTTAGACCTGGCGGACTGATTACCACAAAAATTTTGAAATAAAGTGAAAAAATTTTGAAAATTTTGGCCAAAAACGGGGGTATTTAGAAGATATTTTGATAAAATTCGCTAGAATTCCCCCCCCCCCCCCCCCCCCCCCACACTTAGAAATGAATATTGTCCTCAATATTCAAAGTCTCGGCTATTATGCCGACTCTTTGAACGTAAAAAGCCAAGATTCAAATCTAACTGTGGAAATACCAAATTTCACTTTATTTATATATATATACAACATTTTTTTTTTTACTTGAAACTTTTATACATATATACATTTTTTCAAACAGCGGGGGGTTGGCCATTCCCCCGCATTCGGTAGTAGAAAATAGAAAGAATCAGAGATACGGGTGAAAACCCGTATTGTGCTATTGTTTTTGTTCATCGAGTCGCTAGCTTGACTCGATCCCCGAATTCAATTGTCCTTGGGGAAAGTTTGGAGATCCGGGACAACCATGGATGGTATGTCCTCTCCAAAGTAGTGCTTTAAACGATGTCCATTCACTTTGAAATTAGGACCGTCATTTTGAGATAATTCGACGGTATCATAAGGATAAACTTTTGCGACAGTGAATGGACCAGTCCATCGGGTTTTGAGCTTTCCCGAGAAGAACTTGAGTCTAGAGTTGAAAAGAAGGACTCGATCACCAACGTTGAAAACACGGTTTTTGATTTTTGAGTCATGAATCTTCTTTGTCTTTTCTTTGTAGATCAAAGAGTTCTTGTAAGCTTGATCACGAAGTTCGTTTAATTCGTTTAGTTGAACTTTTCTATGATCACCCGCCGTTTTGAGGTCGAAATTGGAATGCTTGAGAGCCCAATAGGCTTTGTGCTCAAGCTCGATCGGAAGATGGCACGCTTTCCCGTACACAAGTTTATAAGGCGTACACCCAATGGGTGTTTTGTAATCCGTACGGAAAGCCCAAAGTGCATCATCTAATTTGTCCGACCACGATGCACGATTCTCACCTACAGTTCTTTCCAATATTCTTTTAATGCCCCGATTGGAAACTTCGACTTGTCCACTCGTTTGAGGGTGGTACGCAGTGGAAAGACGGTGAGTTACACCGTACTTTTGCATGACTTTGTCGAATTTGTCATTACAGAAGTGCGTACCACAATCACTAATAATAGCACGTGGAGTTCCGAATCGGGCAAAAAGAGCTTTTAAAAACTTCACAACTACTCGGGCATCATTTGTGGGTAAAGCTTTCGCTTCAACCCATTTTGACAAGTAGTCAACTGCCACGAGTATGTATTTGTTGCCGTGAGAGGATGGAAATGGCCCCATAAAGTCGATGCCCCAGATATCAAAAATTTCACAAACTTGAATTGCATTCTGAGGCATTTCATTCTTTTGTGAAATATTCTCGTGACGCTGACAAGCGTCACAGGACTTGACCAATTCTTGGGCATCCTTGTAAATCGAGGGCCAATAAAAGCCGGAATCAAACACCTTTTTGGCGGTGTAGTTGGGATTGTGGTGGCCCTCAGTGGGACCAGCATGGCAAGCCTTTAAAATTTCAGTGGCTTCCTGACCATACACACACCGCCGGATGACTTAATCCGCGCATATTTTGAACAAGTAGGGGTCGTCCCAGAAGTAATGTTTGACATCTTTGAAAAATTTATTTTTTTGTTGGGACGACATCCCTTTCACAACGAAGTTACCCGCAAGATAGTTTGCAAAGTCGGCAAACCATGGGGTAATCGAGTCTCCACGGAATGAAACCACATTGAGGGTTTCGAGAGGAAATGTTTCATTTATTTCCTTTTTCTCGAAAGCATTTTGGTGAGGGTTTTCAAGACGGGAGAGATGATCAGCAGCTAGGTTCTCAGCTCCTTTTTTTATCACGAATGATGATATCAAATTCCTGAAGGAGGAGAACCCAACGGAGGAGTCTCGGCTTTGCATCTTGTTTTGCAAAGAGGTACTTCAAAGCCGAGTGATCCGTATACACTATGCTTTTAGTCAGAATCAAGTATGGCCGGAATTTTTCAAAAGCATACACCACAGCTAATAATTCTTTTTCTGTGGTGGTGTAATGACTTTGAGCCTCGGTCATAGTCTTGCTGGCATAGTGTATAGGTTGAAAATGTTTTGTTTTGCGTTGCCCCAAGACTGCCCCTATAGCATAATCACTAGCATCACACATGAGCTCGAAGGGCAAGTCCCAATCGGGGGCAACAAGAATCGGTGCCTCGGTAAGCCTTTTCTTTAATGTTTCAAAGGCTTCGATGCACTCAGGGGAGAAGATAAAAGGAGCATCCTTTTCGAGAAGATGGGTCATAGGCCGGGCGATTTTAGAAAAATCTTGAAGAAACCTACGATAGAAACTGGCGTGACCCAAAAAGCTCCTAACACCTTTCACAGTCGTGGGATGAGGCAATTTTGCAATGACGACCACTTTGGCTCTGTCAACCTCAATCCCGTTCTTTGAAATTTTATGGCCGAGGACAATGCCCTCTTTGACCATAAAGTGACTCTTCTCCCAATTTAGACATAACTTTGTGTCTTCACAACGTTTTAGCATGCTGTCTAAATGGGAGAGACATGATTGGAACGAATCCCCAATGACCGAAAAATCGTCCATAAAGACCTTGATGAGGCGAAAAATGATCCATTTTTAGGGGGTCATTTAAGCCCGAATCCGACTTTATTTGATCAAATATTGCCCTAAATCGTTCCTTTTGTGATTTTAGGTACTTTGGGAGAGAAATCTGGAAAAGGAAGCAATTCGGACGTTTTTGGAGCATAAAAGTGAAGAAAACGCCAAAGTCTTAATTTTCCATGCTGGGAACAGTAGGTGATGGCGTCAAGAGCAAAACCTTGATGGCGTCAAGAGCAAATTTCATGAAAATCCATGACGATCCAGAGAAGATTTGACGGTGTCACGTAGGAAGGGCGTCAAGAGTAAAAGAGTCATGACGGCCTGGAAACATATAAGTCTTGACGGCGTCAGAAGTAGATCTACGCAGTCCGAGAAGAGTTTTGGCGGCGAGGTGACGGCGTCACATGTTTCTTCTTGACGCCGTCAAACCCATTTTTCTATATATAGTTTTCTAATTTTTCACATTTAAAGAGAAGTTTTGGAGAAGCCCTAAGTACGATTTTGGTGCAACTTTTACAGGTTTTTCAAGGGTTCCAAACCCTTGATACCTTGCATTGTTATTGAGATAAGTGTTCTTCTAATTCAATCAATGTGTCTATGTGTTGGTTGTCTATATCTTGTTCTTGTCTCAATTCCATTATGCTAGGCTAGATCTCTTTTGTGTTTGCTTAGATCTAGTGAAACCTAGATATTGATTATGTGTTGATTACTTGTTTATTCTTGTCTTGGATGAATGATTTATATGTTAGGCTTAAGAAAACTGGCAGATCTCCAAATGGTAACATGCTTGAACGTCTTAAGAAACATGAACCGAGGCGTACTAGGTCTTTATTGGTTGTATTTAATGCATGAGCCACTGTTTACAATCCCTATAGTTGTGCTGGGCATGGTGTAGGAGGAGATAAGAGCTCATAGAATTGGGGAGTTATGTATGCCACCCCATGAATGGTATTAAGGAATACGATCCATCATCCATACAATTATAACAAGTAATTAACGTGTAAAAGATATCTAGGGATTAGTGAAATCTAAGTAAACACATTTTCTCCAATTACTGCTCACAACTTTAGTATAATTTAGCTTATTTTCATTTTTAGTATTTTATTTTTGATTGCATCTTAGTTTTGGGTTAGTTGAATAGCAACTAATTCCGCCCACTCTTCCAAAACCCGAGATTTTTACTTGCTTTCTAAAATATATAAAAACACAAAAATAATCATCCCTCACCTTTAGAACTAGTATTTAGGCTTTCTAATTCTAGCGACACTATTCCTAAGCTGAACGATCAATCCCCCGGTACTTGTCACTATACTATACTACAACGATCAGGTACACTGCCTGGTGGGGGTTGTAAGCTTCTCGAGATCCCTCAATTGGTAAAGCCTGTTGCGATTCCCACGCATCAAGTTTTTGGCGCCGCAGCCCGGGGAATAGTTATTGTCTAGGTTAGAATTTCTTTTTATTAGGTCTACTTGCTAGATTCTTTTCTTGTAAGATTTTTTTTTTTTTTTTTTTTTTTTTAGGTTCTCTTTAGTCTATCTTATTTCTTTGTGCCTTTATTAGTAAATCAAATTCATTGACTATTCCGTTGACCATTATGGAGAACGCGAATCCACCAAGTCCGACACTAGAGTTTTACCAGAAAAAATATAATTACACTAGTTTGGATATTACAAGATGGAGGAACGAAATGAGGAGGACAGGATCTTATATTGATTTTATTGAGTACCTTGAGAAAAGAGGCCAAGTGCATAATGCTTTTAAAGAATTCACCTTAGGAGCTCCATCAACCCCTCAAAATGCCTCACTTAGTGAAACCTATGCACCATATGAGCCTTCACCTAGGATAGTTTCGTATGAGCCACCTAGCTGCATGTCATGGTTAGGCCCTACCATAATACAGGATGAACACATAGGTGGCCATGATGTGATGAAGGATGTAGTCGAACATGATCACATTGATAAAAAAGACCTAGGTTTTATGATCGATGATGATGAATCTCAAGAAACAGATGATGAATCTTTTGGGCAATTTGTATATAGCAGTCAGAGTACTGAGGATGATCCTTATGATTCAGATATAGAAGTTGAGATGCCTAGAGAAGCACGTGAGATACTTGGGAAAATGTTAGGGCTGGATTATGATAAAACACATGTTGAGGATATAGGTGATCTTGACACAAGGAATGATGAAGTAAATAACATAAGCTCACCAAGTACCCCATAAGTCCTACCATCATTTGAGGCACACACACCGCCCGTGACTTGTCAAAAAGAAGTAGAGGAGACTATAGGAACCCCAATAGAGGTAGAACCTTTGAACCAAACACAACTAGAGGATATAGGTTTGAATACTCATAATGATAACCTTACTCTTAGTTCTAGGGAAGTTCCTAGTTTTGATGAACCGGAGCCTCAACCAAAGCCATTACCTAATCTTCTATCCTTAGATGTGAATTTAGGAATTGAAAAAGGTCCCGATCAACCCATCAAACCATATAGTCCAGGTAGTCTTGGGATAAAGGTAGTAGACTCTAAGCCTTGTAGAGAGGAAGCTGACGTACGAGTGGAAAATGACCTTACATGCTTACATCACCCATTTTTGATTGATCACAAGAAACATTATGGGTTTAAACCGGGTTTATTAGGTCAATATGGGTCCCCAACTAGTAGTCTCTTGAAGTTGATAGAAAATGATCCCGTTCTAGGAGAAAATTTTAATCCACCCATTAACCCGATTGAATTTGGTAAGGTTATGATGATAGGAGCACAACCCTTTGAGTATATAATTCATTCACCACTCTTTTCTCACGTGGCATACTTCCACTGAGATGGTGTGTATCGCTACTATCACCCGCACTTCACCCTAAGTGTAGGGAAAACCTTACCTTTATCCGTGAAATAAGGGTAGAGTCAGGCTCATGACTCGAACAAAAATAAGCGCTTCTTGGGAGGCAACCCATGTTTTGTGTGATTTTGTTTGTTTGTTTGTTATTTGCTTCCGTATGCATGCTTAATTTTTATTGTTGGTAGATCATGTTTCTAAACTAAATAGTGGAAATATTTTACTTTGTTGTTTTGGCCTAGTCTTAACTCCACCTAAAAGTATTTTTGCAAAAGATAAGTGTAAGGGGAAACCCCAAATATGTTTTCAAGAAACAAACCGATCATGATTCTCCACAATATTAAATGAACATGTATATTCGTATTTGTTAGAGTCAAATGCTTGTATTGAGTCATAATGAAGTTTTGCAGGATTTTCCAGGAAGTAAGACCAAGTTTTTCCAGAAATTTTCCGGAAACTTAACATAAGAATTTCTGCAGGTCCATTCTGACGGCGTCAGAGTTTTACTCTTGACGGCGTCAGGAGTTAAAATCTGGAAATTTTACCGGTTTTGTTTTTCTAACGGAGTCTTATGGTTTTTGTGAATTATTAAGTTTTATAATCTCCAGGAGATCTGCAAACTTCATTCCACAAGCATTATATCTTATCTTGTTTTCTAGGAGTTAGAAACTTATATAGGATGCCGCCGATTTTACGCGAGGTTGTCTTGTCTACTTTTTCAGGTTTTACAGGTTATGTATGACAAGGAGATGATTTATATTCTGGAAGGGAAGCTTTGATTGTTCATTTTCTTGGAGGAAGATTTAACATGGCCATCCTATTATCCATACCGAGCGAATCAGGGGAGTATTTGATTTCATTCTCTTTACTTTTTCACTTTTACATTCTTTACTTGAACATTGGGGACAATGTTCATCTTAAATGTAAAGGGAGGGTAAAAAGATGATACCTTACATATGCACTTTCGCTTGAGTTTGCTTTGTTTAATGGTAGATGTGTAATAAAACTATGAGAAATACTTGTTAGTGTAATTTTAGCGCCAAATTTAAATTTTTTTTACAACATTTAGGAGTGAAACTTTAGCCATAGCAAGCGTCTCATGGATAGGAGATTGTATGACTAGCACATAACCATATACTCAGAAAAATTTTCCACCCAAATATGTGAGGTTCGCCTTTAGATTTGATAGGAAAAGCATTTACTATTAGTGCTTATGAGTGTACCGGTAGCATTTAGATTCTAGAACTTGCGTTAGTGATGCATCCCGAGACTGCTAGTGAGACTACATTCGTGTGGTAGGATTTACTACATGATAAGAGGCATTAGGATCACCCTTGTGTTAAACCCGTATCATAATTACTTGACCATTTAAGTCATATTACTTGGCTAGTTAAGTCAACTAATTTTTCCCACACCCTTAGCGTTGTACTCATTTTTAGTACACGAAACCCCTAGTACAACCCTCCGAGCCTATCTTTTCGTTTCTAACTTTAAGCATTTTACTTAAAGGAAGAATTTGTTACACCCCACTTAAATGTACAACCTAATCGCCTTAGCCTTCCGTGTATGCGCTCATTTTTAGTGCATTATTGTTATTTGTTAAACCCTAAGTTAACTTTCTAATTGATTACATGGTTGCTAAGTCGAGTCATATCCTTGTACATATTATTTTGGGACGATTGGGACTCATGGGTAAGTACTTATTTTATGGAGTAATGGGGAAGAACATCATTTATTACCCCCATATGTACGTTAATCTTAAAAGTGCTCTAAGTGTTTTGATTTTCTTAATTCGAGTCATTAGATTAGTTTATTGTAAAGTATGTAAAGATTCAAGTGTAAGGGGAATTCTCATCCCCTATGATGCATTATTTTGGATGGTAGGGTAAGAGTGTATGCAAAAAAAAATAAAAAAATAAATAAATAAATAAATAAAAAAATCGAAAAAATCAAGAAAAAGAAAAGAAAAGAAAAAAAAAACAAAAAAAGAAAAAAAAAACATACGGACTACCTTCCCTTTTTATTCTATGTTCATTTTATGTTTTTGTTATTTTTCATTTATTATCTTAAGTCGAGTCTAGTCTTGGCTTAGCAACGCCATATTGTACATGTAATTAACCAAGATTGTTAACTCGCCACCAGTAAAACTTCCTTTATCCAACAAAACAGTGTATTTCATATCCCTACACCTAACGTTACAACCCTTTAAAAGTCTTCTATGATAGTTTATCCTAGGTGCTTACGCCATGTGGTGGAGGTTTGATCCTTTCCCAAGCCTATGGTAATCTATTTTGCTATGACAGGTAGTGAGAGATATCTTCCGTTTCCATATTGTAATTTATACTTTATTACACCCGAGAGATGTGAGTATCTAAACACTATTTGTGAGGTGCTTGTATATGACCTCCGTGCTTGTCTATTGGTCTTTAGTGGAACGATTATTTATTGTAATTACTTTTATATTAGTGTTAAATGACCCTTAACTTGTCTTTTGAGTAGAATAAAAGCGCATTTGCTTGAGGACAAGCAAATCTCAAGTGTAAGGGTATATGATGAGGCGAAAAATGATCCGTTTTTAGGGGGTCATTTAAGCCCGAATCCGACTTTATTTGATCAAATATTGCCCTAAATCGTTCCTTTTGTGATTTTAGGTACTTTGGGAGAGAAATCTGGAAAAGGAAGCAATTCGGACGTTTTTGGAGCATAAAAGTGAAGAAAACGCCAAAGTCTTAATTTTCCATGCTGGGAACAGTAGGTGACGGCGTCAAGAGCAAAACCTTGACGGCGTCAAGAGCAAATTTCATGAAAATCCATGACGATCCAGAGAAGATTTGACGGCGTCACGTAGGAAGGGCGTCAAGAGTAAAAGAGTCATGACGGCCTGGAAACATATAAGTCTTGACGGCATCAGAAGTAGATCTAGGCAGTCCGAGAAGAGTTTTGGCGGCGAGGTGATGGCGTCACATGTTTCTTCTTGACGCCGTCAAACCCATTTTTCTATATATAGTTTTCTAATTTTTCACATTTAAAGAGAAGTTTTGGAGAAACCCTAAGTACGATTTTGGTGCAACTTTTACAGGTTTTTCAAGGGTTCCAAACCCTTGATACCTTGCATTGTAATTGAGATAAGTGTTCTTCTAATTCAATCAATATGTCTATGTGTTGGTTGTCTATATCTTGTTCTTGTCTCAATTCCATTATGCTAGGCTAGATCTCTTTTGTGTTTGCTTAGATCTAATGAAACCTAGATATTGATTATGTGTTGATTACTTGTTTATTCTTGTCTTGGATGAATGATTTATATGTTAGGCTTAAGAAAACTGGCAGATCTCCAAATGGTAACATGCTTGAACGTCTTAAGAAACATGAACCGAGGCGTACTAGGTCTTTATTGGTTGTATTTAATGCATGAGCCACTGTTTACAATCCCTATAGTTGTGCTGGGCATGGTGTAGGAGGAGATAAGAGCTCATAGAATTAGGGAGTTATGTATGCCACCCCATGAATGGTATTAAGGAATACGATCCGTCATCCATACAATTATAACAAGTAATTAACGTGTAAAAGATATCTAGGGAGTAGTGAAATCTAAGTAAACACATTTTCTCCAATTACTGCTCACAACTTTAGTATAATTTAGCTTATTTTCATTTTTAGTATTTTATTTTTGATTGCATCTTAGTTTTGGGTTAGTTGAATAGCAACTAATTCCGCCCACTCTTCCAAAACCCGAGATTTTTACTTGCTTTCTAAAAAATATAAAAACACAAAAATAATCATCCCTCACCTTTAGAACTAGTATTTAGGCTTTCTAATCCTAGCGACACTATTCCTAAGCTGAACGATCTATCCCCCGGTATTTGTCACTATACTATACTACAACGATCAGGTACACTGCCTGGTGGGGGTTGTAAGCTTCTCGAGATCCCTCGAGAGGTAAAGCCTGTTGCGATTCCCACGCATCAGACCTCCATACTTTTCCCGATCATGTCGGAAAAAATGGCCATCATACATCTTTGAAACGTGCCCGGAGCATTACATAAGCTAAATGACATACGTTTATATGCGAAAGTTCCATAGGGGCAAGTAAAAGTGGTCTTTTCTTGGTCTTGCGGGTCAATGGGAATCTGAAAGTAACCCGAGAAACCTTCGAGGAAGCAATAGTACTCATTCCCTGCTAATCTCTCGAGCATCTGATCCATAAAGGGCAGAGGAAAATGATCCTTACGGGTGGCGTCATTTAACTTATGATAGTCAATGCAGACGCGCCAACCCGTAACCAAACGAGTTGGAATTAACTCATTCTCCTCGTTTGTGACAACAGTAATGCCACCCTTTTTTGGAACACAATGAATTGGGCTGACCCAAGGACTGTCCGAGATAGGGTAAATCAATCCGGCATCAAGAAGTTTTAAAACCTCTTGTTTGATAACCTCGTGAATTTTTGGATTCACCCTTCTTTGATGTTGGACCGCAGGTTTGAAGTCATCCTCCATTAATATCTTGTGAGTACAAAACTCAGGGTCGATGCCCTTGATGTCGGAGAGACGCCAAGCAATTGCTCATTTATGAGACTTCAAAACCTTTATAAGAGCAGCCTTTTCCTCAACACTTAAGTCTTTAGCAATTATGACGGGTAATTTATCATCACCCTCCAGAAATGCATATTCAAGATGAGGCGGCAAGTCCTTAAGTTCAACCGCGGGAAAGTCATCAATTTTCTCAACATTTTTGACTTCCTCCTTATGAAGTGTTTATGGTAGAATAGGAAGAGGATAGGGATCTTCGTTTAATAACTTTTCAAGAATGAGAACATCCCCCTCGGGGTCAATCTCTTGGTTATCGATTCCATCGGGAATCGAATCACTTTTAAGAAAGGCCTCAATTTCTTCTAAGATGAAGTCACTTCCCTCAAACGGAGTGAGGGAAGGAGAAGAATTGGCAATAATGGGGTGAGAAGATGGAGTGAAGTTTTCACTCGGAGAATCATCGACAAAACCTAGAACCTCTTGAGCGTACTCCTCAGATGCAACATCAATGACATCAATTCGGTTAACCGTTTCGGCGTCATAATTAGAGGAGTACCTTGAAGTTTGATCGAGGTTAAACGTTACTGCTTCATTACCAACACGAAGAGTTATTTCCTCTTCGTGCACATCAATTAACGCACGACCCGTCCTTAAGAATCCTCTCCCAAGAATGAGAGGAACTCGTGGGTCAGCATCGAAATCCACAACCACAAAATCTACCGGAAAGTGGAAGTTTCCCACTTTCACAAATACATCCTCGGCAATGCCGAGGGGACGAGATGTTGAGCGGTCTGCCAGCTCGAGAGTCATGCAGGTGGTTGTGAGTTCTGGAAGAGAGAGCTTTTTCCATATTGAATAAGGCATCAAGTTGATGCTCGCACCTAGATCGGCCAGGGCGAAGCACTCAACCATTCCGGGAAAAACACATGGAATGAGAAATTTTCCCGGATCTCCTAGCTTCCTGGGAAGCTTTTTCAGAAGAACTGCAGAGCAGTTTTCATTGAGTGGAGTTCGAGCCATTTCGAATAGTTTCTCTTTATTGTTCAACAGATTTTTGATTGTCGATGCGAATTTAGGCATCAACAAGAGAGCATCCGCGAAACTGATATCAAAATGAATATCTCGGAAGATTTGAAAAAACTTTTCCATTTGATGATTTGCTTTTTCGCGGAGCTTTTGGTCTTGTAACCTAGATGGATATGGTAGTGAAGGTTTGGAGTTAGGGTTCTCTCCAGGAGTTGTTGATGGTTCAAATACAACTCCCGGTTTTGGTACAATTCCTGGTTTTGGTACAATTTTTGGTACAACCTGAGGGTGGACGTGTGCGGTACTTCGTGGGCTAGTAGATTGCACCTTGTCCGTGGTTGCCTCAGGCTCAATTTCCACTTCCTCGGAATAAAGAGGAGGAGGAATAGGAGGAAGTGGCGGCTCTTCATAAGCTTTACCATTGCGTGTAGTAATAGCTTTGAGCGCACCCTTGGGGTTGACAACTGTATTAGCCGGGAGACCTCCTGATGTAGAGGGTGGAGTGAGATGACTCATAATACTGGCAAACATATTCTCAATCTTGTTTTGAGATTGATCAATTTTGTTGTTTGTTGCCATCAACTCACTCTTCAGCTCATGACCCTGTTTGGCTATTGATGATTGGAAATCATTCTTCAAATTTGAGATTTGATTTTGCATTGCCCTCATTTTGGTCTCATTAACCTTGATGTAGTTATTGAGCTCATTTGGGAGGGATTCTTGATAATTTGGAGCTGAATACCCTTGGTTACCCCTTTGGGGTGGGTACTGATTGACAGGGTCAGGATTTTGATGTTGCATATTAGGCCCCCTTGGTGGATTAGGATTAAACCTATTTGGATTTTGAGGTGGAGGAAACCCGGGTAGTCCACCCTGGTTGCTAGCCCGGTAATTTGGTTCCACTTGAGGACGGTATTGGTTACCTCCTTGGTTGGAATTGCCGGCTATTGCATTTACTTCGAATGGATTGCCTTCGGTGGCAGTGCAATTATAATATGAGTGTGGACCACCACATATGACACAAACTTCTATCTTTTTTATTTCAGCTTGTGGGGAAGAATAAGGAGACGAATTTTTCTTGCTTTTGGTGAGAACCAATGCATGGATTACTTCCGTGAGTTTGTCAAGTCTAGCATCGGTGCTAGACTGAGCCACGGGCGATGAGGTAGAAGGAACAACATTCCCTTGGGAAACAACCGGTTTGCTTTGTGGAATGCGGACCTTAGATTTATTCTCAATGATCGCTAAAGCATCCTTTGTGGTACGATTCAAGAAATTACCTCCAGCGGAGGCATTTAGAGAGTCTTGATCGGATTGGCTTACACCATTGTAGAAAGTATCAAGTTGCATGAGATCGGAGAACCCGTGGTGAGGACATTTTTGGAGCAATTCCTTGTAACGATCCCATGCCTCACTAAAGGATTCATCAAATTTTTGCGTGAATTTCATGATCTCATTCTTAAGACTCGTGGTTTTGGAAGGAGGAAAGAATTCATTTACGAACTTCTTATTCAAATCTTCCCACGTTTCAATTGATCGAGGGGGTTGTTTATCAAGCCAAATCCGGGCAGCCCCATAGATAGAAAAAGGGAAGAGAAGAAGTTTGATTGCCTCTTCAGGGACATTTTTGCATTTGATGGTGGATGTGATTTTATTAAACCATCGAATGTGATCTTGAGGATCGTCCCTTTCAAAACCGTAGAATTGACGTGAGATGGCCAGGTTTATCAACCCGGTTTTAAGCTCAAAATTATCGGCCACGATTGCCGGAACAACGATAGCATCTCTGTAACCCTCGACGGGTGCTTGGAGAAGCTCATTCATAGTGGGGTCAGCCGCCATGATGATAGCTGAAGGTGCAACAGTTCGGATCTCAGACCCGACTGTTGGTGCAGAACGTCTACGAGGTCTTCGAGGTTTCGGGACAAGCTCACGTAATGGGCTAGTGGACCTTGAAGAACGAGTGCGCATGCACTATGGATAAAAACTTTTTGGACAATATTTTTGTTATCGTCCCGTAATCTAAAATCGTTTCTCTTTAAGAATCACCTTAAAGGAAAACCGAATCAGAAAACGTTACGATATGTTTTGTTGTTTTTTAATTTTTTTGGTGTTCTAACACTTTAGGAAAAGTGTCAATGACTTTTTTATGTGTTTTGATTTTGAAAATATACACAAGTGGTGGTATTTGTACAGTGAGTGAGGTGAGATAACACTAATCTCGAAAGACGCTGCAGAAACGCGCACACCTCCCCGGCAGCGGCGCCAAAAATTGATTGATGCTAAACCACCAACTTATATTGACCAAGGAATGGTCAACAAAGTCAAATAGCCTAGATCAATGCTCCGGGTAATATAAGGTATCACCGGGTCGTTAAATCCCGTTGAGGTGTGAATTGTAACTTTAGCGTGCTTTGTGATCGGGTGTTTATTCACAGAAAGGTTTTGTTGTGAGAATTATTTGAAGATTATTAACAGAAATAGCTTAGGAAAGCTATGTGAATGATTACGGGAATTGAGATTCAGAAGGAATCACTTAAAACTTAAAAACCGTACGTTTGCCGAAAACGCGAACAAACATACGAAGAATAAAAGTGAACGAAGTGATCTGAGAAGGCTACTGGTATGAAAATTAACTTTTTACAAATCTAATGATGAGAGAAATTTTTTGGAAATTTAAAATTAATTTTTACACTAATTTTATAATTACTATTAATTAAATACTAATTTTCTAATTATTTTTAATTAACTAAATTAACCTAAATTATAAATAAATATGAAATTAATTTAGAAAAATAAAAATTAAACTTAGAAAAATCTAAAATACCATAAAACTAATTTTAGAAATGAAAATGTATTTTTAAGACTATTTAATTAATTATTACTAATTATTAACTAATTATTAATTACTTTTTAATTATTTAAATTATCCTAAATTCTAATTAATTATTAAAATACACTAGGAAAGTGAAAATAAAATTTGGAAAAGTCACAAATAACTAAAAACTAATTTTAAAATTTAATTTATATTTTTCTGATTTTCTAATTAATTATTATTAATTATTAACTATTTAATAATTACAAAAAACTATTTTTAATTAAGAAAAATACTAAATGATGCAAAAAAAATATGAAAAAATTACAGAAATTATTTTTACACACCAGAAGCCTAGGAAAATTATAAAAATGGAAATTGCTTATTAATAAGCCAATTGGCTTAAATAGAAGCTATCACTTCTATTAAGTTGGGCTTATTTGAGATTTTCTTTTTCCAAACTGCTTATTATAAGTTTATAAGGAACTTTTATGAAGTGGGTTTGACTGTGGTCAAGTAAATAAGCACTTCAAGTGCTTATTCCTATGACAGTTGACTTTCTTTGACCAAGAGTGGAAATAAGCTCAAATGAGCTAATGTGGGGTCCACTTTGGTGAAAACTGATACAAATAAGTACAATGAGCAAGTATAAACAGATATCACATAAATAAGCTGATTAGATAAGCTAAAACACCACAATAAGCTGTTTGCTTATTTGGTTCTGAGACAGACTGGGGACAAACTTATGAGGCCAAACAAAGTGGGGTCCACAGGTCTTGAGGTCAAGTAAATGGTCAATACTACTTCCCTGGTAGGAGAGGGTTGTATGGAACCAAAATGGAGGTGTGGGACCCACTGGGTTAGCCACAAACTACCACCAAAGGTGGTGGGTGAGCTGGGGTCTGCTGAGACAGGGCAACTACCTTGCCCTGCAGGTCAGTTCCAAGGGCAAATTAGTCCATTTAAAAAAATCATAAAAATATAAAAATTGTGATAATCAAAGGTTCTACTGATAGACTAATCACACAACAATTTTCAGACCTTGAATCACAACACAAAAATCTATAAAAATCTTGCCATTTTTGCAAAAATCTGAGATTGAATTATTTGACTTTTTAGTAAAACTTGAGTTTTGACTTTTATGAACTTGGATTGCTGATTTAATGATCAAATATGTTATGTTATGGTATATTATGACCAAATTAAGCTAAAACTCAAACTTATGAATGGATGTGATGGTTTTTGGATTCAACTGTCACCACAGTTAAATGTGGTGATGCTTCTCTTGTGATTTTGACTTTTTGCTTAAAAAGATACAAATGTAATGCTCTGACTGAGGTAACTAGAACCTAAGAATGATGTTTCAACAGGTCTTAACCACTGAAAAGCTCAAATGCACAGATGGATACCCAAATCCAAACACCCCCTTAAATCTGATTTTAACAAGTTTATGAAGCAATTGAACAATTTAATCCATGGAACTGAGATATTAGCTACTACTAATCACATATAACCACAAATGAACAAGATTAAACACAATTAATTACTACAACTGCAAATTACACTATTATCCAAATTTATTCTAAAAACTGAAAATACAAAACCAAATACAATAAACCTTCAACCAAGTCTTAACCAAGGTATCTTGGAATTGCTACAAGCTCCAGCTTATTCAAGGAATAAGCTGGTAATGTCCATCTTGCTTATCCATTTCAAGCAACTTCCAAAAAGCTTCCAAGTCTAATGCCAAGGTAATTTCCTATGATCTTGATATTCTAATTTTATTTTCTCTTTTCTTTTATATATTTAGAACCTAAGTGAGTTTCTGAAACAGGATTGCAATGATGATAAGCTTAAACAAACTTTAGTTAAAAATTGAAAATTGAGGTTGAAACTAAAATGCAAACAATAACTTTTCAAATAGAAACTGAGACTTTTATATTAAAAACAAGAAGTAAATTACAAAATTGAAACTACTTTAATTAAGTTAAGACATGCCATCAAAGGCTTACAAGAGCTTAATATATATACAAGCTACAAACTACGTCCATAAACTTCCACATGGCTTCCACTTGAAATCTGAGAGTCCCAATAGCTTTAGCTTTGACCTTTGACCATATCCTCACCATCCAATTGCATTATGATCAATCACAGCCCTAGATTGCTTTTTCCCGCCAAATGTGAAACGGCCAAATTATAGTGGGACGGGTGAGAGTTGTTGTGGCTAATTTATTGTGGTGGGTTAAGTTGGTGTGGACATTAATTGTGGGGGTGGCTGAGGTGAAAAAGGTGAGGAGGGGGGGGGGAAAGTTTTCCTGGTTTCACGCTGGGGTGTTGGGGGGAAGAAGGTGGTCAAAGGGTCGTTTTGACTCTTGTTGACCGTTTGACCCTACCATGGCTTTTTATTATTTTGGACTTGGGCTGGGTAAGTGGGCTTTGGGGGATCATGGACCAGGGGTGGGTTTGGATTAGGATTAATAGTTTGGTTTTGGGTTAAGATATTAAAAAGGGTCCGGTTGGTACTAGTTATCACAAGGACCATTTTTGCAACTTTTCCAAACCCACGGGACTAAAAGTGTAATTTTTCCAATTGCTTCCAAGGACCAAATATGATATAATTCCAAAGTCCAAAAACCATTTTTTCCATTTTCCAAATTTCAAAATTTCCCAGGGACTTGTTTTGCTATTTTTGGATTTTCAGGGACCAAACTTGTAATTTTGGAAAACTTATTACCCAAGTGTAATATTTTGTGAAATTTGACTTTCAAAACCTTGGGTTGACTTTTCCTTTCAAAATAAATGCTTAGGGACTAAATTTGACAAGTTTTGAAACTTGGGGGACTGAAACTGCCAATATTGCAAACTTTGTACGTTTTTCCTTTGTTTTTGCACATTTTGCAATTAAAACACATAAAATACAATCCCTGGGATAATTTAAGTATTTTAATATCTTTTTGATTGTTTTTGTATGTTTTGGCAGTTTAAATACGTGAAAAACGATGAGTGTTTGAGCACTCATCAATCCCTCACACTAAACTATTGCTAGTCCCTAGCAATCTTTTAAGAAAACTTGATGGATTTTAAACTCTTTACCAAAAGCCATCTCTTCTGGAGTAGCCAGGTGTAAGAACTGTGGCACACCTGATAACAGTGTGATTTTGAGCAAACCACCAGCTTTCAACGGATTTGTTTAGTCTTTACCAAGAGCCGTTTGCTCATGGACTAGCCAGCATCTTGATGGACCTAGTCAACATCTTGGTGAGCTGATTACCAAATATGGGTTTTCCACTGCCTTTACCACAAGCCATAATCTTGCGGGCTAGCCAACTCATTCACTTTATGGGATATGGGGAGTTGAGGAACCATACAATTTTGGGCAAATTGCAAGCCGCCAACGGATTTGAGTTATCTTTACCAAGAGCTGTTTGCTCCTGGATTAGCCAATCCCTTTGTCGGTTAGACCTGGCGGACTGATTACCACAAAAATTTTGAAATAAAGTGAAAAATTTTTGAAAATTTTGGCCAAAAACGGGGGTATTTAGAAGATATTTTGATAAAATTCGCTAGAATGCCAAAAATTGATTGATGCTAAACCACCAACTTATATTGACCAAGGAATGGTCAACAAAGTCAAATAGCCTAGATCAATACTCCGGGTAATATAAGGTATCACCGGGTCGTTAAATCCCGTTGAGGTGTGAATTGTAACTTTAGCGTGCTTTGTGATCGGGTGTTTATTCACAGAAAGGTTTTGTTGTGAGAATTATTTGAAGATTATTAACAGAAATAGCTTAGGAAAGCTATGTGAATGATTACGGGAATTGAGATTCAGAAGGAATCACTTAAAACTTAAAAACCGTACGTTTGCCGAAAACGCGAACAAACGTACGAAGAATAAAAGTGAACGAAGTGATCTGAGAAGGCTACTGGTATGAAAATTAACTTTTTACAAACCTAATGATGAGTGAAGTTTTTTGGAAATTTAAAATTAATTTTTACACTAATTTTATAATTACTATTAATTAAATACTAATTTTCTAATTATTTTTAATTAACTAAATTAACCTAAATTATAAATAAATATGAAATTAATTTAGAAAAATAAAAATTAAACTTAGAAAAATCTAAAATACTATAAAACTAATTTTAGAAATGAAAATGTATTTTTAAGACTATTTAATTAATTATTACTAATTATTAACTAATTATTAATTACTTTTTAATTATTTAAATTATCCTAAATTCTAATTGATTATTAAAATACACTAGGAAAGTGAAAATAAAATTTGGAAAAGTCACAAATAACTAAAAACTAATTTTAAAATTTAATTTATATTTTTCTGATTTTCTAATTAATTATTATTAATTATTAACTATTTAATAATTACTAAAAATTAATTTTAAATTAAGAAAAATACTAAATGATGCAAGAAAAATCTGAAAAAATTACAGAAATTATTTTTACACACCAGAAGCCTAGGAAAATTATAAAAATGGAAATTGCTTATTAATAAGCTGAAGAATAAGCCAATTGGCTTAAATAGAAGCTATCACTTCTATTAAGTTGGACTTATTTGAGATTTTCTTTTTCCAAACTGCTTATTATAAGTTTATAAGGAACTTTTATGAAGTGGGTTTGACTGTGGTCAAGGAAATAAGCACTTCAAGTGCTTATTCCTATGACAGTTGACTTTCTTTGACCAAGAGTGGAAATAAGCTCAAATGAGCTAATGTGGGGTCCACTTTGGTGAAAACTGATACAAATAAGTACAATGAGCAAGTATAAACAGATATCACACAAATAAGCTGATTAGATAAGCTAAAACACCACAATAAGTTGTTTGCTTATTTGGTTCTGAGACAGACTGGGGACAAACTTATGAGGCCAAACAAAGTGGGGTCCACAGGTCTTGAGGTCAAGTAAATGGTCAATACTACTTCCCTGGTAGGAGGGGGTTGTATGGAACCAAAATGGAGGTGTGGGACCCACTGGGTTAGCCACAAACTACCACCAAAGGTGGTGGGTGAGCTGGGGTCTGCTGAGACAGGGCAACTACCTTGCCCTGCAGGTCAGTTCCAAGGGCAAATTAGTCCATTTAAAAAATCACAAAAATATAAAAATTGTGATAATCAAAGGTTCTACTGATAGACTAATCACACAACAATTTTCAGACCTTGAATCACAACACAAAAATCTATAAAAATCTTTCCATTTTTTCAAAAATCTGAGATTGAACTATTTGACTTTTTAGTAAAACTTGAGTTTTGACTTTTATGAACTTGGATTGCTGATTTAATGATCAAATATGTTATGTTATGGTATATTATGCCCAAATTAAGCTAAAACACAAACTTATGAATGGACGTGATGGTTTTTGGATTCAACTGTCACCACAGTTAAATGTGGTGATGCTTCTCTTGTGATTTTGACTTTTTGCTTAAAAAGATACAAATGTAATGCTCTGACTGAGGTAACTAGAACCTAAGAATGATGTTTCAACAGGTCTTAACCACTGAAAAGCTCAAATGCACAGATGGATACCCAAATCCAAACACCCCCTTAAAACTGATTTTAACAAGTTTATGAAGCAATTGAACAATTTAATCCATGGAACTGAGATATTAGCTACTACTAATCACATATAACTACAAATGAAGAAGATTAAACACAATTAATTACTACAACTGCAAATTACATTATTATCCAAATTTATTCTAAAAACTGAAAATACAAAACCAAATACAATAAACCTTCAACCAAGGCTTAACCAAGGTATCTTGGAAATGCTACAAGCTCCAGCTTTTTCAAGGAATAAGCTGGTAATGTCCATCTTGCTTATCCATTTCAAGCAACTTCCAAAAAGCTTCCAAGTCTAATGCCAAGGTAATTTCCTATGATCTTGATATTCTGATTTTATTTTCTCTTTTCTTTTATATATTTAGAACCTAAGTGAGTTTCTGAAACAGGATTGCAATGATGATAAGCTTAAACAAACTTTAGTTAAAAATTGAAAATTGAGGTTGAAACTAAAATGCAAACAATAACTTTTCAAATAGAAACTGAGACTTTTATATTAAAAACAAGAAGTAAATTACAATATTGAAACTACTCTAATTAAGTTAAGACATGCCATCAAAGGCTTACAAGAGCTTAATATATATACGAGCTACAAACTACGTCCATAAGCTTCCACATGGCTTCCACTTGAAATCTGAGAGTCCCAATAGCTTTATCTTTGACCTCTGACCAAATCCTCACCATCCAATTGCATTATGATCAATCACAGCCCTAGATTGCTTTTTCCCGCCAAATGTGAAACGACCAAATTATAGTGGGACGGGTGAGAGTTGTTGTGGCTAATTTATTGTGGTGGGTTAAGTTGGTGTGGACATTAATTATGGGGGTGGCTGAGGTGAAAAAGGTGAGGAGGGAGGGGGGGAAGTTTTCCTGGTTTCACGCTGGGGTGTTGGGGGGAAGAAGGTGGTCAAAGGGTCATTTTGACCCTTGTTGACCGTTTGACCCTGCCATGGATTTTTATTATTTTGGACTTGGGCTGGGTAAGTGGGCTTTGGGGGATCATGGACCAGGGGTGGGTTTGGATTAGGATTAATAGTTTGGTTTTGGGTTAAGATATTAAAAAGGGTCCGGTTGGTACTAGTTATCACAAGGACCATTTTTGCAACTTTTCCAAACCCACGGGACTAAAAGTGTAATTTTTCCAATTGCTTCCAAGGACCAAATATGATATAATTCCAAAGTCCAAAAACCATTTTTTCCATTTTCCAAATTTCAAAATTTCCCAGGGACTTGTTTTGCCATTTTTGGATTTTCAGGGACCAAACTTGTAATTTTAGAAAACTTATTACCCAAGTGTAATATTTTGTGAAATTTGACTTTCAAAACCTTGGGTTGACTTTTCCTTTCAAAATAAATGCATAGGGACTAAATTTGACAAGTTTTGAAACTTGGGGGACTGAAACTGCCAATATTGCAAACTTTGTACGTTTTTCCTTTGTTTTTGCACATTTTGCATTTAAAACACATAAAACACAATCCCTAGGATAATTTAAGTATTCTAATATCTTTTTGATTGTTTTTGTATATTTTGGCAGTTTAAATACGTCAAAAACGATGAGTGTTTGAGCACTCATCAGTTAGTATATGGTATAAACAAACCCACGTGTGTGGGTATACCGAAACCCACATGTTGATACCAAACATTATTTTTCATTTCTATATCCATACCATCATTCTCATATCCTCATACCAAACGAACCCTTAAAATGAGAAGAAAGGGTATATTTTTAAACACACGGGGTTAGATAATATGGGTGAGCATGAGACGTTTTTTTCACATTATAGAATACTGGTACTTTGAAATAAAATTTTTAGGTGAATCATGAATTTTAGTTTATTATGTTCTTTTTGATAATTTAAATTTACAGATATCAAGAATTTCATTTATCTCGTGCCCGTTCGGGCTCGAGCCGTTTTAGCCCGTTGCCCGTTCGAACTTGAATATTTGTATAACGTGTTTTATTATTTGTATTAGAGATATTTAATAGTTGTGTTTGAGTTGGTTGTATAATATGCTTGATAATTTGTATTTTTTATGTAAGGGTGTTTTAATAACTGCATAAATTGTATTTATTAACCAGTTAATTAATTGATTACATTAAATATCTTGATCACATCAATTGTGTTTTAATTATGTGCAAACTATTGAATCTTACTATAATAAGCAATGCTGAATTTTAAGAGTTTCTAATTTATTAGGTCTTTGTGCATTGTAAGATAGTATGATATGATGCGTAGATTAAATAGCAGGTTGATAGAGAGGGATAGCATGGTACCTGCGCAAAGCAGCGACGATATTAAATATGCAGTTTTTGTTGTATCTTGACCTTTAAGTGGTATGCAATGATAGTCGATATTTGAAGGTTTACCGGTTTAATAGTTCTACAAGAGTAAACGTATGTTTAAATTTCCGTAAAATATATTAATACAAATATTGATATTCATAATTATATTCATTTGAACTTAGTAACATTTGAATGCTTATGATAAAATTACAACTATAAGTTTGTATTATATTATAAGTTTGTATTATCCATTTTAAGACTAAAAGTTAACGTATATTAGTATACGTTATAATGCAATTAGTGTAGTATAGAATTTAATTATATGAATTATACTAAATAGTAAGACTTGTAAGCTTAAAAAATTAAGACTTCAATTTATAAAAATCCTAAATGCATTATAAATTGCTATAGATATAGATGATAGATTATAGATATGCTAGTTTTCTGAATTTGTTTGGCTTACTGTCAAGAGCTAGAATTAGAGCTGGCATATCGTGTCTGACACAACACGATAAGACACACGAACACGATAAGACACGAACACGAATGACCAAACACGAACATGACACGATAAAAATTCGTGTCACTTTTTTTGAACACGACACGAAAATTAACATGTTACACGATAAGGAACCTGTTAAGGGACCTGTTAGCCTAGCTTATCTCTTATACAGTCCTGATTCTATATCTCTTATACAGATTTAAAATATCCAGTATCCCAACTCAGTCAAATCTAAGAAATATCCAGTATCCCAACTCAGTCAAATCTCATATCCAAATAACTCCACTTGAATATAAATGATAAAAGAAAAAGAAAAATAAGATCTCAGGTTTGTAATTACAAGTTACACGATCTTATAGATCCACAATGAAACCTATCACTGATCTTTACAAACAAATGAAAAGAAAAACCTATCCGAGACCTCCTTTGAGAGATCTTGCTGTGAGTTATAAGGTTGGATTAATGGTGTTTTTGCTGCGATTTCAGGAGGTATAAGGATGATTTGATTCTCTGTAGTTCATGAAGCGTTTGTGTTTGAGTGATCCGGTTATGATGATGATGATACTGATGAATCTGAGATGAGATGATCGGTTTTGATAGATGAAGATGAAGATGAGATGAGATCGTGTTTGGAGAGAGTATTTAGGAGGGGGCGGATTTATCACTAAGTTTGTTTTAGGGTTTGAATAAGGATAACAGGTTATATTTCTTAGATGTTGGGCTTTGGATTAGCATTTGATGTTGGGCTAATGTTGGGCTGGTGTTTGGTTGTTAAATTCGTGTCTTAACAGGTCCGACCTCTTAAGACACGAAACTTGTTAATTTTATTCGTGTCTTAACAGGTCCGGACCTGTTAAGACACAAAACCTGTTAAGACCTGACACGAAACCAGTTAAGAACTAGTCGTGTCATGTCATGTTAACAGGTCCGTGTCCGAAATTGCCAGCTCTAGCTAGAATCTTTTAAAAAGAAATAATCCGTAAGAAGTTGAACAGGGAAGAGAGGCGACATGTGTCTACGATAAACCAACCAAAAGTAAATCTTTTAATAGAGAATTTTATTTTATGATTATATCAATAATTGTTTAAGACCAAATGATCAATAATTAACACCCAATCTATCTATATGCTACATATAAAGTAAAAATAATCAATGTGCAATGTTAAAATGTTGAAATGTTGAAAAATGGTCAATATTTTAATGTATTTGAAAGTATTGAAGTAATTTGAATTATTTCTGGTTTGCTCCATCATTGTTTGTTACAATTTAATGTATTGAATACAAAACAAACGGAAGAAAAAGTCGTTTTCATGTGGGCTTTTGTTTATGGATTTTTACTCTTGGACTATGTCTAATAAAATTTGATTTTACACCATCAGTCCATCCTACTACTTTCACATTGTTTCATATATTCTAAGAATGTAGATAATCTAATGATTAATTTTATGAATGATCAAGTTTTATCATAAAAGATTTATTATAGAAGAAAACTAACATTTATGAATATCTTATAAAAGAACCGGATCCACTTATTAGCGAGAAAGAAAAACGTACACTATTTACTTTACAACTAAAAAACTAAAAGTTAAAAGTGAATAGTGAAAAGTTGAAATTAAAAAAGTTAATGTTGAAAACATATGTTTCAAAAGGAAGCTATTAATACACATCGAAAGCTGGGTTGATCGGGACGCTTCAAACCTAGTGGGTTGATCCTATTTAATATGTCCCGGTTTTTTGACCCAACCCCTCGGGGATGACCCAGTTTAAATTGACTCGTTTTTCGACCGGAACGATTTGACTGGTTGAACCACCTGAGTCAAACTGGGTTTCAAAATACTATGTTTAATCCCCAAATCTTCAAACTTTTATTATTTTTCGTTTATAACCCATGAACTTTTTTTATCACTAAAATTATCTGGCACTATAATATCCTGTTGCTATGGACGGGTACTCGTCTAGTTTGATTCAAAAGTGTAGATTAAAACTAGTTTTTGATTAAATATTAATCGTATTTTAATAATTATTAACAGATGAGCAATACTGTATTTTTCATGTGACCCACCTAATACCTCATCATATATTCAAGTAATCTTCAATGCTTTCGGCTACAAACACACGTGATTTTTAATATAATCACATGTAATTCTACAATTTGAAATGGTTTGCATTAATCAGTAATCCGTTTTCTGCTTATCCGTTTGCAGTAATCCGTTTGCAAATGAGCATTAATATAAGGGCAAATTACTTGAAAATGTATTTAACTTGCTACTTTTTACCATTATATGTAGCCATATTTTTTTTCCTATTGTGTGACTAAACTTTAGAATTTGGTACATTGTGTGTATTTTGTGACTTTTTAGCCTTGTAAAATGACCATTTTACCCTTCGAAATTTTGAAAATGTAAGGGTAAAATGGTCACAAAATACACACAATGTACCAAATTCGAAAGTTTAGTCACACAATAGGAAAAAAAAAGATGGTTACATACAATGGTAAAAAGTGGCAAGTTAAATACATTTTCAAGTAATTTGCCCTTAATATAAACCCGCGTGTTTTCTGCTTGGGTTGGCTACAAACACACGTGTTTTCTACTTGTCGCCAACCTTAACTGATAAGCAGAAAACTGATTAATACAAACACCCGTGATTTTTAATATAATCATAGACTTTGGTTGCCAAACACTTAAAAACGAATTACTGCGTTTTGCAATCGCAATAAGCAGAAAAGTTGTCTCCAAACGCACTCCCAAACACCCCAATCAACTGGTTAGGAAGTTGGTTGTGTTTCTAATAAACTGGCCGCTTAGAAAAAGTTTTCAGAGCCTCTTTGTAATATGATTCAACAAGTTTCAACATTTTGTCTACCCAAAGTGAATCTGTTTAGACTAGCTTTGAGACAAAGATAGTGAACCTCGAGAGCATGAATTTATGATCACAAAAGTTGATTCTGAAAACAAACTTCTGTTTATTTAATATATAAAACTTTGCTAATATAATGAATGTATTTCCAAGAAGTCGGTGTGTTTGTTAAAATTAGCAGTAAGCAGTAGCTGTGAGTAGTAGTAGTGAGCTGTGAGCAGTAGCCACAACTCACCTCTTCTTAAAGAAGTATTGAAAAAAGGAGCATTTTTAAAAAATAGCAAAGTTCAACGCTCTTTTACCAAACGACTAATAAAAACCAAAATGCTCATTGTTCACGCTCACCGCTCTAAAAAACTCCACACCGCTCCGTGTCAAACATACCCAATATAGGAGCGTCAATGGAACGTAGCTGTTTGATGAACTCATAAAAAAAAAAAAAAAAAAAAAAAAAAAAAAAAAAAAAAAAAAAAAAAAAAAAAAAAAAGATATGCCGCTAGCTAAGGAAAACTGTTTACATTGGTTTAAGCACAACCCCAATGAAGAAAACTGCTTGAGAAGTGTCTTCTCGGATCATGAACATGAACGGATGGTCTGCCACAAAACTTGCTGGTAGAGTTGGAGGTGGACATGCAGAGTAAAAAGGCCCATACCCGTCTGTAACACTAGCAGCTTCTGTGCCTGTTTCATCAACTTCGATAAAAGATTTCTGAATTATTTTCGTTACATTGAGCATATCTCTATATGGACTTTCAGAGCCAAGGATCCCATTTAAGTCTTTATTCATTGGTTGAAAAGGCAATATCAGTCCCATTTCTTTCATAACATCTTGAACTTCAAAATTGTATAGCATCTTAAACTTTGGTATCCATACCTCATCCAATTTGCGAAAATCAAGGTCAAAATACCCATTAAATAAAGCAGGGTTTGAATGAAACACTTCTAGCAGATCCAGCAGCCCGTTTATCCTGTCTGGGAGTAAGATGTACACGGAGAAGTTGTTCGATTGACCATGACTTTCATATGGAATTTTAAGGATCTTGAACTCTTCAAAGGAACCATAATCGAACTCTTCATTATAACTAGTCATGAATGGGACCGAAACAGTCTCTCCATTGATGAGATGAAAGTCCTCACTCTTTGTCAAATGTTTTTGAAATGGAGTAGACCATATTCCTTTAAAATACAACGCATTTGCTAAGACGATTACTACATCTTGACCCAATTCATTATCAACGATAGTGGGGATCAATCCTCTAGTTTCATTGTTAACCCATGAATTTATTTTTCTGACTGCTTGATCAGGCTACATCCATAAAATTTTAATTAATAAAAGATTGATCTATATCTTAGTTCAAAGAAATAAAAACTTAAAAGCTTAAACATTTACCATGTTTTCCAAGTCGACATATTTGGAGTTTGTGTTGTAAACAGTTTTGAGAACGTCTTGGTAACAAGAATTAATAGGATCAAGCTTCTTGTCAACCCAAACTCCATTTGCTAAACTAACTACAAGACTTCCACCACTATTCAGGTCCAATAGCATCCGTCCAAGAATTTTCATGCTCGGAGACTCAGAATGAAGTTGGTCCATGGTTTCATGTCCAAGAAATTCCAACAACTGTTTCAAGGTTTGGCCTTTGGCTCCAGCAGTAATCATTCCCAACATGATCTCAAGTGAAAACGGTGAACAGATGAAATTTCCATTCTTGAATCCATTGTGAGCATCATCTAAAAGAATTTTTGTGGCAATCTGTGCAATAAAATATATGTTCATCATAAACCTTAGTACCTACTAAAATTAAAAGTAAATAATTACAATAAAATGTTGAACTTACTGTGGCAGTTTTGGTTGATGTTGTGATTGTGCGTGTATTGATATACTTCTTTTTTTCTCTTGGAGATGATAATTCTGCGTTAGAAAAGTTATGATACAAGTCCATGTTCTTACGACGGGATTCTTCTGCCATCGGAGAGTACGTTGGCGTAGGGTTTTTGCCCATCCAGGGCGGAGACCAGGACAGAGAGTATGATGGAGAGGACGGAGAGTATGGGGTTTTTGACCGTGACCATGGTTGTTTATTATTTATATAGTTGTTAATGGGTGTATATTTTACCCGTTTCTTATAAGCTTCCCATGAATCGTCACTATCACTCTCAGAAAAGTTTTCAAAGTCAGTAAAGTCAATCTTCTTACCGTGGGGTTCTTCAGCCATCACAGACAATAGCAAGGTTGCTTATAATTTATTGTTTGTTTGTTCCAAACCCTAGCTGAAATCAAAGAACAAATACTAAGAACCTAAACTTATCAATATCAATAATTATCTAAAAACGTGTTACATTAAACAGATACATTACCCATCAAAATTTAATGAATTGCTCAGTCTTATATGAGCTAATAACATGATAAAATTAGTCAAGCACTCTAACGAACAACTAAGATGTATATAGCAATTACAAATAAAGGTTCAACATGTTACCTATTACAGTATATAGAAAAGCAAACCTGATCTACAATTGTTATTGTTGTTTCTTTTTCAAAAACCTTTGCTCGAGATCCGAGAAAGAACACTAAAAACTACGTATGAAAAAATTGAACATAAACTATCGACTAGGGTTCTTTTTATACGTTTTGGTTAACCGACAATGAGATTTATAGCGGGCTTTTAGGCCTATCAAAGTCTTTATGTGGGCCTATATTTTAACACATCTACAGACTTTCAACTTTCAGTATGTTACTGATCATTATTTTCTTTCGACAAACATCATATATATATATAATGTGATCATACTCTATGCAATGGTTTAACACATACTTAATCAAATGATGATAGTAACTTAAAGGTCACCGTCAGCAGAGCATAGAAATATAACGACTTTAGTACAAAAGATGTTAGAAGTTAGAAACGACATACACATAAATTAGATGGGGTTTCCTAATTTAATTTTATCATTCGGGATCATTTCAGTTTTTCGATGAAAAAAATTGACTCGAAGACTCAGAGTGACCTGACTTACTACACGGGCCTTCAAGTTTTTCCCCCACACTATATATACAAGCTGTATCCTTGTATGTTAATCTTGTTACGTTAAGATTTAAGTGATATTATTTGAGTTTTTCGAATGACCAATTTTAACTTTTAACTATAATTAAATGGCTTTGAGCCCAAAATAAAATATTATAGAGTCAAGAGGCTGTGTTACTGGTGTTGAGACAGTTGAGCGGCAGGGGTTATGCGGTATTTAGACTGGAAGTGTTGCTGCGATTTATATGCAGGGAATGATTGTTGAATTGGATGAGAAGTGTTGATGTTGGTTACGGATTCTCGATGCCATATATCCGGAGAGTTGTGGAATTGTATGCTAAATAGTTTCCTTTTTTGCTAGTTGGTTAGGATGTTCCGCTTTTGTTAATCTATATAATGTTCGAGTCCGTGTATTTTCTCCCATAGAAAATTTCGTATGGAGGATTTTAAGTTTGCATGGACAAAAGTAGTAATTTTTGGATAATGTTTGAGTCCATGTATTTTCTCCCATAGAAAGTGTTCTAGCTTTTGCTAAAGTACTTTGACTTATATTTTGCAAGTGAAAATTCTATAGGAATTATCATGTATTTAGAAGACGTGCTCTCCTTTATTACTGCAGATGTTTCCAAGCCATATAATCTTGATGCCTTCTGATGAACTTTATGGAATCACTTACCAATTTCAGCTAAATGGTGTGTGAATTTAATATTGTCTACCTTTCTTGGCATTAATTTCATATGTGTGCTCATGAGCTTTTATCTCAGGGTGTCACTTGTAGTTCCATCTATAAGGAAAAAGTTTGGTGGAATTTTATCTGAGATAGAGATCTGCTATGGGATCAAACACGCAATGTGCTTGCAGCCCTAGCCGTGTTTTAATGAATCAAGTATTGCAAAGGTGTCCTGCAGTTTGAAGGGTTAGTTCAGAAATATTGCAGTTTTTATAGATTTGGTTGCTTAAGCAAGTTTTTTAGCAGGTTTGTAGGCTGTAGCAATGAACATGTAGCAAATTTATAACATTGATTATCATAAAAAAAAATTTAGAAATTTTAGTGCTCGATCACTCCATTTGTGCTATTCTTTCAGGTTGTGCCCATTTGCAATCTCATAAGAAAATGTGAATACATGTTCACAAAAAATACAGCTGCTAATTGGATTATGTTCAGATAAGTCCACATAACTGAAGGTATATACGCTTTGAGTACTAAAGCCACAGGAACAAAGAACAATCCAGAATCGAACCTTGTTTACATTTGGAGCAGTGTTCTGATACGCCCTGTTAAGCCGGTTCTTTAAGTATAGGTAAAGGATTTTATCACTATGATTAAACATGTATACACTACAAAATATAAGCACTTTGGGACGCCACTTTCGAACAAAAAAAAACAAACACGTCGTCCCAACGAAAATTATGGTACGACAAATCGTCCCATTTTGGTAATCCCCTTTTATTTGTCCCAAAAAAATATGGGACGACATTCCTTTTAAAATTTGGTACGACATTTAAATGGGCCCCCACGAGCAAGTCAAAAAAACAAACAAAACAAAACAAATGGGACGATATCTTATATGAAAAAAAGGGACGAGTTTATCGTCCCAAAGGTATTATTATTATTTTTTTGCTTTCTGAACTATTTTTGATAAAAGAAAATGTTTTTAAAATTACAAATGGGACGACATTTTGAAAACACAAAGGGACGATGTTGTCGTCCCAAATTGTTTTTTCTTATTTACTTATTAATTCGTTTGGGACGAGGCTATGTGGCACCAAAGCAAAATGGGATGACATCTTATAAAAAAAAAGGGACTACATTGTCGTCTTTCATATTTTTTTTTTCCTGAAAAAATCTACCAAAACATGTATATTAATAATCTGTAATCAACCACAATCCGCAATACCAATTCGACAATATGATACAATACCAAATTACTAAACGATACAATACCATTCTATTCCACAAATCCACGATACCATTCGACAAATACGATACAAATTAAACTACAAGTCACAAAGTTACTAATTAACATGTTCAAAGTTACTAAGTCATAAAGTTAACAAAAATAGTAAAATCTTACATCCCTACGCATACTCCTCGTCCGACTCCACCTCCGCCTCCGCCTCCTCCTCCTCCTCACTACTACTAACATCAATATTCTCGCGAATGCGGCTCAAATGAGGATTATTTGGTAATAAGTATTTGTTAAGGACGTCGGGTGGCGGCATTTCATAATTTGAACTAGAACCTGGGCATGTAGTAGAGCCGGGAAAGGAGGGACAATAACAATTGTTTAAAACATTATTAGGGTCGAGAAAGGGAGCTTGGAGAGCAGCAGGCCGGGAAATGGAGCAGGATTACGTGGGGGAAAAGGAACGGCAAATGGATTACCTTGGTTGTTGTAGAAGGTAAAAAATTGCCCAAGGAAAGATTCAAAGGTGCCCATTCTAGAATTAGTCGCGTTAGCAGTTTCCCTAGCCAATCTAGCCTCTTGCTCGGCCACGATAGCCCGTTGTTGAGCCTCCTCAGTTTGCTTCTTATATAACTCTTTCTCTTGATGTTCTCGCCTCAACAACTCCGTCATTTGCTCCCGAGTAATATAATCTTCTTCATACGGCCGACGTTTAGACTTACAAGTGCCTGTCATCTTCCTGCCCCTACTTGACATGTTTTGCCGGTTGTCACTCGGAACTACTTTATCCAAGATTTCTTGCTCGGTCATCAACGGGGCTGTGCCGGCTTTAACTTGATCATGAAGGGACTTCATCTCCAACTGTGCAAGTTCAAAATAATAATAATAATAATAATAATAATAATAATAATAATAATAATAATAATAATAATAATAAAAATAAAAATAATAATAATAAAAAAAAGGTATTTTACAAACAAGTAAGTTTAAAAAAAAACAAGACGTAACTTGATCTTAATAAAGCATGTTAAGAGATAAATTACTTACATAAGCCGTCTCATTATCTTTTGTTTTGAATTTGCCCTGTTTTGTTGAATGCCCTTCCTCCATGTTTCGACCAAGGGTTCATTTTGCCCGTTATTCCTAATCCTCTATACATACAATATAAAATAAATTAATAACGAGCTATATATAAACAATAAATAGACCTTTAAAAATCATAAATATTATAATGAGTCTTATGTAATTGTTCCTTCCTTGTACGAAGGATTTTCTGCCCTGGTGAGTTAGTATCTTATTTTTGGCTCGATTTTCGGCATTTTTCTTGGATCTTCCCATTCGATCCGTTTCAAAGAACCAATCAACCAACATCTCTCATTCTTTTCGGTTCTGTTACCCCACACTTTCCGTGGTGGCGAATGTTCCCTTGCCGCCGCGAGAGTCTTATGGCAATCAAAGTAAACCGACTTGAACTTGTGCTTATATTTGCGATATAGTGACCGCATTGACAGTTTGAGCCCAGTATCAACCCTTTCCCCCACAACATGCCCATCACTCAATTTGCTCGTCATTTTACCAAGACGTGAGGTCAAAATAGGTCTACAAATAAATATACGCATTTAAATAAACACACAATTTAAATATAACACCCATATCTAAACAACCGATAAGGATAAGAATAGAAATAAAATAAACAATTAATACCTGGAGTGTGGGATATATATGCGCCTTATAAGTCTCTGGGATTTCTTCCCAATCGTAGTCGAGAGGAAGTGGCCTAACTTGTTCCCCGGTAAGAGAACTCAGCTGCGATGCATACATGCCTATAGGCGAGAATGTACCTTGATCATCGTAATCAAAGCCGATAGTCAAAGGTTTACAATTATTCTCTCTGAGCGCCCTCTTTAAGACCCGATTTGATGTCTCACCAATGACCATATTACCTACAAATATAAGTTATTGAGTCGTGAAAATACAAGTAAAAAAATTGAATTTCATCAATAAAAAATAAACAACATTTTCTTACCTGCGCAATTGCCGGGCAAAGTAAAATAGGGCCGTCTAGGTGGATCACCACCAGAATCGCCGCCGTGTGATCTAGGAGCTACACACGTGAGGGTGGTTGTGGTATAACTATGGGTGGAACTACGGGTGGAGGAAGCGGTTCACCGTGATATTTCCAAGTGGTATAACTTTTGTCAAACCCATATCTAGATATGTGATTCTCAAGAGTTGTGAGCGTAGCCATTTTATTTGGAGCGTTACCACAACGAACACATGGGCAATGAACCTTTTTTGAGATGGGGTGTAACAATGGCTCACAATGCGCGATGAATGCAAAAAGACCATTTAAAAATTCGTCGGAATTACGGTTGGATATAGTGGTCCAACTCTTATCAATTGTCATGACTGCGTTGCAAAAAAACAGATTCAACATGAAAAGGCAAAAAACACATTCAAAAAACATATGCAAATAAACACATTCAAAGATGAAAAGGCGTAATTATAAACTGTTTTGTTTACCTAGTGCAACTATGGAAGGAAATCATAACCCATTCTTTGAATGTCTCGTCTCATATATGAATGCGTATAACTGATTTACTATTTGTAAAAAAATTGACAGTATTTCCCCTCAACTCCCCAAATATGTGTATTAAAGACATATTCGTAGGAGTGAAAGGGAAATATTGTCGAATTTCTTTCAAATAGTAAAACAATTATATGCATCCATATCCTAAATGAGACAAAACATTCAAAAAGCAGTCCCAAATAGGGGACTTTTCGAAATTAATTTTTAATAAATTAATTTCGGACGGGTTTTCTATAGGAGGATTAATTTTAGATGGGGTGATGAGTGTGTAAATACTCATCATTTTTACCTTTTCTGAGCTGCCAAAACATCTAAAAACACTCAATATTGAATCAAAATAGTGAAAATATCTCAGGAAAAAACAGATGAAAAATGTACAAAGTTTGCAAAATTGGCAGTTTTAGTCCCTCAACTTTCAAAAGTTGTCAAATCTAGTCCCTGGTTGTTTTAAAAACTTGAAAAAGTCACCAAAGGTCCTCTTAAATCAAAAAGTTACACAATTAGTCCTTTGGTGCAAACTTTCACAAAATGTCAAGTTTAGTCCCTGAAGTTTGGAAAATTGTCAAAAATGGTCCCTGGGATATTAAAACTTTGAGTAAAACAAATTTTGTCCTTGTACTTCTCATATATGGCAGGATTGGTCCTTGGTGGAAAAGTTTGGTGAAATTACACAACAGGTCCCTGAAGTTTGAAAGTTTGGCAAAAATAGTCCCTGGTGAATTTAAAATGGAAAAATCAATATTGGACCTCATACTATTCATCATTTGGCATAACACACCCCTTGAAGTACTTTGGAAGATTGCCAAACCTCACCCCCAAACTTTCGAATTATTACAAAATTAGTCCTTGTGAAACTAAAACCAAACCGGACCTTAATACTATTACCTAAACCAAATACAAGTCCAATCCAAATCCCAGCCCACTCCTATCCTAGGCCCAATCAACCATCAGCCCACCCACAACCATAATAATACAAACGGTGTCAAAGTTTGACCCCTTGGTCAAACCGTCAAACCAACACCACCCCAGCCTTCTTCTTCCCCCCTCCCCCACAACCTGCCAAACTCCACCACCCCCCACTTGCATTAAATACATCATCACAAACCCACCACGCTCACCCAACTAGACAACCCACAATAAATGCTTTCCCCCCTACAAGCTAACAGTCCAATTTGCTCTTATCATTTTTTGGCGCAAAAAAGATTTCAAAGGCTGAGATTGGTTTAAGTGATACAACGGCTCATATCATTGATGGGAAATAATCAAAAGACAACTGGGAGCCCTACAAATCACTATAAAAGGAGAATGAAGCAGAGAAAGGAAGGTGTCAGTCACTTAGTTAAATTTTTATGTCGAATTAGTAAAATTGTATTCTCTTAGTAGTTAAAATCCTTTTAGAAGCTTTGTAATTTGTTCCCTTAATGTAATTTGATCTCTTTTTAATCAAGAAATCCAAGTATTTTAGTTCAAAGTCTGTTTTGGCATTTAAATTTGAAATATCTATTTTGGCTTTAATGATGTTCTAAACTTCAAGTCACTGTATCATAAGCTCACTTTGGTCTCAGTAAAACATAAAAACATAAAAAAATAGAAAAAGAAATCCAGAAACAAAAACAATAGGGTACCTTTGCAATTTTTGAGTGGAAAGCTTAAGGAAGTTGCCTGCAATGGAGGGGCAAGATGGACTCTTACCTAGCTTATCCTTGATAAGCTAGGAGATTGTTGCTGAAAAAGGGGCACTAGTAAAAGCTAGTACAAGGTTTCAGTTCTATTTTCATTGATTTCAAGTTTTCTTTAGTACATAAGTGTAAATCTGTGTTCTGTGGTTCTTGTTGTTATTAGCTGTGTTTATTAGCTTATAATAGTTAATTATAACATATTAGAGTAAAGTGGATTAGTGTTGAACCTTAAATCAGTCTAAACCTTTGAAAATCTCTAAACTAGTCTACATAAAGGGGTGTTTGGTTTAGGTCAGAAGTGCTTGACTTTGTTGTTTAAATGCTATTTTGTTTACACCAGTAGTCCTTGTAAGTCATATTAGAGTTGTACTAACAATAAAATTTGCACCTACAATAGCAAAAGTCAAAATCTTACTCTTTTGTGTGTAACAGTCCACTGATGGACTTTTGATTAACCAAATCATCAACACATCTTTAAAATCTGTTAGTATAGCTTGATTTAGGTTTAAAATAACTTAATTTGGTCATAAGATCAGGGATTGAAAGTCAATTTGGTCAAAAATCACAATATCTAAAGTCAAAAGTGCATATTCAGTTTTTCTCCAAAATGGCATGAATTTCCATGATTTTTGTGTTTGGTTTTGAGCCTTGAAACTTGTTGGGTGGTTAGTCTATCAGCTTAAGTTGAGATTTGCATTGTTGTTTGATTTTTGTGATTTTTTGTGTGGGCTCCACACACCTCCAAACAAACCTGCAGGGAAGAACACTTCCCCTGCACCAACAGACCACCACAACAACAACACCTTTGGTGGCTGTTGTAGGCCACCTTAGTGGGTCCTAGTGGTTCACATTTAGTTTTCCCAACCCCCTCCTACCAGGCTACAAGCCTTGACCATTAGTTTGACCTAGGAACTAGTGGACCCCACCTGGAACCAACCCCAAAGTTTGTCCCATTTCTGTGTAAAGTTCAAGATTTCAAAGTGCTTATTTGGATCTAATTAGCTTATCAGTGATTGTAGATTGTTGTTTCTAGCTTATTTAAGTCCCTTTAGCTTAATTGAATCAAGTTTTATCATTGTGGACCCCACATTTAGTCATTTGAGCCTAATTTGCTACTTGGTCAATAAAAGTCAACTGTCTTGCTTAAAGGGGGTGCACACAGCTTATTTTTAAGCTAAAAGAAAACTTGTTTCACAAAAGTTACTTATTTTCATCTTGTATTTAGCTGTCAAAAAGAAAAACTCCAAAAAACCAAACATAAAATTAGTGATAGCTTCTATTTAATAGAATCTATATTTTTCATTTTTCATTTCAGCTTATTTATAAGCACTTTTCCATTTTTATAAGTTTCTTAATTTCCTAGTGCCTTTAAGTATTTGAAATAATTTTCTTAGATTTTTCCTAATCAGTTTACTATTTATTAGATTTAAAAATAGTTTAATTAATTAAATAGATATTATTAGTAATTAATTAGTTTTCTTAAATTTTTATTAACAACAGTAGGTTTTTATAATTTTCCTAAGCTTTATAAATTAGTTTAGACTTTTATAAAATATAATTTTAGTTTCTACTGTTCATTTTCCAATTTTCTTATTTTAATTATTTAAATTAGATTTAAGTTAATTAAAAGGTAATTAATTAGTAAAATAGCCTAAATATAATTTTTAGAAGTTTTTATAATTTTTCAGGATTCCTGTGATGGTTAAATAGTTTTATAAATTTTTCCATAATTTTCTAAGTTAATTTAGTATTATTAGTAATTTAAAATATTTTAATTAGTTTAATTAATATAAATAATTTTTAATTAATAAAAAAACTCATAAAAAGACAAAATTATTTATTTTTATTTTTTATACTTTCTTCAAGTTCATTTTTAAGTTTATAAATTATTTTTGCAAGTTTTTAGTTAAATTTGTAATCTTTATCATTTTTAGTTAATTTAAATTAGGTTTAAATTACATTTTAAATAGTTTTAATTAATTAAATAATATTTAAATATTAAAATAATCATTTTCATAATTTCATTTTCATTTTCAATTTTCTTTTAATTTTATGTTTTAAAAAGTTCACTTGCACCCCCTGTAGTTTGTAATCTGATAAAACCCACTTTTACTGTCTGTTACCTGATCCCTATTTGTGAATTTGTGCATATACCTATATATCTGTTATTTGTGAATATTATCTCATTGTACAAATACCAAAATATAAGTAGCAAAATCAATTCCATATCATCTTGGCTACTGTTCTTAGTCCCACTCATTCCCATAAACAATTTCCAAAGCACCATTTCAATCTCGCTGGGACTTAACGACCCGGGGACACACTATACTATCACCGGAGAATTGGAACGGAACTGTCTTTGACTTGTTGACCTTGGTCAATAATATCTGACCGTTTCGGGACCAATCAAAATTTGGCGCCGCTGCCGGGGAGGTTGTTGCATGTTTTTAAAAAAAATCGTTTTAAGTTTAATGGTTTTCAAAACCCTCCCTGTACAAATTTCACACAAATTTGTAAAAAGTTTTGGTAAAAATATAATCATATCAAAAAGTTCATTAACACTTTCCTAAAAGTGTTAAAAACACCAAAAAAATCGAAAACAACAAAACAGTTTCTGAAACAGTTGGTTTAAGGTAAGTTCTGACATTAAATTGCGAACTGAAGAGGAAACCTATTTACTTCCTCCCGCCAGCCTGCGAGTAATCTTAAAAGAATGATTTCGGTTAAAGAATCAGTTCCAAAAAAATATTTCCCAAAGTTTTCTGCACACACACCCATAAGCCCAAAAACAGTTTTTTCAATGTAATAAATACATAAAATCTTACCACCGCAAACCAAGGCTGAACACCTACCAACTGGGGGTGTGGACATAATAAGTTCCCAAACTTAAGATTAAAACTTGCCTTTATAACCCTGTGAGTGGTGTACCTTTTTTTAAAGAAGTCATTCACTTGTGATTATTGGTTTAAGTTCACTGTGGTTTTGCCTCGATCTTGTTTTGAAAAATTGTTTTTAGTGCATGCGCACTCGGTCACAAACAAAACGTAAACATCAGAAAAACGTACCCGAGCTACGTACTGTTACAGAAGAACAAAAAACCGAAATGGCCGCTGGGCCACCACCACCATTACCACCCCCTGACCCTCCTAGGGATGAGCCAGCTCCCGATCTCCGAACGATGGAGGAGTTGTGCCAGCCTACCATGCAAGGGAGGGGCGGGCCTATTGCACCACTCACTATTGAGGCTACGGACTTTGGCCTCAAGCACCACATGATCCAACAAGTCCAGAATTCGTGTCAATTTCACGGATTACCGGGTGACGATGCTAATAAGCATCTTGACAAATACCTCACGGTCACCCAAAGCATGAAACAGCATGGTGTCACCGATGATGCCCTCCGGCTGTATCTCTTCCCCTATTCTCTCACTCATCATGCCACTGCATGGTTTGACCGACTCCCAAAGAATTCTATTCGTACCTTTGATGAAATGGTAACCAAGTTTTTAGCAAAATATTTTCCACCTTCCATGGTTACCAAGTTACGAAATGATATCAGCAACTTCTGGCATCGTCCCGATGAGTCTCTTTTTTAGGCTTGGGAACGTTATAAGCTAGCTATTGATCGGTGCCCTAACCACAATATGTTACAAGTTACCATCATAGATACCTTCTATAATGGTCTGACATTGAGGCACCGGGATATTCTCAATGTTGTTGCTGGTGGGACCTTTATGAAAAGGCGTCCCGAAGAGTGCTATGACTTGATTGAGAACATGACTGCCCACCATAACTTTTGGGATTCTTCTGCGGAGTGGGATGAGTCGTGCAAATCAATCATTCCTTCATCATCATCTCCTGAAATAATTGCTCTCACCAAAAAGATGGATGATATCTCTACGGCTGTGTTGAGAATGAACCAAACAATGCAAAATCAGGTTCAAAATCAACAAGTGAAAGCTGTGGCCCGAAGTTGTGAAACTTGTGGGGGCCCACATCTTTATTCCGAGTGTCCAGCTACTGCTGGCTTTCCTCAAGAGAACGTTTATGCTGCTCACTGTTCCAACAACACGGGGGTAATTCTTACCAACCACAAGGGGACCGTAATCTCTTAAGCTATCGTTCCAACAATTTTCTCTGACCTCCCGGTTTTAACCAAAATCAAAACCGTAACTCGAATCAGAATTTTAACCAAGGTCAAAACTCAAATTTCCAAAACCCGAATCAAAATCAAGGTCATTTTAATCAAAACAATTTTCAAAATGGCAATCAAAATCAAGGTTTTCAAGGAAATTTTCAAAGAAACCAAAATCAAGGGAATTACAATCAGGGTAATTTCAATCAGAGAAACAATTTTCAGGGTAACAACAATCAAAATCAAGGGAATTTTCAAAACAACCGCATTCAAAATCCTCCTCAAAACGTTGTTCCACCCTCGTCTTCCTCCGATGAAGTGCTAAAACAATTCATGAAAGCACAAGAGGAAACGAATCGGTTATTGATCAGCAAGATCTCTGAGCTTCAGAAGTCTTTAAATGATCGACCCTCGGGCCCGGGTACACTACCGAGCAACACGATCGCTAACCCGAGGGGCGATGTCAAAGCAATCACTACCCGAAGTGGGGTATCATACAATGGACCCTCGATTCCCTCTACCTCTTCTTCTCCTCCTACTAAGGTAGCGGAACGTGAACCTGAGGTTACCACGAACATGGTACTTCCTACTAATAACGGAGGTATCAACAACGTCCACCCTCAAGTTGTCCCGGTCCCGACTCATAAGTCGAAAGTTGTATTTGATCCTCCTGTGAGCTCTGATGAAATTCCAAAGAATAATCGTAAGCCTTCAATTCCATATCCTTCACGTTTGAATGATCAAAAGAACCGCGAAAAAGCTAACCATCAGATGGAAAATTTTTATCAAATTTTCCAAGAATTACATTTCGATATTAGCTTCGTGGATGCTCTTCTTCTCATGCATAAATTTGCTTCAACAATAAAAAATCTAATAAGCAACAAAGAAAAACTCTGTGAGATGGTAAAAACTCCTCTAAATGAGCATTGCTCAGCAGCACTCTTGAAAAAGCTTCCCGAAAAGCTTGGAGATCCCGGGAAATTTCTCATTCCTTGTGTTTTCCCGGGGATGGTTGAATGCTTTGCCTTGGCCGATCTCGGTGCAAGCATTAACCTGATGCCTTACACAGTCTGGAAAAGACTCTCTCTTCCTGCTCTCACTCCTACCTGCATGACTCTCGAGCTTGCAGACCGTACTATATCCCGTCCTCTCGGCATTGCCGAAGATATCTTCGTGAAAGTAGGAAAGTTCCATTTTCCGGCAGATTTCGTGATTGTTGATTTCGATGCTGACCCAAGAGTTCCTCTCATTCTCGGGAGGGGATTCTTAAGAACGGGTCGTGCTTTAATCGATGTATTCGAAGAAGAAATCACTCTAGGTGTTGATGGTGAAGCTATCACATTCAATCTTGATCAGACTTCAAGATACTCCTCCAAGTATGACGCTGAAATGGTTAACCGAATTGACATCATCGATGTTGCGTCTGAGGAGTCTTCTCAAGAAGTCCTTGGTTTCTTAGCCAGTGGCAGTACCACTCCTTCTACTGATCCAATCATTTCCGACTCTTCCCCTTCTCTCACTCCGTTTAAGGGAAGTGACTTCCTTCTGGAAGAGGTCGAGGCTTTTCTTGCTCAGGATAGCTCAATCCCACATGGGGTTGATGAAAACTATCTTGACCCGGAGGGGGACATTCTTCTTCTTGAAAGATTGTTAAATGACGATCCTTCACCCTCTCCGTCTCCAAAAATACTTCATAAAGCGGAAGTCAAAAATGTTGAAATAACTGAAGACTTTCCCGAGGTTGAGCTCAAGGACTTGCCTCCTCATCTAGAATATGCATTTCTGGAGGGTGACAATAAATTACCCGTCATTATTGCTAAAGACTTAAACGATGAGGAAAAGGCAGCACTCCTAAAGGTTCTTAAGTCACACAAACAAGCAATTGCTTGGAAACTCTCCGACATTAAGGGCATAAGCCCGAACTTTTGTACTCATAAAATCTTAATGGAGGATGACTTTAAGCCAGCAGTGCAACAATAGAGAAGGGTAAATCCCAAATTCACGAAGTTATCAAACAAGAGGTTCTAAAACTTCTTGATGCGGGATTGATTTACCCTATATCTGACAGTCTTTGGGTTAGCCCAATTCATTGTGTTCCTAAAAAGGGGGGCATTACCGTTGTCACCAACGAGGATAACGAGTTGATTCCAACTTGTTTGGTCACGGGTTGGCGAGTATGTATTGACTATCGAAAGTTGAATGAAGCAACCCGTAAAGACCATTTTCCTCTCCCTTTTATTGACCAGATGCTTGAAAGACTAGCAGGGAATGAATACTACTGCTTCCTCGATGGTTTTTCGGGTTACTTCCAAATCCCCATTGATCCCTAGGATCAAGAGAAGACTACCTTCACATGCCCCTACGGAACTTTTGCTTACATACGTATGCCTTTCGGCTTATGTAATGCACCAGGCACGTTCCAGGGGTGCATGATGTCTATCTTTTCCGACATGATTGGGAAAACCATGGAGGTATTTAAGGATGACTTTTCAGTCATCGGGGATTCATTCCAGACCTGTCTCTCCCACTTGGAACAGATGCTTAAACGTTGCAAAGAAATGAATTTAAGTCTCAACTGGGAGAAGAGTCACTTTATGGTTAAAAAGGGCATTGTCCTCGGCCATAAAATTTCAAAGAACGGGATTGAGGTTGACAAAGCCAAAATCGATGTCATTGCTAAATTACCTCATCCCACCACCGTTAAAGGTGTTAGGAGCTTTTTGGGTCATGCCGGCTTCTACCGTAGGTTTATCCAAGATTTCTCTAAGATTGCCTGGCCTATGACCCATCTCCTCGAGAAGGATGCTCCTTTCATCTTCTCTCCTGAGTGCATCGAAGCTTTTGAAACATTAAAGAAAAAGCTTACCGAGGCACCGATTCTTGTTGCCCCCGATTGGGACCTACCTATTGAGCTTATGTGCGATGTTAGTGATTTTGCCATAGGTGCGGTCTTGGGGCAACGTAAAGCAAAATACTTTCAGCCTATACACTACGCAAGCAAAACTATGACCGAAGCTCAGAGTCATTACACCACCACTGAAAAAGAACTCCTAGCTGTGGTGTATGCCTTTGAAAAATTCCGGCCATACTTAATCCTGACCAAATGCGTAGTGTATACGGATCACTCGGCTTTGAAGTACCTATTTGCAAAGCAAGATGCAAAGCCGAGGCTTCTCCGTTGGGTTCTCCTCCTCCAAGAATTTGATATCATTATCCATGATAAAAAGGGAGCCGAGAACCTTGCTGCTGATCATCTCTCACGATTAGAAAACCCTCATCAGGATGTGTTCGAGAAACAGGAAATAAATGAAACATTTCCACTCGAGACACTTAATGCGGTTGCTTTTCGTGGTGACTCTACTACCCCATGGTTTCCCGACTTTGCAAATTACCATGCGGGTAACTTCATCGTTAAGGGGATGACGTCCCTACAGAAGAACAAATTCTTCAAAGACGTTAGACATTACTTCTGGGACGACCCCTATCTCTTTAAAATCTGTGCCGATCAAGTCATCAGGCGATGTGTATACGGACAGGAAGCCGCTGATATTCTCAAGGCTTGCCATGCTGGACCCACCGGGGGCCACCATAGTCCTAACTACACCGCCAAAAAGGTGTTTGATTCCGGTTTCTATTGGCCCATGATCTATAAGGATGCCCACGAGTTAGTTAAAGCTTGTGATGCTTGTCAGCGTCACGGGAATATTTCACAAAAGAACGAAATGCCACAAAATGCTATTCAAGTTTGTGAAAGCTTTGACGTGTGGGGCATTGATTTTATGGGGCCATTCCCATCTTCTCGTGGAAACAAATACATTCTCGTGGCTGTTGACTACTTGTCAAAATGGGTTGAGGCTAAGGCCTTACCCACTAACGATGCCCAAGTTGTTGTGAAATTCTTGAAATCCCTCTTTGCTCGTTTTGGAACTCCCCGTGCCATCATTAGTGATCGCGGTACTCACTTTTGCAATGATCAATTTGCAAAAGTCATGCTAAAGTACGGTGTTACTCATCGTCTTTCTACCGCGTATCACCCACAAACAAGTGATCAGGTGGAGGTTTCCAACCGTGGTATAAAACGGATTCTTGAGAGGACCGTAGGTGAAAACCGTGCTTCCTGGTCGGACAAACTAGATGATGCACTCTGGGCCTTCCGTACAGCTTACAAAACACCCATCGGGTGTACTCCATACAAGCTTGTATACGGGAAGGCATGTCATTTACCGATCGAGCTCAAGCACAAAGCCTACTGGGCCTTGAAACATGCAAACTACGACCTTCATAAAGCGGGTGATCACCGTAAGGTTCAACTCAATGAATTAAACGAACTTCGTGATCAAGCCTACGAGAACTCTTTGATCTACAAAGAAAAGACAAAGAAGATTCACGACTCTAAGATTAAGAACCGCGTTTTCAACGTCGGTGACAGAGTCCTTCTTTTCAACTCAAGGTTAAAGATTTTCTCGAGGAAATTAAAAACCCGATGGACTGGACCATTCACAGTTGCTAAAGTATATCCATACGGGACTGTTGAATTATCTCAACCCGAAGGTCCCAACTTCAAAGTGAATGGTCATCGTTTGAAACATTATTTTGGAGAGGACATACCACCCATGGTTGTCCCAGATCTCCAAACTTTCCCCATGGACCAATGAATTCGGGGATCGAGTCAAGCTAGTGACTCGGTGAACAAAAATTAGCAAAATATATGGGTTTTCACCCGTATTTCTGACTTCTTTCTACTTTCTACCACTCTAGTGTGGAGGAGTGGCCGTCCCCCACCTTTTGAAAAGTAAATATGTATATAAATCTCTCAAAAAAAAATGTATAAATGTTTATATGTACAGATAAATAAAGTGAAAAATAAAATCGATATTTCCACAGTTAGTTTCGAATATTAGCTTTTTCCGTTTAGAGATTCGGCATAATAGCCGGGACTTTGAATATTGAGGACAATATTCAATTCTAGAGTGGGGGGGGGGGGGGGGGGGGGAATTCTTACGAATTTTATCACAAAATACTTTCTAAGTACCCCCATTTTAGGCCTAAAATTTTTCAAAATTTTTTTCACTTTATTTCAAAATTTTTGTGATAATCAGTCCGCCAAAGTCTAAATGACAAATGGATTGGCTAGTCCAGGAGCAAACGGCTCTTGGTAAAGACATCTCAAACCCGTTGATGGCTTGCAATTTGCCAAAAATTGTATGGTAAATCAACTCGCCATATCCCATAAAGCGAATGAGTTGGCTAGCCCACAAGATTATGGCTTGTGGTAAAGGCAGTGGAAAATCCATAATTGGTAATCAGCTCACCAAGATGTTGACTTAGTCCATCAAGATGCTGGCTAGTCCAGAAGCAAACGGCTTTTGGTAAAGACTAATCAAATCCGTTGACAGCTGGTGGTTTGCTCAAAATCACACGGTTATCAGGTGTGCCACAGTTCTTACACCTGGCTACTCCAGAAGTGATGGATTTTAGTAAAGAGGTTTTCAAATCCATCAAGTTTTTCTCAAAAGATTGCTAGGGGCTAGCAATGTTTTAGTGTGGGGGATTGATGAGTGTGTAAATTCTCATCATTTTTACCTTTTTCTGAGCTGCCAAAACATCTAAAAACACTCAATATTGAATCAAAATAGTGAAAATATCCTAGGAATGTGTTTTATATGTTTCAAATGCAAAATAATCAAAAACAGATGAAAAACGTACAAAGTTTGCAAAATTGGCAGTTTTAGTCCCCCAACTTTCAAAAGTTGTCAAATCTAGTCCCTGGTTGTTCTAAAAACTTGAAAAAGTCACCAAAGGTCCTTTTAAATCAAAAAATTACACAATTAGTCCTTTGGTGCAAACTTTCACAAAATGTCAAGTTTAGTCCCTGAAGTTTGGAAAATTGTCAAAAATGGTCCCTGGGATATTAAAACTTTGAGAAAAACAAATTTTGTCCTTGTACTTCTCATATATGGCAGGATTGGTCCTTGGTGGAAAAGTTTGGTGAAATTACACAACAGGTCCCTGAAGTTTGAAAGTTTGGCAGAAATAGTCCCTGGTTAATTTAAAATGGAAAAATCAATATTGGACCTCATACTATTCATCATTTGGCATAACACACCCCTTGAAGTACTTTGGAAGATTGCCAAACCTCACCCCCAAACTTTCGAATTATTACAAAATTAGTCCTTATGAAACTAAAACCAAACCGGACCTTAATACTAATACCTAAGCCAAATACAAGTCCAATCCCAATCCCAACCCACTCCTATCCTAAGCCCAATCAACCATCAGCCCACCCACAACCATAATAATACAAACGGGGTCAAAGTTTGACCCCTTGGTCAAACCGTCAAACCAACACCACCCCAGCCTTCTTCTTCCCCCTCCCCCACAACCTGCCAAACTCCACCACCCCCCACTTGCAATAAATACATCATCACAAACCCACCACCCTCACCCAACTAGACAACCCACAATAAATGCTTCCCCCCTACACGCTAATAGTCCAATTTGCTCTTATCATTTTTTGGCGCGAAAAAGATTTCAAAGGCTGAGATTGGTTTAAGTGATCCAACGGCTCATATCATTGATGGGAAATAATCAGAAGACAACTGGGAGCCCTAAAAATCACTATAAAAGGAGAATGAAGCAGAGAAAGGAAGGTGTCAGTCACTTAGTTAAATTTTTATGTCGAATTAGTAAAATTGTATTCTCTTAGTAGTTAAAATCCTTTTAGAAGCTTTGTAATCTGTTCCCTTAATGTAATTTGATCTCTTTTTAATCAAGAAATCCAAGTATTTTAGTTCAAAGTCTGTTTTGGCATTTAAATTTGAAATATCTATTTTGGCTTTAATGATGTTCTAAACCTCAAGTCACTGTATCATAAGCTCACTTAGGTCTCAGTAAAACATAAAAACATAAAAAAATAGAAAAAGAAATCCAGAAACAAAAACAACAAGGTACCTTTGCAATTTTTGAGTGGAAAGCTTAAGGAAGTTGCCTGCAATGGAGGGGCAAAATGGACTCTTACCTAGATTATCCTTGATAAGCTAGGAGCTTGTTGCTGAAAAAGGGGCACTAGTAAAAGCTAGTACAAGGTTTCAGTTCTATTTTCATTAATTTCAAGTTTTCTTTATTACATAAGTGTGAATCTGTGTTCTGTGGTTCTTGTTGTTATTAGCTGTGTTTATTAGCTTATAATAGTTAATTATAACATATTAGAGTAAAGTGGATTAGTGTTGAACCTTAAATCAGTCTAAACCTTTGAAAATCTCTAAACTAGTCTACATAAAGGGGTGTTTGGTTTAGGTCAGAAGTGCTTGACTTTGTTGTTTAAATGCTATTTTGTTTACACCAGTAGTCCTTGTAAGTCATATTAGAGTTGTACTAACAATAAAATTTGCACCTACAATAGCAAAAGTCAAAATCTTACTCTTTTGTGTGTAACAGTCCACTGATGGACTTTTGATTAACCAAATCATCAACACATCTTTAAAATCTGTTAGTATAGCTTGATTTAGGTTTAAAATAACTTAATTTGGTCATAAGATCAGGGATTGAAAGTCAATTTGGTCAAAAATCACAATATCTAAAGTCAAAAGTGCATATTCAGTTTTTCTCCAAAATGGCATGAATTTCCATGATTTTTGTGTTTGGTTTTGAGCCTTGAAACTTGTTGGGTGGTTAGTCTATCAGCTTAAGTTGAGATTTGCATAGTTTTTTGATTTTTGTGATTTTTTGTGTGGGCTCCACACACCTCCAAACAAACCTGCAGGGAAGAACACTTCCCCTGCACCAGCAGACCACCACAACACCACCACCTTTGGTGGCTGTTGTAGGCCACCTCAGTGGGTCCTAGTGGTTCACATTTGGTTTTCCCAACCCCCTCCTACCAGGCTACAAGCCTTGACCATTAGTTTGACCTAAGAACTAGTGGACCCCACCTGGAACCAACCCCAAAGTTTGTCCCATTTCTGTGTAAAGTTCAAGATTTCAAAGTGCTTATTTGGATCTAATTAGCTTATCAGTGATTGTAGATTGTTGTTTCTAGCTTATTTAAGTCCCTTTAGCTTAATTGAATCAAGTTTTATCATTGTGGACCCCACATTTAGTCATTTGAGCCTAATTTGCTACTTGGTCAATAAAAGTCAACTGTCTTGCTTAAAGGGGGTGCACACAGCTTATTTTTAAGCTAAAAGAAAACTTGTTTCACAAAAGTTACTTATTTTCATCTTGTATTTAGCTGTCAAAAAGAAAAGCTCCAAAAAACCAAACATAAAATTAGTGATAGCTTCTATTTAATAGAATCTATCTTTTTCATTTTTCATTTCTGCTTATTTATAAGCACTTTTCCATTTTTATAATTTTCTTAATTTACTAGTACCTTTAAGTATTTAAAATCATTTTCTTAGATTTTTCCTAATCAGTTTATTATTTATTAGATTTAAAAATAGTTTAATTAATTAAATAGGTATTATTAGTAATTAATTAGTTTTCTTAAATTTTTATTAACAACAGTAGGTTTTTATAATTTTCCTAAGCTTTATAAATTAGTTTAGACTTTTAGAAAATATAATTTTAGTTTCTACTGTTCATTTTCCAATTTTCTTATTTTAATTATTTAAATTAGATTTAAGTTAATTAAAAGGTAATTAATTAGTAAAATAGCCTAAATATAATTTTTAGAAGTTTTTATAATTTTGTAGGATTCTTGTGATGGTTAAATAGTTTTATAAATTTTTCCATAATTTTATGAGTTAATTTAGTATTATTAGTAATTTAAAATAGTTTAATTAGTTTAATTAATATAAATAGTTTTTAATTAATAAAAAACTCATAAAAAGACAAAAATATTTATTTTTATTTTTTATACTTTCTTCAAGTTCATTTTTAAGTTTAGAAATTATTTTTACAAGTTTTTAGTTAAATTTGTAATCTTTATCATTTTTAGTTAATTTAAATTAGGTTTAAATTACATTTTAAATAGTTTTAATTAATTAAATAATATTTAAATATTAAAATAATCATTTTCATAATTTCATTTTCATTTTCAATTTTCTTTTAATTTTAAGTTTTAAAAAGTTCACTTGCACCCTCTGTAGTTTGTAATCTGATAAAACCCACTTTTCCTGTCTGTTACCTGATCCCTATTTGTGAATTTGTGTATATACCTGTATATCTGTTATTTGTGAATATTATCTCATTGTACAAATACCAAAATATAAGTAGCAAAATCAATTCCATATCATCTTGGCTACTGTTCTCAGTGCCACTCATTCCCATAAACGATTTCCAAAGCACCATTTCAATCTCGTTGGGACTTAACGACCCGGGGACACAGTATACTATCACCGGAGATTTGGAACGGAGCTGTCTTTGACTTGTTGACCTTGGTCAATAATATCTGACCGTTTCGGGACCAATCATGGGGGTTGCCCGAAATCAACCACTACAATCCTAAAAAAATTCACATAAGTTTAACAATACAATATCATTCCAAAAACAAATACATTACTAATTAAATTATATACAAATAAACAAAAACAAAATATGGAAATAAAGAAAACATACTAGATGTCACGGCTGAAAAAGAAGAAGAGAGGAAGAGAGATAAAGAGGTGGTGCTTTTGCGATGGTCCTACACAAACATACATTTTCATAAACCAAATTACAATTCACATAAGTTTAACAATCATACTAACCAAATTACAATATCATAAAAGTAATTAAATTATATACCTAGTTCGCGGCTAAAATAGAGGAAAAGAAGAAAAGAGGAAAAGAGATGCTGTCCCGGCTAACCAACTTCATTTTAGCACATCAATACTTGTAAACTTTACTACAACGTCTAGCAAGAGTTTCTTTAATTTCAAATATATTTTTTCAAGAAAATCATCAACCCCTAAAACCATACCAACTGATCAGTCACGTCAGCCATCAAAACTCGGTTCAACCATGTTCCAAGGATATACATAAAACAAGTATATACATAAAAACTTATTCCTAATTTGTCCCGGCTGTCCCGACTATCTTATATCATACAATTTCACAATAAACAAATATATACATAAAAACTTAATCCTAATTTGTCCCAGTTGTCCAAATTAATTAATAACAACTTTTAACGACGACATTGTTGTCCCAAAACACATTAAAAAAGGGAAAGAGAGAAAAAAAAAAATAATAATAAAAAAACTTACAAAAAGACACAGAGGCCCACTGCCTACAAAATACCATCTTAAAAGCAACCTTAAAAACAAACACCCCAAAGCATTTTCCTTTTCCCGCTTTAACTCTTGAAACCCCACAATGGAAACCTCAATCTCCGACCTCCTCCACCGTCACCGCCCCCTCACCGCCGCAACCACCCTCTTCAACCACCCTCTCACCACCACCCAAACACCCACCCACCACCATCATCACCCCTTTACCCCCCAAAACAATCACAACATCCTAACACCACTTTACTCCCCTTCATTTCTCACCGGAACCCTAACCCTAAACCCCACTTGCTTAAACCCATCTTGCTTCACATTCACTGATCACTCTGCATCTATCTGTTGCGATATTATCGAATTTGATCTTCGAATAATTGGGAGGAGAATTAAAGTACTTGCTTGGAACTTTGTTCCGGTTAAGCCCGGTCGCGGGTTTTTAGAGATTATTAGGTGGGGTTTTGATCAGTCTGAAATTATTGAGAAAAGCCTTAATGGGTTTTATTTGAATAATGTATTGCCTGTTTATAAAGAAAGTTTAGGCGCTAAAAGTGTGGTTTACGGGTTGTTGGAGTCGGTTAGTCCTGTAACGAATGTGCCGTGTACTGGGAGTAAGAATGGTGTTAAGAATCTTGATGGGTTTCTTGCTGAGGTTTTTGTTTGTGAGTGTGAGTTGTGTGGTTGTCGGGTTAGGGCAATGTTGTTGGATGGTGAGAATAATGGTTGTCATAGGTTTACCAAGTTGAAGGTTGTTTATTTTTGTGGTGATGCGTCGGTTTGGTATGGTGTGATTTCGAGGATGGTTGGAGGGGTTTTGGTGATTTCGGGTTTGAAGAAAAAGATGGTTTTTCTTGGTGAAGGGAAGTCGTTGATGATGTATGTGGCTACCGAGAAAAGTATTATCCATCTACCTATTACTCCGGTTCAAAGACTAGTGAAAGGTAGAAATACCACAAATGAACGGAAGGGGCTGTTTAGTGTCTATATTGGAAGTATCACTGCGGTTTATATGCAGGGGATGGTTGTTGAACTGGATGAAAAAGTGTTGCTGTTGGTTACGGATCATCAACTGTCGATGCCACATAGCCTGAGAGTCGGTGCAATTGTATGTAAAGTTTCTTCCTTTTTTTTGCTTAGGGAGGTTTGAATTTTGGTAATTTACATGTTCTTTCGTGATGTTAGGTAACTGTTAGAAATTTTCATAAGGAGGATCCCAAATTTGCTTGGACGAAAATAGTATTATTCGGATCATGTTGTAAGACTAGTATTCGTGTTAATGTATTTTCTCCATTAGAAAGCGGGTTAGTGCTGCTATAGTCCTTTCTGTTATATTTTTCTCGCAGCAATTATGTAAGAATCTCACGTATATAGTAAATGTATTCTTCTTTTTTTGCTGCAGATGCTACCAATCTTTAGGATCTCGAAGCCTTCTTAGGAAGTTTATTGAATCACTGACATTTTCCTCTAGATTATGGTAGTAAAATGTTTTTCTAATATCAGTGTTTATGTGCCTTTACTAGCATTTCATTTCTGCTCATAAGCTTTTATCTCAGGGTGTTACTTGTAGTTTCATCTATGAGGAAAAAGTTTGCTGGAATTTTATCCGAGATGGAGATTTTAGGATCAAAACATGTAATGTGTTTGTAACCTAGTCTGTGTATTATCAAATTAAGGGGTGTTTGGATTGCTAATTTAACCAGTCTATGGGCCTATTTGATTTTGGAATAGCAGATAAGGTCGCTATTTAGAGCGGATGAGCTTATCAAATTGAACTTATTGACTAGAATTAGCCATATGCTCATAAGCTCCAAAAAGTGAGCTTATCGGCTCTTTAGCCCATAAGCCGACTAAATAAGCTAATCCAAACACCCCTTAAGTGTTTCATTTGTTATCAATTTTTTCATTGGCTAATCACTCTGCAATATTTGTTCCTTAATTTATTTACTTTGTTTTGCAGATGGAAGGATTAGTTCAGAAATATTGCAGTTCATGTTTACCTTTATCAGTATTTCAGTTTCGGGTATATTCATGTTGAGTGTTGTCAATTAGAAAATGCTATCTGTTATTGATATGTACGGATCTTAATAACATGCTTGGTTTGGGCGCTTGGCAGCATGGGATTCTCTCAGAATATTGTCTGCATGACATATGTGGCTGTGGCAAAGAAATTAATTACGACCCTCCAAAGCTGGTATATTTTTAGCAGCTATAGGTTTTTAATAAAATTGGTTGCTTGAGCATCTTTCTTAAGCAGGTGGTAATGAAATGATTGCCATTTGTTTAGGTTGTGCCCATTTCCAATCTCATTAGTCAGTGCGAGAACATGTTCCTAAAAAGTTTAAATGCAAGTGGGACAGAATTTGATAAGAACCATCAGTATGGCATTGTCGTTTGTGGAGGGATATGTCATGATCAATCAATTAGGAAAATTTTGAAAAGTGAAGATATGAATGTTGTTTTGCTTGCATCCTTGAAGGTTAGTAAGTTTTCCAATCTCTCATATTGTGACTGTTAATTATATTAAATGTTTTAGGTATTTGATCGAATGAGGGAAACGTGATTGTGGTAGTGTATTTTGAATATAGATTTCCGACTATTCTGGAAGGTTACAGTTAATTGATGCAACCGGCAGTATTGATGTTGTTATACCTGATCTTCCATCTGTTTGGAGCATTAAGGACATATATGAGGTAGCTTCAAAATTCTGATAATGTTTCTATGATTTGCAGATGGCTGCTTTCATGCCTCTGTTTGTTGCTTTCTTTCAGCTTATTTACAGATATATTTCTTTTCTTGTCTTTGATTCTACCAGATAAATGACTTCAGTGTCGTAATGGAAGGATTTCCTCGAGAACTGGAAACTTTGGAGTCACTCAACAATGACCCGTTCTCATGTGGAAACATTTTCAACCATTTTCGTTTTGCTGGGAAAAAAAGGTTTACCATTTATATTCATTGCTATATGAAAGATGTAAAATTAAGAAACCGTATCTTATGTCCTGGCACGGATATGGAGAAGAATCTTAAGGAGCTTGAAAACGGAAGATTTCACCTGCTTTTGCTGGTGCATAAGTTTCCTGCACAACAAAAGGTGTGTTTTATTGTAGAAATCGTCAATTTGAACTGGGATAATAGCAACAGTACTTGTAATTTTTTTAATATTTCCAATTTTTTGCAGTTTCCAGGTGATAAAGTGGTTTCAAACAATTCAAGCATATATGCTGAGGCCATATTTCTGCCCTGGAACTTAGTTGTTTATAAAAGAGAGATGGATTTAGTTGAATCATCTAAAGGAGATTCCTGTAATGAAAAATGGTGTGATTTAAGATGTCTACAAAAATTCCCATGTACTGTTGACTTTCGATTTTTAAGTGATAAGTCTATGGTCAACTTGGGTCACTTGTTAGATTGCACAGTAGACAATGAAGATCCTTCCTGCAAAAGAGCTACAAGTAAGTTTCTCTTGGAGTTCAAGTCTGATAGCTTCTGTAAGTACGAGGTTAGCTATTCATATCCATCAAGTTATCTATTTAGAAATCACAGTAGGAAATTTTAGTGTCTGGTATGGCTTACTTATGGCATTTATTGCAGTCGTTGAGAATCGGTGGTTATTACTTGATAAAGCATCATGATAATGATCTGGTATGCACTGCAAAGGATGGTAAAGTAGCTGTGAATCCTAAATCACATATCTGGAGTGTCTCCTTCTCTGTTGATGAGGCTGCGGCTTTTCCCACCGCTGCTCGATCATGCGTTAGTTCATACCATAATATAAATGTCCATTCCCCGAATTCTCGTCAAGTTGAGATTTCTGTACTCAAATCTGTTAATGGATCCCCTGAGATCTGTCCAGATATATATGTACATCTGTCAGCTGATCATTTAAGCTTCTTAGAGGTCAAACTTAGAGAACTAAAAGCAGATCTTATTCAGCCAACTAACTTAACCAAAGGACTACTTAATAGTTCTTCGAGCCATCGAACCATGATGAGTGCATCAATGCCATCGGGGGACTTTGGTGTAAATTTGCCTGTGGGGAATTTAATAGCAGTGCAAGGAGATGTGGTGGCTGTTCATAGCTCTAATCAGAGTCGTATTCTTAATCGTTTAAACCATCAAGTTTTACGAGGGCATGGTCATATCGTTCCTGGAGTGGCGAAGAGTGTCTGTATTCACGTTTTAGTCGAGCATATCATGGTAAATGCTACTCACCCTCTTATTTTTGTTCTCTTTTTGCACACCTACTATCATTTATCTCAAAGTTCTGAACTTCTCATAATTCCAGGTGAAGATCTATAGCAGCTTAAGTGAACACAGTTATCCAATTGGGTTTGGATCAGGTGTCAAAGCTAAATTCCACCGCGTTCTTTTAACAGCGTATGTGTTATCTTTAATCTATTAACTTGATTTCTATTTGATTCACTTCTCTTGGAAATTTGTAATATTCATTGATTAAGTATTCATGGCTTCTTATTATGCACTAATTTCCATGTTGTATCAGTGAAGGGGATTTGCTTACGTTGACACCTGCATCTTTCATTGAAATTAATTCCATAGTAGTTGACAATGATCAATGTCGCAATGCGTCAGAGGATACACCTGTTAAATCAGTTGCGGAGACTGCAACCACATTAACAACTGGTCCTGCAACTTTAATTTCTGAAATAATGCAGTTCTCATACCATAAACAGATGCGGTTCCACTGCAGGGTAGGTCATGCATCTCTGTTATAGTCTCCCACTCAGCAAAGTGACTAAATCTTAAGATAACCTTTTCGTTATTGTCAGCTCTAATTACCTCTACCTCAGGCCCTTAGGGAAACTATACTAAAAGTGACGGGTAATTTACCAGCTCTGTTGTTGGCAGGTTGTAACGATTTATGTTCTGGTAGTGGAAAGAAACAATGAGTTTCTGCAGTCCTTGACCACAGTTAACTCGGATATATCTCCAGTTAAAATTCCACTTGCTGGTTTCATAATAGGTATGGATCTTGTTTAAATATATAAATATCATTGATCAAATAGTAGTGTGAAAGTATTGAATTTGCTTGTTGATTTTAACTTATTTTTTCTTGTTCTGTGTAGATGATGGATCATCTCCATGCTGTTGCTGGACTGATAATGAGAGGATAGTGACTTTATTAGGTTTGCATGGATTGTCGGAACTTAAACGTTCCAGAAGTTTGCATCAATCTGCCAACAAGAAGATGGAAACCCCCTGCAGCTACACTATGTCTCGCATGAGCAAGATATTAGATCGGCATGGCACTGTTGTAATGAAGAACATGGGATCTGTGTCTGATTCTTCATGTCTAGATGTTACAATTTCAGTCAATTCGGACAACATTGTTAACCAATCAGATGAACAGTTTCTGAAGTCTCTAGTACTCCAAGCTTGCTCCAGCAACACGTGGGTGAGTACTTGATTATACCTCACTATATAAGTAGACAAGTGATGAACCAAGACTATGTTTGACCATAAATCTTTATACACATTTATTGGCAGGACATCGTTGGTACTGTGTTGGATTCAAAAGCTGTGAATCAACTGGAACAACAGTTACAAAGGTTTGACTTGACAATGCTCCCACTACAAAATATATGGGCCTCTGAGGTTTCTCATGCGGATACCTTGAATGAAGCAAGAAGCCTTCTTGAAGAACTCCTAAAATCCTAATGAGATCTACTTGATGCAAATTTGGAAGACTTGATTATTGGAGCAATTATAGCTATGGATATCACAAACCAGTCATTACAAATGGGAATGGGTATAAAAGTTGAGATAAAAAAATTTGTTGTCATTGTAGGCTATGATCATTTGTATGTATATTGAACTTGAATTGTAAATTAAATTACTTCTGCTATAAAATTGTGCAAATTATAATTACATAATGTTTATCATTTATTTTCATACATTCAATTTACAATAAATAATGTGTAATAGCATGGCAGAAACTCAGCACTTTCGTAACTTTGAAGACGAAAGCTAATTAGCAACATGAAATTGGGATGTGATGAAAAGCATTTTTAGAACAGCATTTCCATATGTTTTGTCCGTTCATACAAGTGCAATTGTACACTCAAACCAATCTTAAACAGTTAAACAATTGGCAGTTTCATTCTAACACGTCTCAAAATCAAACAGCCCCCATATAACCTTATAAAATTTCTATAAAAGTCTTTTACAGACTAAAAGCTTTTAGACAAAAATACACCGTTGGTCCCTAAACTTTCCACGAAACATCACATGACACTTTAACTTTCGAAAAACATCATGTGGCGTCCAAAACTTGGGATTTTGAGGCCGATTGCGTCCCTCAGCCCGTAATAGGAACAGCAACGTCCCGTTATAGTTCCCAAAACCCCGTTACATGTTTAGTTTGGAGGGTATTCCTGTCTTTTTACATAGTCGCATTTTTCTCTCTCTGTGTACTTCCCAGCAGACGTCTGATCCTTTTTCCCGCCATTATGACTAATATAAGTAGCACAAGTACTCATTGCTCATCCCCAAACTTGTTTTGGAAGCCTACCAAAAAAACCCTAATGCAATGTCACCCACCAAATCTAATAATTTAAGTAAAAAATCAAGAATCTCAAACATTGGATTTACATTATGGCAAATCAGGGATGCACCTTACTTTGATAGCCATGAAGTAGAGAGAAGTTGGGCAATGAGGCAATATGGTTAGTGTTTTCTTTGATGATCTTTTACTAGCGTATGTATCTTAGATTGTTTAATGGTTTACCCCTTTTTTGTTATAGAATCGTAACAGTGTTTTGTTTACTTTTTGAATAGCAGATCGACATGGTGATTTTAGCATGCGAGTTCACCATAATGGCTTATTCAAAAACTGGCCAGACCTGATCTACGAAGGAGGTCAGGAATGCCAGGTTGATTATGTATGTATTAATGAGATTTCTATTGATGAACTTGATGCTCTGATGACCCAAATTGGTTATGCTGAAGTCCAAACCAATTACTACAATTTTCTTAAACCTGGTATGACATTGGACGATGGGTTATATAGCTTTCGTGAAGCTGCCAATCTTGAGCTGTTGAAAGAAATTGTGGAAGAACACAAGCTTATAGATGTGTATGTTGAAATAGGTAAGACTAGGTTAGAGTTGTCTGAGATGTCCCCACAGTCTATTAAGACTGTATTTTTGGAGATGGATGAACCTAGTAGAAAGATAGCTCGTGTTGCTATTCAATCGTGCTGCAGACGTTTGGCTCTAGATGACATAGATAATGACCCAGACCTTAACCCATTTATGCAGCTTACTCAACTATCTGTAGGTGCCTCATACGTTGGGGAATCTAGTGACTTGCCACACATTGAGCCCGGGTTTTCAAGTCTTGACATGTCTGCCTTTGCCAGCCAACCTGTTGATAACAGTGATGGTGCATTAGTCATTATTGATAAGGAAAATACTTTTCAGGACCTTGATAGTTTTGATGTTAGTCTGTTCAGAGTGACTAAGGATAAGCCGTTAGAGAAATTAGGGAGACCACTAGTTGATGGCAATAACACCTTTGAGGAACCTGATGTGGAAGTTACTCGATTCCAAGTCAATCAGGATAACCAGTCAGAGAATGTAGGAGGAGAACCTGTGGTGACAATAACATGGAAGAGGATGGTGATGTTGATATCACTCTATTCCAATAGAGTGGTACTAGTCAGTTAGGAAATGTAGGTGATGACACAATTCAGGCAAATAAAAACAATGTTACTGAGGAGAATCATGTATAGGTTGCTTTGTTCCAACAGAGTGAGACTCATGAGTTAGGCAACGCAGGAACATCTACTAATAAAAGTGATGACTTGAATTTGGAAACTCAATTACCTGTGTTGGATGATGATGCATTTTACACTGCTTATGCGTCTAAATCAGGCATAGGTCACTCTGGGGTGCCAAGGGTTAGGACAGATTCTGTTGATGATGGTGTTGTTGAAACTTTCTTTTATTGTGATTAATCCTTTGATACTGAAAAATATGTGAAAGAGAGGGTAAGAGAGCATTCCATAGAAACAAGAAGGGAGCTGCTATTTCTAAAGAATGACAAAAAAGAATAAGAGTCAGATGTGTGGGTTCTGTTCCCCTATCTGGCCCAATTGCTACTGCTAGACTGGGTATAGGCCCAGTTAGAGGTCCATTAACAAGAAGGGGTTTGAAAGCATTAATTGCTGGTAAAAATGACCCTTCCCAAATACTCTGCCCATGGTTGTTGCTTGTCGGCAGGGATGGTACTGAAAAAGGTGGTTGGAACAGTGAGAAGATATAATGATAAACACACTTGTTTGCAATCAAGGGCGCTCAAACATTTTGACGTCAACTTTATCTTAAAGAAAATTAAAGATATGATTCAAACCAATCCAAGGATTCCTGTCAAGTCGGTTCATAATCAGCTTACCAACCAATTTGAGCTTGAAGTCTCAATGCAGAAGGTTTTAAGAGCTAAAAGAATAGCAGTCAGAGGCATTAGGAAGGAATTCAAGCTCTAATTCACCATGTTGAGAAACTATGTTCAAGAGTTGCAGAAGAGGAACCCTGATACAACAGTAGTGATTCATGTGGAACCGCCTGCTGAGGATAGTCTTCCAACAAGAGAATTCAAGAGACTCTATGTTTGTTTAGGTGCATTGAAGGAAGGATTTAAAGCCTGTCAGAGACGGTTGTTGGGGATAAATGCTTTTCCAATTGATGGTCCTTTGAAGGGTCAACTTCTAACAGCTGTGGGAATTGATAGCAACAATGGTATATACCCAATAGCTTATGCTTTTACTGAATCATCAAACACAATAGCTTGGACTTGGTTTCTTCATTGTTTATCTGATGATCTTGAACTTGAGCCAAATTCAATATTCACTTTTGCTACTGACATGAACAAGGTACTCCCGTGAACTATAAATGAATTGAATTTCCTATTTTTTTAAACAAACAGTAAATATATCTGTTTTTTTGCAGGATATTACATCAGCATTAAGAGAAGTTTTCCCAAACGCGGAGCATAGATTTTGTCTTAGAAGCATTCATGAGCAAATGAAAGTTAATTGGCAAGGTAGGGCCTTCAAAGACCATCTTTGGAGATGCGCAACAGCCTCAACTGTTGTACACTTTGAGAGATCTATGGATGCTTTAAAGACATTTAGTCAAGATGCCCATGCTTGGTTAAGTCAGATACCACCAATCCATTGGTCAAGGTCACATTTGTCATGTAAGTCATCTAACTGTGTAAATTTAGTGGTATATGGTAAAGTAGTATGAAATGTATAAGTAATACAGCTTTATCTGTCTTGTTTTAGGGGGACCCCATTCCGATGTGTTACTTAATAACATGTGTCAAGTGTTTTATGAGAAAATAATTGAGGGTGTATGATGCGTAGGGATTGCACCAGGCTTTACCTCTCGAGGGATCTGATGAGTGTGTAAATACTCATCATTTCTGTTACATTTAAGCTGCAAAAACATATAAAAACACACAGGAATGCCTTAAAATACATAAAATATCCCTGGATTGTGTTTTTATGCAAAAGGATTGAAAACTGATGAAAAACAATACATTTCACATAATTTACAGTTTCAGTCCCTGAACTTTGAAAAATTGGCAAAACTAGTCCCTGGTAAATCAAAACATGAAAAATATCATCAAAGGTTCTTAGGGATTCATAAGTTGTCAAGTATAGTCCTTTAAAGTTAAAAATTGCAAAATGACAACTTTAGTCCTTCAAGTTTAGAAAATGTCAAAAATAGTCCCTAAGGTTTTGTAAATACAAAAATATGAAAAATAAGCCTTGTACTATTATTAAAAGACAAAATTGGTCCTTATGATAACTTTTGAGAAGTTACAAGTTAAACCCTTCAAAATTCAGAAAATTGTAAGTTAGGTCCCTGAAGTCTGTGGAATTGGCAGAAAAGGTCCCTGGGTTATGAAAATGAAAAAAATACATCTTTGGTCCTTGGGTTATTAATAATTGACAAAAATAGTCCTTATAAATATTTGGGAAAGTTACAAATTCAGTCCCTCTATTTTGTCAAATTACAAATTTGGTCCTTGTTTACTAAAAACTAACCGGACCCCTTTTTATTATTAAACCCCAAACCAATCCAGTCCAAACCAAACAGCCCAACCCCCTTTTTATATTTTTTTTTGGGCCTAGCCTGTTTCCCAGCCCACCAAGAAAACCCAACATAACCTTTTTAATAAAACGGGGGTTGACCCCGTTGACCCGTCTTCCCCAATACCACCTCCCCTGTACATCTCCCTCACCCCCCTCTGCAACCCAATACTACCATGGTTTTCATCCACCTTATCACCTCACCAGCTGGCTTAACACCTCACACCCCTCATCATTTCAACCCACACCCCAATTAATGCTTCTCCACCACTCAACACTTCACCTTTCCCTCACAGACCTCTGTTTTCAACCTAAACCCACTAAACCCTTCCAATCTTGTCCCCTCCACTTCCTAATACTCCCAAAGTTCCTTAATTAAAATAAAACGGCCACAAGCAGCCTATGAGACTTTTGGCGCCAAAATACTTTTAAACGGTTTGGATGACTTTGACCCATCCAATGGTCACAAATATTGATGGGATTTGTTCAGACACATGTGGGAAGCCCAAAAAGTCTATAAAGTTGAAGGAAGAAGCAGTGTGGTAGACTATCTAGTTTAATTAAGAAAAATGTATGCCGACTTTTTAATCTTTGTATTTCCAGTATTGTATTAACTTTCAAAGTACTTCAGTAAGTGTTTTTATCTTGTAATAAAGCTATTTCAAGTTCTGAATTACACTGTAAACTTCAATTTCAGTTTATGCAAATCTTATGTTCAAAATCTCATGTTTATTGATTGTTGTTATTAGTGTTGTTTATGGACAAATAAGCTCATATAAGCTCCTCATATAGCTTATGTAAGCTATTAGAAACCATAAAACTCAGTCTTAGTCAATAAATATAAAAAATGTAAAAAATCAAGAAAATAGGTTGAAAAATAAAAATCAGTGAAAATGGTGAAGAAAGCAATGGAGCAGGGTATATTTTGGATTGCCCTTGGGTTAGTAGCTTAGTGGTAAGCTTATAAGAGTGTCCTTTGGTCCTTGTTCTTGGTTTCTCAGATTGAAGCACTTGTAAGCCATTTTTACAAATATTTGCAGTTCACTGTATATGTATGCTATATGATCTTGTTTGTGTAATTTCCTGAGCTTATGTTGTTGTTAAGTGGATTTACTAGTTGAAATCAGTTGTTTGTTTGTGAAAATCCATAGTTGCTAAAAAAATCATTTTCACAGTCAAAATACCAATTTGGTCATTTCTGTGTTTTATGCTTGTGTTGTTGTTTTATGCTCATTAGATCTTGTATAATGATGATATAAAGTTTAAAGACAGATTTGAGGTCTAATTCATTAAGTTGCTTTAGAAATCACAAAATCAATTAGATTAGGGAGTGTTTTGATCAGTCTATTCCTTATGGTTTAGGTCTGTAATTGTTGTTACTTTCATTTCAAACACATCACTTAAGGTCATATTAGGTTTAAGAAAGCATAAAATCAAGTGTCAATTTAGAAAAAAGTCAAAATAGCCTTTTGATCACCATAGCAGTTGACTGTTAATGTTTTGTGATCCATAAACCTTCATAACAGCTCAAAAGTTATAGGATTAGATCAATATAGCTTTATTATAGCTTAACATACCATAATCAATCAGAAAATCAAGCTAGAATCTCACTTTAGTCAACTGAGCAAGATTATTGAAAAAGTCAAAAATGCATGTGCAGAAAATCTCCAAAATGGCATGAATTAAATTGATTTTTGTGTTTGGACTTAAGGTCTGAAACTTGTTTTGTGTAAACTCTACCAGCTGAACCTTTGATTTTCACAAATTTTATAATTTTGTGAATTTTTTAAGTGGACCAAAATGCCCTTGGAAGTGACCTGCAGGGCAAGTTAGTTGCCCTATCTCAGCAGACCCCAGCTCAACCACCACCTTTGGTGGTGTTTTGTGGTTAACCCAGTGGGTCCCACACCCCATAATTAGGCTCTTACAACCCCCCTCCTACCAGGCTTGAAACCTTGACCCTTGGTCTGACCATTTGACCACTGGGCCCCACCAGAAATCAGCTTGGAACTCTGTCCCCATTCTGTCTCAGAATTGAAATAAGCAAAGTGCTTATTTGTTGTTTGTGGCTTATTGAATCTGCTTATTTGATATAATCTTGCTCAATTTAGTTCTACTAACTCAAAGGAACCAGAATACATCTTGTGGACCCCACACAAGCTCAGTTGAGCTTATTTCTTAGCCAAGTCAATAAAAGTCAACTGTTTTGGGTAATAAGCACTCTTAGTGCTTATTCTGAGTTCATAAATTATTTCCTTTTATCAAAGTTTCTTATTTTAAGTATTTTATTAGTTTTATAAAAGAAAAACAAGAAAAAACCAAACTTAATTATAGTGATAGCTTCTATTTAATAGAAATTATCTATTTAATTTTATTTTTAGCTTATTTATAAGCACTTCTGCTATTTTATATTTTTATTAAGTCTCTTATATATTAAAGTAATTTTATAAATTTTTCCAGAATTTTCCCTTGTCATTTGATATTATTTAGAATTAATATTAGTTAAATTAATAATTAAATAATAAATAAGAATTAAATAGCATAATTATATTTTATAAAGTACCACATAGTTTTTATAATTTTTATAGCTTTTATAGAAGGTAAAACAATTAAATAAATTTTTCTAGAATTTATATTGTTCATTTTCTATTTTTAATAATATAATTAGTTTAATTGATAAATAATTAATAAATAGAATAATAATTAGTAAATTAGAGTAAAAATACATAAAATAAAATTTTTATATTTTTTTAGGATTCCCATGATGGTTAATTAGATATATAAAAATTTTCATAATTATCTAAGTCTTTTTAGTATTTATAAATAATTTAAATCAATATAATTAGTTAAATAATAATTAAATAATAATTAATTAATAATAAATAGATAAATAGTGTGAAAAATATAATTTTAGTTTTAAAATAAGTTTTATAATATTTTAGATTTTTAGAAATTTTAATTTTAATTTTCTAGACTTATTTCACATTTTCTTAATTATTAGTGAATTATTAAATAATTAATAATAGTTATTAAATAAAGATAATTAATTAAATAATTTAGTAATTATAAAATAAATATTTTAAATTTATTTAATTTGCATTTAAGCCCCTAAGGCTTATAAACTCCTACTATAGTTAAAGTTGTTTTTGTTTACGTTTAAATAATAAACGTTTACGTTTTCTAGTTCCTTTTTCACTTGTACTTATCTGATTTCCTGTATTAGTTGATATAGCTTATTAAAGCTATTCACTCTTATATTTCAGTAGTACAATCACTTAAACCCTTTTCCTGTTCAATTCACCTAATCTCAAAGTCGTTTTATTTTAGATTTCACGCCTCGTTGGGATCTAACGATCCGGGGAAACACTAAACTCACCGGAGTATTGGCCTAAGTTGTTTGACTTGTTGACCATTACTTGGTTGATATTATCTGACTGTTTCAGGCCAATCAAAATTTGGCGCCGCTGCCGGGGAGGTGTGCTGCGTATTACGACTTTTTGAAATATCTGTGAGTTTGAATTATCACACTTTGTTATATATCATCTTTTTGTTCATATTTTCTTTTCTATTTGTAATTTCCCATCACTCTAAGTATTCTTAGAGTCGTCTCTAGTGCATGCGCACTCGTTCTTCTAGGTCAACAAGCCCTTTACGTGAGCTTGTCAGAATTCCTCGAAGATGCCGTAGACGTTCTGTCCCAACAGCCGTATCTGAGGAACGTGCTGTTTCTCCTAAGAAAGTTATCATGGCGGAAGACCGTCCGATGAATGAGCTTCTCCAAGCACCCATTGAGGGTTACGGAGACGCTATTATTGTCCCAGCCATTGTGGCTGAATACTTTGAGCTCAAAACCGGGTTACTAAATCTAGTAACTTCAAGCCAATTTTATGGTTTTGAGAGGGATGATCCCCATGCTCATATTCGATGGTTTAATAAAATTACCTCTACCATCAAATACAAGAACGTCCCTTCCGAAGCAGTCAAACTTCTTCTTTTCCCATTTTCTCTTGAGGGAGCAGCCCGGATTTGGCTGGAAAAACAACCTCCTCGTTCAATAAACTCATGGGAAGATTTAGTTACCAAATTTGTAAACGAATTCTTTCCCCCGTCCAGAACGACAAGTCTTAAAAATGAAATCATCAAATTTACTCAAAGGTTTGATGAATCGTTTGGTGACGCATGGGATCATTTCAAAGAATTGCTTCGTCGATGTCCTCATCATGGTTTCACTGAATTGATGCAAATTGACACGTTTTATAATGGTGTGAGTCAATCTGACCAAGATTCTCTCAATGCCTCCGCGGGAGGTAATTTTTTGAGCAAAACCACTAAAGAAGCTTTAGAAATCATAGAAAATAAGTACAAGGTCCGCACTACACACACAAAGCCATATAACTCCCAAGTGAGTGCTGGTCCTTCTACTTCATCACCCGGGAGTACTTCTAGCACCGATGCTAAGATAGATAAACTCACGGACGCCATTCAAGCTTTGGTTCTCTCAAACCAGAAAAAAGTCACTTTCACACAAAACCCTTCACATGCTGAAGTAAAAAAAGTGGAAGTTTGTGTCACTTGTGGTGGCCCACATTCTTACTACAATTGTACTGCCACCGATGGTAGTCCTTTTGAAGCCAATGCCTTAGCCGGAACTACAAATCAGGGAGGTAATCAATACCGTCCTCAAATGGAACCAAGTTACCGTGCTAACACACATATGGGACCACCCGGGTTTAACCAAAACCTAAATTTGCAAAACAAAAATCAGAACCAACCACGAATGAACCAAGGTTATCAAAACCAAGGGAATTTCAATCCTGGACAGAATCAAGGTTTCCACAATCAAGGAAACTTTAACAGAAACAATTTCAACCCCGGAAATCATTTTCAGGGAAATGGTAATCCAAATCAGGGGAATTTTCAGCCACAACAAGGTTATAATCAAAATAACCGTGTCCAAAATTTCCCCAACCAAACACAAGCCATTCTCCCAGCTCCACAATCATCATCTGATGAGTTGTTGAAGCAGTTCATGAAAACTCAAGAAGAGACAAACAGGTTGTTGGTCAGCCAGATTTCTGAAATTAAGAAATCTTTAAATGAACAACCCTCGGGCTCTGGAAAACTTCCGAGCAACACGATCGCAAACCCGAGGGGCGATGCAAAGGCGATCACGACCAGGAGCGGAGTTTCATATGATGGACCTACTGTTCCCACTACCCCTTCTTCTTCTTCTTCTCCCAAGGTAGTGGAAAATAACAACTAGGTAAATAAGGACGAAGTACTTCCTACTCATAAGGGAGGTACCCAAGACGTCCCACCTCATGTTGTCTCGAAACCCAAACCAAAACCTAGAGTTGTTTTTGAACAAAATGATATTCCAGTTGAAACACCTCAGTCCAAACCTTCTACCTCCTCTATTCCTTACCCCCCACGCTTGAGTGAACAAAAGCTCCGTGAAAAAGCTAGTCACCAGATGGATAAATTCTTTCAAATCTTCCAAGATTTGCATTTTGACATTAGCTTTGCGGATGCTATTATTCTGATGCCCAAATTTGCTTCGACAATCAAACACTTGTTAAGCAACAAGGAGAAACTGTTTGAAATGGCAAAGACTCCCTTGAATGAGAACTGCTTAGCAATTCTTTTAAAGAAGCTTCTCGAGAAGCTGGGAGATCCTGGAAAATTTCTAATACCATGTGTATTTCCGGGAATGGTTGATTGCTATGCCTTGGCCAATCTTGGTGCAAGTATCAACCTAATGCCATATTCAGTTTGGAAGAAACTTTCTCTTCCTGATCTTACTCCTACCTGCATGACTTTAGAGCTTGCAGACCGATCGATATCTCGTCCTCTCGGCATTGCCGAGGACGTGTTTGTGAAGGTAGGAGAATTTCATCTCCCCGCTGACTTTGTAGTGGTTGATTTCGATGCTGATCAAAGGGTCCCTCTCATTGTTGGGAGGGGTTTCCTTAGAACGGGCAGTGCTCTTATCGATGTATTTGAGCAAGAAATCACTCTGCGTGTGGGTAATGAAGCTGTTACATTTAACCTCGATCAAACCTCGAGGTACTCCTCTAATTATGATTCTGAAGCAGTTAATCAAATAGATATCATAGACATTGCTTCAAAGGAGTACTCTCAAGAGTTTCTTGGTTATTCTCATAATTCTGTGAGTGGGGATGCCACTCCATCATCTGAACCTATCATTTCCGACTCTTCCCCTTTTCTCACTCCGTTTGAGGGAAGTGATTTCCTTTTGGAAGAGGTCGAGGCTTTTCTCAAAAGTGATTCAGTTCCATCGGGAATTGATAACACTGAGATTGATCTGGAGGGAGATATTCTTCTCCTTGAGAGATTGCTAAACCAAGACAATTCTCCTCCACTCCCTCCCGTACAACTTCATAATCAGGAAATCAAATATGTTGAGGAAACTGATGATTTTCCTGAGGTCGAACTCAAGGACTTACCTCCTCATCTTGAATACGCATTCTTGGAGGGTGATGATAAATTACCCGTCATTATTGCTAAAGGTTTAAGTGTTGAGGAGAAGATTGCTCTCATAAAGGTCTTGAAGTCAAACAAGCAAGCAATTGCTTGGAAACTCTCCGATATTAAGGGTATTAACCCAGATTTTTGTACACACAAAATCTTGATGGAGGATGACTTCAAGCTCGCGGTACAACATCAAAGAAGGGTGAATCCAAAAATTCATGATGTGATTAAACAAGAGGTTCTTAAACTTCTTGATGCAGGATTGATTTACCCTATCTCTGACAGTCCATGGGTTAGTCCCATTCATTGCGTCCCAAAAAAGGGTGGCATTACTGTTGTCACTAATGTGGAAAATGAGTTGATTCCAACTCGGCTGGTTACCGGATGGCGTGTTTGCATTGACTATCGTAAGTTAAATGACGCCACCCGCAAAGACCACTTTCCGCTGCCCTTTATGGACCAGATGCTTGAGAGATTAGCAGGAAACGAGTACTATTGTTTCCTTGATGGTTTCTCAGGATACTTCCAAATCCCCATTGATCCATCAGATCAAGAAAAGACTACCTTTACATGCCCTTATGGAACCTTTGCTTATAAACGTATGCCTTTTGGCTTATGTAATGCTCCAGGTACGTTCCAGAGGTGCATGATGGCTATATTTACCGACATGATCGGTAAAACCATGGAGGTCTTTATGGATGACTTTTCGGTCATTGGGGATTCATTCCAAACATGTCTCACCAATTTAGAAAAAATGTTGAAAAGGTGTAAAGACACCAATCTATGTCTAAATTGGGAAAAGAGTCACTTTATGGTCAAAGAGGGCATTGTCCTCGGCCATAAAATTTCCAAGAATGGGATTGAGGTTGACAGAGCTAAGGTTGATGTCATTGCAAAACTGCCTCACCCTACTACCGTCAAAGGTATTAGGAGTTTCTTGGGTCATGCTGGTTTCTATCGTCGATTTATACAAGATTTTTCTAAAATCTCACGGCCTATGACTCATCTCCTTGAAAAGGATACTCCTTTTATCTTCTCACCAAAGTGCATCGATGCTTTTGAAACATTAAAGAAAAAGCTTACTGAGGCACCCATTCTTATTGCCCCCGACTGGGATTTACCCTTCGAGCTTATGTGCGATGCAAGTGATTTTGCTATCGGTGCAGTCTTGGGGCAACGCAAAACGAAACACTTCCAGCCTATCCACTACGCAAGCAAAACTATGAACGAAGCTCAAACTCATTACACCACTACAGAAAAAGAATTATTAGCTGTGGTGTATGCTTTTGAGAAATTTCGGACATACTTAATCTTGACTAAAAGCGTAGTGTATACGGATCATTCGGCTTTAAAATATCTATTTGCAAAACAAGATGCAAAGCCGAGATTGCTCCATTGGGTTCTGCTCCTCCAGGAATTTGATATCATTATTCGTGATAAAAAAGGAGCTGAGAACCTGGCTGCTGATCATTTGTCCCGATTAGAGAACCCTCATCAAGATGTGTATGAGAAAAAGGAAATAAATGAAACATTTCCTCTCGAAACACTAAATGCGGTTGCTTTTCGTGGAGATTCTACTACCCCATGGTTTGCCGACTTCGCAAACTATCATGCGGGTAACTTTGTTGTGAAAGGGATGTCAACCCAACAGAAGAATAAATTCTTTAAGGATGTTAAACATTACTTCTGGGATGACCCCTACTTATTCAAAATCTGTGCGGATCAAGTCATCCGACGGTGTGTATATGGACAGGAAGCCACTGAAATTCTCAAGGCTTGCCATGCTGGACCCACTGGGGGACATCATAGTCCCAATTACACCGCCAAAAAGGTGTTTGATTCCGGATTCTTTTGGCCCACAATTTATAAAGATGCCCAGGATCTCATTAAAACCTGTGACGCTTGTCAGCGTCATGGAAACATTTCACAAAGAAATGAGATGCCACAAAATGCTATTCAAGTATGTGAAATATTTGATATCTGGGGCATTGACTTTATGGGGCCATTTCCATCATCTAGAGGAAACAAGTACATACTTGTGGCTGTTGATTATTTATCAAAGTGGGTTGAAGCGAAAGCTTTACCTACAAATGATGCCCGAGTTGTAGTTAAATTCCTTAAATCTCTTTTTGCCCGTTTTGGAACTCCCCGTGCTATCGTAAGTGATCGCGGTACGCATTTCTGCAATGACAAATTTGACAAAGTCATGCAAAAGTATGGTGTAACTCACCGTCTTTCTACCGCGTATCACCCACAAACAAGTGGGCAAGTGGAGGTTTCAAATCGTGGTATCAAAAGGATACTTGAGAGGACTGTTGGTGAAAACCGTGCTGCCTGGTCGGATAAATTAGATGACGCACTATGGGCCTTTCGTACAGCTTATAAAACACCTATTGGGTGTACACCTTACAAGCTTGTGTACGGAAAGACATGTCATCTACCGATGGAACTTGAGCACAAAGCCTACTGGGCTTTGAAACATGCCAACTTTGACCTCAAAACTGCGGGTGATCACAGAAAAGTTCAAATGAATGAATTAAATGAACTACGTGATCAGGCTTACGAGAACTCTTTAATCTATAAAGAAAAAACAAAGAGAATACATGACTCAAAAATAAAGAACCGCGTTTTTAACGTTGGTGATCGAGTACTTCTCTTTAATTCTAGATTAAAGATCTTCTCGGGTAAATTAAAAACCCGTTGGACTGGTCCATTTACTATCACTAAGGTTTATCCATATGGTACCGTTGAGTTATCTCAAAATGATGGTCCATGTTTTAAAGTAAATGGCCATCGTGTGAAACACTACTTTGGAGAGGACATCCCAAACATGGTTGTCTCGGATCTCCAAACTTTCCCCAAGGACAATTAAATTCGGGGTCGAGTCAAGCTAGCGACTCGGTTAACAAAAACAATAGCTTCCTCATGGACAAATCAATTCGAGGTCGAGTCAAGCTAGTGACTCGGTAATCAAAAGCAGTAGCAATATGGGTTTTCACTCATATTTCTGATTTCTTTCTCTTTTCTACCACCCTAGTGTGGGGGAGATGCCCCACATGTTGTATATATGTATATATCTTCAAAAAAAAAAAAAAAAAAAAAAAAAAAAAAAAAAAAAAAAGATGTAAATAGCCTAAAATAAAGGTTATTAATATTTCCTTCTTACGTTCTAAGTATCGGTTTAACACCCGGTGTTTTGAATATTGAGGGCAATATTCATTTCTAAGTGGGGGGGGGGGGGGGATTCTCACGAATTCAAACACATGTTCCATCAAGCACCCTCATTTGATCAAAATTTAAAATTTTTTCACACTTAGAAATGCAATAAATGGTTATTAGTCCGTCATGTCTAACCCACATAAGGATTGGCTAATCCAGGAGCAAACGGCTCTTGGTAAAGATATCTCAAAACCGTTGATGGCTTGCAATTTGCCAAAAATTGTATGGTTCCTCAACTCCCCATATCCCATAAAGCGAATGAGTTGGCTAGCCCGCAAGATTATGGCTTGTGGTAAAGGCCGTGGAAAAACCATAATTGGTAATCAGCTCACCAAGATGTTGACTATTCCATCAAGAGTTGGCTAGTCCAGAAGCAAACGGCTTTTGGTAAAGACAAATCAAATCCGTTGACAGCTGGTGGTTTGCTAAAAATCACACGGTTATCAGGGGTGCCACAGTTCTTACACCTGGCTACTCCAGAAGTGATGGATTTTGGTAAAGAGTAAAAATCCATTAAATTTTTCTCAAAAATATTGCTAGGGACTAGCAATAGTTTAGTGTGGGGGATTGATGAGTGTGTAAATACTCATCATTTCAGTTACATTTAAACTGCAAAAACATATAAAAACACACAGGAATGCCTTAAAATACATAAAATATCCCTGGATTGTGTTTTTATTCAAAAGGATTGAAAACTGATGAAAAACAATACATTTCACATAATTTACAGTTTCAGTCCCTGAACTTTGAAAAATTGGCAAAACTAGTCCCTGGTAAATCAAAACATGAAAAATATCATCAAAGGTCCTTAGGGATTCATAAGTTGTCAAGTATAGTCCTTTAAAGTTAAAAATTGCAAAATGACAACTTTAGTCCCTCAAGTTTGGAAAATGTCAAAAATAGTCCCTAAGGTTTTGTAAATACAAAAATATGAAAAATAAGCCTTGTACTATTATTAAAAGACAAAATTGGTCCTTATGATAACTTTAGAGAAGTTACAAGTTAAACCCTTTAAAATTCAGAAAATTGCAAGTTAGGTCCCTGAAGTTTGTGGAATTGGCAGAAAAGGTCCCTGGGTTTTGAAAATGAAAAAAATACATCTTTGGTCCTTGGGTTATTAATAATTGACAAAAATAGTCCTTATAAATATTTGGGAAAGTTACAAATTCAGTCCCTCTATTTTGTCAAATTACAAATTTGGTCCTTGTTTACTAAAAACTAACCGGACCCCTTTTTATTATTAAACCCCAAACCAATCCAGTCCAAACCAAACAGCCCAACCCCCTTTTTATATTTTTTTTGGGCCTAGCCTGTTTCCCAGCCCACCAAGCAAACCCAACACAACCTTTTTAATAAAACGGGGGTTGACCCCGTTGACCCGTCTTACCTAATACCACCTCCCCTGTACATCTCCCTCACCCCCTCTGCAACCCAATACTACCATGGTTTTCATCCACCTTATCACCTCACCAGCTGGCTTAACACCTCACACCCCTCATCATTTCAACCCATACCCCAATTAATGCTTCTCCACCACTCAACACTTCACCTTTCCCTCACAGACCTCTGTTTTCAACCTAAACCCACTAAACCCTTCCAATCTTGTCCCCTCCACTTCCTAATACTCCCAAAGTTCCTTAATTAAAATAAAACGGCCACAAGCAGCCTATGAGACTTTTGGCGCCAAAATACTTTTAAACGGTTTGGACGACTTTGACCCATCCAATGGTCACAAATATTGATGGGATTTGTTCAGACACATGTGGGAAGCCCAAAAAGTCTATAAAGTTGAAGGAAGAAGCAGTGTGGTAGACTATCTAGTTTAATTAAGAAAAATGTATGCCGACTTTTTAATCTTTGTATTTCAAGTATTGTATTAACTTTCAAAGTACTTCAGTAAGTGTTTTTATCTTGTAATAAAGCTATTTCAAGTTCTGAATTACACTGTAAACTTCAATTTCAGTTTATGCAAATCTTATGTTCAAAATCTCATGTTTATTGATTGTTGTTATTAGTGTTGTTTATGGACAAATAAGCTCATATAAGCTCCTCATATAGCTTATGTAAGCTATTAGAAACCATAAAACTCAGTCTTAGTCAATAAATATAAAAAATATAAAAAATCAAGAAAATAGGTTGAAAAATAAAAATCAGTGAAGATGGTGAAGAAAGCAATGGAGCAGGGTATATTTTGGATTGCCCTTGGGTTAGTAGCTTAGTGGTAAGCTTATAAGAGTGTCCTTTGGTCCTTGTTCTTGGTTTCTCAGATTGAAGCACTTGTAAGCCATTTTTACAAATATTTGCAGTTCACTGTATATGTATGCTATATGATCTTGTTTGTGTAATTTCCTGAGCTTATGTTGTTGTTAAGTGGATTTACTAGTTGAAATCAGTTGCTTGTTTGTGAAAATCCATAGTTGCTAAAAAAATCATTTTCACAGTCAAAATACCAATTTGGTCATTTCTGTGTTTTATGCTTGTGTTGTTGTTTTATGCTCATTAGATCTTGTATAATGATGATATAAAGTTTCAAGACAGATTTGAGGTCTAATTCATTAAGTTGCTTTAGAAATCACAAAATCAGTTAGATTAGGGAGTGTTTTGATCAGTCTATTCCTTATGGTTTAGGTCTGTAATTGTTGTTACTTTCATTTCAAACACATCACTTAAGGTCATATTAGGTTTAAGAAAGCATAAAATCAAGTGTCAATTTAGAAAAAAGTCAAAATAGCCTTTTGATCACCATAGCTGTTGACTGTTAATGTTTTGTGATCCATAAACCTTCATAACAGCTCAAAAGTTATAGGATTAGATCAATATAGCTTTATTATAGCTTAACATACCATAATCAATCAGAAAATCAAGCTAGAATCTCACTTTAGTCAACTGAGCAAGATTATTGAAAAAGTCAAAAATGCTTGTATAGAAAATCTCCAAAATGACATGAATTAAATTGATTTTTGTGTTTGGACTTAAGGCCTGAAACTTGTTTTGTGTAAACTCTACCAGCTGAACCTTTGATTTTCACAAATTTTATAATTTTGTGAATTTTTTAAGTGGACCAAAATGCCCTTGGAAGTGACCTGCAGGGCAAGTTAGTTGCCCTGTCTCAGCAGACCCCAGCTCAGCCACCACCTTTGGTGGTGTTTTGTGGTTAACCCAGTGGGTCCTACACCCCATAATTAGGCTCTTACAACCCCCCTCCTACCAGGCTTGAACCCTTGACCCTTGGTCTGACCATTTGACCATTGTGCCCCACCTGAAATCAGCTTGGAACTCTGTCCCCATTCTGTCTCAGAATTGAAATAAGCAAAGTGCTTATTTGTTGTTTGTGGCTTATTGAATCTGCTTATTTGATATAATCTTGCTCAATTTAGTTCTACTAACTCAAAGGAACCAGAATACATCTTGTGGACCCCACACAAGCTCAGTTGAGCTTATTTCTTAGCCAAGTCAACAAAAGTCAACTGTTTTGGGTAATAAGCACTCTTAGTGCTTATTCTGAGTTCATAAATTATTTCCTTTTATCAAAGTTTCTTATTTTAAGTATTTTATTAGTTTTATAAAAGAAAAACAAGAAAAAACCAAACTTAATTATAGTGATAGCTTCTATTTAATAGAAATTATCTATTTAATTTTCTTTTTAGCTTATTTATAAGCACTTCTGCTATTTTATATTTTTATTAAGTCTCTTATATATTAAAGTAATTTTATAAATTTTTCCAGAATTTTCCCTTGTCATTTGATATTATTTAGAATTAATATTAGTTAATTAATAATTAAATAATAAATAAGAATTAAATAGCATAATTATATTTTATAAAGTACCACATAGTTTTTATAATTTTTATAGCTTTTATATAAGGTAAAACAATTTTATAAATTTTTCTAGAATTTATATTGTTCATTTTCTATTTTTAATAATATAATTAGTTTAATTGATAAATAATTAATAAATAGAATAATAATTAGTAAATTAGATTAAAAATACATAAAATAAAATTTTTATAATTTTTTAGGATTCCCATGATGGTTAATTAGATATATAAAATTTTTCATAATTATCTAAGTCTCTTTAGTATTTATAAATAATTTAAATCAATATAGTGTGAAAAATATAATTTTAGTTTTAAAATAAGTTTTATAATATTTTAGATTTTTAGAAATTTTAATTTTAATTTTCTAGACTTATTTCACATTTTCTTAATTATTAGTGAATTATTAAATAATTAATAATAGTTATTAAATAAAGATAATTAATTAAATAATTTAGTAATTATAAAATAAATATTTTAAATTTATTTAATTTGAATTTAAGCCCCTAAGGCTTATAAACTCCTACTATAGTTAAAGTTGTTTTTGTTTACGTTTAAATAATAAACGTTTACGTTTTCCAGTTCCTTTTTCACTTGTACTTATCTGATTTCCTGTATTAGTTGATATAGCTTATTAAAGCTATTCACTCTTATATTTCAGTAGTACAATCACTTAAACCCTTTTCCTGTTCAATTCACCTGATCTCGAAGTCGTTTTATTTCAGATTTCACGCCTCGTTGGGATCTAACGATCTGGGGAAACACTAAACTCACCGGAGTATTGGCCTAAGCTGTTTGACTTGTTGACCATTACTTGGTTGATATTATCTGACTGTTTCAGGCCAATCAGGATCTCGAGAAGCTTACGACCCCCACCAGGCAGTGTACCTGATCGATGTAGTATAGTATAATGACAAGTACCGGGGGATTGATCGTTCAGCTAGGAATAGTGTCGCTAGGATTAGAAAACCTAAAGACTAGGTCTAGAGATGAGGGATGATTCTTTTTGTATTTTTATATTTTTTAGAAAGCAAGTAAAAATCTCGGGTTTGAAGGATTTGGGCGGAATTAGTTGCTAGTCAACTAACCCAATACTAAAGATGCAATCAAAATAAAATACTAAAAATAAAAATAAACTATATTAAACTAGAGTTGTGAGCAATATGTGGGAGAAATGTGTTTACTTAGATTTCACCACTCCCTAGATATCTTTTACACGTTAATTACTTGTTATAGTTGCATGGATGACGGATTGTATTCCTTAATACCATTCATGGGGTGGCGTACTTACTTCCCCAATCCTATGAGCGCCTACTTCACTCCTATGTCGAGCCGGCTAAGAAGCTCCTAACATGGGATCATTAGAATTTACTCATGCATTAAATACAACCAATAAAACCTAGTACACATCGGTTCATGTTTCCTAAGACGTTCAAGCATGTTACACAATCGAGATCTGCCAGTTTTCTTAAGCCTAACATTGAAATCATTCATCCAATACAACCATAAACAAGTAATCAACACATAATTAACATCTAGGTTTCATTAGATCTAAGCAAACTCAAGATGGATCTAGCCTAGCATGTTGAAATCAAGACAAGTAGGAGATATAATCAACCAACACATAGACATATTGATTGAATTAAAGAGAAGACTTATCTCAATAGCACATGAAAGGATTCAAGGGGTGAAAACCCTTGAAAATACTGTAAAATACGAGCTAGGGTTTACAAAGTTCGGCCCTAGGGTTCTCCACACAAGTTCCTCCTCTAATGAATGAAAAAATAGAAAACTATTATAGAGTTTAGAAGGTGACGGCGTCAAGAACAAATTTCTGACGCCGTCATCTTGCCGCCAAATAGTTCTTCGGACTGCCTAGATCTGGGTCTGACGCCGTCATGTATTCTCCTTATGCAGGCCGTCACAAAATTAACTCTTGACGCCCTTGTTGTGACGCCGTCAGGTTTGCACTGGGTCGTCACCACTTTTACTCTTGACGCCGTCATGTATTTCCTCTTGACACCGTCAGGTACTGTTCTCAGCATGAAAAATTAAGTCTTTGGCGTTTTCTTCACTTTTATGCTCCAAAAACGTCCGAATTGCTTCCTTTTCCAGATTTCTCTCCCAAAGTACTTAAAATCACAAAAGGAACGATTTAGGATAATATTTGATCAAATAAATTCAATTCCGGGCTTAAATGACCTCCTAAAAGTGGTTCATTTTTCGCCTCATCATATACCCTTACACTCGAGATTTGCTTGTCCACAAGCAAATGCGCTTTTATTCTAATCAAAATACAAGTTAGGGGTCATTTAACACTAATATAAAAGTAATTACAACAAATAATCGTTCCACTAAAGACCAAAGACAAGCACGGAGGTCATATACTAGCACCTCATAAATAGTGTTTAGATACTCACATCTCTCGGGTGCAATAAAGTATATATCACAATATGGAAACGAAAAATATCTCTCACTACCTGTCATAGCAAAATAGATTACCATAGGCTTGGGAAAGGATCAAACCTCCACCACATGGCGTAAGCACCTATGATAAACTATCAAAGAGGTCTTTAAAAGGGTTGTAACGTTAGGTGTAGGGATATGGAATACACGGTTTTGTTGGATATAGGCAGTCTTTACTAGTGGCTAGTTAATAATCTTAGTTAATTACATGTACAATATGGCGTTGCTAAGCCAAGACTAGACTCGACTTAAGCTAATAAATGAAAAATAACAAAAACATAAAATAAACATAGAATGAAACGGGATGGTAGTCCGTATGTTTTTTTTTTCTTTTGTTTTTCTATTTTTTTTCTTTTTCTTAATTTTTTAGATTTTTTTTTTTTATTTATATATATATTTTTTTTTTTGCATACACTCTTACCCTACCATCCAAAATAATACATCATAGGGAATGAACATTCCCTTTACACTTGAATTTTTACATACTTTACAATAAACTAATCTAATGACTCGAATTAAGAAAATCAAAACACTTGGAGTACTTTTAAGATTAATGCACATATGGGGGTAATAAATGATGTCCTTCCCCATTACTCTATAAAATAAGTACTTTACCCATGAGTCCCAATCGTCCCAAAACAATATGTACAAGGATATGACTCGACTTAGCAACCATGTAATCAATTAGATAATTAACTTAGGGTTTAACAAATAACAATAATGCAATAAAGATGAGTGCATACACGGAAGGCTAAGGCAATTTGGGTGTACATTTAAGTGGGGTGTAACAAATCCTTCCTTTAAGTAAGATGCTTAAAGTTAGAAATGAAAAGATAGGCTCGGAGGGGTGTACTAGGGGTTTCGTGTACTAAAAATGAGTACAACGCTAAGGGTGTGAGAAAAATTAATTGACACAAGGGTGATCATAATGCCAAGTAATATGACTTAAATGGTCAAGTAATTATAATACGGGTTTAACACAAGGGTGATCATAATGCCTCTTATCATGTAGTAAATCCTACTACACGAATGTAGTCTCATTAGCGGTCTCGGGATGCATCACTAAAGCACTAATAAGCACTAATAGTAAATGCTTTTCCTATCAAATCTAAAGGCGAACCTCACATATTTGGGTGGAAAAATTTTCTGAATAGTACGGTTATATGCTAGTCATACAATCTCCTATCCATGAGACGCTTGTTATGGCTAAAGTTTCACTCCTAAATGTTGTAAAAAATTTTAAATTTGGCGCTAAAATTACACTAACAAGTATTTCTCATAGTTTTATTACACATCTACTATCAAACAAACAAACTCAAGCGCAAGTGTATCTGTAAGGTATCATCATTTTACCTTCCCCTTACACTTAGGATGAACATTGTCCCCAATGTTCAAGTAAAGAATGTAAAAGTGAAATAAGTAAAAAGAATGAAATCAAATACTCCCCTGATTCGCTCGGTATGGATAATAAGGTGGCCAGGTTAGATCTTCCTTCAAGAAAATGAACAATCAAAGCTTCCCTTCCAGAATAATAATCATCTTCTTGTCATACATAACCTGTAAATCCTGAGAAAACAGACAAGGCAACCTCACATAAAATCGGCGGCAATCTACATATGCTAATAAAACCTAGAAAACAAAATAAGATATAATGCTTATGGAATGATGTTTGCAGATTTCCTGGAGATTATAAAACTAATAATTCAACAAAAACTTTAAGACTCCGTTAGAAAAACAAAACTAGTAAAATTTCTAGATTTTTACACGTGACGCCGTCAAGAGTAAACTCGTGACGCCGTCAGAAGTGACCTACAGAAATTCTTATGTTAAGTTTCTGGAAAATTCCTGGAAAAACTTGGTCCTACTTCCTAGAAAATCCTGCAAAACATCATTATGACTTGATACAAGCATTTGACTCTAACAAATACGAATATAAATGTTCATTTAATATTGTGGAGAATCATGATGGTTTTGTTTCTTAAAAAAATATTTGGGGTTTCCCCTTACACTTATCTTTTGCAAAAATACCTTTGGGTGAAGTTAAGACTAGGCCAAACAACAAAATAAAGTATTTTCACTTTTTTAGTTTGAAACATGATCTACCAACAATAAAAATAAAGCATGCATACGGAAGCAAATAACAAACAAACAAAATAAAAATCACACAAAGCATGGGTTGCCTCCCAAGAAGCGCTTTTCTTTATTTACGAGTCTTGTAGCTAGACTCAAGGTCATGGGTTACTACGTGATACGGGTGAGTTCCTCATTGAGGACATCTTTGGGATCAAACTTAGGTTTTAACTTCCTAACGGTTTTCTTTGCACGGTATGACCTTTCAAACTTTTCTCCATCCAGATCATACAAAGTCATCTTCATATGCCATGATCCGTCACCTTCTTTAGGTGGCTTGTCCCACCGCCATTTACACTTATCTCCTTCTCTTTTCCACTTATTCATCTCTATATTAATATGCATTACGCTTAAGAACTCAATCATCTTCCTAAAGACTAAGGGATCCTCAAAAGGATCTAGCTCTTCATCTCTAGCTATGAGTTGTTCCACCGAATGTGTCTTTTCAATGAAATCTTTTTCTAGATAGAATGGGCGTTGAGGTCCTATAAAGTTCCTTTCTATCCAAGGTCCATATCTAGATGGTCTCCTATTAATCTCTACCCAATGTGGTGTCGGTTCATCCTCACAATCATAGCTATGTTTCTTAACATCGTATACCGACCAAGTGTCGCCCTCACCTACCGCAATCTTAGACTCCTTACAATCTATCATGGCGCTAGCGGTTGCTAAAAATCCTCTTCCTACCAACAATGGGCATGTAGTGTCACTAACCATGTCTAGGATGTGAAAATCCGCTAAGATAGTTAACTTTCCTACGTGAACAACTACATCCTTAATCATTCCCACCGGGTGGGCAATACTCCCATCCGCTAGACCTATCAATACCTCCGTCTCCTCTAACTTTCCTAGCTTAAGAGTGGTGAAAAGGGATAAGGGAATCAAGTTGAGGCTTGACCCTAAATCGGCTAGTGTGTCGAAAGCTTCGGATCTTCCTATCTTATAAGGCAAAACAAATATACCCGGATCATCAAGCTTTTTAGGTAACTTGTTTTGGACGAAGGCGGTCCCATTTTTACCTAGTTTAAACTTCTCATACTTTTCTAGGAGGGCACTATAGTAGGGAGCACGGGCTAAGACATCAATGACGGGGCGTTCAAGGTGAAGTTCCTTGAATTTATCGTCAAGGTCTTGCGTAGGAGGTGTTTCAACTATGCTTTTGACCGGTTTTATATCGGGTGTTTTATTTGATTGGTCCTTTTGAAAAATTTGGTTTTGTTTGAAACACGTGCTTGTTAATTTAACCGAGTAGTATTGCGGACAAGAGGTGGGTGACGAAACTGATGATATGGAATTAACGTTTAGTTTCGGATTCTTGACCGTGTCACTTGGGAGTGCTCCCATTTCTCGGTCATTGAGAACTTTCAACAATGCGTCAATTTTGGAGGTCATCTCGCTTTGCTTTTGTTTGAAATCGGCTTCAAACTTGGATATGCGAGCTTCTTGAGATGCCATGAACTTAGACATCAATCCTTCAAGATTGTTGGTACTACCATAGTTGTTAGAAGGATTGTTGTTGAAAGTACGGTTGGAGGGTGGACCGTTTGGTTGGTAACGATTAGGCGGATTGGAAGAATTGGCTTGATTTTGTTTCCACATAAGGTTTGGGTGATTTTTCCAAGAGGGGTTGTAGGAATCACCATAAGGGTTTGGCTCGGGTTTGAAAGTGTACCACTTGTCTCCCGCTTCATCGGTACGCGAGGATGCGTAGTCCGCAAAAGCTATTCCGGGGAGTTCCACACAATCACGAGTGTCATGGGGACCACTACATAATTCGCATGAAGAAGTGATTTTGTTCACTTGGCTTGAAGGCTTAGGAGCTTCGTAAGATTTCATGAGAAACTTGACTTGGTCTTCAAGTTCCATGATCCTACGGTCGGGAGTGCTAGAGTTGTTCGAAGGCAGAGATATTGCCTTGACCATTTTGTTCAAATAACGGGGATCATTCCAACTTTCGTTGTCATAGAGAGCAAGATCTTCTATGAGTTCCCATGATTGTTCCGCACTTAGATCACGTAGCTTACCACCGGCCGATTGGTCAATGGCTCGCCTTGTGGAGAGATCGATATGGTCATAAAAGATTTGGACTTGGAGCCAAAGATCTATGCCATGATGAGGGACTTTTTGGAGTAAGTCCTTGAAACGAGTCCATGCTTCATAAAGAGTTTCATTTTGACGTTGTTGGAACATCAAGATGTCATTTCTAAGCTTAGTAGTTCTTCCGAGTGGGAAAAATTGAGCAAGGAAACGAGTGGTGAGATCATCCCATGTGGTAATGGATCCCACGGGTAAACGTTCAAGCCATTGGCTAGCTTGATCACGTAGAGAGAATTGGAATAGGCGTAATCGGGTTGTCTCTTTAGTTGCAACATCTAGGTCTATGGAATCTACGATTTTACGGAAGTCCTTGAGATGTTGATTTGGATCTTCGGAATGAAGTCCATGGAATGCACATCCGCTTTGCACCAACCGGATGGTGTCGGATCGCAAGGGGGTCACATTGGCTCCGGTGAGCTCAATAGTGTTTCGATAGCCTTGGTGGCTAGGTCGGGAATACTCTCCTAAGGTTCGGGGCCTAAGAGGTTCTAGTGGTGGGTTTTGTTGTGGTGGGATGACGGGTTCAAAGATGTTCCCATTGTCCATGGTGTCGAGTGGTGAAGAGTTACGAACAAAAACACGAAGAAATAAGATAGACTAAAGAAAACCTAAAAATAAAAATAAAATCTTACTAGAAAGGAATCTAGCAAGTAGACCTAATAAAAAGAGATTCTAACATAGACAATAACTATTCTCCAGGCTGCGGTGCCAAAAACTTGATGCGTAGGGATTGCACCAGGCTTTACCTCTCGAGGGATCTCGAGAAGCTTACAACCCCCACCAGGCAGTGTACCTGATCGATGTAGTATAGTATAATGACAAGTACCGGGGGATTGATCGTTCAGATAGGAATAGTGTCGCTAGGATTAGAAAACCTAAAGACTAGGTCTAGAGATGAGAGATGATTCTTTTTGTATTTTTATATTTTTTAGAAAGCAAGTAAAAATCCCGGGTTTGAAGGATTTGGGCGGAATTAGTTGCTAGTCAACTAACCCAATACTAAAGATGCAATCAAAATAAAATACTAAAAATGAAAATAAACTATATTAAACTAGAGTTGTGAGCAATATGTGGGAGAAATGTGTTTACTTAGATTTCACTACTCCCTAGATATCTTTTACACGTTAATTACTTGTTATAGTTGCGTGGATGACAGATTGTATTCCTTAATACCATTTATGGGGTGGCGTACTTACTTCCCCAATCCTATGAGCGCCTACTTCACTCCTATGTCGTGCCGGCTAAGAAGCTCCTAACATGGGATCATTAGAATTTACTCATGCATTAAATACAACCAATAAAACCTAGTACACATCGGTTCATGTTTCCTAAGACGTTCAAGCATGTTACACAATGGAGATCTGCCAGTTTTCTTAAGCCTAACACTGAAATCATTCATCCAATACAACCATAAACAAGTAATCAACACATAATTAACATCTAGGTTTCACTAGATCTAAGCAAACACAAGATAGATCTAGCCTAACATGTTGAAATCAAGACAAGTAGGAGATATAATCAACCAACACATAGACATATTGATTGAATTAAAGAGAAGACTTATCTCAATAGCACATGAAAGGATTCAAGGGGTGAAAACCCTTGAAAATACTATAAAATACGAGCTAGGGTTTACAAAGTTCGGCCCTAGGGTTCTCCACACAAGTTCCTCCTCTAATGAATGAAAAAATAGAAAACTATATATGGAGTTTAGAAGGTGACGGCGTCAAGAACAAATGTCTGACGCCGTCATCTCGCCGCCAAATAGTTCCTCGGACTGCCTAGATCTGGGTCTGACGCCGTCATGTATTCTCCTTATGCAGGCCGTCACAAAATTAACTCTTGACGCCCTTGTTGTCACGCCGTCAGGTTTGCACTGGGTCGTCACCACTTTTACTCTTGACGCCGTCATGTATTTCCTCTTGACGCCGTCAGGTACTGTTCTCAGCATGGAAAATTAAGTCTTTGGCGTTTTCTTCACTTTTATGCTCCAAAAACGTCCAAATTGCTTCCTTTTCCAGATTTCTCTCCCAAAGTACCTAAAATCACAAAAGGAATGATTTAGGGTAATATTTGATCAAATAAATTCAATTCCGGGCTTAAATGACCCCCTAAAAGTGGTTCATTTTCGCCTCATCAGTGTAAACAAACCAATTATTACAGCATTAGAATACATCAGGGAATACTATATGAAGAGGATAATACTTGTTGCAAAAAGGTCATTGAGAAGAGTGATGGGCCACTAACACCTACTGCACAACACATGTTAGAAGGTATTAAGAAAGAAGCGGTTAGGTATAATGTTTTATGGAATAGGGGAGATAAGTTTCAGGTCAGTGGACCACGGGGAGACCAATGTGTAGTTAATGTTGTAGAGAAGTCTTGTACTTGCAGAAGATGGGAGATTACAGGTTTACCATGTAAACATGTTGTCGCTACCAATTGGAATATGGCTTTAAATGGACAACAAGTAGGAGCTGTTAAAACATGGGCGCATCCTTGTTACTATCTCAACACTTGGGAAGCAACGTACAAACACAATGTGTCCCCCATAACTAGCAATGAGCATTGGGAAAAATCATATGCGCCAACAACTATTGTTCCACCAAAGACTCAAGCAAATGCAGCTAATTCAACTAGTAAAAAAAGAGTAAGGATAGCTCCTGAAACTGAAGAGATTGTCAAGAATGGTAAACTGTCTAAGGCTTGGAAGAGTGTAAGGAGCAGTGTTTGTGGTATTGCTGGACACAACCGAAAAACATGTATTGGCTATGGTGGAACCCAAACTAGTTAAACTGGCAGTAAAAAACAAAATAGTTCAAGTTCTAAGGGAAAAAGTAAACAAGTGACTCAAAAGGTTGCATCAAAGAAGACACATCCTACAGGGAACAAAGTTGTAGCTGGATGTTGCAACATAGAAACAAGATGAAATTGCAGGTGTTCAATCTAAGAATCAAGATCAACCTATTGATGAATCCCAGCGTCAATCCCAGCAACAAGATCAACCACATTCTCAATCCCAGCAACCTATTGATGAATCCCAGTGTCAATCCCAGCAGCAAGATCAATCACAGTCTCAATCTCAGGTCCATTCAAGTAATGTGCAAGCAGTTTCTGTTTCATCCCAGCATACTACCAGAAGAGTGACTAGGCAGCAGGCTTTAATGGATAGAATGATGCCCTCACCATAGGGCTTTCTTTATGTTATGCTAATGAAGTAGACAATATTTATTTATGTTAACTATGAACTAGTTATGTACTCTGATTATCGTGCTTCGAAAAGTATGAAATTTTATGCATTTGGAATTATATCCAATTGCATTATCTACAGAACCATGTTATGTTTCTGAATTGTAATTGTGTCCAAAATATGTATGTTGTGTGCAACGTATGTTATATCTAACTGTATGACTGCATAATATGCTACTGCAAATTGATGCAGGTAAAACTAACCAAAACTAACCAAAACTAAAACTTCAAAAGAATGTTGACTATTCAAAGTCAATTATAACCAAATTTCTATGCATCTGCATATATACCCATAACGTAAACTCGGAGAAAGAACCAAACTTCATATCCATGTCGGAGACAACGTTACTACCATTCAATACAATCTAAAGATAAAACATACTAGTACAAAATAGTTTTGGTAAAGGTTCTAACACTACCAAGGTGGCCTAACAAGTAATTACATGTTCCTCAAAAAACAAAACATGGCCATCATACTTTAGAGCTAAAAAGTTAACCAAGTGCATAAACAATCAAGAACAATATCCAACTGAGCACCAGGTAAATCTTCCACTTCCACACATCACCTTGAGCAACTTCTAATCTTTCCTGGAGCTCATTTCTCCCCCTCAAAAGGCCTGGTATGGTCATTCTTGAACGTGCACACATTTCAGGATCATACCATCTTACCCACCGACAAGAAGACCCCTAATAATTAATATGACATTTCATTAATGAACCACCATTGTTACAATGTACTTTGCTACTTGAGAAAGCAAGGTAATACAATCAATCGTAAAACGCACTTACTTCATCAGGACAAGCATAGAATCGACGCCCTGGGTTGGCTAATGTCCACGAAGTGCGTGCTATAGCTTGCTTACCAAACCAGCAGCTGTCACACCCCGCCACGGCGGAAACGTGCGGGTGTAACTTCATGGATATCATCACAACACATGGTGTCTATATAGAGAATAACTACATGCAATAAAAATGGCAAAGTTTAGACACAAAGTGTCATAACAATACCCGAAAGAAAACAACATGATAAACTCCAAACACTCAGATAAACCACTTCCAATGCAACTAAGGTCTCGTCTAATCACCTCCTTCTATCATAGCCGTAGAATGCTCACCTGAAAATGATGCTTAAAATGTCAACATAATGTTGGTGAGATTCATAGGTTTAAGACTCATATGCACTAGGCAACCAAAATCATTGTGATTATAAAATATAGCTGGACAAATAATTATAGTTATCATATAAGCTACATGTATCACAAGGCAACATCACACATAAGGAAACCATCGGGCGGAACGTGCCCACCGATCCAAATTCACAACATACTGGGCCGGAACGTGACCCCCGCTCCAAAAAAATAAGTAAATTAATACTCTCCGATCGGACCACACCGAATAAAAAGTGAGTAGGGCTGCTACTCTCCAATTAGGTCGTATGTACGAGCAATAGGGTAAGCACCCTCCCAATTGGACCACACAGAATCACACATCATATCATTACCGTTCACATATAACACAAATATGATAACATTAAATGTCCGAGCTCTTTAACACACATACGCATAATCACAGTAATTCAAATCATTTAAGACAAGCATCATTCCCATCCCAAGTTTAAAACAAGTTAAAAAAATGGGACTATGAACTCACCTTAAACTCCGCAGCTTCCACAAAAACAACTCACAATCTATAGCACACAAAAATAATCCACATTACACAAGGTCAAGCAAAAAGCTACAACCCATGTAATACACATATGATGGATGTATAAGACTCATATGACCCACCATGGATCTCCTAGACCCCATACTAACCACCACCATAACCTAACACTCACTAAATCCCTTGCACTTATAAAACCAGAAAACGCAGAATTTTTGGGTACATTCGCCCACATGAAATCATGACAAATAAAGATCAACAACTCACACCAAAAATTTACCATGGTCTCTCATAAGCAAACAAGCTAATCCCAGAAGGCCATGGACCAATAATACACACAAGTACTCAAAAGAAAATCAAACTTGTCAACAACTCAAATTCGGATCTGAAGGCACACCAAAAAGTTTTGATCAACACAAAATACTTCCACAAGTTTTTATCGCGAATCCTTTTCGTGGTAGTCTAATATAACCTAATACTTAACTATTCAATAAGGCCTAGTCAAAATACCACTTTTACAACCACAAAACACCCTCAAACTTTTACCCAAAATCTGTCCCGGTTTGACTGCTTTGACACCTTAACAAAGAAAAATCAAAAGACTAACTTCCCGACCTTGAAATCAAACGTGGCTAGACTTTTTGGAAAGCTCATTCATTAAAATTCAATTTAGACATAAAATTCCTGATTTAACCCTTCATCATCTGTTATTTACACTCACATCTTTACAGCCATAGTTTTATGTCCAAACCCTAACTCAATAACTAGCATGTTTTACGCTCAATTCTCTTCACCAATCATCATAATATTATCATTAATTGATCCCAACATGTTTTAATTAATTAATTTACAGAAACTTACAAACCCTAGATTTTATCATAATAAATATTACATGAATCATAACAATAATTAATTAATTACACATAAGGTTTAAGGATTTTACCTTGATTCTTGATTATTGCTTGAAAACTATAAAACCCTAACTTTTTCTTCTTGTTCTCCTTGTGGTCGACTTCAATATGCAGGAAAAAGAGTTTTGGGAACTTTGATTTTGTATTTATAATTATTTAGTGGATAATTACCTAACTTAGAGTTGTAATTGGGCTACAATTGAGTTTCCTTTTTCCCCTAAAAACCCTCTTGGCCGAATTTTACTTACACATATATATTTTTTTTATTAAATTAATTTATTACACTCAAAACCTCATACTTTTCATATTTTATAAATACCCGTAGCTAATCCTAGCGTCTTACGCGATAAACCTCAGTTTTTACAACAACCGGAAAAATTATCATTTTCAAAACAAAATTTCCAAAAATAGAATTCCACACTCTTTTGAAACATAACTCATAAAAACAAACTCCTCGTAACCCGCTAACGCTCAAACACTTGAACGAAGACTCGTTACGCAAAAACACAAAAACACAAAAACACCAAAACTGCACAAGTCATTTCTACACCACAAAAGTGATCAAAATGAACTTTCCCATATTTCAAACTTTCCAAATCACAATAAAAACCATTTACGCAAATGGATTTAGTGCTAAAACTCACCTATATTACTTCAAACACCTAAGACACACCAAACAAACGTCAACCGAGTCAAGACTATCAGTCAAACTGACCTGCTAAAACCACGGTTGTTACATCATCCCCCACTTACGGAAATCGCGTCTCGAGATTTCAACTACTCGTCTCACCAATAGCATCAGCAAAAGAAAATTTATGGGTATTTAACCGGAAAAATACCACCCCATAAAATCACAGAGAAAGAACCACAAAAATGTGAACCGACTAAATACCCGAATTCACACGACAGAAAACATTCCATCACTCCAACGATACACGCAAATAGATACACTCCCCGATCAATAACACCAATGATTAAAACAACTTCTCACAGATAGGTACGATACCCTCGAACCCAAATGAAAACCCGAATGGTATCCGCAAGACGCATTCACAAATAACAAATACCCATAAAACAAACATTTATGAATATCCCGCATCTAACATCCACGATCTAAATCCAACTACAAACGATCTACTTCACCAACCATATCAGCAAACAAATTTGGGTACTTAAATTTCATCGGATCCTTACGTTCCCAGGTAAACTCAGGACCACGCTTAGAATCCCACCATAACTTTACCAACGCTATCTCATAACTTTACCAACGCTATCTCACCACATTTCAAACCCTTAACATCTCGATCCATAATCTCAACAGGTTTCTCGACAAAACGAAGAGTTTTGTCAACCTTACATTCAACCAATGGCACATGCAGACTAGCATCCGCCAACCACTTCTTTCCATTAGATACGTGAAACGTATCATGCACTCTACTTCACTCCTCAGACAAATTCAACCGATATGTCTCAAATCCAATCCCTTCCTGTAAATCTCAAATGGTCCTATGTATATCGGTGCTAGCTTGCCTTTCTTACCGAAACGCACAACACCTTTCCAAGGAGATACTTTTAACATCACATGACCATCAATATTGAACTCCAACGACTCACGACGATTATCCGCATAACTCTTTTGGCAATCTCTCACTGCCTTAAGTCTTTCCTTGATCTGAAAGACCATATCCGTAATCCCTTATACCAGTTCAGGACCAATCAGTTGGCTCATCCCAACTTCTGCCCATAGAACAGGTAATCTACATTTCCTTCCATACAACTTTTCACACAACACATACTTAATACTAGAATGATAATTGTTGATATAGGAGAACTCAGCTAAGCGTAAATGTATACCCCGGCTTCCTCCAAAATCAAACATACCCATGCTCTCGTCATACCATCCAATGCTTGATTTATACACTCATGTAGTCCATTCATTTAAGAACGATAAGTCGTACTCATCTACATACGCGTTCTCAAGTCTCTATAACACGCTTACCACTATCGTGAAGTAAGTATTTCATCATGTTTCTTGATGACCAACGCGACACTCCATGGCTCTTTACCAACTCACCGAGCGAAAAGTCTCGCCAACTTCTCCATACACCTCTTGCTAAGGTAATAATACGTCTTATCCATTCTCGGATGTAACACATACCTTGCATGATTAATGTCCTTACGTTATGAAACCAATAGCAAGTCCGCAAAGTACATTCCTCCATCTTCGTTCCTTTTCATTTACTGGTCTAAACCAAGTAATCATTCTTCTTACATGTTCTCATCCTTGAACCTCTCTCTCTCTAGGCTATCAATATCATCTTCTTAACTTCGAACTGAATTATCATAATCATCGTTCACAAACATCTAAGTTTCACTCGTTCACTCCCGCTCAGCGCTCTTACCACGATGTCCTCTGTTCCCTATCAGTAGCGAATCAGACAATCGTAGTCAATGAGAAATTCCACACCCAACTTCTCTTCTACATATATTAGCCTCTTGTCAAATATATGCTAAAGATTCTTATGATCTGTGAAGATAACGCTATTTGTTCCATACAACCATCGTCTCCAAGTTCTACTCCCAAACTCTAAGTCATGCATCACACAGTTCCTCTTATGGATCTTCCACCTCCCCGATGCCCACGCAATCCGAAGAACGTACATCTTGAAGCTAAACCTCTCACTTGAACAACTTGGCAAACACCCTCTTCCTCTTCAACGAACAAATTGATATTCAAAACGACAATCTATCCTAAGTAAACGACGCAAACCATGAAACCGGTCGAACAAAAACGTATATCAACGAACTCAAAAGGGGTACGAATTACCGACTAGCGAAGTAACGAACATCAAAATCAAAGCTAGAAAAACACAATGAGAAAATTCTCCCCAATAAAAGTAGACACGGATAAAATGTTCATAAAAACCAATACAAAGAAAACATAAAATAAACATACCCATAAAACATCCACAAGTGTATATCAACGAAAAAAAAAAAAAAAAAAACACTCGATGAACCAAATACATAACAAGTTTGGCAAATAAGAACCATAGACAGTTCTTATTCCCGTACTCGACCTTCCCAAAAACAAATGAACACCGTTTTTTTTTCACCAGACATATCTTTAACTTATACATTTTTTTATAAAATATATATAAACCATTTTATGTAAGACATCAACATAACCATTTTATTTTCTTTCCACACTTTCTTTTCACCATAAAAATAATAGTTTCCAACAAATGACCTTGAAATACCCAAAACGAATTTGTAAAATGCCATAAAGACTCTATGTAACACCCCAACCCGACATGGGTCCAGAGCGCTACAGTATGGTGACATATCAAAGCATACAAAACGTACAACGCAAGCGGAAGACTTAAAACAAAAGGTTACAAGAGAAAAATCTAAAAGTATAAAAGAAATACTAAAACTATAAAAGAAAATAAAATACAAACTAAACAAAGTCTAATCTAATCCAAGTCCAAAACTAGTCCAGATGTAATGGGCTTCTAGTCCATGGGGTAGTCCACTAAAGCTCCTATGCTCTCTCTTCACCCAAACCCAGCTTCTAACCTAAGACCTACCGCAGGAAAAGAAATGCGGCTGAGCTTAAAAAGCCCAGTGAACAGATATATAACAAAGCAAACGAATAAACAAAACGTATATAAGTATGAGAAATGAAATCATAAGCTCCTGCTAAAATGAATATCATCTGTCAAGTGCATAAGAGATCAACGATAACTGAACAACATAAGTCAATTGAATAATGAGTATGAAGAGTCAAGTGATAATATGAATCATATAATAACCAGAATCAAAGAGCACGTATCAACAAAGGCTTGTCTACCCGAGCCACTCGAATAGACATAAAGAAATAAAGGAAAGCCACGAGCCGACCTACCAGAGCCACTCGAATAGGTCTCAAATCACATAATCACATATCCGTCAATTCATAGGGTGTACATAGAGTAGCTAACTCCAATGTACCAGAAGTGAAAGGGGTACAAGGCACGTACAGCCAGTCACTGTCTTCTCAGAACAAAGCAGAACCTAGGATGCATCCATACACTCCCTGAATCAAACAAAATACACATGCTAGCTCATTACTGGACACATATATAACTAATTGGCCATAGTGCACATATATCAAACAGAAGGGAATGCCAGGGATCAATCACACCTCCCCAGAAAGTGTCATGCCAGTGGTGCCATCACTGACACGCCCATGGTACCTCTATGAGTAGAATAAAAACTCGGGCATAAGAACGAAACGAATCATATCAAACAAAGCATATCCATAACAAACGAATCATATCATAATCAAACAGAATCTCAACCAGGAGATAGTAATCAGGTAATCAACAAAATGGATAGCAACGAATTATATCAAAGGGATCATAGCAAAGGCTTATATCAATGAATCATATCATAGCAAACGAATCAAAGTCAAGGATCGAAAAGTCATGAGATCAGAACCCTTAATGAGATAGGGTAGAATATCTGTACCTCAACCGCAAATGAAACCATATCAAAAACAATGATGATCGAAAGTTACTCCTTCTTCAGCGAATCTACACGAATTAATGATCGTCTTATTACTTAATGCTTAGAGTTAATCAGATTACACATTTGAGGTTTCTTTCTATATTTAGAACTTTCCATTTTTAGTAACCTTCTATATTTAGTAAGTTTCCCAAATTAGTAACTTTAATACTTTAAGGTTATTATTGACGATTAAATGATATTTAAGGTTTAAAATGATCAATCTAATAAGTTAGGATTAATTACGACAATTTAGTAAAGTTTAGGGTCCAAAATATAAATTGCTAAAATTAAATATTAAAAGTCAAATAAAATTATTTTAAATTTTATTTTAAATAAATTTATCAAGATAATAATTTTGGACCCGTCATTATCATTTTATATAATTTATTAACGTACACATGATATTACTATTTATGCCGCGATGACCCAAGATTTTTATAAAATCATGAAAGAATTGTTTATGAACCAACGTTGGTCGACACCCTTCGTTAACGTTTCATCCAAACGCACCCATGTTAATGTTATACAAACATACTCTCGTTAATAATTTAACAAACATACCCACGTAATGTTCAAACAAATGCACCCTTGTAATTCATGTTGTACTATCCAAAACAAATGTGACCCCCTCGTTAATTCATATACACGACCCAACATTTCTAGACGTGGCCCCCCTCCCTTTGCCTTTTGATTTGAAGATAATACCACAACATCAAAAACCATTTCTTTGTTATACAGAAACAAGCAAACCTTGCTGATCATTTACCACCCAAACGAAAAGAATAAAATAAAGTCGAGCCCACCTCCACTCATGTTTTCTTATTCACGTATATATAACAATTTCGAATTCATGCACAACAAAATATACTCGTCTATAGTTTTCATGTGGTGTTATTTTATTATGATTTCATGTGGAGCCTTTTGACGTAACATATCACACGTGTATATATATATATATATATATATATATATATATATATATATATATATATATATATATATATATATATATATATATATATATATATATATATATGTCTAACGATTTTAAACATGTAGCGATCATATACGAACGAATCCAGATCAAAGGAAAATAAAAGGAGTCGAGATATATATGTACCCTAGTCGACTTGAAGGAGGAACGGACCAAGGAAGACAAGAAAGTGAACCGAGTAACACCACACTCCACACGTACACACGACCAAACGAGCAAAACCTTGAAACTTATCTTGTATGGCGTCAAATAGAAAACCAGGAAAAGAGATGAGCCGCTATAATTTTGTTCTAGGGTTTTATGTGAGTGTCGTGTTTTATTTTTGTGTTAAGTACCGGTTCTAAACAAAATAAAGGGAGTGGGGTTTGGGTTTGTAACAGGCTGGCCATGGGCTCAAAGAAAAGGAGACCGGTTGTGGGTATGGTGGGAGGCCCAATCAAAATGTATTAGGGTGTGGGGTTGGTTTAATAATTTTCGGCCCACGCATAAGTTATTAGGTGACGTTTAATTATCGTAGTCGTTATATACTTTTTCATATTTAATACATTTCAAATTTTCAAATATAACGTATAGATTATTCGTAAAAAGTTAAATTGAATTTTCGGGTCGTTATACTCTAACACAACCTCTTAATCGAACGTGAAAGACATTTAAGAATTTCGTAATCAAAATAATCCTCAAACGAACTCATACCAGTGAACACTCACGCAAATACATTGCAAACCAAACAATGAACTTACAGACTCATTCGTACAACGATCAAACCATAATCATAGAAAAACACCGTTACTAACAGATCACAAAACATGTCACGAAATTCAATTGGTGTGTGTAAATGAGGGATTAAATATCCACACCAACTCGTCACGAACCAACAATACTTGAAGGATAGTATAACATTCATCCGAGGAATGAATGTAAGGAATAACCAAAGAAACGAACCAGTATTCAACTAAAACGAATTCGATTACCCAACACCTATCATGACGTCAAATAGAAAGAATATGGCATCTGTACCATCATGGTACGAATAGGAATGCCAACCAAAGAATTAGGTATACAAACGGAGTGTCTAGCAAACAAATCAACTTAAATACCACAACATAAGTACCCACCGATAATTGAGGTATCAACATATGATAGGTAGGATGGAATCTCACCACCTACACACCCCAACATATAACGACTGCCCTAACGGTTAAGAGAATACTTCTCTAACCCTACAGCCATCACCAATCATGATATCACATACCATCTACCACAACATATAACAACTAACATCAATCAATGAAATTAATGGTCACAAGTCCACGTGTGTGATACCCTTATAATTATGTTCGCGACCATAGTTATAAGCCTATTCCACACGCATACTTACTTCCAAAACCACACATCTCAATGATAACGCACATATACCACATAGCACCCAATACACCATGCAATCCATGCTATCATACTTGCAAGTCCACTTGTGTTGTGACGCATGTATAATTATGTTGGCCACCATAATTATCTATGCCCTCTTTCATAAGTGTACTCCCTCCTATGACAACACATCATGCAAACAAAAACAAAAGACGTCACAAATAATCATCTTACATGGAACAATTCCAATGATCACGTAAACTCTATAATTAAAATCACTTGGATAAGGTCGATCTAATATCCAAGAGTAATCACGCTCCAACATGGCTCCACACGGCAAAAGACGATATACGAATTCCAAAACATAACACAAAAGACGTCACACAATGGCTCAAACTCCATTCTCGCACTTGCCTCCCCACTCAAATCGGTTAAACTTACTACTCGCTGTAGACTCCAGATCCAAATCCACACCATTCCTTCCTAACTCCCCTTCTTCTTTACTCAACCACCCATTCCTGTTTCCTACATGTTGAGGTAGTCGACAACATGCAAAACCATCTCTATTTCTTTCTTCCAATTCCGTATGATTCACAAGTGCATACAAATCACGAGGTTTAGACTAAACCATCTCTCCTTCCTATGTGAAGTGAGGACACTACCAAGGGTATTTGGTAATGGCTCCATCTCCAGAAGTCACCGTGGTTCCAAACCTCTCCACTTCTTCTCAACCAACATTTCCCATAAATGTCCTCTCCTTGTCCGAACATTGATACATGCTATCGGAAACTCAGATTCTACAGTTAGTCTGCTTCATCCTACCACCTCTCTCGCATCCGATAGCGATAACGGTAGTCCAATGATGCATCTTACGCGCGGAAAACGATATAATAAAGTCGATATATACAATACTACGTATAAGGGAATAGAATAGACCTCCGAAACTCAATAAAACATCTCATAAATATAGGAAAATAGACATATAAAATACTATACTTACACATAGATCATAAATTCAACTATATGAAGGACTCCTAGGTTATAGTCTAGGTTTAACCACCTAATTCTCAATAACCAAGGCTCTGATACCAATCTGTCACACCCCGCCACGGCAGAAACGCGCGGGTGTAACTTCATGGATATCATCACAACACATGGTGTCTATATAGAGAATAACTACATGCAATAAAAATGGCAAAGTTTAGACACAAAGTGTCATAACAATACCCGAAAGAAAACAACATGATAAACTCCAAACACTCAGATAAACCACTTCCAATGCAACTAAGGTCTCGTCTAATCACCTCCTTCTATCATAGCCTTAGAATGCTCACCTAAAAATGATGCTTAAAATGTCAACATAATGTTGGTGAGATTCATAGGTTTAAGACTCATACACACTAGGCAACCAAAATCACTGTAATTATAAAATATAGCTGGACAAATAATTATAGTTATCATATAAGCTACATGTATCACAAGGCAACATCACACATAAGGCAACCATCGGGTGGAACGTGCCCACCGATCCAAATTCACAACATACCGGGCCGGAACGTGACCCCCGCTCCAAAAAAAATGGGTAAATTAATACCCTCCGATCGGACCACACAAAATAAAAAGTGAGTAGGGCTGCTACTCTCCAATTAGGTCATATGCACGAGCAACAGGGTAAGCACCCTCCCAATTGGACCACATAGAATCACACATCATATCATTACCGTTCACATATAGCATAAATACGATAACATTAAAAGTCCGAGCTCTTTAACACACATTCGCATAATCACAGTAATTCAAATCATTTAAGACAAGCATCATTCCTATCCCAAGTTTAAAACAAGTTAAAAAAATAGGACTATGAACTCACCTTAAACTCCACAGCTTCTACAAAACAACTCACAATCTATAGCACACAAAAATAATCCACATTACACAAGGTCAAGCTAAAAGCTACAACCCATGTAATACACATATGATGGATGTCTAAGACTCATATGACCCACCATGGATCTCCTAGACACCATACTAACCACCACCATAACCTAACACTCACTAAATCCCTTGCACTTATAAAACCAGAAAACGCAGAATTTATAGGTACATTCTCCCACATGAAATCACGACAAATAAAGCTCAACAACTCACACCAAAAATTTACCATGGTCTCTCATAAGCATACAAGCTAATCTCAGAAGGCCGTGGACCAATAACACACACAAGTACTCAAAAGAAAATCAAACTTGTCAACTACTCAAATTCGGATCTGAACGCACACCAAAAAGTTTTGATCAACAAAAAATACTTCCACAAGTTTTTATCGCGAATCCTTTTCGTGGTAGTCTAATATAACCTAATACTTAACTTTTCCAGAAGGTCTAGTCAAAATACCACTTTTACAGCCACAAAACACCCTCAAACTTTTACCCAAAATCTGTCCCGGTTTGACAGCTTTGACACCTTAACAAAGAAAAATCAAAAGACCAGCTTCCTGACCTTGAAATTAATCGTGGCTAGACTTTTTGGAAAGCTCTTTCATTAAACTTCAATTTAGACATAAAATTCCTGACTTAACTCTTCACCGTCTGTTATTTACACTCACATCTTTACAGCCATAATTTTCTGTCCAAACCCTAACTCAATAACTAGCATGTTTTACGCTCAATTCTCTTCACCAATCATCATAATATTATCATTAATTGATCCCAACATGTTTTAATTAATTAATTTACAGAAACTTACAAACCCTAGATTCTATCATAATAAATATTACATGAATCATAACAATAATTAATTAATTACACATAAGGTTTAAGGATTTTACCTTGATTCTTGATTATTGCTTGAAAACTATAAAACCCTAATTTTTTCTTCTTGTTCTCCTTGTTGTCGACTTCAATATGCAGGAAAAAGAGTTTTGCGAACTTTGATTTTGTATTTATAATTATTTAGTGGATAATTACCCAACTTAGAGTTGTAATTGGGCTACAATTGGGTTTCCTTTTTCCCCTAAAAACCCTCTTGGCCGAATTTTACTTACACATATATATTTTTTATTTTTTTAATTAAATTAATTTATTACACTCAAAACCTCATACTTTTCATATTTTATAAATACCCGTAGCTAATCCTAGCGTCTTACGCGATAAACCTCAGTTTTTACGACAACCGGAAAAATTATCATTTTCAAAACAAAATTTCCAAAAATAGAATTCCACACTCTTTTGAAACATAACTCATAAAAACAAACTCCTCGTAACCCGTTAACGCTCAAACACTTGAACGAAGACTCGTTACGCAAAAACACAAAAACACAAAAACACCAAAACTACACAAGTCATTTCTACACCACAAAGGTGATCAAAATAAACTTTCCCAAATTCTAAACTTTCCAAATCACAATAAAAACCATTTACGCAAAGGGATTTAGTGCTAAAACTCACCTATATCACTTAAAACACCTAAGACACACCAAACAAACGTCAACCGAGTCAAGACTATCAGTCAAACTGATCTGCCAAAACCACGGTTGTTACAGCAGCGTACCATGTTAAAGGAGGAAAGGTTTTGGGCAAAAGATTAAAGGATCATGAGTGACAATATAATTTTGACTCACAGTAATATAGGGAACCAGGACAATGTACAACGGCTAGAAACTTGATCGCTACAGTGAATGACGATTTTGCCCTCACCAAGAATACATTGTTGTTCCTATTACGGTCTGAGGGACGCAATTGGCCTCAAAATCCCAAGTTTTGGATGCCACACGATGTTTTTCAAAAGTTAAGGTGCCCTGTGATATTTCGTGGAAAGTTTAGGGGCCAACGGTGTATTTTTGTCAAGCTTTTACTTATATAAACCCAAATTATCACTCTATCTCTCACTATTTTTGCTTTTTAGAACTCAACTAGACATCGAACGGTTTTTCAAACCGTTTGGACCAGCCAACCGGTCCAAATCCAACCAGCCGATTCAACCAGCCAGTCCAATATGGTTATAAAAACAATGCCATGCACATAAACTTGCATTTATCTCTGACTCTTATAAACTTCCATGGACTTTATGCTCCAATGATAAGGCCAATGCCAAAACTTCCATGTCATTATGAGTCTCGTATGTTTTCCTTTGTTTAATCAGAACTTTTCTATTTGCCATTTTTTTTTAATTTCTAAACGTCTAAAACCAACATTAGTTAAATAATGTTAAAAATTATGAGGTAATTTGAAGGTTAAATATACATTTTTTTTTAGAAACTTCAGCGCACCAATCGGCCCTATTGGCGAAGACATGTCCTCGCTAAAAGTTTTTGACGATGACATATCCTCGCCAAAAGGTCTACGCCAAACGCTCATCGGTAAAAAGTATCAGCGAGGACAAATTTGTCTTTTAGAGACAACAATGTGGGACCCACACAAATTCTTAGTCAAAGTTTTCAAGCGGGCCCATCAGAATTTTGGCGAAGACATGTTCACGCCAATACCTTTCATCAATTGATCTATTAAGTATATTACTTAATAGTATTAATTAATTAATTAAATTTCTTTAATAATTAAATTATTTAGCAGTATAATACAAGCTGGTCCTACATTGTTTTGGCGAGGACAAGTCCTCGCTAAAATGAATCTGTATGTTCTTGTAGCATATTGCTACTTTCGGGTGCATTTCTAGAATTCTTTCCGGATTTTTTTCGGAAAAAATCTACGAAAACCCAAAGCATATAATTACTTAAAACAAACATACTAATTCGCTAAAACACCTATTCAATAACAAAGTCGCAAAACATTATTCAATAACAAAGACAGCAAAATGGTTCAAAAACAAAACTCGCTAGAATATACATAAACACGTAAACATGCCCATAGACCTATCCATAACCACATAACAATAATCCATAGGCCTCATCATCATTCCCGCTCAAGGAAGTAAAGATAGTCGATAAGCCGGACAAACCTGGCTAAGAGTTCAAGAAAGCCACCACTTGATTGAGTTGGCTTTGCGCTCTGTCGGCCGCTCTCTGAGCTACTTCAGTTTCTTCGTGTTGCCTTTGAGCCTGTTGCCTCAACAACTCATCGACTTGTTGTTGTAAGTATGATTGCTTACCTAGGAATTGTGAACCAAAGCATGATGACGAGTCAACGGCCGTTACATTTCTACCCCTGCCAACTAGATGTCCGAGTCGTTTACCCTAGTACTTGACTCACGATTTCAGCATCGACTATCGCAATCCCACTAGAGGTACTTGCACCCTGTGTACGCAACCTGAGCATTTCTTCCCATGTAGTTACAAAAAACGAGAAAATTCAGTCGGGATACATAATGTTTCATTTAACCGCGTGTGTTTGAAAAAAAAAATACCTACATAATACATATTGGCTTGGGGATGGAAAAATACGTCATTACGTGTATGGTTGTCAATAGGGCTGTAAACAAACTGAGCGTTCAGTGAACATTTCATAAACCGTTCGGTAAAAAGTTTGTTTATGTTTGTTTATTTATAAAATGAACGAGCATGAATAATATTTTACGTTCGTTTAGTTAAATGAACGAACATAAACAAAAGTCACGTCCATTCATTTATGTTTGCAAACATCCAATTATGCATTCGTTAACATTCATTTATGTACATTTATTTATGGGATAATTCCTAATATGCCCCGATTACCTAGTTGTTTTGTTTTTTTGCCCAAGAATTCAGAGTTTCTGTATTTAGACCGGGCAACTTGGCAACTCGACCTATATGACGCCAAGTGTCCGACATGAGGGCCGCCAATTGCTCAAAAGTACACAAGTTGCTCAAAAAGTACACAAGTTGTCCCAAAAAATGATCCGAAAAGTGACACTTGTCACTTGCAGATTTCAGTTGCCCAAAAACTAGAGATTGCCCTGGTCTAAATAAAGAAACTTCGAATTCTAGGGCAAAAAAAGCAAATTACTTGGGCAATCGTGGCATATTATGGATGATCCCTTTATTTATTTATGTTCGTATATCATATATTTTAACTGTATAATTTTAAATTTGGTTTGTTAAAACAAGACAATACTTATAACAATATATTGTGCATAATTTAACAAAGTTTATGTTTGTTTTTCTATGATCATTTATGTTCGGTCGTTTAGCATTCGTATAATGTCTTAATGAGCGAACAAAAACGAACATGAACAACTCATTTTCTTAATAAACGAACATGAACAAGAAAATTCACCTGTTTAAGCGTTCGTGTCTGTATATTTGTTAGGTTAACATTAAATGAATGAATATGAAAAAGGCTCCGTTCGTGTTCGCCTGGTTCGTATACAGCCCTAGCTGTCAAAATAGTTCTTGATCAGGTCCGCATACACTTGATTATTATCAGAGTACAAATGTAAGTAGAAGCGAGATTAATAATTAAAAGGATACTAGAAAGTAGCGGGGTAACAAAGGTTCAAGATTGAAAGAAAAATAAATATAAGTACAAACCAAGTAAAATCAAAGGCGTTCATGATGGAAATTAATTAAGGATGGGATATACGGCTACAGAATATGTTTACATTGGATTGAGCAAAACCCCCGACGAAGAAGACAGCCAGAGAAGTATCTTCTCTAATCATGAACATGAATGGATGGTCGGCCACAAAACTTGCTGGTGAAAGTGGAGGTGGAGGTTCACATAATCATCAAATTCAGCCATGTCCTACTAGCAGCTTCTGTTCCTCTTTCATCAAGTTGTATAAAAGATTTCTGAATTATCTGTGAGACATTGAGCATATCGATCTATACTTGAAAATCTAGAGTCAAGGATGCCGTTAAGGCCTTCATTCGTTTGTTTAAAAGGTAATGTCAATCCCATTTCTTTCAAAATCTCAATAGTTTCGAGTTTATAAGATATTTTAACTTAGGTATCCATACCTCATCCAATTTCCGATAATTAAGTTCAAACTCCCCATGAAATAAAGCATGGTTTGAATGAAACACTTCTAGGAGATCCCTCAATCCATTGGGACTCTCAGGGAGAAAGATATACATAAAGAATTTGTTCGATTGCTCTTCACTTTTGTATCAAATTTGGAGGATCTTGAATTCTTCTAAAGAACCATAGCTTAACTCGCTCAAATTAGTCATGAATGGAACTGAAACTGTCCCTCCGTTGATGAGATGAAGTCTTACCTCTTTGTAAAATTTGCATAAAATGGTGTAGACCATATTCCTTTAAAATATATACAACGCATTTGCTAAGATGATTACTGCATCTTGACTCATTTCATTGTCAACAATAGTCGGGATTAAACCTCTACTTTCCTTGTTACTCCATGAATTTATTTCTCGGACTGCTTCATCAGGCTGCATCTGTAACAAATTTTACTTAATAAAACCTTGATTTATAACTTTATTTAAAGAAAGAAAATTAAAAGTGGTAGGGACGAGATTCGTGATCAAGAGACGAATATCATTTTATCTACGGCTTAGGACCAATCCCTTGTTTACGTCGTAATAAGCTACGGTTTATCTGGGGTTATCTTAACTACATTATAATGCATTTAGGCGATTTTTAAAAAGGAAGTCTTAAAAAAATAAGACCAAAAACATTTCTTTAATTGGAAGGATTTCAAACTAACACATACATATAATAAGAGTTAAGTTACATTATGAAATTTAATTTCTTTAATTGTAGGAGCCACTAATATTTATGAACCTCATTAACTTGCAATAACCCATTTAATCAATGTGATATAACAACCTAATTAAAAAAAATGTTTTAAAAAAAGAAACGTCTATACTATAACTAACTTTTAGTGCATATTTCATATATATAAAGCCTTACGAATTAACCCACAAACTAACACAGTTTAATCTCAGCTTCTAAACACACATTACACTATTAATAATTTAAATGTTTTACTTTTAAAAAACATATATCTACAACGTTTTAAAGTATGAGACAATACTAAATAAGGAAGGTTTAAAATAAAAAACATTTGCTTGCCACAAACATAGTCCCCTGGGTATCCGCCGCCGCATTGCACGAGTACCTTTCTAGTTTTATTAATCTATCTACGCCGTAGGAGGAAACATTCGTCTACGCCGTATACATGTCAATTCCAGAATATATATATATATATATATATATATATATATATATATATATATATATATATATATATATATATATATATATATATATATAAGGTTACTTTTCATGCAAGTTTCACTACCCTATAAATGGATCATAATCATTGTAATTAACTTTGGAGTCATTAATAATATTGTGTTTTTTAGAGTTTATCTCTTGTTTGGGTTTTATTCTCACAAGGTGCACATTGTTTATCATCATTGGATTAGGGTTTATCTAAATATGCTTTTGCGCGTCCCGCGTCAAAAAGCTTAATCATTTACCTTGTTTGCAAAATCGACATATTTGGCTTCTGTTTTGTAAACAGTTTTTAGAACATTTTGGTAACACGAATTAATAGGATTGAGCTTCTTATCTAGCTACCCAAGCTCCATTTGCTAAACTAACTAGACCTCCTCCATCAGTATTTAGGTTCATTAGCATCTCAAACTTGGAGACTCAGAATGAAGTTGGTCCATGGTTTCATGTCCAAGAAACTCTAAAACTTGTAAGTTGTAACTATTGAAAAAAGTTTTATATATCTATATAACTATATTACATATAATGGGTCTACAACCATTTCTTGAATTCGTACAAAATAATATCTATATTACATATAACAACTATGCTTGTAACTATTGAAAAAAGTTTTATATATGTATATTACATATAACAACTATGCTTGTAACCATTTCATGATTTTGTGCAAGGTCGTGCGGTGATTGAGGCTGCACAACGTAAACGTTTCAAGTATGAAGCTAAGTGCGCAAATATTGGATATGGGTTTCTCCTCTTCTCATTCTCTTCTTTTGGGGAACTTGAGAAAGATGCGGTGGCCTTACTGAAGCGAATCCGAAAGTTCTCTATGACTCAAGACATTGGAACACGTGTTGTTGTTCATATTTTTAGTAGGATTGGCTTTGCTATAGCTAGAGGAGTGGGGGCTCAGATCGTATCTCGGATCCTCATTAATTTCTTGTAAATCCTATAAGTTTCTAATAAAAGTGATGTTTAAAATAATAATAATAATAATAATAATAATAATAATAATAATAATAATAATAATAATAAATTAATTAATTAAAATTATGTAGTAAATGATGAATAATTGTACTCCGTGTATGTGTATGATATAGTTGACTAAATATGTATGTACATGTATGTTTAAAAATTAAAATTCAGTTACTATGCACAGATACGCGTCTAGTTTTGTAACATAGAGTAATATAATTCAAATTACTTACATATATATTCGTGAACATATTAATAAGGGGATAATTCCTAATATGCCCAAGTTGCCCAATACTTGCTTATTTGCCTCATAGTGTTTCTTAACTTAGACTAGGGCAATCTCTAGTTTTTTGGCAAATGAAATCTACAAGTGACAAGTGTCACTTTTCGGATTAGTTTTTAGACAACTTGTGTTTTTTTTGGGCGACTGGAATATTGGTTTCATAATATAATTTTAGAATTTTGGTAACTTATTGTAATATCCCGGCCCAGCATAAATCTTATATGATACCATAAATTTCTAAAGATTATATTCCAAAGTTACACGCACAAAAAACTATATAAATAATAAACAACCATCCCTTGTGGGCATAAACCCTAGGCTACGGTTCTCGATCTACAATGGCTGAAGAATCGGTGTTTCAGTCTGTAATTAAGAAGCAGGCAATCCCAACATCAAACAAAACCACCAGAGTATGTAAACTCTTATTTAATTATTTGCTGTTTATATTTTTTTGTACCTTCTACGTTTTATGATGATCGTGAACTCGAATTTTTAATAGGTTGTTACCAAAATTCTACTAAATGATGCAAACAATGGATTTGAGAAAGGGAATTTTGTTTGTTCGCCGTTTTCACTTGAGATCGTATTGGGAATGCTTGCTTTTGGAGCTGAAGGCGAAACTTTGGAACAGTTGTTGGAATTTCTTGGACAAGAATCCATGGAACAACTTCGTTCCATGCTTTTGGTTTCAAAGATCTTATTGGACACAGGAAAAGGAGATCCTGATGTCTGTTTAGCGAATGGAGTTTGGGTAGATGAAGAGGTGAAACCTATTCAACCTTGTTACCGAGAGGATCTCAAAACTGTGTACGAAACAACAGCCGAATATATCGACATTCAAAACAAGGTAAATATTTAAGGTTCATATTTTTTAATTAACTCAACTACTTTGCTACTTTACCTTTTTAACTTACATTCGTTTATGGGTGAAGCCTGCTGAATCGGCCGAAATAATAAATTCATGGGTAAAGGAGAAAACTAATGGTTTGATCCCCAAAATTATTGGTGAGTTAAGTCCAGATGATGTAATAGTACGTCATTGCAAATGCATTGTATTTTAAAGGAACATGGTCTAAACCATTTGCTGAAGAAAACACAAAGAATAAAAATTTTCATCTCATCAATGGAGAAAAGGTTTCAGTCCCCTTCATGACTAGTTATAAAGAGTTCGACTATGGTTCCTTCAAGGAATTCAAGTTGATCAAACTTCCATATGAAAGTAATGGCCAATCAAACGCGTTATCCATGTATATTTTTCTCCCACATAGGATTGATGGATTGAAGGATTTGCTACAAGTGTTTCAATCCGATCATTCTTTATTTTCTTCATGTTTTAACCTTGTAAAGCGGAAATTTGAGGAGCTATGGATACCCAAGTTCAAGATATCTCGTACATTTGAACCTTCTGATGTTATGCAAGAGTTGGGATTGACATTGCCATTTGACAAAAACAATAAAGAGTTTAGCGGGATAGTAGAGCAGAAACATCTCTATGACAAAAAACTTTATGTGTCTAAGATTCTTCAGAATTCTTTCATTAAAGTTGATGAAAATGGAACAGAAGCGGCCGCCATTACTTTTTTAAGAATGACGAAGGGGGGTGGTAAGCGTTCCCTGCTCCCACGGGCAAGATTTGTGGCAAACCATCCCTTCATGTTTATGATAAGAGAAAACACATCTCGTGCTATTTTATTCAGTGGTGTGGTGGTCAATCCTCAGATAAAAAGTTGACCTTTGCCATACCTCATTGATCATGATATGCTTTTTTGTCCTTCATATTCGGACATTTTGTATTTTTTATTGAAGCAATTTCTTGAATAATACGTAGTAATAATTTCTCTAGGATTCATGATTTGATATTTTACTGCCACTTTGATACTTTGTTGAAGCTTACCATCACATATATATACGTTAATAACTAGAGCACATTTTGGCCAAATCTGATGCATCATCATCAATTCATGAATCAACATGACCTATTTAGATACTTACAGATCGACATCACTTTTAGCTGGATTACGGGTCTAAAAAACCACTTGGGTTCTCTTCGGTTATATATGGTGTTCGTTCTTTTGTTATCTTTTTCTTTTCTTTGGGCGATGGTTATATAAGGTGTTCGTTTTTTTTTTTTTTTTTTTTTTTTTTTTTTTTTTTTTTTTGGGCGATTATTAATAAACCAAACTATGGTTGGGTGTTATATAAGAAACAAAAACTATCAGATCCATATGTTTTTGAATTGGTAAAATCATTCATTTAGACATGAAGAACCTGCTAAAACCAGGTTTTTTTTATGTTATTGTAACACACACATGGGGTGTTACAGTTCTTTTTAGTCATGCGGCTTTGCCTAATATGAAACACTGACTGAACTTGATGACTACAAAAAACAAAGCCTAAACAATGCTTTTCTTTTTTTCTTTTGAGGCATCAAAGTTTTATTGATCAAGACATATGCCCTAATCCTCCGTTTTATGTAATGGCTTTGGCTGATATCATAAGAGCAAAGGGAATCGTAACACCAAATAACACCAACACCCCCGCCACTTTAGCGTCACATCATTTCAACACCAAATAACATAACACCAAAAACACCAGAAAATCATAACACCAAATAACATCACTTTTTGATACCCACATTTTTTTTTTCTTTTCCAATTATTAAACAAAATATATTTCATTTATTAAATAAAACAAAATATACTTTCATTAAAAAAAAAAAAAAAAAAAAAAAAAAAAAAAAAAAAAAAAAAAAACCTCACGTGTAAATTCCTAGTTTTTAGATTAATAGTAACCAACACATCTTAAAAAACAACATATTCTTTTTCCTCACAAAAAACACACACCTGTACACACATTCTCTCTCGACACACACCAAAACAACACGCACTCTCAAAACACATCAAAACACCAAAAACAACTAATTTAAGCCCAAAAACAAAACAAAAAAGAAATAAAAAAATACAAGCTTTGCGTTTTCATTTGAGTTCTTGTACCAACGGTGTTGGTAACGCAGCCCCAACGCAGGACGACGGGGTATGGTAACGCAGAGGCAACGCAGCCACGTAGGATGAAAAGTGAGCCAGCTAGGACGAAACGGCGTTGGAGCGTTATGATTCCCTTTACTCTAAACGTCCATGTGGCCATGTGGGTGAACACATTCAAAGTCTAATTTAACTGGGTTAGGATTATTATATATTATTCATGCATAATATATGAAGATACATGAGCAAACACATGGACCATAACTCGCAATTACGAAAGAGGAATGCTATAGCCACAAAGAAAATTTCCACAAAACATCCACAAAGTGATGTGTCAAAGAATGATTGGTTTAATCATAAAGAGGAGAGAGAAACTATCACAACATACACCAATGACCTTTTGACACATCACTTTGTGGATGTTTTGTGGAAATTTTCTTTGTGGCTATAGCATTCCTCATTGCGAAAGCTCGACAACTAATAATTATATTTTAACCGAATTTGTTTGGTGCTTACTCGTAAGTCGTGCGTTTGTGTTGATACTTATAATCTCGTGCATTTATAGATTTTGGATATTACAATTAAGTTGATTTATCGTTATCTGTATTATAGTTTTTGAGCCATGTACATACAGGTTATTAAACACGGATTAATAGTAGTAGTATTTGTTGTTTGGATTGTGGTGGTGGTTGTGGTGGTTGTGATTGTGTTTGATATGGTGGATAGAATATTGGTGGATTTTGTTGAAGATGTTGAAATTGTTGTTGAAGTAGTTGTTGTTGTTGTTAAAGATAATATTGTTCGGTTGTGTATGGTGGCATAGTATATTGGCTACTAAACGAAGCAAAGTGAGATTGTGATGAGAAAGATATTGAGTTTGCAGATAAAGGTGTAAGGGATTTGATGAAGATGATGAGTTTGGATATTGCGACATCCCAAGAATGTTATTGAAGAAAGAGTCATTCGGATGTTGAGATAATTTCTTGTGATATAGTAAAGAAATGAAAGTGAAAATCGAAGTGAAAGAATTTATTTGTGTGTGTAAAAATGGTTATGTAAAAGAGGTTTATACAGAGTGAAAAGTAGTTGTGAAAAAATTTAAGTGTGCAAACTTAAAAAAGAAAAAAAAAAAAAAAAAAAAAAAAAAAAAAAAAAAAAAAAGTAGCCGTTACATTTGCAACGGTAAAAAAATATGCTAATTTTCCAATCTCATATGCCAACAACTTGGCTTGGGTCTTGGCGAACTGTACAACCGATGCAGTGGCATGGCGAGGGTCTTGGCGAGCTCCACCTCGAATTGACAAGGGTATCTCGCTACCATACTCGATGCTCTTAGACTAAACGTAACAATGCATGTGTTCACGCATCAAGTTCATCTTTTTTTTTGGGCAACACTCTCTCTCTCTTAATTATAAACTTCCATGGACTTTATGCTCCAATGATAAGTCCGATGTCATTATGGACAACAATTGAAGACGCTATTATCCATCAACATAAAGAGTATGTCAGGAAATGTTAGCGAGTCTCGTACTTTTTTCCTTTGTTTGATCAAAACTCTCTATTTGCCATTCTTTTAGATCCTAAACGTCTAAAACCAATATTAGTTAGATATTTTTAAGAAAAATATGAGGTATTTTGAAGCCCTAATATAAAACTTTCTTGAGAAGCTTTATATATTCGTAAAAGTTCCTTTGAGTTTATTTTACCATGATGAAGCCCTTTTACCAAAAATAAATAAATAAATAAATACAGTTCGCTTGAGTTCATAAAAGTGGTGGATTTTGAGATTAAAAAACTTCTATCTAATCTATCAAAGTGTGATAATATTTTGAATATCATTCCCAGTAGAGCAATATATGAGTGTCAACGAAGTAAAAGGATAATAAAAAGTAGCCGGCTAGCGAAGGCTCACGATTGGAAAGAAAAAAAATTCAAATACAAACCAAGTAAAATCAAAGGCATTCATGATAGAAATTAAGGATGAGATATACGGCTAAGAAAAACTGTTTACATTGGATTGAGCACAACCCCGACAAAGAAAACAGCCTGAGAAGTATCTTCTCTAATCATGAACATGAATGGATGGTCGGCCACAAAACTTGCTGGTGGAAGACGTGGAGGTTGATCACAATAAGCAACTTCTTCAGCCCATGTACTACTAGCAGCTTCTGTTCCTCTTTCATCAACTTGTATAATAGATTTCTGAATTATCTGCGAGACATTGAGCATATCCTTACATGAACATCTAGAGTCAAGGATTCCGTTAAGGTCTTCATTCATCTTTTTAAAAGGCAATGTCAATCCCATTTCTTTCAAAACCTTAAGAGCTTCAAGTTTATACGATATGTTGAACTTCGGTATCCATACCTCATCCAATTCGCGAGAATTAAGTTCAAACTCCTCATGAAATAAAGCATGGTTTGAATGAAACACATCTAGGAGATCCCTCAATCCATCGCTCCTCTCAGGGAGAAAGATATTTTTTTTTTGAACGGCAATTGAATTAGAAAATTAGCAAGGCGCTAAGGAAGGATACAAGGGGAGGAAAGAGCGTTACACGGGTTATTAAACCACTCAATCCAATTTAAACATGATTTCCTACCTCTACTAAAAACCCAAGTGTAAGACAAAAGCTTAATGTCACAAAAGAGGAGATCCTTGCTTGGCCTCTTCATGGAGAAAGTCACCTCGTTCCTGAATTTCCAAAGGCACCAAATAGTAGTTTGGACAACGACATCAAAAAATCTTGAGTGCTTGGTTACAATCGGTGCATGGTCCGCCATATGAATCACATCATGAAGGTTGTGAAACTGAGTATTTGTAATCTGCCACCAATTAAGGACATCCTTCCATATGTCAACCGCTATCTTGCAATGTATGAAAATGTGCTCTTCTTTTTCAATGTCTTCATCGCATACGGGACATCTAATCGAATCTAAATCCACCCCCATTCGGTCAAGGTTCCACCTGGATGGCAATCTAGCATGCATTACCCTCCAAGTATTGATGTTAATCTTTGATGGAACGATCTTATTCCATCTAGTCGGCTGAGATAACAAGGGTTGAGATAGAGAGGTGATGTGAGATCTCATACCTTTAACTGTGAATTTCCTAGAAGCATCAACTGTAAATTCCCACGAGTCTTGTTCATTGGAAAGCCAAAGTTGTGATAAGAGGTTGGACAAATCTGTGATTTCCTCTAACTCACGAGTAGAGTGGAGAGCCCTGCTCCAAGACCAGTTATAACACAGACCAGGGGGTGAGGCATATGCAGAAACATGTGTCAAAGACAATGTAGGTTGTATAACAGTAGGTGCTCTTTCCCAAACATAACAATTTGGATTAGAATCAAGGCTGTATAAACGAGGATACGATATGCAAAGAGGTGATCCACCTAACCAATTGTCTTGCCAAAATCTTGTATCTCGACCATTTCCAATTTTCTTCTTAAAGAGAGAAGGTAAGTTGATCCCAAGGTTGAGAAAGATGTCTTTCAGTTTCATGATGTGATACCATGGGCCCGAGTTGGACTTGAGAGAGGAGTTGTCTTGAAAGCCGCCACTTGGGCCATGAATGGAGCGTATTACTTTGCACCATGTAGCGTGTTCTTCGGTTTTAAATCTCCACCACCATTTTGTAAGCATGGCTTGATTGCAAGAACTTAAGCTGCTAATTCCAAGACCTCCTTTACCAAGAGGAGAGGTGATTTTATCCCAAGCAATCCATGAGATTTTGTTTTCATCTGAACAACCACCCCAAAAAAAATTTCTTCTAATGCTTTCAAGCTTACTAATAACCTTCTTAGGAGCCTTAAAGTTTGAGAAGTAGTACACTCCCAAACTGCCAAGAACAGATCTTATAAGTGTAAGGCGCCCGCCAAAAGAAAGGGATTTGGACTTCCACTTTGAAAGACGTTTATGAAACCTATCGACAAGTGGTTTCCAATACTGACACCTTGACATTTTTGCACCGATGGGAAGGCCTAAATAGATGCACGGGAATTGAGATGCAAGACAACCAATTGTTGTGGCCATAGAACTCAACTCTCCATTTGTCACACCAATTCCATAAAGCTTGCTTTTGTTGAAATTCACCTTAAGACCGGAGGCGAGATGAAAGCAAGTGAGAATTCTAGACAAGTTTTTTGCGTTGGTGCGAGACCACTCCCCAATGATTAAGGCATCATCCGCAAATTGAAGATGAGATATGTGAATCTTGTCTTTACCCACTTCGACTCCATGGAAAATATTGTTATTTCTTGCTTCAAGAAAAGCAATATTAAGGGCTTCCACTACCAAGATGAAGAGAAAAGGAGAAAGAGGATCTCCTTGTCTAAGCCCTCTTTCAATTTTAAATTCCTTCGTTGGCGACCCATTTACAAGAACCGATGTGTAAGCCGAGTCTAAGCATGAATGTATCCAATTCCTCCAGTTAGAGCTAAAACCCATTTGTTCAAGAACAGAGAGAAGAAAGGACCAACTTAGGGAATCAAAAGCTTTCTCAAAATCGACTTTAAGAAACAAGAGGCGCTTTTTATGTTTCTTAGCCCAAGCAATAATTTCATCAACCATGAGAGGCCCATCAATGATTTGTCGGCCTTTAATGTACGCCATTTGAACATCACTAACGACCGAAGATACAACACGAGAGAGGCGATTAGCAAGGATTTTGGAAATTATCTTGTATTGACTCCCAATCAGGCTAATAGGCCTAAAATCACCAATAACTAAAGGGTCCTCCACCTTTGGAACAAGGGTGATGAAAGAAGAATTACATCCTCTTGGAATATGTGACGAGACCTCGAATTCTTTAACATAAGAAACAATATCATGTTTAAGAGTATCCCAATATTTTTTAAAAATTTTAAACGTGAAACCATCCGGGCCCGGTGCCTTAGCACTACCACAATCCCACACCGCCTCTTTTATTTCTTCTAAAGTGAATGGACAATCAAGGGATTGAGATTCACTTATGGTGAGCCGTTTAAAGAGATTACTTGTGAAAAGAGGTCTAGAATGGTTACCTTCTTTGAAGCGGCTGCAAAAGGAGTCAAATATGTGGTTCTTGATAACTACTGGATCTGTCAACCAATCCCCATTAATATTAAACCCATTTATTCTTGAACGATTACGCCTTGCATTAATAACCCCATGAAAGAATTGAGTATTTTCATCACCTTCGGAAGCCCAACGTATCTTAGCCTTTTGTTTCAAATCCTTCACTTTTCGATGTTCAAAATCAGCCAAGAGCTTGATCGACATGGTTCTTGATTCCACCTCAGTAGATGAAAGTGGGGAAGACTCGGCCTTGGTATCCAAGCAATCAATTTTGTTCCGAAGCTCTTGACAAAAGACTTTTTCAGTCTGGTTAACATTTAAACGCCACTTTTTGATGTTATTTTTAAGCCTTTGAAGCTTAACTTTAAACCCCACAGCATGAAGTCCAGTACATGGGAAAGCCCAAGAAGTGTTGACTACATCAGCAAACTCGGAATGGGTCAACCATGAATTATAAAGCCGAAAAGGAGTGGGCCCAAAATCAGGTGCTAAATTCTCGAGAAAAAGTGGCGTGTGATCAGAAAACTCTCTGGGGAGAGCAATGACATGCGAGTCAGGCCATTTGTGAATCACATGAGCAGAAACAAGGAAGCGATCAATTTTACTATGCTTTGAACCCAAGTTGTTCATCCGAGTAAATCTTTTTCCTCCTAAAGGCAAATCACATAGACCCGAAGAATGAATGAAGTCGTTGAATTGGGAAGCACCTCTAGAATCAAATACAGTTCCCATTCTTTCTGATTCATACCTAACTTCGTTGAAATCACCAATAAGAATAGAGAAGTTATTGTGATTTTCAACTATCCGTGTGAGGTTATCCCATAGTGCCTTTTTATCATGATAGTCTTGTGGTGCATAAACGACCACCATGAGACATGGTTGATCCAAATTACGCCATTTGCCAAGAATAGCTAGGTAACCTTCACCCTCCATGGTATCAATCATTGTGAAAAAAGTGGTATCCCAGACCGCGAGGATGCCACCAGATTTTCCATATGAGCGTTTATGGGTGAATTCAAAGGGAGAGTTATTCCACATAGATTGCACAACATATCTATTTAACTTACCTGTCATTGTTTCCTGAATGCCTAAGAAGTTCACCTTATGCTCGGAACATAATCTCTTAATCCATGATTTCTTATGATCCTCTCCTACACCTCTTATGTTAAGAGACAAGACATTCATTGATTGTAGTTGCAATCTCCATTGGCAAAGATACCTTCTAATTCTTGTTCTTTGCCGTTCATATGAAACCCGATTTTGTTACCCACGTGAATTGTGTTGGAGACCTCATTTGAATCTGAATCCGGAACATTATTGGGATTAGATATGATCCTGTGGTTACAACGTTGAATCTTAGATAATGAATCTGAGATTGCGACATTATCAGCTGAAGTCGATGTGGCAAGAACTGACTGAGATATGGTTTTGGATCTGCCACATGACTTTCTAGGTTGAGTTACAAAACCCCTAACTCCATTAAATGGGTGAATGAGTTTTAACGAGATAAAGCGTTTCTTCCTGGTAGTAAACCGGTTATTTTGGGATAAGGTATTGATTGGAACAGAAAGAGAACGTCTAGTGGTAGAAGAGGGATTGGTTTTGTTTCTGGATCTAGTTGGACTACGAGAGGATGTGGGTCTGTTTGGCATGGGTTTTAAAGATTGGGCCATATGGGCTTTGGAAGGTGATATGTGATTACCATAATTTAAAGGTCCAGTAAGTGAGTTGGGTTTGCTTTGAACAAAAGTAGGATCTGAATTGTCACAAAAGTAGGTAGACTTTACCTCTGTATCGCCAATGACATTGTCTTTTACATAGGGAGAATCTTTGTCAGTCATAGGGTTGTTTTTATTTGTGTCGTTGACTCCATGACCTGTGGCAGACATTGACCCCTCCTCAATATGGGTACCTGCATATTTTCCAGAATCATTAAACCCACTAGCCCTTACCATATTTGGGTTTATGTCTGACATGTTTTTTGAATTCGCCCCAACGGATGAATCCTCGCCTGAAAAATCATCGGCCTCCCTTTTTCCGTTGCAATCTTCTACATGTTGGTAATCATCATTACCTTCATCATCCTTTCGACTTTGGGTGCTCTCATCGTCACTGTCGTTATGCTCATCTTCCTCATCAGAGGTGTTCAAGTTATTCTCCCTACCGTCATCTACTGACTTATCATCTTCATCATCATCACTAGATGATTCGCAATGATATCCGTTAAATAACGAATCAATGTCTTCATCAATTTCGTAAACCCGAACCACGATGTGTTCATTGTCAACCGGGATGGTGGCAGTTTCTTGTATGATGTCCAGACGGTTTGTGAGGATGCACACTTTGCCTGTAGATCGGTTAAATTGCCTTACGTTGCAATCCTCGGGAATGATCACTTTGCCCCAGTGCCCAGCAACATCCGAGAAAGACTTAGAGGACCATAGCTGCGGAGGGAGTCCCGAGATGGCAATCCAGGTAACACGGTTAGTGATTCGGAAGTTGTTGTTCCAGGGAATTAGGGTCTTGAAGTGAGATAGGAGGTTGGGGTTTGATAGTACTTTTGAGACAAGGTTGTGATTAGGAAGTTGAATGAGTAAATAGAGACCTCCTATGTATTTGATGGAGAAGTCATCAAAACCTTCATCTAGAATTAGGTTGTGTGTGTTTGTGGCACCATTGATGGATTTTAGTTCGGCGATGACTGAAGTGGGGTAGTTGAGAAGAGGGGGTGATGTGAGTTTGATGTTTAGGGTTGTTTGTTTATGTGTCGTTTTAGTGGGGTTAGGGATGCCTTTAACCTTGTCAGCAAACGAAACACTTCTTGCTCTAGTCGAAATTGGTGGGACATGCGGTGGTGGTGGTCGTGGAATGGTGGTATGGTTGTGATGGTGTTGGAGAATTTGTTCAATTGCTCTTCACTTTCATATTGAATTTTGAGGATCTTGAAGTCTTCAAAAGAACCATAGCTGAATTCGCTGGAATTAGTCATGAATGGAACTGAAACTGTCTCCCCGTTGATGAGATGAAAGTCTTTTCACTTTGTCAAATTTGCATCAAATGGTGTAGACCATATTCCTTTGAAATACAACGCATTTGCTAAGACGATTACTGCATCTTGACTCAATTCATTGTCAATAATAGTCGGGATCATCCCTCTACTTTCCTTGTTACTCCATGAATTTATTTCTCGGACTGCTTGATCAGGCTGAATCGATAACAAATTTTATTTAATAAAATATTGATTTATAAATTAATTCAAAGAAAGAAACTTAAATGCTTAATTATCATTTACCTTGTTTTCAAAATCGACATATTTGGCTTCTGTTTTGTAAACAGTTTTGAGAACATCTTGGTAACAAGAATTAATAGGATTGAGCATCTTATCAACCCAAGCTCCATTTGCTAAACTAACAACAAGACCTCCTCCATCAGTATTCAAGTTCGTTAGCATCCTAAAACTAGGAGACTCAGAATGAAGTTGGTCCATGGTTTCATGTCCAAGAAACTCCAACAACTGTTCCAAAGTTTTGCCTTTGGCTCCATCACCAATCATTCCCAACACGGTCTCGAGTGAAAACGGCGAACAAACGAAATTTCCATTCTTGAATCCATTGTTTGCATCATCCAGCAGCTTTTTGGTAGCAACCTATTTACAAATAAGTTAACGATCATCATAAACCCTACTACAAAAACAAGAAATATATAACATATATATAAACCGAACTTACCCTAGTGGTTTTGCTTGATTTTGTGGTTGTTGGAGTAAGTTTTATCTTCTTTTTTACTTGAGGAATATACACGTCGTCGTCATCACTGTAGTCTTGAAACAAGTCGTAAGGGTCACCAATATCTCCCGAAAGGTAGTAGTCATCATAGGAAGAAAAGTCAATGTTCTTACGGCTTCGTTTATCAGCCATTAGAGATCGAGAACAGTTGAATAGGTTTGTGCCATTGAAAAATATATATATATATTGTTGACACATAAAATCAAGATCACTTCCATATATTCGTGAACATATTAATTTGGAATATAATTGGTTTTGGTAATATTATTTTGGAATTTCGGTAATAACTTACTTTTCAAAATAGTAGTTTTAGAAGGTAATAATATTTAAATAACTTAATTAACGTGTAATAATATATCAATAACTTTATTTTAAGTTAAATATTGTGATAAAATATAATTTCATAATTTGGTAAAGTCATAGATTTTTTTTTAATTAATTATATTAAATCTTTTATACTTATATAGTTATATAATACTCATGCACACACGGGTTTTTACATATATTTTTTATTATGTGTTAATATCGATTAATAAATTATTCTAGATTTTTGTTGCATTAAGGATTCAAATGTGTATAAGTGGCATGGTGTTTATGTTAATGTTGCTTAAACTTAACTATTAAGGTTAACTGGCACAGCACATGACGACCCTTGAAAAAATATATGGCGTTGTTATATGTACAATCTCATATATTTATTTTCATCTCACAGTAACCCGTTAGGTAGTGCCTTCATTTTGATACATGTATTCATGTTAATAGTATTTTAGCCGTGTTTAATTTTTAAACCTGTGTACACGTGAATTAAACTTATAAAGAGAATAATCTGAGTTGTAATTGAATGGAGATAGTAAAAACAATAATTTTTTTTCCCTATATCCTTACTTAAATTCACAAAGAAGAATAACGTGAGTCATTCGTATATGTGTAATCTCGTGTACTAATTTACATATCACATTAACTCGTGTTCATTTTGATATGTATAATTTCGTGCATATACATTAATTTCATATATATTGACAGTCATATTTATAAATAACAATATATACGCTGTATCATTTTATAAAATATAAAGTATATGGGGGTATAAACTATAAAGTATAAATGGTATTTATTAAATGGGTTTTTCTAACTTGTGCCTTAGGGGCACAAGTTAAATAAATCAAAAAGTACAAAACTTTCAAGGTCCTTGAGTTTTGTTTTTTTGTTTTTTTTTTTTTTTTTTTTTTTTAATGGATATCCTTTTGAGTTTACTTAATTTCATATAATTTATTTAAAATTCATAAAGTAATTAATAAACATGGAAACTGTTAAATTTACTTAATTTCATATAATTTATTTAAGAGTAAAGTGTGAAAAATGTCCCTAAACTTTGCGAAAATTACGAAAGAAGTCCTTGAAAAAAAATTGTGAATAATGTCCTTAAACTTTCAATTTTCTGCGAGTTATGTCCTTTTGACGTTACTGTAGTTGCAAATTTAGTTTTTGGACTAACGGTCGTTAGTTTTGATCATGGGTAAAATGACTATTTTACCCTCGCCTACTATAAGGACTTTTTTGGCCGTGTGAAATGACTATTATACCATCGCCTACTAGGGACATTTTTTTTGTAGTTTACTATTCATCTTCTTTTTCACTTCCCATCACCACCACCCTCTACCACCACACAACCACCACCACCTCCTTTGAAACCTGTTATTCGATAGTTATCACTCGCCATCTATAGCTTCTTTCCATAAAGTGACAGTATCATCCCCAGCAGCAACAACCAACAAGTTTCCAGTAAGAGACTGATGTGTAAGGAAAGCTTTAAATTTATAATACTAGTTTAACCGATTTTAATAAACCAAACACACGGGTAAAGTATAACCCCCGTTGGTAGTATTAGATTAAGGTAAGACCAGGTTGTATCCTCAGGGACTTAGTTCGTTCAGTTTAAGTATAACAATTAGTAAAAGAAGACAAGTAACGATTATAGGGGGAAAAAGGAATTAAAATATTAAGACAAATGATTGCTTGGATAACTTAGATAATCTAGTGACAATGTTTATGTTCGATCTCAGTTTGATAAAAGAGCACAACTTATAAGAGAGTTATTTTCGTCAAAAGAGCAATTTCATAACTCGTAGGTTCAATTCAAGATTCATATCTACACATTAAGTGATTTCTCTCGAAATAGTATTTCATATCAAGTCTAGATTATTACTGATTCTTCTAAGTGGATTTCTCCTTTCAAAGACTAGTAACGCAGACAAGTTCCTAGAATTGCGTTTAACACGTTGGTTCTTTCGACCTATCCCAACATATTATATTCAACCAGTTTCAATAAATAAACGTGATAAAAGACTAGAAATGAAATAGTTCGCAATATAAACTTGAAATTGGTAGAGATCAAAACATAATCATAAGTCGCTTTATTATATTCACATATCCAAGCAATCATAAGAGGTTTAGCCTCTCATGGCTAATGAGTTCATAATAACAGAAGTGCGTAAATGATAAACAAGAGACATACATATTGGATTGATCAAATGATTACAAAAGAGTCACAAGTAACCAAGAATTCGACACCAACAAGTATTTAACACCCCTTATTCTGATTCGTTCACCCCTGCAACTTGGCTATGGATCACGTGTTACTTCGGACTTAGCTTTCTGGAAAATGATTATAGAGTGGAGAGTTCAAATGCTTGCAAATGATCTCTATTTATAGGCAATCTGATATGCGAAGTACGGCGCACTTGCTTTCTGAGTGCGGCGCACTTTCTTATTTTTTTGGCGCCAAAGCTTCATAAATGCAGGGGAAGTACGGCGCACTTAGTTTGGAAGACCGGCGCACTTTTATTTAATATTATATATTTGACTTCCTTTGACCGAGAGGTAAGTGCGGTGCACTTTTTTGTAAAACCCGCGCACTTGGCTTGCATGAAAAGCTAATCATGGAAGACTTCATTATTTATTCACTTCAAGTGGCGAAATAGTAGGTTTTTAGGTGTTGCATGCTCAGACCATCCAAGAGTGAACCTTCATTCTTTTTATGCTATTAAGTACCAAAAGTTCACGTAAAATGATCATAAAACATATAGAATAATGCTCAAGAAATATGTATAATTAGAGCGTTATCAGAGACCAAGATACCCTCCAAACAGGCGTCTTGAAGTCATTTGACACCTTACCATTCCACTGGTCACCTTCTTTTCCCATAAATGTCTATTTCAGTCACATTCAAATTCTCACTAATAAATATCTGATGGCTAAAAGTTGGAGTAGCTAACTAGGTACTATCAGCGGTACACCCATACAAACGATGTTTTAAGATGTAACTGTTACGAATCTCACCTGTACACCCGTTCTTCCTTTGGCCCCCCATCTTGGGTTAGTGGAGAACAGGGTCCCTGATGTTCACCAACGGTGCGCATTTCGTCCTAGACCCCCGTTATGGCTAACAAGTGTTATCTTTCCACATTAGTTGACTAGTCAACTGGTTTTTTTTTTTTTTTTTTTTTTTTTTTTTTTGTCTTTTCACATTTTACAAATTGAAGCATTTTTTGGTCCCTAAGTATAAAACGACTTTCACAACCCTATTGTGTCACTTGTAACTGTGCAAAAACCGATCATCTTCCAATGGTTACTTTTCAACCCGATCATTGTCACACACACATCCCTACAAACCCTAGAATGATTACACAAAACCATCTGATACCGTGATTCTTGCAATGGCCAATAAAGATTGGAGCAAAGTTACATTGCCTGAAGACATAAAAGATTATCTTTATGAAAAGTATAAGAATAGCTGGTAGGTAGGAGATGATGTGTCAGATGAAATGTTAGATGACTTATGGAACTATGCTATGGTGAAAGGTTAGCACATTCTAGCATTGTTCTTGTTTAGAATTAAATGTTGCCTTTATGTCTTGAGTTGACCTTTTGTTGCTTATCTACCCCTATGTTATTTCACAGTAATCTCAAATGAACCCAGTGACGTTTTTCCAACCCTTGAAGCTATGTTTGGGCAGACAAAAAAATACATAGAGGGAAACCAAGCAGAGGCGAATAAAGGTACTCATTTTTTTTTTTTTTTTTGAAATGGCAAATCTTGAGCATGTATTTAGACCATTTTGATGTTGATTTGCCCTTTTGTTGTTGCCCTAATGAATGCCCTTTAGGTTAGTTTATTATCTACATTACTTAAACTGCAATTTGACTTTAGAGATTAAGGGCCTTTAACCAAATTGACTTTAGCAAGTCAAACTGCATTACTCAAAATGCAAATGGTGTTTGACTTTAGCAATTAATGGCCTTTGTATTTGACCTAATGAATGCCCTTGTCTCGTATATCCCTTTAGGGGTTTTTGGATATCTACACAGTTTGGTAGAAAGAGAGTCAGCATAGTGGTTGGACTTATATATTACATCAATAGTCAAACTGTAATTGATTTTAGCAAGTCAAACTGCAATGGGGCACGCTATTGATGTTGATTTGGCTTTTTGTTTCTTATTTGCATACTTGATTTATGGTTTGTCTGTAAGGTGTTATATAGGTACATTTAACCTGTGTTAACCTATTAACTTGTAGATGAGCATCATGAAAAGGTTTGTGAAAGCAGGATTAAAAAGCTTGAGAAGAAGATAGAAATCTTTGAGAAAATGATGGTACCACTTGAGGAGGTGTATTTTTACACAGATCACCCAGTTGTGAGTAAAAAATCCAGTAAAGTAGTTGTTTCCATTGAAAAGAGAGGATTGAAAACCTTGAAATGAAGCTACAATGGTTTGAAAAGAGGATGCAAAACCTTGAGATTCAGAGCTCCCTAAAGGCAAACCAGGATGTTTCAAGTGAAGACGATGTTTCAAATGAGGTGATTGAGTTGGAAGATGATGAAGATGTTTCAAGTGAAGAGGATGAAGCTGCTCCAAAAAGATCCAAACCTTCCACTTCAATAGCTGCAACTGCAGAGCTCCCTCAAGACAAAAGTTACAAGAGATCCAGAGCTCTCAAAGGTCAAGCTGCTTCAACTTCAACTGCTGATAGCTCCCAAGATATCTAGAGCTTCCACTGCTCCCAAAAGAGCCAGAGCTTCCACTTCAACAACTGCATATGCTCTAAAAACATCCAGAGCCAAAGCTCCTTCAACTTGAAAAATAGTTGGTCAAAGTAAAATAGCTCCTTCACAAGCTCCTTCAATTTCAGCTCTAAGAGGCTACAGGCCACCACCAATCACTAGCTCTGTACTTGGTTTAAGAGCTCCTAATGCTCCAGAAGTTGGCTCTACAAGCTTGAAGAGGAAGTCCAAGAAGAGTTGACTTATTTCATGGTTGTTTTAATTTGATGTTTATACAATTACTTTTGTTGCTATATGGTTGTTTTAATGGAATGAAATCACTTTGATCATTTCCATCATTTGTCTATAATAACTATTAGGATTAATGTATGGCATGACTTATGGTGTGAGGCTGGTCCAATAGACAAAATAATCACCAGAAGACATGGTCAAATGGAAAAGTAAACAAGGAAATTTAGTCAAAATGGCCAAATCCAAAGAACCCAAAAGTGCTGAGATTGCTGCATCAGATATTGGATAGTCTAACAAGTATTATTTTGTATTTCACTGTATGTAAAATGTACATTCTAGTTTTGTGAGAATTGTTTTGTAAATTGTACTTGTTGATATTAATAGTTGTATCAGATATAGTTGTTTATCTTATAATGTACACTTTGGAAGTAATATATAAGATTCACCTTTGCAACAAGAAAAACAAAGAAATAATCAAAACTCTTTGTAATTAAATATGTCGCATTACAACATAAACATAAAAGTGACAATACATGAACAAAGTATCTAACAATTAAACTTAGGGGATGATTCTGATCATATGCCAGATGTAAAGTGTCGTAGTCGATTGTTTCCAAGTTCTCCTCGAGGTCCACTTGTAAATTTTCATACTCGAGTTCCACTTGTTGAAGATCTTTGTATTTTCTTCTTGCTTGAGTAAGTTTACGCCTATAGGCTGTATTCCTTGGTCTTTCTTTGATGCAGCGTTGTTCATTTGCTTCCCACTGTTTCCTTTTCTTTAACGTAACCTTAGCTTTTACTTCAAAATACCAAGCTATGGGATCTGCATCTTCTTCCTTTTTATCTTTCCTTTGCTTCCTGTCGACCTCATGATTTCTTGATCTCTTTGTTGACGGAACAACATAGTTAGCAAAAGCTGCTTGAGATGATTCTGCCATTTCAATTTTTTTTTTTTTTTTTTTTTTTTGGTATTTTGTTTGGATGCTAAACTCATGAATAACAAGGGATTTATATAGTGTGTGCGAAATAAATAGTAAGAAGTTAGAAAGGTGATTGTTTTAATTTTCAAAAAAAATCACGTCCACATATTTAAAAAACATAGTTAATGTTAATACATATTTAATAAACATATTAGTTAAACACGCATTAATGTTAATACAACCATATCATAGACAGCTTCAAATGGAAATTCCAAACACTCTGCATTAGCTCTGCCTGTCCCAATTCAGAAGCCTGTCCCAGCTCACAAACTAAAATTGGCCAGGATATAGTCCTTGGGCTGTCAGCAAAGAAAACATGGACTGATATTGGTGAATGCAGCCAAGGCAAAGACAAAGGCAAAATGCAAAGGCAAGGCAAAGGCAAAATGCAAAGGCAAGGTAGAGGCAAAGGCAACCAAACCCCCTTTAACATCAGGGGAAACACAGATAACAATTCCTCTTTGCCCAAAAACCCTCAGCATTCTTTTCACCACTTACCCTTATGCAATTTTTTGTTTGTTGACTTCCTTAAATCAAACATTCACAAGCAACCATAAAACAATTAATTTAAAGGAGGTCATGCTACAAGCTCTCATCAAGTTCAGTCCAAGTCAACTAAGTCCAAACTACATCAAGTGGCTCAAGTCAACTGTGGAATCATATGATGTTAATTGTTACCATTCTTTACTGTAATTGTAGCTTAGTAATGCAATCTTGTAATATAGTGATGCATAGTAGAAGTAGTTATGTAGTTAAGTAGCATTTCAGTATTGTTGACTTTTGTAAGTTTGACTTTCAGCTCTATAAATAGAGCTGTGTACCATTAAGTAAGAAATAACCCATTTTCCCGCCTCAAATGACTCCTCTCCAATTCTCAATGTAATTTTACGTCAAATTTTTCATTGATATGTTTTAAAAGCTACAACCATTCATAAAAGCTACAACCATACATCGAATTATCTAACCTAAATACTAAAAACATAAAAACACCATCATCATAAACGGCTACACTCCATTTCACACCAACTTGTTAGAACCATAACTCTCTTTCCTGCTTTCCATCCTTTCCTTCCTTTCCTTGAGTCGTTGAAACATAATTTCAAGATTGCTAATCCTGTTTTCCAGATTATAAACATCTTCAAACCCGATACTATTATCCACTTGCTGCCCCTCCTCGTTTTGATGCACCACCACATTTTGCTGCTGCTCCTCCTCAGTTTGCTGCACCACCTCACCTTGAGCCTCCTCCGCATCCTTGATCCTCCTCCATCACATTGATATGATCTTTTTGTTACGGTCCATCTGATATGACCCCTTTGTTAGGAACCTTTGTTTTGATCCATTTGATTTGACCCATTGCTCAAGGTACTATTCCTAGCCATGGAGGTAACATGGCCATGTCATTGAGGCACCAATGGCATGACACTTTCTGTAGAGGTGTGATTGATCCACGGCATTTCCCTTATCTGTATATGTGGCCATTATCTGAGTATGTATGCTAGCATTGAGCTAGTGTATGTGCTAATTTGTTTTGTAGGGGAGCATATGGATGCATCCTAGGTAATGTGTAATGATATCTGGTGATTGGTAGGTTTGTGACCCTACACCCCATCACAATCTGGTACATTGGAGTCTGTAGCTCCATGTACAATAAAGGAATTGACGGTATAATGAATTGTGAAATGAAATGTTTGATTGATTGTTTTGGTACTTGAGTAAATTCTGTTATTATCCCTTTACCATTTCTGGACTATTCTTTGATTACCATTCTCATATGACCCTTCATATTTTATATGACCCTTCATATTTTTTATGACATTGTTCTTAGCAGGTTCACATTGGGTTGTTTATTTATTCGTTTATGTTCTGCTATCTTTCATATGTTTATATTTGTTCACTGAGCGTTAGGTCAGCTGCATTTTCTTTTCCCTGCGGCAGGTACCAAGTTGGAGGCTGGGATTGAGTGATGAGAGTAGGAGCTTTTAGTGGACCAACCCTACCTTAGTATTCTTGGATTTTATTTCAGAATTATGTTTCCTTTAGAAGTTGGTTTTGGTTGTATTTGTTTTATTAGTCCTTTTTAGTCTCAAGATTTGTAATTTATTGAGCTAAGTCTAGCGCTTACGTTTTATGTTCTGAAATGACACCATAATGTTACACTTTAGACCTTTGTCGGGTTGGGGTGTTACACCTTGGGCTGTCAGCAAAGAAAACATGGACTGATATTGGTGAATGCAGCCAAGGCAAAGGCAAAGGCAAAATGCAAAGGCAAAGGCAACCAAACACCTCTTTAACATCAGGGGAAACACAGATAACAATTCCTCTTTGCCCATAAACCCTCAGCATTCTTTTCACCACTTACCCTTATTCAATTTTTTTTTTGTTGACTTCCTTAAATCAAACATTCACAAGCAACCATAAAACAATTAATTTAAAGGAGGTCATGCTACAAGCTCTCATCAAGTCCACAACATATCACAGTCCAAGTCAACCAAGTTCAAACTACGTCAAGTGGCTCAAGTCAACTGTGGAATCATATGATCTTAATTGTTACCATTCTTTACTGTAATTGTAGCTTAGTAAAGCAATCTTGTAATATAGTGATGTATAGTAGAAGTAGTTACGTAGTTAAGTAGCATTTCAGTATTGTTGACTTTTGTAAGTTTGACTTTCAGCTCTATAAATAGAGCTGTGTACCGTTAAATAAGAAATAACCCATTTTCCCGCCTCAAATGGCTCCTCTCCAATTCTCAGTATAATTAAATGTCAAATTTTTCATTGATATGTTTTAAAAGCTACAACCATTCATAAAAGCTACAACCATACATCCAATTATCTAACCTAAATACTAAAAACATAAAAACACCATCATCATAAACTGCTACACTCACACCAACTTGTTACAACCAGAGCTCTCTTCCCTGATTTTCATCCTTTCCTTCCTTTCCTTGAGTCATTGAAACATAATTTCAAGATCGCTAATCCTGTTTTCCAGATCATAAACATCTTCAAACCCGGTACTATTATCCACTTGCTGCCCCTCCTCGTTTTGATGCACCACCACATTTTGCTGCTGCTCCTCCTCAGTTTGCTGCACCACCTCACCTTGAGCCTCCTCCGCATTCTTGATCCTCCTCCTTCTATTCATCTTCTTCCTCCTCCTCCACCTCATTCAGTCCCAAAACCTCATCGCAGTAAAGTCTTTTGTATGTAGCCAATACAAAATTATTGTCCTCATCCACGTATCTACCTGCCTATACGGCCCATATTCTGCAATGGGTTTATCCCTAAAAGCATCAAACACTGCGTCAAACAGCAAATAGTTGTTTAACACAAACTCGTACTCTTCTGTATCATTTTGAAAGTTACCATTTGCTGCCATTGTTTGAAGTTTTCTTTGAAAGGGATATCTGTGTTTGTGTGTGTTCTTTGTTATACAATCGAGAGGTTTAAATAGGTTGCAGAAGTTGATAGTTCCCAAGACTTTAGGCGGGAAAATGGACCAAGCATTGCGCCAAAAGTAAAATGTGAAAAGACAAAATAACCAGTTGACTAGTCAACTAACAAGGAAAGATAACACTCGTTAGCCATAACGGGGGTCTAGGGAGGAAATGCGCACCGTTGTTGAACATTAGGGTCCCTATTCGCCACTAACCCAAAACGGGGTAACTTCAGGGACAAATGGTGAAATTTACCCTAATTATAATTTATGAAATGAAAAGAGAAATGAAACCTGGTAATAGTGGACTGTCGGAAAAGAGAAATGAAACCAGATAATACTGTAATAGCAGATTCCGGCGACAGAAGTGGACTGTCAGAAAAGAAGGTGACCAGTGGAATGGTAAGGTGTCAAATGACTTTAAGACGCATGTTTGGAGGCTATCTTGGTCTCTTACTGGAAACTTGTTGGCTGTTGCTGCTGGGGATGATATTGTCACGTTACGGAAAGAAGCTGTAGATGGCGAGTGACAACTATCGAATAGCAAGTTTCAAAGGTGGTGGTGGTGGAGGTTGGTAGTGATGGTTGTGTGGTGGTAGAGGGTAGTGTGATGGGAAGTGAAAAAGAAGATGAATACTAAAGTGAAAAAATGTCCCTAGTAGGCGAGGGTATAATAGTTATTTCACAAGGCCAATAAAAGTCCCTATAGTAGGCGAGGGTATAATAGTTATTTGCACTTTACTCTTTATTTAAATTTAACAAGTAAAGTTTTATTGATTACCACTCCCTTTTATAGTTTTTTTTTTTTACAAAATCAACATATTTGTTTTTATACATATTTATTTTGTTGGATGAAATTTAGATGAGATTGATCAAAATAAAGTGAATTTTTAATTGACCAATAGTAAGAGCGAAGGGTACCCAGCACCATCGATGGCGTTTTCTCCCTTAATGCGACGGACAAAGCCAAGTGCACACCAGCCCTCGCGTTTTCCCGTTCTGCGTCGTCACGACGAGCACAAATGTCCCCAAAATATCTTTTTATTTGTGTTCTATTTATATTTTAGAGGGTTATATTTTATATGTGGGCCATACGGTGCATGATGGCACCAAATTTTAGAGTTAAAGGAGGGGTGTTTTTTTGTGTTGTGGATTTTGGTGTTATGGGAAAATGTGCTGATGTGACAGCACTTTTCTTATAACACTTGCAGAACGACACCAAGGGTACCATTGATCCAAATGAATTTCTCAGCATATCTTTTTCAAAAAGAAATTTGGACTATAATTTTGTGACGGAAGGAGTAATAAACAATAATCCGCTACGGTTCTCGATCTACAATCGCTGAAGAATCTCGTCATAAGTTATAATTAATGATGACTATGAAGACTATTAGGAAGACGATAGCGATAGAGATGGTGATGAATCGTTGTTTCCGTCCGTAATTAAGAAGCAGGCAATCACAACATCAAACAAAAACCACAGGAGTAAACTATATTTATTTATTTGCTGTTTAATATTTGTTTTTTATGTACTACGGTTGATGATGATAAGGAACTTTATAAACAGAATGCTACCAAGATTCTACTAGATGATGCAAATAATGGATTTAAGAATGGGGCCGTTTTCAGTTGAGGTAGTATTTGGATTGCTTGCTTTTGGAGCAGAAGCCAAGACTTTGGAACAGTTGTTGGAATTTATTGGACATAAATCCATGGAAGAACTTCGTTCCATACTTCCATGTCTTCGGTTAAAGGAGGTCCTGATGTCCGTAGAGCGAATGGAGTTTGGGTAGATGAAGAGGTGAAACCAGTTCAATCTGCTTGTTTCCAAGAGGTTCTCAAAACTGTGAACAAAACAAAAGCCGGATATATTGACATTCAAAACAAGGTAAATATTTATGCTCGGTTCTCAAGTTTTTTTGAGTAAGGAAAAGTAAAGAATAGTAAGTAAACATTTTCAGCCTAATTTTGAGATCAAACATTTTTCTTCAAAATCAATCAAATCACCCTTCTTTTTCGTTAGTCATTTTACTTCACATATGATCACACTTTGATACAATTAACTGAAGTTTGCTACCTCACAAGTGACTAATGTAATCAGCACGATGCTCTGGATGTTAGTTTCAAAAACGCAGTTTTGGTAGGAAAAATAAATAAGCTAAAACCTTGTTTATCATGTCAGAGAGATGTTGGATATCCAAACAGTTTTCTTAGTGAAATTTGAATATAAGACTTACTGTGAGGACATCAGCGTTACATCACCTGATGGTTGACATTGGTTGAGGGTGCACTCTCGTATTCTCCATTTGATGTGCAAGTTAGGAAGATACACGGAGCAGTTATACCAATCGATTTCTAAAGAAGGGTCTCTACAAACAGGCCAGGAATGTGTGTACCAGTTATTAAGGAAAAAAGAAAGTGATTCTTCATAGTTCATAGGCTAGGAGCATTCTATGTACATTTAAATATTTATATTCCAATATTGTGCAATCAAAATAGATCATATCATTCAAGTTCATAAATTTAATTTATGCTAAAGAATGTACAAGAGGAACGCAGAATCTCAACACTTCTGTTACTGTAAAGAATGAACTGTGAGAACAGGAACACTGTCTTCATAAAAGCATTGTAACGCATTATTTTTTAGGCGAACGCTTCAATTTAAGGAGATGAGAAACACCTGCAACAACATGAAGCCTGCTGTGAGGAACACCCGTCTTGGCAAGAGCATTTCCATCCTTGTCCAACAATACAAAACATGGAACATACTTTATGTCATAATGCAGAAGCTGCACAAAACACAATTGTGAAAGAAAGATCAGATTACAAAATCTACACACACTTGTTTAATACAATCTTCATAATCTACGGCTTTAGACATCAGCTACGACAACACCAAAAAGAAATGTCTAATCTCACACATAAAGCACTAGTCTGCATTTAAAAAAAGAACTCCATACCCAGGTGGGGGGCACTATATTAGCTTTCACATTATCACATATAAGGCAAAAAGATCCATTTTTGAGCTTATTTGTTTTAGAAGTACAATAAGACGGCGACACGGTGCTTATTCTTGTGCTTATTTGCTAGATAATCAGTTTTTATTTTTTGACAGCTATAGTTTTCAACCTTTTTGGCCGACTAATCCATAGGATTTGAGCCCACCACCACACATACTTAAACCGAGTAAAACTCTTCCTTTTGGGGAGGTTGTCGTGACCACTTCAGGGTTATTTGCTAGATAATCAGTTATTAACGTCTGGCAAAAGCTACTTATATTCCCATTTTACACCAGAATAAGCACTTAAAAAGTTAAAAGTAAGCACTAAGCAGGTTAAGTACGTAAGTACTTTCAAATACACAATCTCACAGACCCTCTAAGCCAACAAAACAACAAACATATCCAAACACACCTTTAATTTAAACAAAATTTGTGTTAATAAGTGATCAAACACATAAAGCACTAGTTTACTAAAAAAAAAAAAAAAAAAAAAAAACGATACTAAATTATCCATATAGAGACCATCTGGATTAGCTTTAACATATAAGCCAATAAGATCCTTTCTTTGAGCTTATTTGTTCTAAAAACACAATAAAATGGAGTTTAGGATTTGCTTATTTTTCTGCTTACCTACCACATAAACAGTTTTTAAAGGGCATTTAGGATCGCTTATTTTTTTTCCGCTTAATAAATAACTACTTATAAGCTCCCTAAATAAACACATTACACAGATAAGCACATTCAAATAATCAATTCCAAAGACCCTCTAAGCCAATAAACAATGCACTTATCAACTACTCCCTCCGGAACGAAACAAGTACACCTTTCGACATTTCATCAAACACATAGAATACACCATTACCTCAGGCAACCACTTATCATTCTCAGCATCAACCATAACAACATTAAGCCAGTCCCCATTCTTTTTCTCCACATGTCCAACAAACTCAACCATAGAGTTACAAAGACTACATTTCGGCGAATAAAATTCGATAACTGTGGCGTCTTTTCCATTAGATAAAGCACACGCCAATGCCCTTTGTTCCAGCTCCCCTTGATCTTCAGCATTTAAGCCCTTTTGGGTTTTGAGTTTCTGGGTGTTTGGAATTGGGTTTATGAGAGATGAGGCGAGTGTTTGGAGTGATTTGAATAAAAAAGGTGGGTCTGATGATGAGCATGAGTTAGTGGGTGTGTTTGGGTTTGTGTTGTTGTTGTTATTATCCCAGGGCCATTTTAAGCAGAATAAAGGTTTCTTTGGAGGGTTTTTGTTATCATTCATTGGATTTTTTTATATTTTTTTGAGCAAAAACTGCTTTCGATTTGGATTTGGATGACGAGCAGAATTAGGGAGATGATGGAAGTCACTAGACTAAGCTGAAACAATGGGCCGGGTTGGGCCCTGACGGATTACATTGAGAATAGAATTTAACTTTTAACAACTAAGTAACCCAAAGTGTAACCCGTGATCCAATACTAAGGGCCCGTTTGGTTTGTAGATGGGTTTAGATTATGATTTGGGGTTGATGGAAAAGTTGTTGATTAGGATTTGGATTTTGGTTTAAATTGTGTTAAAAGTTGTTTGTTTTGTATGTTAGGATTTAAATTTGGTTTGGAATTTATATTTATTTTAGTATTAAAATAATATAAAATAATAAGTGGACCCAAGACAAGTACACTATGTTGTGGATGTTACGGAGTGAAATAAATAAAAAATAAGAAAGAAAGAGATTAGCACAGTGAGTGTGTCAGTAAACCATGCATGCTCCCCAGGATTTGTTCATGCCCTAGAGTGTGGGGTTCACTCCCACTTTTAAACCCCATCAACTCTAACCAAACAAATAATTTTAAGATACAAATCAAAACCCTTCCCAAATCTCCCCAACCAAACGGGCCCTAAATGATTACTCTAGGGGTGTTCACGGTTCGGTTAATTAACCGAATAAACCGAAAACCGAACCGAACATATAACCGAACCGAACTTGTTAAAACCGAACCGAACCGAATTAAAAATTCGGTTTTCGGTTTGGATATGGGTTTAGCTATCTGAACCGAAAACCGAATTTATATAAATATATATATTTTTTATATATTTATATTATTTTAAATATAAAAAATATCCATTAAAATTTTATACTAATATAAAAAAACACATTTTTATGCTTGAAATATTTTTTTTGCCAAAAATATATATAATTAAATTCAAAAAAAAATATAAATAGTGTAATTTAAGTAAAAAATTCGGCTTTCGGTTTTGACCCATAACCGAACCGAACTTCGGTTCGGTTCGGTTATAGATATTTTCGGTTCGGTTCGGTTTTCGGTTATGACCCAAAAATTTTTTTTAACCGAACAACCCGAACCAAATAAACCGATTAACCGATAACCAAACCGATGAACACCCCTAGATTACTCGCACATAGCGGCGAAAATGGTGGTGTTTATTTGTTAAGAGGCTCTAAGTGGGTGTTTTTTTTTTTCTTAGCTAAGGGACCATGTGGGTCCTACGTGGGCCCATGTCTGTTAATGCCTCTATATAGGGAGTTTAGAGACAAATTTTATAGCTTGTGGATATAAAGAGATTAGTAGAAATTTGTGGGCTCCACATAAAAAATAAACATTATTAAATACTTGTGTGGACACATATGATCCCTATCCCTTAGCTAAGGGGGTTGTCAATGCATCATTCACACCATCACCCTTCACTCACAAACAACTAATCCCCTTATGTCACATCACCCTCTCACTTTTCCCTTCACTCACTCACTTTTTGTTGGCATCACATCAATCACCCTTCACTCACTCATTTTTTTTCTTTTTCTTTTTTCTTTTTTAAATTCTATTAAAATTTATTAAAAACTAAAATTCATTTAAATTAAAATAAACATTACATAATATTATTAAAAAACATAAAATACCATTACATAATATAAAAAATCTAATTTTCACTGTCCACCTCGAGGTATGGTAATTGTTGAGCGTGAATATGCTCCATAAGATCAAATCTGACACGAAAATGTGTATCCTCATCTCGTATCTCGGCTAAGGCTGCTTCGTCAAACACCGGTTCAATCGGAGGATCCCGAATATGAACCGGCGAGATTGCGTTACCGGCGTCATGTATAATCATGTTATGCAATATGACACACGTATAAACTATTTTTCTAATTCTTTCTATCGTGTGTGGCCGTAAAGGTCGATTCAGTATACCTCATTTACCCTTGAGAACACCAAATGCACGTTCAACATCCTTTCGAGCCGACTCTTGTACTTTCTTGAACTTTTTTTCCTTCGGGTCGGTTGGATATTTGAACGCTTTAACAAAAGTAGACCATGCCGGATATATGCCATCACAAAGATAGTAGCCACGCTTGTACGTATGGCCGTTCACAACAAATGGGCACTTAGGTGCCGTACCATTATGCTCGGTGAGAAATAGCGGAGATTGCATCACAACATTCACATCGTTGTTTGAACCCGGCGGTCCAAAGAACGCGTGCCATATCCACAAATCTTGAGACGCCACTGCCTCCATCATAATCGTGGGGTATTGATGGTCACCCCTTTTATATTGACCCCTCAATTCCATTGGACAATTCCTCCAAACAAAATGTGTGCAATCTAGGCTACCGATCATACCCGGAATGTGATGTCTGGCTTCGTGCGCTTCATACAAACATGCAACATCATGACTTGTTGGCCTACGTAGAAAATCTCGAGCATATAACTCAATAATAGCATCACAAAAAAATTGAAGGCATTCACGTGAAGTTCTTTGCGCCATTTCCAAATATTCGTCAAACTCATCCGGTGGTGCACCGGTTGCGAGTTTTTTAATGGCAGACGAACATTTTTGTATGGCTGTGAAACTTTTTTTCATTCTAGCATCATAACCTTCCTGAAAATACTCGAATCTAGCCTCAATAGCTCGCGTTATTTTTAAAAATAAACTTTTAGGCATACGATACATATCTTCAAAAAATTCATCATCGAATTTTGGATCTTCACAAAAATAATCACGATGCAATCTTTGTGCAGCAGAGATCCGATTGCGTTTCACTGATTTTCGTGTCGACTCAGCCGTATCTTCTTCATCTTCGTCAATCGCGTCAGCAAAAATGTCGAGACTAGTATCGTTAGACCACTCGAACGGCTCATCTAGAAATAAATTCGAACCAATTTTTTTATGCGCCATATACTTGCGGTTGAATCGGATTTTTTTTGGATCGGATGTTTTTTTTTTTGTTTGAATCGGCTTTTTTTTTTTTTTTTTTTTTTTTTTTATGTTGTGTGTTTGTTTGATCAAGTATATATATATATATATATATATATATATATATATAAAAAAGTAACCGTTGGTCCATTAATTACTCCCAACGTTCCAATATTTTGAGTTTGCAACGTCTATTTTCACACGGTAAAGTTTACCGCAAAACAACCCCACCGTGCGGTGAGGGTGCCGTGCCGTGCCTCTCCGCATGCGTTGCCAAGCCCCTAAGGGGAGAAAAAACACACACACCCTAAGTCTGAACGTGATTTGCACATCTTCTGTGACGGAAAACTCTGAATCTTAATAAAATAATGTTGTTTGTTTTTCTAAACGTCTAAATGATTAGAACAAAAAAAATGGTTTATTAAGAGGTAGTAAAATCCTCTTCCAAGTCTTGTTAGGCAAGATGTTTAAATCTCTTAATGCATCTAAATGAGGGAGAAAAAACAAACACTCTTAATTGTCAAAAGCTCTTAACGATTCAGATTTATAATACATTAAGAGGTATCAAATGATTTTATTAAAAAAAAAAAAAAAAAAAAAAGTGAGAATAAGAAATGTTAATGATTTAAATGATTATTAAAGATTGAAGTATTTAATAGATTGTATTGCTTTTTATAAGTATAAGTATTTTAGGCTAACAACATTACTATTTTTTAAGTTTTTTAATTTTAAAAAAAAAATGTGTTTTTCTTTATATTTAGTATAGATACGTTTTTCGTATGCTTAGTTGGTGTTATGTTTAAATGGGGCGTTTTGTTAAGAAGTGGTACTAATATAGGTATGAGTATGATTTAAAAGAGAGAAAACTCAATCATTATGGTAAATATGAGCTATGTCTAAATTGATGGGTTTGATTACCAATGTTAAAGTCCAAACCTCCGGAACAAACAACTTTTCAAGGAGTAAACCCATTCCTTATTCCCACTCCCACAAAAAGAACACATCTTAAATAGGATGTTGAGTATGATGGAACATTGTTTTCCACATGTTTTTTTTTAGTCGAGCGAGTAGTGTGTGTTGATAAAAGTTGTTGCTTATCGATGTTTCACAAAAAGTAACAACCTGAGTGAGAGATGTCATGTTCGGAACTTTTATGATGCGATCATCTATTGTGATACCGGCAATAATATTTCACAAATTAAAATATGTTGAGATTTTTTTTGTAGTTAAGAGAGACATAATCATGTCACATAATGGCATGCAACATTGAGATTTTAGTGGTGTGTGAAATAAGTTAAAAACAGTGGTATGTGAAAGATTTATTGAGCATCAAAAACTTCGCATAAAAGCACAAAGTGGAGCAACGCTTTTCAAAGTGGTTCAAACCACACTGAGGTTATCTATGCGATTGTTAAAGTGGGCTTTGTTTTCTTTCGGATAACTTTGGTTTTCAACCTTTCTATCAATGTCAAAAGATCAATATATAACTCATATTTGCCATAGAACCAATGAACCATTCCTAGACACTTATTTTTTTATCAAAAAAAAAATAAATAAATAAATAAATAAAAAATAAAAAAAATTGTCTACCTTAAAGGTTGAATTACACAAAACTTAAAACATGGAAGTTGTAGATTTTTTGCAAATCTTTACCCAGAAATTTGAATCACTCAATTCCGATATGATATGAGTGAGATATCGCATTTTGAAAATGACGTTTTACACATATTTAGTGCACAGAAGGTGTTTGATAAAATGCGTGAAGAGCTTTTTATTAAAGAACAACTCTAACAAAAAAAAAATTATTGATGAACGACTATTTTTATTGATGAACAACTATTTTAATTGGTAATCAACGCCTATGTGATCAAATGATGATGAACGACTTTTTTTTATTAATGAACAACTCTTTTTATTTATGAACTACTATTTTTATTGATGAACAACTTTCTTTAATGATGAATAGCTCTTTTTATTGATGAACAAATCTTTTTATTGTTAAATAACACTGTTTACTGATAAGCAACTTTTTTTATTGATAAATAAATTATTTAATTGATAAACAACCCTTTTTATTTATGAAGAAAACTTTTTTATTGATGAACAACGCTTTTTATTGATTAATAATACTTTTTATTGATAAACTGAAGAACAAGCCTAATTGAATAACAAGACCGATGAACAAGACTAATTGATAAACATTGTAATGTTATTCATAAAAAATGATGTACAACATGATCTAGTTGATAAACATTGTGATTTAACTGATGAACAATATTGTGATGTTGTTCATCAGTTAGTCTTGTTCAACAAGACTAATGAAAATTGATTAACAACATGGATTATGATGAACAACATGTAGGTTGAAGTTTTCTTATTCATTAGTTAGTCTTGTTGACTAAATGATGAATAAGACAAACTAACGAACAAGAGTAACTGATGAATATTGTGATGTTGTTCATAAAAAAATAAAAAAATAAATAAATAAATGAAAAAAACTTGTCAACAACATGATCTAACTGATGAAAATTGTGATTTAACAAATGATCATCAAATGAAAACTGATGAACAACAATATGATGTTGTTCATGAGTTAGCATTGTCATTAGTTAGTATTGTCATCAGTTATCTTACTCAATAAGATTGATGAACAAGACTAAGTGATTAACAACATAGATTATGATGAACAACATGTTGGTTAAGGTTGTATTTGTTTATCAGTTAGTTTTTTTCATCAGTCTTGTTGAACAAGACTAATTAATAAACAATACTAACTGATTAACAATACTAATTTTAAACATGACTGATGAACAAAACTAGCCTAAAATCTATAACTTTTATTTTTTATAATTTTTCGAATCGAATTTAATATTTGTCAAATTTATGGTTAAAAACGTAACAAAACATAATACGTACATTTTTGTACAAAGTTAACAATTAAAGAAATCACTTTTTGAATTTGACATTAATAAAATGATTGCTGATGTATTCTGGTACAAAAATGAGTGCATTTAACGTAATTTTAACACTAAAAAGCTAAGTTAGACATTTCATCAAACACATTGTCTGCAACAAATATTACTAAAACGTCATTTTTAACGTGTGATATCTCACTCATATGACATCGGATTTGAGTGATTCAAAAACATATGTAATGAGTGAACGAAAATCTATAACTTTCATGTTTTAAGTTTCTCATAATTAGGCTGTTATGAGGGTCGAATATGCCAAAAAAAAAGTAAGAAAATTAAGACCCATTTGATATTTAAAAGATAGAAATAGTTAACAAGATTTATACCAAATTATAGGGAATTAAATTATAGATATTATGGTTAAATCAAATTTTCTAAAAGTTTGTCGTTTAAGAGTTATATACGTTTGAAGTTTTAGAGTGAATTGCAAAAACGGGTCAAGTGACCTTTCTACCCTAGAGCTGATTTTTTTAATAGAATAGGTGAGGGACACGTGTTGGATGATCAGGGTTGTCCAGTGAATTTATGAAATTTTTGAGGGCCCTGGATGAAATTAAATAATGAGACCCCTCGATAAGGAATGTTGTATATTATGAAGTGTCACCGTTTATAAGATATAATGCAATTAGTTATCTAAACATTCCAACATATTACTCATTTAAGATATTTTAGCATCTAAATACTTTTTTTTTCGTGAAAAATATGTATACACATATATATAATTATTAACGGGACAAATTTTGGGGCCCTTTAATATTTTGAGGCCCTAAGAGGTCGCTCACCTTGCATACCCTCAAAGACGGCCCTGTGGATGATGAGTGCTTTTTAGACTTTGTATAATTTGGTGGCTTTCTATTTAAAGGCGATCCTACCTGCGTATAGCGGGGACGGTAAGTGAGAGTAAGAAAATTTAATGGTTTAAATTGTAATCAAGTATTGAATTATTTAATAGATTGTATTGTCTTTTATAAGTAGGGATATTTTAGTTTAACAACATTATACATTTTTTAAGTTTTTTTAAATTTTAAACACATGTGTTTTTTTTATATGTAGTATAGATACGTTTTCATATGCTTAGTTGGTTTTATTTTTTTAATGGGGAGTTTTGTTTAGAAGTGGGTATAAATATAGCTATGGGTATTATTCAAGAAAGAGAAAACCCAATCATTTATGGTTGATATGAGCTATGTCTAAATATGGGTTTGATTACAAGTGCTAAAGTCTGAATCTTCAAAAAAAAAAAAAAAAAAAAAAAAAAAAAAAAAAAAAAAAAAAAAAACAACTTTTCAAGGACTAAAACTCATTCCTTATTCCCCTTTCGACAAAACAAACACATCTTAATCATTTTGTGAAAAGATTGTTATACTTTTCAATGTGAAGACAATCTCTTAAATGGGATGTTAAGTAAGATGGAACATTGTTTTTCGTATGTTTTTTTAGTCGAGCGAGTAGTGTGTTGATCAAAGTTGTTGCTTATGAATGCGCAAAAAGTAACAACCTGAGTGAGAGATGTCATGTGCGGAAATGTTATGGTGCGATCATCTATGGTGATACCGGCAAGAATATTTCACAAATTAAAATGTGTTGAGCTTTTTTGTGTAGTTAAAAGAGACATAATTATGTTACATAATGACATGCAATATCGAGCTTTTAGTGGTGTGTGAAATACGCTAAAAAAAGTGGTGTGTGAAAGATTTATTGAGCATCTAAGCACTTTCCATAAGAGCAAAAAATGTGGAGCAACGCTTTTTCAAGTGGTTCAAACCACACTGAGGTTATCTGTGCAATTGTTAAAGTGGGTTTTGTTTTCTTTTGAGTAATTATAGTTTTTGACTTTTCTGTCGATTAATCTGCAGGGTTTGAACTCACTGTCTATTCATAGTTGTTTTCATCATTCAACACAAACCACATAGAAAATACATGTGTGTCGTATTCAAGGTTCTAAATGGCGTGCTAATGCGCGACTAAGGTGCAAGGTGTGACCTCCATGTTACGAAATAAACCTAGGTGTCGGTTTTAGGCGTGTCGCCTTTTGAGGCGTTTTTAAGGAATCTGGTTACAATGTTATGCATACTATGTATACGGCCCAGGTAATCGTGATTTGGGACTACTATTTGGGTTTTTTTTAGGGAAATGAAGAAAATTATATGTAATGATAGTTTCTTTATTTTATTCTTTATATATAACATTTTTTGTAAACTCGATATATATACGAAATCTGATAGAAAGATATTATAAATGTAGAAATATTTTGTGCCGCTATAAGTCACGTTTTAAAAAACGCCGTCGTTTTGTAATAGCTCTTCATACATGAGGCTTGATCATGCCGTCACGTCACGCCTCACGCTTTCATAACATTAGTCGTGTTTGTGTGTGTGTTCGGTCCGGTCTTCATTTTATGGTAGCGGCTGGGAAAATGACTGATTGTTGTTGTTAACGTATGGACCAACAATTTTTCAAGTGGTTTACACTTTACATGATGACACCTTTTGTTATTTTTGTTTTCTTTTTTCTCTTTTTATCTTAACCTATGATATTGAGAGATACACCGCAAGTATGCCATATTTATTAGTATATAAATTCTTTTATGTTTAAGTAAATTACTATTGTATCTTTGTTTATTACGTTAACTTATCTTTATCAGCTGGCAAGTGTGTTGAACACTAAAAACTAGAAACCGACCAATGTTCTTTGTTTAGTATGTTACGAGTACTTTTTATGCTTGTTTATACAATGTTTTAGCGTGTGAAAGTGTGAATTAGCACGTTTTTTACATGAGCAAGAGAACCTTATCCCAATAAAGTGTTGAAAGTAGAGATATAAGGCACCAAACGACAAGTCTTAAGTGGGAACACACCGTGTATAGTAGGCCATCATACTCATGTTGTCCACTTTAACTATCTTAATGCATGTTTTATAAATGGCATGTTTTATAGTGTACTTGTTATTGTCATTTTATCTTTGAAGGATAGGACTTTAGCTCACAAAAGTATTGTATTAACAGTTTAAATTAAGAAAAAAGGTTATAAGTGTTAGGTTGCAGGCCGGATCTAGAAGGTGACACCGGTGGAACTAGAAGGTCTCGGGGTGTCACGGCGATTTCAACAGAATTCCGATTTGTAATGTTGATGTTTGTAGAAGTCTTGATTCTTTTCTTAATGCAGTCGTAAAAGAATATTGTGTTTGTAATCCTTGTTTTAGTTATGCTTAGTCCATTGATTTTTACATTTAATCTTGGTACGCCAATGATTGATTGAAAATAGTACTGTCCATATTTTCTAATACTCGTAATTGTTAACTGGCCTCATCCACATGAATGTAAAAATAAATATCCAAACCAGACTATATGACTGGCATGATCACATATTTTATTAGTAGTTTTCATATTGACACACTAGAAATCATACATACTATTATGCTATTTTGCTGAGTGATAAACCAGACACTTGTAATAGTATACAACTTTGTTTATATCCATTATCCATTCAAAAACAACATAGGATACTCAGGTTAATCATCTTTGCACATGTTTAGGACATTAAAACATGTATTTTGTTTTGTTTACATTTGTCTGTTCTCATATTCTTTGTGTTTTGATAATTAAACATTCCATTTTCATTCGGTCTCCTTGCAATCATTTCATAGCTTCTCATTACTTAAACAATAAAATAATTTACAAATCACATGAAGTATTAACAAACCAGCTTTTAAGCTGAATGAATTATGAATTTTGATCACCATTAAAAAGCTTAATAAGAAAAAACTCAACATTTTTCAATGAAACTATGAGTCTCATGAAACGATGTGGTAACATACTCCCTAACTTCTCTAGCAATCACATCTCTCATTACATCCCAAAACTCAATAGGCAAACTCTCCGGCTTATTTTCTGCGGCCTCGTATCCGCTCATCCCTGGTGTCGCTAACGTCAAGGTTGTCATAGGATCAAATTCATCATCCACAACGCCCACATTGTTCGGAGATAATGTGCAAACATTAGCACTACTCCCAACACTCAAATTAATCTTAAAATCATCGTCAGTTTCATTCTGATACAAATTAGTGTCAGAATGAAGCTGGCGTCTCTTTAATGTAGAGTTCCAATGGTTTTTAACCGCATTATCTGTCCTACCTGGCAACAACCTTGCAATGGTGGCCCATCTGTTTCCATACTTAGCATGGGCCATCAAAATAGTCTCATCTTCTGCCCGTGAAAACGGGCGATGTTGAACATGTGGGCTAAGCTGGTTACACCATCTTAGCCTACATGATTTACCTGATCGACCCTTGATATATTTACTAACAAGTGACCAATTTCTAGCCCCGTGACGGTCTACTAACCGAGTAAGGATCTTGTCTTCTTCATTAGTCCATGGACCTTTAATCAAGTTAGAATGTTGTGGTTTTTGACCCGAGTGAGATGTATCTGAAGAAGAAGAACCGGATGATGATGAAGTAGGCCAATTAAAAGGTTCCATAATTTGATATTTGTGAATTTGAGGTTCTTTTTTGAGGTTGTTTTTGTTTGATGATGTTGTGAGGTTGTTTTTTGTTTGATGATGTTGGTTTAAGAGTGTGGATATTATGTTTATATAGGTGCATTGGTGCATGAATGTATGAACCGTTGGGGGGCAAAGGGTGGCTTCTAGGAAATTGGTTGTTTTTATATATATTTTGATAAATTATGAAGTTTGTTGGGTGGGGAGAATGTGTGTTATAAAATGACAAAACTAGGTGATGAGATGTTAATTATACTATTAGGAATGTAACAAGTTTTAATGTTAGTTATACAACTTATAATTCGTTAGTTGGGTAGGTTTGAAAAAGCGAATATTAAGCTTTATGATATAGTTGTTGCCGCAATATGGTTCTCAATTGCATAAAGAAAATGACCTCAAACGAGTAAACGACTACTTTTTGGCAGCTATGTTAGGTCATTTGGGCAAACTTTTGACTTGAAAATCTTTTCACCAAGATAATTAATTTAGCAATGGTAGGTTCTTGCAAGACATTGTGAAGTAATTTCATATCCCTAGTTCAAGTTGTAGTAATATTTTTCATAGTTTTCAGGATCGGTCCGATCCTGATATTAGAATCTTACAATTTTACGATACTGCAAAGCAAAAATTATCCGGGTCTTACATAGGATCTTTGCAAGCTTAAGCTCATCTAGGATCCCGATCTTGACGATTTTAAGATCTAATCCAACCCAATATTACTTTTCTCGGATTACAAACTAAAGAACTATAAATTTATGGGTTATTTTTTTTGTAGAATTCAAAAAACAATATGTTAATCTTTTTAAACATTTCATAATAATAATTTAAGACAATATTTCTATGAAACATTCATAATATCTTGTGTTTATAATGTATAATAATTTGTAGATTTGTATAATAAATAACATTAGAGTAGGATCTTAAGATCCCGATCCGATTTTACGATTACGATCTTGCAAATACGAAAACGATCTACGTAGGATCCAGATCTTGAAAACCTTATTTATTTATTTATTTATTTTTATTTATTTTTTAATCTAAATATATAGTAACGTGGCTAACGCCCCTTCTACCAATAAAAAAAGCTAGCTATAACTCAAAAAAAATAACGTTGTTAGCTTTCTGGTTATGAGTTAGTAGCCGCGAGTTTGATAATTTGATTCTCTGTTTTGTAGAAGTCTAATGCCTCACAATCTCACATTAACAAATATATTACACAACATAATGTAGTAAATCTCACATTCGAAACACAATTTAGTAATCTCACATTGAGTGAATGTTCTTTTCTAAACGCGTACATTGTATCGTTACAAAATTATCACACAACACAATGTATACTAATATTTCCCACAAACAGTAACACGGTAAATTCTTAATTTCTTATGGCAGGTAAAGTTAAATAAGTAAATGAATGGTATAAAAAAGGATATTAGGGGGGTGGCAACCCTTCGGCATGAAGCAATCGGCAAGGGACACCGCTCGGTAAATTCGAATGCCATCAAGTCGGCAAGGGAAAATCGGCATGAGAGGCGGTATATCTCACCGATTCGGCATTGTTCATTTCCAAAAAAAAACGAACGTTGCATTCAATGGAGTTAACGTTGGGTTGTTTTCCAAGTCAAAAAAAAAATCCCTTTAAAATCTCATAATTAACAATCTAAAATACACAAATATTTCAAATACATTCCACATATTCAAATCAAACTCTTTGAAAAAACAACAATGAATCATCAATCCAAACATGGTTCAACCTCACAAAAAGGTCGAGGACGTGGGTCTCGATCACAACCCGGTCTATCCCAACATCCTAATCAAGCTTACTATCCTCAACCTCCAAATCGAGCCCAAATTCCAACTCAACCTTACTATCCCCAACCTCTTCAACGTCAACCACAACCGCAATATTTTCAAAATCCTCCTCCAATGAATCCGGCCAATTATAATATTTTAATGACTAATGAATTTAATCCATTCAACGAATATCGTGATGGGCGAGCAAGGCGTGAACCGAGTGTAGAACGACAATTACCTATTTACGATAATGAAGATGACGATATTGAATTTGTCCCCGAAACGCAATTTACGAATACAACGGGTAAGGTTTACTAATTTTTTTAGTCGTATATGTATATGTATAAATCTTATGCATTTAATTTTTTTTTTTTGTATAAATCGTATTTTTTAATTTTAAATAAAGCGTATTTTTTTTTTATTAAATCGGAATTTTTTATTTTATTAAATCGTATTTTTTTTTTATAAATATTATGCATTTAATTTTTTTTATTGTATAAATCGTATTTTTTAATTTTAAATAAATCGTATTTTTTTTTTATTAAATCGGATTTTTTTATTTTATTAAATCGTATTTACGTTTTTTTTTTAAGTATTATGTAATAATTATTGAATTATTATTAATAAAAAAGTTGTTTTTTATTTATGTTTTTTTAATTTAAATTTTGTTATGTAATAAATGTAATTAATGCTTGACTAGGTAAAAATTTAGGCAAGGTTGCCACTAAAAATGAAGGTTTAGGCAAGATTAGGCAAAAATTGAGTTGGACAAGTTTGATTGGTTATTTGGTTTAAAAGAGGAGGCAACTTGAGGCAAGGTTGACACCCCCTTAAGGAATGAGCATCGCATCGAATGGGACGAAAACTTTTGGAGGTGTTACTTTTAAAAGTTGAGATCACGTGGTTATAATATATAACGGTTCATTAAACTATTAGTATCATAATAATGTGAAAACTGTTAACGTACTTAAATAAATATTTTGCTGATTTGCCTGTATCTTCATATAAAATATAGTATTATCCCTTTTCCTGTCTCTTTCCGTATGTTTGTTATACATTCTTACAATTGACTTTAAAAAATTAACAACCAAATCCTTAACCTTTCGTCTCACATTTTTATCTAAATCGTTGGGTTCAACTAATTTGGCTTGTTTCCATCAAATATTCAGAGGGTGTTCGACTAACTATTTTTAAATAATTCTTCAACCAAAAGACTGTAAACTCAAGTATTATTTGATATATGTAAGAGGGTGTTAAAAGTTAAAACTTTATATGATATATAACTCGTGAGGTGGTTTACGCGCGCTTGCATGGTGTTTGCCCATACACCACCGTTACACTCGGTCTTGTTAGCTAACGTTTTTACATGCATAAATAACCCTAATGCTTTCACTTTGTTGGACTATAAACAATTTGTACGTAGTTTAGGTTTCTCGATTGATTTAAATCTTTTGAAGATAGACAATTTATGATATCAACGTGATTTATAAGGTATATGAAAGGTGATTGACTATAAACAAATCACCTCATACCATATATACATGACTCAATTACAATTAAAATAGGGTTGCCCTAAACTAACGGGGTCTACCCCTTTCTGCCAAACCTGGTCTACCCCTTAAGGTACTGTTCATGGTACTTTTTTTATTTTTATTTTTTTTATTATTTTTTTTTTTGTCTGTTTGCTGTTTTTATTTTGATATCACATGGTGTATTTTTTTTGTTAAATTTTGTCCAAGTGCATAAGCACACAAGCAGTTTTTGTCCAAGTGCATAAGCACACAAGCAGATTGCACACTTGCATTTAGCACACAAGCAGATTGCACACAGGCTCAGATTAACAATCATCATCGCCGAAATTAGTACACAAGCAGTATTCCACACAAGCAGTTTTTGTCCAAGTGCATAAGCACACAAGCAGTTTTTGTCCAAGTGCATAAGCACACAAGTTATAAGCAACAAGCAGATTGCACACTTGCATTTAGCACACAAGCAGATTGCACAAAGGCTCAGATTAACACGTAATCATCATCGCCGATTTAGAAAACCATTTGCACAAGTTATAAAAAAGTTTTAGGCTCGGATAATGAAGGTTGCAAAGTGATAAAAATATCACTTTGCCATGCCATTCGGTTTTAAAAACCATTCGTCATCGCCTTTTTTGTCCAAGTGCAGATTGCACACAAGCAGAATGCACAATACCAGATTGCAACCAAGTGCACAAAATGAACAACACATGTTTCACAATTCTCACAATGTTCACAAGCCAAGTACCAAAAGCAATAGTAAGATTCTCAAACTGCAGGAAGTCACAATACCAAACTGCAGGAAGTGCACAGATTCCTCACAATGTTCACAAGCCAAGTAACAAAAGCAAAAGTAAGATTCCCAAACTGCAGGAAGTCACAAGGGGAGGTAGGTAGTGAAACAACCAAATGATATATTGAGCCTCACCACAAGGCAGATTCACATAGTAACCATCACCACCACAAGGCAGATTCACAAAGTAACCATCACCACAAACAAAGCAAAAGTACTACCCCCAAGTTACCACAAGCAGATTCACAAAGTAACTCTCACCACAAACTAAGCAAAACAAGTACCCCCAAGTTACCACAAGCAGATTCAGCAAGTTACAACAAGTGAAGATTCCACAAGTTACAGATAGGGTTGGGTTATAAACACGGTGGCTAGTTTTTTAGAACAAGTTACAGATAGGGTTAGGTTATAACACAAGCCAAGTGAAACACAAGCTGCAAGTGAAGCTGCAAGTAACAAACCACAAAAGAAACAAGTACAGATATGTCTCAATCACCATTTTATACACAACAGGTAATCACCATTTTACACATTAATAAGAGATAACATTAGGCTCAGATTATAAGCTGTTTCACATAAGCAAGTTAACTCATATATGGCTGCAACATCGAAAGTTGCAAAATTAAGTTTTATTTTGCCGTCCAGTCGGAAATGCCACGCCAAAATCATGTTTTATTTAAATCATCATTGCCTTATCTCAGGTTTTTTTTTTTTTTTTTTTTTTTTTTTTTTTTTTTTTTTAAATAACAAACTGCTTATCAAGCATATAAGCAGTTTGTTGTTTTCAGATTCATAGGCACTTTCATCACCCCGTTAAACTAAAAAACTAGCCACAGTCAATATAACCCAACCCGTAAAGTATATAATAACGGGGTCTAATCTGAGTCTGTGTGCAAATGGTTTGCTTGTGTGCAATAAGCACATAAGCACTTTTTTTTATCATAAGCACATAAGCAATTTGCCAAGAAACCACACAGAGTCTGTGGACTGGGGTAGGCCAGAGCAGGTTTTCATACCACTCAAAGGTGGCAGATCAAGGTGTTAACCTACCCGTTTGCACCCACACAACTCAGGCAATTTCACATAATCACAACTGCTAAAACAGTTTCACATAATCACCCACCACCACACTTATAGATCTGATAAATTAAACATCAAATCATACTAATAATCACATAATCACACACCACAGAACCCAAAATCACCCAAAACCTCCAAATTTTTTACAAACCCTAAATTTTTAAAACTAGGCAAACCATAAAATAATCATAGATCTGATAAATTAAACACCAAATAATACTAATAATCACATAATCACACACCACAGAACCCAAAATCACACAAAACCCCAAATTTTTTACAAACCCTAAATTTTTAAAATTAGGCAAACCATAAAATAATCATAGATCTGATAAATTAAACACCAAATAATACTAATAATCACATAATCACACACCACAGAACCCAAAATCATCCAAACCCCCAAAATTTTTACAAACCCTAAATTTTTAAAATTAGGCAAACCATAAAATAATCATAGATCTGATAAATTAAACACCAAATAATACTAATAATCACATAATCACACACCACAGAACCCAAAATCACCCAAACCCCCAAATTTTTTACAAACCCTAAATTTTTAAAATTAGGCGAACCATAAAATATTCATAGATCTGATAAATTAAACACCAAATCATACTAATAATCACACACCACAGAACCCAAAATCACCCAAAACCCCCTAATTTTTTACAAACCCTAAATTTTTAAAATTAGGCAAACCATAAAATAATCATAGATCTGATAAATTAAACACCAAATAATACTAATAATCACATAATCACACACCACAGAATCCAAAATCACCCAAACCCCCAAATTTTTTACAAACCCTAAATTTTTAAAATTAGGCGAACCATAAAATATTCATAGATCTGATAAATTAAACACCAAATCATACTAATAATCACATAATCACACACCACAGAACCCAAAATCACCCAAAACCCCCTAATTTTTTACAAACCATAAATTTTTAACATATAATCACAAAAAACATCACAGATTATAAGTTTAATTAAACAAAAACCATCTTAGATTATAAGTTTATTACCCAGAAATGAGTGAGATAAAAGAGAGAGAGAGAGAGAGAGAGAGAGAGAGAGAGAGAGAGAGAGAGAGAGAATTACACACACACACATGTGAGTATGTATGGGTGTGGGTGGGTGGTAGTACGTAAAACGCGTGCGTGGGTCTCCCCACAAATGCGTTTTTACGTTTATATATATATATATATATATATATATATATATATATATATATATATATATATTTAAGTTTAAAAAAAGTAATATGTAAAGTGTAAAAAATGTAAAAAGTGTAAAAATGTTTTAAAAAAAATGTAAAGTGTAAACTTGTATAAAAATGTTTTAAAAAAAATGTAAAGTGTAATGTTTTTAAAAAAGTAAAAATGTAAGTTTTAAAAAAGTATTAGTTCAAATGTAAAAATGTAAAAATATAAAAGTTGTAAAAAAAAAGTAAAAATGTAAAAATATAAAAGTTGTAAAAAGTTGTAAAATGTAAAAAAGTAAAAATGTAAGTTATACAAATGTAAAAGTTGTAAAAATGTAGTTATAAAAATGTAAAAATGTAAAAGTTGTAATAAAAACTAAAACAAAGGTATTAGTAAAAAATGTTATGTATTTTCAGGTTTTCGGTTCTCACGAGGAAGTAACTGAGTGGGCGCAAAATATAGCTCGTGAGCTCGGTTTTGTTATTGTTAAAGATATAACCAAATCAGAAGATGGTCATATGAACGAAATCAATTACAGGTGTACAAAGGGTGGGACGTATGTACCTCAAGGTAGTGGCAGACGGAAAACCAAAACATGTTAAATTGGTTGTCCATTCAGATTAAATGCGAAATATCATCGAACAAAAAATTATTGGGTATTGAGGGTGAAGGATGATACGCATAATCATGATATGCTAGATTCGTTGCATGGTGTGCCATATGCAATGCGATTAAAGGATGATGAGTTGGGTTTGGTCAAAGAATTGACAGATTATAACGTACGACCACTTAATATACTTTCGACAGTAAAGGGTCGTAATCCGGATAACGTGTCTAGCGTTAGAACTATATATAACGCACAAGATAAGTTCCGGAGAGTCAGAGTAGGTGATAGAACTCCAATTCAAGTCCTTTACTCGCATTTGCAAGAATCAGGGTATACATGGTACCCGAGGGTAAATGAGCATACCAACGAGCTTGAGGAGCTATTTTTTGTGCACCCCACGTCGTATGCTGTATGGTGTACATTCCCTGAAGTCATGCTGATGGACTCCACGTACAATACCACGGTGTTTAAATTGCCGTTGTTGGAAATTGTTAGACTAACTTCAACAAACAAAACATTTTCAATGGCGTATAGCTTTTTATCCAGTGAACAAGGGCATAATTTTAGATGGGTATTGCAACGTGTGAAGCAAGTGATTGGCGAAAGATATTACCCACGTGTTATCGTCACTAACAGAGATTTAGCGTTAGTTGGGGCAATAAGAGCAGAATTTCCTGACGCTCACCAATTACTCTGTCGATGGCATATACAGCAAAACATACTTAAGTTTTGCAAAAATAAATTCACAACTGGGGGTATTGACTATGAGTCCGTTAAAAACCGATGGGATTGGATGGTTAAAGCTCCGACCTTCGAATCGTTCGAGCGACGTTATCAACACCTACAAGAGCTATTGGTCAACCATCAGGGTACTTAATTATTAATTGATTGTTTTTAATTATTTAATAAATATGCACCCGAATGACCTTTTATTAATTCATTGTTTTTTCAGATGTCGCTTTGTATATGCATAACTGGGTGCAAGATTACGCACCCATGTTTGTCTCGTATATTACCGACCAATATAAATCCTACGGCCAGACAACAACGTGCAGAGTTGAGGCTCACCACGCGTTGTTGAAATTATATTTGGACGGCACACAGTCCAAATTAGACAGGTTGTTGAGGTCGGTCGATAAGATTCTCATTACGCAAGAAGATGCGATAAAAGAGACTTTCAATAGAAGCATGAACGAGAAACTAATTAAGTGTGATGTACCACTATTTCACGAATTAATGTATAAAGTTTCTAAACATGCTTTGAACCTCATGCACAAAGAACTCCACCTGTCGATCACCCCAGAAGAATGTAGCCATAAGAATCGGGCAATATACGGACTACCATGCTTTCACGAGATGCAAATCTATGTTATTCATGGTAAGTATATTAAATTTATAACTATCAAGTTGTTTTCTACATTAATATCAGTAATTTATACAAGTCACTTTAATTGAATTCAGGATGCCCCATTCCACTGGAACGAGTTGATATTTTTTGGAGAACCCTATCTGTTCCGTGTCCTGTTATCTATAGGCCCCCGAATAAAGATGGCTCTTCCAGCGAACATGGTGGTGATAATGATGATGATGACAATATTTCGTTTAACGATGGCATGTGACAATTCAAGAATATTTTTAGCAAATCAACATCGTTTGTCAAGAAGAATATGTTAACGAAGTTAAGAGATATATTCCAACCTGAATCTGCTGACACACGTGAACCAGCTATTCAAAAAAATACCCGTGGACGTCCGAGCGCAAAGGACAAAAAGGGCAAGGCTACAGAAGTCCCGGACTTGAATGACTTGAATGATGTGCCAACCATGAATCACCGAAGAAGCACAAATTCAAGATCCACGAAAGTCCCGAAACGCGCCAAAGAGCCTGCAAGACATAGTTCGTACACGGGTCAAAAAATAAGACACAGATTTTACGTTGGAGATAAGGATAGCGAGTATTTTATTGAGCGCATTCCAGAGATTTTCCGTCCACAGGTAATAAGTATAAATAATTTGCTAGGTGACGGAAATTGTGGGTTTCGGTGCATTGCCCATTGGATTGTGCAAGACCAAAATAGGTGGGCCGATGCTAGATACATGTTAATGTAAGAGTTACAAAGACATAGTATAACTTACGTGAGTATGTGGGGGCAAGAAGACTTTTACCACCTTCGTGATACATTAAACTGGTTTAATGGACCAGCGCCTGAAGATTACTGGATGACGATGCCACATAACGGTCTCGTCACCGCTTCAGTTATTCACCGACCTCTTGTATATATAGATCGTCATGGTTGGTTCACATGTTTACCCCTATTTTCTACTCCAAACTTATCACATGGAATTGACCCCATTGTGATTGCGCGTGTGGGGGAGAACAGTGGTGCTCATTACATTTGTCTCAATATAGACAGAGATTCAGATCTACCACATTACCACCCACAATGGAGGTGGTTCAAACAACCAGTTGCAAACGAATGGGATGCAATATATAACCATCGATGTATTTTGTAAATGTTGTAAATGATTATTCATTTATTTAAATGTAAATTGTTTGTAAATGTTGTAAATGATTATTCATTTATTTAAATGTAAATTGTTTGAAAATGTTGTAAATGATTATTCAACATCGTTTAAATGTTAATTGTTTGAAACTTAAAAGTCTGCTTTTTTGTAGAGTGTTAGTTCTGCACCAGTTATTATTACTTTGTTTTAATTAGTAATAACATTATTGATTGCTGATGTAAATTATTATGCAAATTCTTTGGTCAGATGAGCCAAAGAAATCCTTTCTGGTGCCGATGTAATAGAGGATTTATTGTAGAACGGAAATCCTGGCAAGATGGTAGTCGTGGGCGACTGTTTTATGCATGTCCTCTTTCAGTGGTAAATAATCATACGTTTGCTTAGTTATGTAAATAATTTGTTTGTTAAAAATACATTTCTTATTATTTTCTTAACATGTAACAGCCAGGTACAAAAGACTATGGGTGTCGATACTTCGCGTGGAAAGATGAATTTGAAGCAGAGCACTTTAATCAACCCTCTTCTTCAACGCATTGCTCAAACTGCGTTGCTACAAAAAAATGAGAACAAGTTGTTGAAGGCAAGAATAAAGGCGCTGGAAATGGAGTTAGAAATGGCAAAGAATCCTGAGGATCACGCTTGTCAGTCAAGTGCCCGGCTCCATGATCTTTTAAATGAGATGAATAATCTTCATATGTCGTAGATGTTGTTGTTTTTAAATAATATGTATAACGTTGTCGTTTAATTTAATAATAACAGTTGTTGTTGCAGTTATTTAACGTGGTAATATTTAACGTGCTATTATACAAACAAAATAATTATACAAAACATTATTAAACACAAATATACAAAATATTATACATATACAATACATTTTTTTAAACACAACACAAAAAAAAAACGACAAAAACTGAAAAAGTAAAAAAAAACAAAAACAAAAAAGTACTACCCTACGGGGTAGACCCCGTGAAACTAAAAAACTAGCCACCGTAAAACCCTTAAAATAATGTAAATAAGGTATTCATGGCATTTAGGCTCAACAAGTTGCGTACGTGTTTGTCTAGAAACCATATTTTGTAGACTTTTTGGTGAAACAGAATCAAATTAGCTACCACCTAAATCTTCATCTAGCCTGGCAAACCTCATCAATCCCGACAACCACCTTATTCTGCTAGCTGTAATGCTACCAAATGACTACTTCATCATAAACCCATCCTCATATATCAAAAGATCACCAAAACACACCCTTGAGTTTCATATTCTTCAGTTATATGCTATAACTTTGTTCCTTCAACAATCTTACTTGTCTTTTCTTATTTGCGCCGTGTTTTCAGATTTTGTAGAACGGGTATAGGAAGAAAGATGATTTGTTTAGGTTACCCGGAGAAATCGAGCATTTTAACTTAGATGTACATGAGGCATAACCAGTATTATCATGGTGTCACCAGACTTATTTACTGTAAATAATTTTTTTTATCTTCCTGAGTTGGAACGAAAGCCGAGAGAAACACAAATAGTAACTTTTATGATACATAGTTGGACATAAAGTTTGAAAAACATCAACGATTATAAATTGGACAATTGATTTGTGTGTAAGTTATATGTTTTGAGGTAAGACCATTATATTCATCGAGATTCATTATACGTGTATAAAAACAAACTTTTCTTCTAAATCATCTTCACTTTTACAGGAGAATTCAAGATCAAAAAATCAACTTTCCTCACGAAATCATTTCTCTACTCTCATAAAAACAATGACAAGACTATTTGTAAAAAGAGTAAACATTAGAGGAGAGGGAGTGGGTGCGGGGAAGGAGCGGGGAAGGTGAACCCCCGCACGGGAACACCGCCGCCTCGCGGGGAACCCCGCACGGGGAGGGTTTTTGAGTGTTGTTTTCACGCACGCGGGGAGAAGAAATGTAGCCGTTTGGAGGGGAGCGTGCATAGGCCAACGGATCTTTTTTTGTGGTTTGATTTAAATACGTAGAAGCAACATGAAGAACAAGCAAAAAAAAAAAACACACACACGTATAAAAAAAAAAAAAACTCACGGATACAAAAAAAAAAAAAAAAAAATGGAGCCTAGAAGAATTGGGTCGACGCTATTGTTAGACGAGCCGTTTGAGTGGTCTAACGATAGTAGTCTCGAGTTTTTTGCAAACGCGATTGACGCAGATGAGGAGGAAGATACGGCAAGGTCGACACGTAAATCAGTGAAACGTGATCGGGTCAGCGCTGCAGAAAGATTGCATCGTGATTATTTTTGTGAAGAACCAAGATACAACGAGCAAGTGTTTGAAGATAGGTATCGTATGCCTAAAAGTTTATTTTTGAAAATCACACATGCTATTGAGGCTAGATTCGAGTATTTTCAGGAAGGTTATGATGCTAGACAAAAAAAAAGTTTTACAGCCATACAAAAATGTGCGTCTGCCGTTAAGCAACTCGCAACCGGTAATCCTCCAGATGAGTTTGACGAATATTTACAAATGGCTAAAAGAACGTCACGTGAAAGCCTTCAATTTTTTTGTGATGCTATTATTCAGATATACAGTCGAGATTACCTACGTAGGCCAACAAGCCATGATATTGCATGTTTGTATGAAGCACACGAAGCTCGACATCACATTCCGGGTATGATCGGTAGCCTAGATTGCACACATTTCGATTGGAGGAATTGTCCAATCGAATTGAGGGGTCAATATAAAAGGGGTGATCATCGATACCCCACAATTATGATGGAGGCAGTGGCGTCTCAAGATTTGTGGATATGGCACGCGTTCTTTGGTCCGCCGGGTTCAAACAATGATATTAATGTTGTGATGCAATCTCCGCTATTCCTCACCGAGCGTAACGGTACGGCACCTAAGTGCCCATTTGTTGTGAATGGCCATACATACAAGCGTGGCTACTATCTTTGTGATGGCATATATCCTTCATGGTCTACTTTTGTTAAAGCGTTCAAATTTCCTACCGACCCGCAAGAGAGAAAGTTCAAAAAACTACAAGAGTCGGCTCGAAAGGATGTTGAACGGGCATTTGGTGTTCTCAAGCAAAGATGGGGTGTATTGAGACGACCTTTACGACCGTACACAGTAGCCAGAATTAGTAAACTGGTTTATACATGTGTGATATTGCACAACATGATTCTACATGAATCTGGTAACGCAATATCCCCCGTTCATATTCGGGATCCTCCGATCGAACCGGTGTATGACGACGAAGCCTTAGACGAGATACGAAATGAGAACACACATTTTCGTCTCCGATTTGATCTTATGGCGCATATTCACGCTCAACAATTACCATACCTCGAGGTGGACGATCAAGCCGATGAAGTTTAGTTTTTTAGTCTTATGTAATGTTATTTTATGGTTTTTAATATTATTATGTAATGTTTATTTATTTTAATGAATTTTTAGTTTTTAAATAAATTTTAATAGAATTTAAAAAAGAAAAAAAAAAAAAAAAAAAAAAAAAGTGAGTGAAGGGTGAGTGAAGGTGCCGCCCCCAAAAATGAAGTGAGTGAAGAGTGAGTGAAGGAAAAAGTGGGAGATGATGTGGCGGAATGGGATTGGTTGTGAGTGAGTGAAGGGAAGGGGAGTGAGTGGAGCACTCCCCCCACCCTTAGGGTAGTATAAACCAATCTTTTGGAAGTTTAAGGTTGGTATATGATATTGACCGACAAAAAAAGACATATAACTTGTAGGTAAGGTACCTAAATTCAACGTACGAAGAATAATGAACCACCGTACATTAACCACTCCACAGGTGAAGTGAAATATGTCTCCATTTGTAGGGTCCAAATCTTTCAATCACGCCGTATTTGATCCTACCCACATGCCCCGCGTGGACTCTTTTGACTTTCTGTTATGTGGACTATTAGTCAAAACAAAGTTGGTTGTTCTTGCTTGTTTTTATGTTTACCTGACTTGTAATTTTAGGAAATGCAAAGGAAATCTACATAATTTTATCTATGTAGTACTTAGGCCGGGGACACTAGTGACCGCGGATGACCATGTCACATCAGTTTTTTTTTTTTTTTTTTTTTTTTCCGGTGAGTTGACGATGACCAAGTTACCACAGTGATAAAAATTTTATTTTATTTTATTTTATTTTTATTTTTATTTTTTTTAACAAACGGTAGCTTTTTTTGGATTTTTGTGTGTTGCCACTCGGTCGTCCACACGAACTAGTTCCTCCAAATTGAAGACTACGACCGAGCAAGACCACAAGCCCACAATGGGGCGACCGACCCACGACCGAAGTCAACCAAGTTGATCGACCGACCCACTGTGGATAGGAGCTATAAGGATACCTTCTAGTTGATTTGGAATTGCGTATATTCGGGACGAAAATTAAACAATGTGATTAGAAGGCCGAAATGTAAAAGTTATATTAGTTGTTAGGGGGAGGCCTATAACAGTTTCACACTTACACTATGTTTTTCGAAAATAAGATACGATATTATAAAAGATAAAGTGGTACTCTCTCCGTTCCAAATTTATTGTCAACTATTGACTTTTTTAGTCTTTTTTCTTTAATTTTGACCTTAAATATTTTTGTGGGTGTTATATAATATTTGATGCACAATATATAAATGGATTGAGTTTTAAGTGTACTTTTCAATGGTAAAATTTTTCATCAAGTATTATATAATAAAATATATATATTTATGGTTAAAGTTGAACCAGTTTAACTTTGAAAATTCAAACTGGACAATAATTTTGGAACGGATGGAGTATTAGATTAGAGAGGGTCACGACCTCCTGTTGCCTTTAGTAAGCTTAGTCCTCGCATACATGCATGAGAGCCATTCTCATGTTGTATATATAACTTTGAGGAGTGCTACACCCACCAAAAGTTTACAAAAAATCATCCACTCGCTGACGTGACAGAGTGGTGATTGGTTAGTTTTCTGTGGCCCACAGAAAACTAACCAATCACCACTCTGCCACGTCAGCGAGTGGATGATTTTTCGTAAACTTTTGGTGGGTCTAGAATTATTCTGTAACTTTTGGCGATGATGAATTGTAATGTAATATTGACTTTTAATAAATAAAAATTGGGAAAAGAACAATTTTTTTATATATATATATATTCGGTATATATATTGTTGATCGTAAAAAGTTGTACTAGATTTAGTGTAACAGATTGAGTTATAGTACGAACTTTTTTTTAAATGCATTTTGTACCTACACTTAATTCCTGTTAAGTATGAACAACCTTCAAGTTGTCACGCCAATCTTCGAAATTAAAAGGTTTTACCCCGTGTGATCCTGTGTGACGGTGGGCTCAATTTAAAAGAGTTACCCAAACTATAAAAAAGTTACTAATTATTGTTGGGATTATTCGGTATCTTTGCATAATACAAAACTATAATGTATGTAAGACTTTGTAGCTTTTTCTTATCTAATCTTTTATATATTAAAATAATTACATCATTTTCGAGTTTTCTTTTACAAACAATCTTATGAGAAAAAAAATTGGACCAATAGAAGAGCTTGATTTTGACACATAGACGAAATCAAGCAATATGATTGGCTAATAAAAAGTCAAAATTGAGTTTATTTTGGTCAAACTTTAATAAATTTTATGGAGAATTTGATTGGGAAAAAACACATAAAAATATAGGTGTCAAATTTATGAAAACAAAAACTTAAAAAAAATGAGGTAATTAATAAAACTTTAGTGTTTGAATTTTAAATATAGTATATAGAGTTAAGTGTAAAATTATAAGTCTCCATGTTTTTTAATAACTTTAGATAACAACCAAATAACCCCTTACACATTATACCCCATGTATTTTATAATATGAACTTTGTTTACAATTACATGTATCAATATTAGCTTAAGATTTTTATTTATTTGAATTACAAAATTTTGTAAATATACTAATTAGTTTTAATATACGTTAAATATTTAAAATAAATATTAGTTTTAAACTTTCATCTATTAAAATATATATATATATATATATATATATATATATATATATATATATATATATATATATATATATATATATATTTTTTTTTTTTTTTTACTATATATGTTAAATAAAGACTAATGTTATCCTATTTAAAAGTTTATTCTATGCGTACACGGGTTTGAATATTAAAAACGGCTAAATTATTATTAACGTTAATATAAATATTAAATGTTAAGCACAAGTTACTATGATATAAAAATAAATATACATAATTGTACTTATAACAACGACTCATGTAACTATTATTTAAAGTTTATATAAAGATATCAGGAAAAACATTTTTAAAAAACTTTACGGAGTATATTTTAACTTCATCAACACTCATTATGTGCTAATAAACTCGCACATTTTGCACAACATGATATCAAATATACGCGATTGCACTTATAACAACGACTCATATAATAATTATTTAACGTTTATATACGGATATCCTGAAAAATATTTTTAAAAAACTTTATGAAGTATATTTTAACTTTATCAACGCTCATTATGTGCTACAAAACTAGCATATTTTGTACAACATGATACCAATATTTAAAGTTAAACAATGACATCAACCTCAACCTCAACATCTTTGTCAGCTAAATAAAAGTTTATATACGGATATCCAAAAAAACATTGTTAAAAACTTTACGGAGTATATTTTAACTTTATCATCGCTCATTATATGCTATTAAACTCGCACATTTTGTATATCATGATATTAAGTATACGCGATTATACTTATAACAACGACTCATGTAAATTTATTTAAACTTTATATACAGAGTGTATTTTAACTTCATCAACGCTCATTAGGTGCTACTAAACTCGCACGTTTTGTACGACATGATATCAATCGTTAAAGTTAAACAACAACATCAACCTCAACCTCAACATCTATGTCAGCTAAACAAAGTTAAATCTTTCATCTAATAATTTTTTTTATAAAATATTAATAGATATTAATACATAATGAAAAACTCATGCATATTTATTAGTTGTACTTATATCACATTTCACGGGTAAATTCTTATATGTCCATATAGTAAACTAAAATTCTAAAATACATTTGATTTATGTATAGTCGCACTTAGTACTTGTGCAAGTCATTGCTTAACCTTTGTTGTATAATGTGTTGACATGAAAAGAAATATTCATGCAACATTTGTTGTGCATTCAAGGGCCTTATACAGACAAAAATGCTGAGAAGATTTAGGCTTCCCCAAAGACTCAAAAGATGCTAAAAAGCAAATTACAATTTACTCATCCCCGAAAAAATGGGTAGGTTGTTTGAATTGCCTATTACGTGGAATACATTTGGTTTAAACAATTTCTTTAGTATAGGCTATGGGTCAAAGCCGACGAGATTTGATCCACAAATATTTTTACCTTCAATTTTATTTTGCAAAGACACTCTCAACGATCCCCTAAGAATTCTTTGAGTGCCTGATGCAGTGGCGTAACACACGTCATAGGGTTTTTTTGCCTTATGACGCCGCCAAACTGCACCTGAAGATGCGCCATTGCTGCATCGTTGGTCTCTTCGTCAGCCCTTTACTTAAAAAAATAAAAAAATAACACAACCATAAAAAAACGACATGAAATGTTAGATCAAACTATCTTACAAAAAAATATTTAACATTTATCATTTAAAACACTTATTTAAGTAATTATGTACCACATAAAATCAAAACAAATTAATGTATATATTTATATAGACTAGTAATAATCAATATTTATATAACAAATTTTTTTTGTCATAACCACTGAATACGACTTTTAGACAAGGTTGCAAAAATCGCGAATCGGTAGTCGGGCGGTCGACCACCTTGTAGCTTGTAATCGGTCTAGTCGGGATTAATCGATGATTAATCGGATTGGTAATACTGCCAAATTTTGGTTATTTTTGGCAAGTTTTGTGTATTTTCAGTGAGTTTTAGGTATTTCCAGAAAATTATTTTCTAAAAAATAACTTGTAATAGACTTAAACAATTACTATAAGTTAGTTTTGAGTACTTCCAGCAAGATTTATAGGTTTCCGGCAAGTTTGACCACCATTGACCGTCGTTGATCACTGTTGACCACGGTTGACCTATTTGTTTGACCCAGTTACATAAATCGGCAAGGTCGATGGCCTTGTAGCACCTAATCGGCGATTAATCGGCCTTGTAGACCTTTTTTTGCAACACTGCTTTTAGATGTAAAAGGATAAGTTTATCTAATTACCAATACTATAAATGTTAAAGAAATGTTATATGCGTGCGATTTATTTTATTTTATTTTTTATTTAATTACGTGAACTTAGCATTTCTTTCAAGGTTAACTACAAAAACATAAAAAAGAATTACTAAGAGCATGTACCAAAATGAATATGTTAATGCCCTGGTCCAAGAGACATGGAGGAATGGATATTTGATAAATCAGAAATTTAATGTTGGATTGAGAAAATGTGGATAAGTTGCCAACAATATATATAAGAATATTATTTGTTTGGTTTGTAATTCGTTTTACCAAATTGGACAGGTTGGCATAAAATACTTCAACCTGCTAACAAGACACCCACACATAAGGTTTTCTTTGTTTTAATTTTAGTGACTGATTTCTAATTGATTCACCTAATTGTTTTAACTATATTATCATGGCAAATGTTTATCATGCCCAAGTACTTTATTAACCTATATAATTAGTAGTATAATTTAAACACTAATTGAGAGGAGTAGGTAAATAAAACTTGCCCTTAAATGGCTAAAGCATGTAATCTAATGGTTTCATCGTTGTGAATTGACAACCCTGCTGGATGAGGTTAATTCATCATAAGTCTAATTGTGATTAACGCCAAAGTATAAATGCAATATGTTTTGGAAAGTAAGGTGGGCTAAAGCCCATAAAAACATAGAACATGACCCGAATATAATGTACGGGTAATACTCTCTCACAGTTTGAGGCTTTGAGCAGGACGTCTTTGGACGTTCAAGCTAATTAAAGCGAAGCTCAAAAAACAAGGCAACTGGGAAACCGCTAGTAAATATATCGGCGTACTGAAACTGGAAGGCATATGAAGAACATGAACTTGCCCCCAAGCGAAAAATCATGAACAAGGTGTATATCAATCTCAAATGTGTTTAGTACACTGATGTTGAATCAGATTCGCATACATGTACACGACACTTACATTATCACAATAAACCAGAGTGGCTGTAAATAAAAGAGTAAGCAACCCACGTAAAAGATTGCGAATCCGCAGTCTCAGCAACCACATTGGCAACACAAAGATATTCCCCTTCAGGAGTGAAGTTCGATAAAGTAACTTGCCGCTTAGCTGACAATGACAAAAGATTATCATCACATAATACACAATAACCTGAGGTAGATCGATGAGTAACATGGCAACCAGCCAATCTACATTAGTGTACGTTGTGAGTTGAGTAGTGGAGGAGACATGAAGCTGAAGACCATGACTAGTAGTAACATGAACATAGCGCATAATGCGATTCAAATCAGTAAAGTGCGAGTCACGATGGCCATGCATTTAAAGACCAACCTGGTGAACAACGTATGACAAATTCTAAACTAAGATATAGAGTAGGATCACAAACAGGAGCACCATCATTACCAAGCTTGGACTCAGTATCAACAAGGGTTCTGTACGGGTTACAATGTTGCTTGTGAGATCGCTCAAGAATTTGGACCGGAACAAGAACATGACAGAGGCTGATCGCCGAGCTGAAATACTAAGAAAATAGTTGAGAGAGCCAAGATCTGCCATAGCATATTTACTGCGAACTAACGTAATAATAAGCTGTAAAAGTAATGCGGAAAAAGTTGTGAGAATAATATCATCTATATATACAAAAGATAAGCAATATCAGAACCATAATGAAATACAAAGAGTGACATGTCAGTTTTGTTGTATTGAAAACCGATCCGGATAGCAAAGCAAGAAAAGTACTGAAAACAGGCATGCGGTGCCTGTTTAAGCCCATATAAAGATCGCTGCAAATGACAAACATAATCAGGGTGAACAGGATCAACAAACCCATGTGGTTGATGAGTATACACTGTCTCAGATAAGTGACCATGAAGAAAAGCATTCTTGACATCCACCTGGTGTATAGGATAGTCTCGAGACACCGAAATACTTAGAACTGTAAGTATAGTAGTCGGCTTAACTACCAGACTAAAACTCTCATCACAATCAATCCCTTGCTGCTAACTTTGACCATTTGCAACAAGTCGAGCTTTGTACATACTCAAAGTGACATCTACATGAAGCTTATATCTGAAAAGCCGAACAATATCCATATTAGCTAGATGGGGCACAAGAACCCACGTACCGTTAGTAATCAAAGCATTATAATCTAACATTTTGTGTATGAAAATGATGAATATGAGACCAAGGAAGCGGGGAAGTGGTAGTTAACTTGACAATTCATATGTTCGAGAGGCTTAGAAATCCCGACTTTACATGAGTGACCATGGGTGCGTGTTAGTTTAGAGAATAGGTGGCATTGGGGACTGGTTCATGGCTTAGTTGACCGGAAGGGCTGATTTTTGTTGGGTCGGGCTAAGGGGTTGGACAGGCTGTGGTAGGAGTTTGGGTTTGGGCCGATGTTTGAGTTTTGTTAGGCGTTAGTGTGTGGGTTGGCATTTAGGTTTAGTTAGGCGTTCGAGTTTGGGTCGGCGTTTGGGCTTGGTTAGGCATAGGGGAGTTGACCGGTTGGACAAGGTTATTAACTGGGCTTATACCCGATTAGAAATAAACATAACCCATATAGGGTTAGACCTGGTAATGTGGGCCGATGCACAATATACCAAGTAAATGGAAAGTGTGATAAACATTTGTCTGTTAGGCCAAATTGGTTTGAGTAACCTTAAAGGAGCTTGCTGCGGTATGAGAAGTATTACCATTGGTTTGAGTGTTACGAGAATTAATGGAAAAAGTGACCCTAGTGGCCTTACCATTCGAACCTGTAGATACAGAATGGGACGAGGCCTAAGGTCGTTATGTCCATGTATAAACTTGCAACGAGCCTCGTACATACAAGAGTCACATTGAAAATTGCGACATTGTTCAATTCCCAGGGTATTCACAGGACTAGTCTTATCATTACTCGTGTTGATAGCAACAAGAATGAGAGGAGATAAGGATGTGTTGTGAAAAGACAAAGTACCATTGGATTGATGAAGCATGCCACTCTCCTCAAGAAGAACCGTAGAACACATAATATCAAATGGAGAGAATTTTTCCCTGTCACGAATGATATGTGCTCTCTCGGGAAATTCAATTCAAAGACCATTAATCACATATGTGACAAGACTTGAGTCACGCATCTTGGAGCCGAGATTAGCAAGGCGATCGCCTTTGGACTTGATCTCTTGAAAGTAGTCATTGAAGGAGAGGTTACCTTATGTTTCGAAACTCGTTATCAAGTTGAATTACACAGGCAACTTTATTATCATGAAAGATGTCTTTTAGACGTTCCCAAATACCATTAGCGGTTGCACTATGATCGATGACCATATCAACAAGTTTGGGAGAGATGGTGGAATACATCCACATGACTACAAACGAGTCATTAGAATCATGGTGTGGATCAATAGGAGTGGTGCTTGTCGAGGTTGATGAGGCATCTAGTTGATGATGGACATCATAGGTTTTGCAAAAAAAATGTTTAAATAACGCACTACGAGAGTTGTAATTTAGCTTATCTAGATCAAGAGATTGTGGGATACATGCCTTGATGCTAGCATTTAAATAAGCTTTATTAATTGGTTGTTTAGGCGGATTTGGTAGTGTGTTTAATGTCATGATGCTATTACGGGTTTTAAGGAAGAAAACTAAAATAATGGCAGTCAAATAAGGATTGGACGATTGAGAAAAGTTCTATACGAAACACCTTTTATCTAAAGAACTAACCGGACGATCTCAACCATCCATCCCCCTTCCATCCAATGGTGTATAATAATTATCCTTTTAAAATTAAAATCGTCTAAGGGGCATTTTAGTCATCTCAAGTTAAAACAAATAAATCAAAAAAAAAAAAAAAAAAAAAAAAAAAAAAAAAAAAAAAAAAACTCATTCCACCGATTCCATTTCACACACCAAAAACACACACTAAAACATTTTCTCCCCCAATTCCGTTTCATAAACCCTAACCGCCCCTAAATCCGTTCATTCCACCGCGAAACCACCGTTCATTCCATAAAAATGGCCCTACGATCTGAAATATCTCAATCTAAACAACCTTCGGCGGCGGAATCCGATCAAAATAAGCTTCCTAATGTCGATTGTGGTATATTTTTGTTAAATCAGTTTTTATTTTGAATTTTATTGATCGATTACATTATTTTGTGAATGTATTGGCTTATTTTGCTTATTTTTGTGATCGATTACATTTTTTTTGGTTGTATTGGCTTATTTTTCTTATTTTTGTTACTGATAGAATATTTGGATGATGTTATATTAGCGAGTAGATTATGTTTTAGGATTAGGCTACTTTTGGTGATTGAATGACTGTTTGAGTGTTAGGCTATTTATGAATCCGATGGGATTTATAAATAATCCCATGGGCTTATGTGAATGTCTATTTGGATTATGTTTATTGTTGTTGATTGTTGTTAGTAGTGTTAGTGCATCTATTGGATCATAGTTGTGGAGTTGAATATCTTTGAGTTGTGATTAATAGAACAAATTGTGGTATAAGGGAGTGTTTGGATCTGTCATTATTCAGCTGTTTGTTAGCTTATTTTGAATTTATTAGCTTATTTTGTTACTAAATTGATGTAGGTAACATATTGAACCCGACACCGTTGGCTAGGTTCAATCCTTATGACATTTTAATTGATGTGGATGAAGTGTTATCAGATTAGTTTTAGTTATCATATGTTGTAGGTTTAGTGTTATTAGATCTGTTAATTACATCTGTTAGATTTTAGTAGAAGAACTGATGTTAGTATGAGATTAAGTTTGTTGAAGATAGTTGTTAATTTTGATGCTTATAGATATATTTTGTAAGGTGTTTGTTGATTTTGCGTCTTTGAGTTGATTTTGCTTGTTTGATTTAACGTGACGCCTGTGCTATGTTATTGATGTAGGTGTTATTTTGAATCCAACTCCGGTTTCTCAATATAATCCTTATGATGCTACTAGTCCTTCGAAGATGCCTCGATTCAATCCTTATAAGGAGAAGGAAAAAAAGAGAGCAGCAAAGGCGGCGGCGGATGCTTCTATGATAAACAAAGCATCTGATGCGCCTGATGTTACTAAAATCATAGATGTTGGGAAACTGATTGCTGGTGTAGTTTCCGATTTAGCAAGTGAGAAGGAGGGCGATGTTGTTGCTGAGAAAGATGCTGCTAAGGTTGTGGCGAGTGAGAAGGATGTTTCTAAGGATGTGGTGAGTGAGAAGGATGTGGTTAAGTCGAGTGGTATTGTTTATGAGAAGTGGAAAGGAAAAGGTATTGATCTGTTTATTTATTTATTTTTGTTATGAATGCAGAATGCTATTATGAATCCCATGGGATTCACATTGAATCCCATAGGATTCACTGTGAATCCCATGGGATTCATAATGATTTTTTTTTTTTTTTAAATCAAGCTGTTTATGTTATGTTTTTATCTTTATGTAGATGCTGCTGAAAAGCATAAATCAGATGAGCAGGCTAAGGTTAAGGGTTTAGTTAAGCAGGTTAAGGCTAAGGTTAAGGGTTCCTCTGATGTTGATAAGGATACGGGTTTAGTTGAGAATGTTATGCCTAAGAAGGTTAAGAAGGCAAGGCTTGTTGACACTGATGTTGCTGTGAAAAATTTGACGTTGAATGTCAAGGGACCCTCGAAGGAGAAGCAGGCTGCGCCGAAAGCAAAAGGTATTGGTCTGTTTATTTTTTATTTATATTTTTATTTATTTATTTTGTGATGAATACATAATGCCATTATGAATCCTATGGGATTCAATTTGAATCCCATTGGATTGTGTATAATTCCCATGGGATTTGATAATGAATTTTTTTTTCAAGTTGTTTATATTATGTTTATTTCCTTATGTAGATGCTGTTGTAAAGAAAAAGGCTGCGCCGGAAAAAGGAGAACAGAATAAAACATTATCTGAAGCTCCTAAACGGAGTTTGCGATTATCTGAAGCTCCTAAACCGTCGAAGGACAAGGTTGAAAAAGGTATAAATATGTCTTTATTTGTTTGATTGATTTCCTAGGTTAGGTTGTTAGTCAATCTCATTGGATTTTGCAGTCAATCCCATGGGATTCATTATTAATCCCATGGGATTCACATAGAATCCCATGGGATTCACATGTATCTCTTTGTTAAATTTCAATGTTAGGTTGTTTATATTGTGTGTTTTTTTAATTTAGATGCTGGTGAAAAGAAGATGATGAAGAATGTTGTTGAAGAAGATGTGGTTGAAAAAGGTATAAATCTGGCTTTTTATTTTTTTTGATAGTCCATCCCATGGGATTCACTGTCAATCCCATGGGATTCAAATTCAATACCATGGGATTCACTTTCAATCCCATGGGATTCACATGTATCACAGTGAAACCCATGGGATTCTATGTGAATCCCAGGATTCATAGTGAATCCCATGGGATTTATAATGAATCGTCTTGTTGTCAAGTGTTTTATATACTGTTGTTCTTAAGTGGTTTTTCTTTTTTTTTTTTTTTAAATTGTAGATGCGGATGAAAAGAAGATATCAAAGAGTACTTCTGTTTCGAAGAGGAAGATGAGCGATGCAAATATCAAAGATGCTGATGATATGGGCAAGAAGAAGTTAAAGGGGAAGGCTCCAATGAATATTCAGAAGGATGATTCTTCTGAAGGTGACATACCTGATGCTGTTATGATGCAGGTGTTGAAGAAGATGAAGAAAAAATTTGTTAAAGAACATGTGAAAGAAGAATATGAGGAGAAGCTGGTGGTGCCGAAGAATAAAGGTAAGAAAGAAAAAATTTTGACTGATGACGACATACGACATCAGGAGTATCTTTCACGATTGCCTATTCTTCAAGCTAGGACAGCGCCTACAGCTCTTTACACCGCTATATCTCGCATCAAACAGATTGATCTTAAGAAGTTTTTGGGAGATATAGGTTTTAGTTCTTTCTTCAAGTTGGCCATAGACTACATACCTTCGAGGTTAGGAAGGTATGTGGTTAGTAATTTTGATGGAGATACTTGCCGTTTGAATTTGGAAGGTGAAAAATGGATTGAGGCCACGGTTTCGAAGGTTCATGAATTGTTTGGTATTCCGATTGGAGGTGTGCCCTTGTTAGCTTTAGAGACGAGGCCTGTTGGAGATGATTTTGAGGCTGTTTGGAAACGGCAGTTTGATAAGGCTTTTAAGGATGTTAGGGTGAATGATATTGCATTGAAGTTGATTGCGTACAAGGAAGTTGACTTCCTTTTTAAGATCAACTTTCTCACTCTGTTTACAAACACGATGGGTATGTGTGCTGGGTTGAAGGGGGAGATTAATTTAGATGTTGTGAGGCATGTTCGGGAAGATACTGATATTCCCGGGATTGATTGGTGTGAGTATATTTTTCATTGCCTTAAGACTAGTAGAGCTCCGACAAAACAAAACAAATACACTGGTCCATACACCTTGCTTGTTGTAAGTTTTAAATTGTTTTCATGTTTTTGTTACATATTTAGTTTCTTACACTTTTCTTGTTGTTTATTCTTTGTTTTCAGCTCTTGTATTTGGATTCAACCAAATACGAAAAGCTTCCTGTCGTCCGGACACGTCCGGTGATTAAAGAATGGTCGTCATTTATGATGGGACAGAGGGAGAAGATGGAGCTCATGGAAGAGTGTATTGGTGATTTAGATCTTTATGAAGAAACCGATCTTCTAGAAGAGACGGAGGGATTTGTTGCTGGTGGTTCTTCTGATGTTTCATTCAAAGAGGTTCGTTTATTCTTTGTTTTCAGATTTTTCTTCCGAGTTTTTGAGTGGATTTTTTTGGCCTGATTGAACATGTAGTCTCTGATCTGTCATGATTTGTTCTCTACTGTCTTAGCCTAAAATCTGCTTATTTAGTTGAGTTTATGGATTGCGTTGTGGTTTAATCAGTAGAATGTAGTGCTATTTGAATCCCATGGGATTCACAGTGAATCCCATGGGATTCAATGTACTTATCTCATAATGAATATTCCTATTTGTTTTTTTATCCAGGGATTGCTTGACGAGCTAGAAGAAACATTAACTGATTTAATCAAAGGAAGAACTTGTTTTGAAGATCTTTTGGCTGTTGGTGGCTTAGAATTTCCTGATGATTCAAAGCTAATTGAACTACATAAAAAGTATGTTCAAATTTTTAAGCATCCAGTCTCGTTGACTGGTGAAGATCTTGATGCTGCTGATGATGGAACTGTAAATGATAAACGCCCATCTGGTACCGATCCTTAATTCTGAAATAGCCTGTTAACTTTGTGTAATAACTTTTATGGGATTCCCTTTTGTACTTGAATTCCGATCCTTAATTCCGAAACAGCCTGTTCCCTTTTGTACATGAATTTATGTAATAACTTTATGTAGTTCCCTTTTGTACTTGAATTTGTTAAATGATAACTTTATGTAGTTCCCTTTTATTGGATCTGTTTCCGACATTGGTTAATTTATGTATTAATTTTCTTTATTGAATCCTGTGGGATTAATATGTGAATCCCATGGGATTCATCTGTTAATTCCATGTGATTCATTTGTCAGTCCCATAAGTTTTATTCATCCGTTCAAAGTGTAAATCCCATAAGCTTTGTTTTAGTTATTTCAACAGTGGTTGGTCCATCTGAAATAGAAGAAAAAGATGCCGAGAAGGGAGATGATGCCGTTCCTGAAAAGCAAGTTGCTGAACCTTTCTCTTTAACTCAATGGATTGAAAACAATTTGGAGCTGATTAAAGAGTGGTTTAATTGTGCAGCTGCTGAGTTTTACTATGTAATATTCTTGTATAATATTAGTGTTTTAATTTAATTTATTTATTTTTAATTAGTTTTACTATGTAATATTCTTGTATAATAAGAGTGGTTTAATTGTGCAGCTAAAGTCGGTCGCTGAAGGTACTATGGAGCCAATGGGTGGCGATGTGAATCCAGGTGACATTACTCCTCAAAATATGTCTACTCGTGCCTCCGATGTAAGTTTGAGTCCTTAAAAGCGTTTGGTGAAACCGTCTTCCTATATTTTGTCTCCATATATGAACAAGAAGACAAAGGTTCAACTTAAACTAACTAGGCCGGAGTTCGTTCTTGGGAATAGTGTTTTCGCGATGCAGGGCGAAAAAATGTAAGTTTGTGTTTTTTATATAAGTTTCATTGTTTTCTGATTCAATGCGAGGGATTGGCAGTGAATCTGATGGGATTCACATGAATCCCATGGGATTCACATGAATCCCATGGGATTCATTTGTAAATCCCATGGGATTGTATGTGAATCCCATGGGATTCACATGAATACCATGGGATTCATTTGTAAATCCCATGGGATTGTATGTGAATCCCATGGGATTTACAATTATATGATATGATTCTTAAATGATTTTTTTTCTTATATAGTGAACCAGTTTTTGAAACACGTTCTGGGGAGCCATATTCAGTTCGTTTGAATATGGAGACATTAGCACCCGGTTTGGAGGTTGATGCTAATGTAATTGATTGTTTAGCTGCAATTTTGAATCATGAAAATCGTTCTAGAGGCGCTGGTTGTCCATCGCGACACTTTTTCCCAATTGGGTGTATTGTAAGTAATTATTTTTTTATTTTGCTTAGTAAACTGTTTTCAATTCATATCGTAACATGATATTGTAAAATCGCATATACAGCCGATAACTATGTTTGATGGAACATTGGAGTCTGATGAAGATAAATTTGAAGAATTTGAAAAAGAACTTTCGGCTCATTTTAACGATGATGTTGGTGGCATATCTCTTAATGGCATTGAATTGGTAAAATTATATTTTTTTGTTTTAATTTTTTATTTTTGTTTTTACTTTTTGTCATTTTTATTATGTTTTTTTGTTTTGTTTAAACAGGCATTTTTTCCTATTCGCAAATCGGGCCATTTCTTTGTTGTTGTCTTCAGCCTTACTAAAAGGGTTATAACAATGACGATATTGGATAACAGCAATTGTGGTGCAACGTATGAGGAAAAGTATGAAGATTCATGTGAACTTCTTGTAAGTACTTTTATGATTTATTCTGAATCCATGAATCCCATGGGATTCATTCTGAATCCCGTGGGATTGAAACATAATTATAGTTATTTATGCTCTCTTTTCTTAATAATTTTTGTAGAAAACATTATTTGCCCGTCATCTGGAGTTGTATGGATTCAATAGACATGCTAGCATTCGTAAAGTCAAGCCAAGAATCGCAAGCCTCAAGTGGAAGACCAAGAACAACTTCACGGATTGTGGTGTTTTCGCTATGTTACATATGGATAATTATGCTGGTGAAGCTCCTGGAAAATGGGATTGTGGTTTGGTTGCTGAGTCTAAAGAGCAGTTTGACCAATTGAGGTTATTGAGATTCAAGTTTGCCACCAAGATATTGTTACACGAGATTAATGTTCATGCGGGTAAGATGTATGAATTAGCATTGGAGTTTGATAAGCTTCCTTCTCGTGAAAAGCTGTCTATAATTTTGACAGCAATTAGGAATAGGGATGCACGTGACCTCAAATTCTAGAAGTTTGTCTTTTGTTAATGGTAGAACTATAACTGTTGAAGTAATTGGTTTACACAGATGGTTTACACAGATGGATTGACTGATTAATCCCATGGGATTCATTTGTATGATATTCTTTTGTATGGTTGGGATTTGCTTATGCTATTATCAGATTTTAATGATATTTTTTATAGATTTTCTTTCTATTATCTGATTTTTATGATATTTTTATTGTTGATGCTAATGTAATTGATTTTTATGATATTTTGTATAGATTTTCTTGCTATTATCAGATTTTTATGAATTACTTTGAATTACTTTTTCCTTTAAATTCATACTGAAAACTATGGATTTGTAACTAATCCCATGGGATTCTCTGTGAATCCCATGGGATTCTCTGTGAATCCCATGGGATTCACTGTCAATCCCATGGGATTCATTTCTCAATCGCATGGGATTCTTATAGGATACAAGATATTCCCATGGGATTCATACTGAAAACCATAACTCTTTGCAAATCATCTAGATATTCACTGTTAATCCCATGGGAATCAAAGTGAATCCCATGGGATTCACTGTGAATCCCATGGGATTCACTGTGAATCCCATGGGATTCACTGTGAATCCCATGGGATTCTTCCAGAATATATGTAAGATACAAGATATATTCAAAGTAAACAAGAATTTTCTTTGCAAATAATCTAGATATTCAAGTAAAGATGAAAAATTAACTAACAAAACCATAACTCTCTTTGCAAATAATCTAAATAATCAAGTAAAGATGAAAAAAAAACTAACAAAACCAGGAACCAGAATATAAATAATCAAGAAACTTTTGGGGTCGGCTTTCGCCTTGCATTTGGCTTCCCTGGACAGGTTGGTTTTGGCTTTCTCCTTTTTGGGTTATCTGGGCAGGTTGTTTTTGTGTGCAAGTTGGTCTTCACTGCACAAAAGCCACATTCCTTCATTTGTTTCTTTTTAACTCCAAGTGCTTTCTCTCTCTCTCTCACTTTTTCGCCTTTTATTGCGTTCCTTTTCTGTAATATTGCCTTTGTTGGGTACCCTTGTTGGATTGTTAACTATTCTTTCCTCAGGATTAGCAATTGCATAATGTTCACCAATCACATATCCCGTTTTACTTGAAGGAGGATTTGGCACCTCAGCCTCCACTTCTGTTTTCAAAATCTTTAACTTTTCTACAAAATTATCCATCTTTTCAACATTATTGCTTAACCTGAATAAACAATCGTCCACCACAGAATTTGCTTCGTTTGTAAGTCTTTCAACTTCCACATTTTTTCCCCATACTTGTTTCTTTTCCTTCTCAATTCATGTGGTATTATATCCCTTGTCCAACGCCTCAAAATATACTGGTCTGGAATGACATCAATATCACGGTTCTTGAATACACAGAATATGTGTCGGCAAAGAAAACCAAATCGGGCAAAATGTCTACAAGTGCATACCACCGACCCATCTTTGACAGTACGCAGTACCTTTTCAAGATTAAAGATTTTTAAAATTCATCAAGAAAATCATATATTCACATACAATCCCATGGGATTCACTGAATCCAATGGGATTCACAGTGAACCCCATGGGAATCCTATGGGATTCACTGTGAATCCCATGGGATTCAAAATGTAAACTATAGATTCACTTTGTCCACAGTGAATCCCATTGGATTGTTTAATGAATCCTATGGGATTCATGTTGATCCACATATTATTCATGCTGAGTAACAAGTAACATACCTTATAGTCTATAAATTTCTTCTTTGCTTCTGTTTCGTCTTCCTCTTCTAGTTCTTTAGCAAGTTGCTTATTAAGTTTTCTATAAACCCACGGATTGTTGTCTCTTATCATGAAAATCTCACAACCTTCTTCAATCTTTAAATCTTGAATCGCACAAGTCCAGCATGCTTCATACATTTCCGTTTGAATAAGAAGAAATATCGTTCTAGTATACACTTTTCCAGCATGACGTTCAATCTTTAATGGTGTTACACATCTTGGAGCCGAGTCAAATGTTTGAAAGTCCAAATGTTCTTGCCTATAACGTTGCCGTTCCATTGCAGATTCATAGGACATCATGAAACTAACCAACGTTGCTCCTGGGCTCGTGAAACTTTTGAAGAATGAATTTTCACTTTCCAATCTTGATGTTGTTCTCATTAAACCAAACAATGGCGAGTCGATGAAAAAAGCTAGAATCCACATTTGTCGTAGGTTAAACATCTTGGTCATCCATTTGTGATTTTGCAAACCAAAATCCTCAATCAACTTAGCCCACTTCTCTTCAAATTCCAACAGTTCCATGTACATATTCCAAACAATTTTCCTAAAACGCTTCTTGAAATCTGTTTCTACGTATATCTCTTTACAAATCTGTTTTTGATAAAGATACTTTTAGAATCTTATAATCAGCATAAATAACATGATATACATCCATGAATCCCATGGGATTCATTGTGAATCCATTGGGATTCACAGTGAATCCCATGGGATTCATTAATAATCCCATGGGATTCATAGTGAATCCTTTGGGATTCATACAACATAACCTCGACAACTTACCTTTGCTGGAATCTTCTGGTCAATGTGCCACATGCAAAGTCTGTGTTTCGATCTAGTGAAAACGGCCTCAATTGCTCTCTTCATTGCTCCATCTTGATCTGTTACCACCATAGTAGGTTCTTTTTTGAAAGCAGTCATAAACGCTCTTAGCAGCCACGTGTATGATTCAGTATCTTCATGTAAAAGCATTCCCGAACCAAGTGTGACACACTTTCTGTGATTATCGACACCGGTGAATGGTACAAACACCATATTGTACCTAAGAGTAATATAAGTTTTAGTGACATACACAATCTCAAAGGATTCATTGTGAATCCCATGGGATTCATGAAGAATCCCATGGGATTCATGAAGAATCCCATAGGATTATCACAGGATCCCATGGGATTCTTCATGAATCCCATGGGATTTCAGAATGAACACCTTGCAATATGAATAAAACACTTACTTGTTGCATCAAAAGATACTATATCTCCAAACTCCTTATAATTGCATTTTGCAACTTCATCAGCCCAAAACAAAGCCACCAACTCACTTTCTTCGACCTTATACTGAAACGTGAAGTTCGGCACATATATCTTTCTATTTTCCATTTTATCTATAAGCATTTGTGCGTCACTTTCTCCTATGAACATATTAACATCCCGCATTTCATTCTTAAAATCATCAACTGTCCCATGAACATACTCATACCCTCCCTTCATACTCGTTAGCAAGTTGTGAGCCCGTGTTGGACCAATCTTGTTCTTTGCAGCTTTAATAACAAACATTTTTTCTGATTGTGGCATTCTTCTTTGCTTTTTAGTAAAATGTTTGTACTCTTTCGGTATGAGCATATGGTTGTGTTTTGCAATAAATTGAACTAGCTTGTATTTTCCAGAAATGACATCCAATTCTAACCTTATACGAGCTTTACAACCTGTTATATATAAAAAAAAACATTTCATAAAATAAATATAAGAATCCCTTGGGATTTTCACAGAATCCCATGGGATTTACATTGAATCCCATGGGATTCAACATTATTCAAAAATACATATTACAAGTCTAAAATATGTTACCTGTTACGTGCATAGTTGTATTTCTTTTTTGTTTGTTGCTGTTTGTTAGGAATACAAATATTCCTGTAAAAGTCTCGGTCACCTAATGATTGTAATAGCATTAAGTTAGCTCGTAGTTAGTTTGTTTATTAGTTAATTAGTATTAGATTAAGTAACACCGTGGAAGAAGGAACGGGTCTTTGCCCACTGTATGCCTGATCCACAGCCCGGGAGTGGGCGTAATATTGTAACTATAAATACCCCTCTCCACATGTGGAGAGGGTTGGACCTTCATTTCACAAGCTAATACATTTCTAGTTTCTCTCAAGGCTCCCATCTCTTTCCTTCTCTAATCTCTCTCTCTAAAACTACACTAGTTGATCCATACATGCTACACCATACGAGCTTATGATTATGCATATTTTACAATTGGTATCAAGAGCCATGGTTTCATCTTAGTTGTTGGTATGTTTGTGTTGACACTTGTTGTATGTGCTAATACTTAATGAGTTGTTGGTTGTTTTCACTTGTTTTGTGCATTTGTTTTGGGCAAACTCGACTTGTATATTGTTGATATTCATGTTTGCGGTTGGTGCCAATGCTGGATAGCGATTAGCTGTCTCATTGGATATTGTTTTGGTATTTTCTCAAACAGGGAGTATGGACAAAATATTTGAAAGTGACAGCTTTGGAGGTTACATTATTTGCGATTATCTGACTTTTACTCTTGCGTTTTAGTCCATGTCCAAAAGCTTGCGTCCACCTGTTTTTGTTTGCAATTAGTCTCAACTTTCTATTGCTATTACTTCATGCTTCAAAGGTTGCGTATAGCTCTTGCTGGTAACCTCTAAATAGATATTAACTCTTGGTCTATTGATTGCGATTAATTCCAAAATCCTGCGATTAATTTGGTCCAGCGATTAACTTTTGCAATTTCAAGTTTCGATTTATTTTCTCTTGCGTTTGGTCTGTCTTGCGATTAGTTTTCATTCTAACCCTGATTCGTGCTGATCAACAAAGAAAGTACTAATAGTTTCCATTCTCTTATCATCATTAACATAAACAATAACTAAGGCACATCAAGACTCGTACAACCAAAACCAGGAAACGATGATCTCAGTTGTATCTCGTGCTTAACATGATTTTTTTTTCAAGATCGTTTTCAGACCCAAACAACACGAATATAAACCATCATTGATCTTATGGTAATATACGAATCATAAAAGTAAGATCTAAACAAGAAGTGTTTCAATCTCACCTTCCTTCATTCGGTTTGAAGTAAAACAAATACGAGGAAACAAATAACATACCAAACGATCTCAGTTAATCTCATTAGGGTTAACAAAAGAGTTGTTCAAAGAACTTCACCAAAAGAGATTTTATATCACTGATCCCTATCAAAGATACAACTTCAGTTCATGTTCGAACTATAAAGAACATAACAATAACAAGTGTGATATCATTAGGTCTTGTGCTCGGTTAACGTGACTCAACAAACAAACAAACTGACTCGTCTTACCCGTGCTCCTTTTTAAAGGATCTTGAAGTCACTAAGAAATAAACCACAAAGATATTGTGATTATGTTCGAATGAGATTCATCAAGGGCGGAGTTATTTGTTGTTCTTTGTCTGCATTCAACTGAAAGGAGTGAAAAGAGGAGGCGTGACTGCGTTTGGAAAGTGATTAGGGTTAAAGTGTGATTAGTGCCTTTTATACACGAATTATTAGGATTGGTATTATTAAGTTAATTGGGCTGATATCACATTCAGAATCAGCAAACGTGGACCACGTTTTTTTTGAGTTGTTAACACTCTGAGCTGGGCCAAATACTTGGATTGAATTGTGTTATTGGGTTTCATTTTGAGTTAGGCCGAATGTCTGTCTAACGAGCGTGGTCTGCCAATATGTTTTCACAAGGACAAGTTTTTCTTGTGATTGGTGGTAATTGAATACTTGAAGTTATTGTTTGGTCAAATATTTTCGGGTATAATTTTAGATCACGGTCTTGTTTGTGCTTCAAGATTCCGGGATTGAGAATTATTTTGAGTTAAGATATTATCGGGTGCATTGGATAGAACTACGGGGTTTTATCGGGTCACGTAACATGAATGTTGTCTGTTATTCACTGTGACCTGTCTAATTAACCACTCAAACTATTCAACCAAACCAAATCAGTTCTTCGGTGTTTCACGGTTTTTTCTTGATTTTGTAAAATCCCGCGAAAGAATCTATTTCTCGGTTTAAATCATAGAATTGTAAAATCCCGTGCACATTCGCAATCGTGTCTACCAATTCAGATTTTGTCGTCTCGGAGATACTCAAGTTGTACGACATGGACGATAAACCTAAGATTCACAACAAAGTACAACTGAAAAACGCTTCTGATCAGACAACCGTTTTCGAGTCAGATTATACTGAGATGGAATTGTCATGCTCGAATTCTCAAGAGAAAGAGTTTCTTCAGCCACAAAAATTGTTTAATAACGCAGAGAAAAGCTGCATAGATTGTTTTCGACAACTTCATTCACACCTCTCGGTACTTTTAGAGGGAACTGGATACAAGATGGGATTTGAACGTGCATTTGCAACACTCTTTGGTCAAGATGTTGAGGATTTCACTGAGACAATGATTCTCACCTTAGATCAACTACAACAACAACTCGACCAAGGAAAATCTTCCAAAATGGGATCCATGGCTACCCTTTGTGTGATCAACAAACAACTCCAAGTGTTCTTTGATTCGAAATTCACTCTGGAGTATGACCATTATAGTGAGATGACGAAAAAGTGCTTTGCTGATCACACGGGAATTGAGGTTGACACGTTCAGAGACACACTACTCCAACTCATGGGTAATGTGAAGATGTTCATTGAGGAAAGAGCACAGCACGAACAGATGCATGACGACAAGGTGAAGGCATCTCTGGTGGAATCATGTGAGGGTACTGGTGATTCGGGTAATGCATCGGATGTTGGGTCAGTTGTGACGATATGCAAAGGATCAGAGACAGATAAGCTTGACACTACCAGCAGTTCGGTGACTCCTATCACATTTGACATGGATCCAGATTTCATATCAGTAAACAAACAAGTGCCATGTGCTGAGGTACCCCTGTCTGAACATCATAATGTGGTCTCTTATGAACAGCAACACACTGATCAAGTTATGCCCACTTATGACACATATTTGTTGGAAAAGACTGATACAAATATCACTTCTGATTCAACAAATATGAATCATAAAGGGGAAGAAAGTGATCAGGATGTTGAACGTGATGATGTGTCAAGTTCCTTGTTTACGGCTGAGTTTTTCAAATCAAAAGATATGGTTGATAAAGAAGTGTTTAATGAACTTTCAAACAGATTTTTACAACTTGAAAAACATTGTATTTCACTTGAAATCGCAATGCAACAAAAGGAAGAAAGTCTTAAAACTAACCAACCATGTAAAAATCCGGAACTTCCTGATTTTCGAGAATTCTTTTTGATTAATGACTTGAAAGCTCAGCTAGAAACCAAAAACTCGACAATCAACAACCTGAAAATACGTATTACTGAGATGTGTGATATGTGCAATGAAGTTAAGGCTAAACATAACTGCGATGTTATTGAATTGGAACATAATGTGGCTAAATTACTTGATGAAAATGAGTCTTTGAAAATTCATTGCAATGAACTGTGTGATTCTATCAAAGAAACAAAAACTAAGACGATAGAACAAACAACCTCTTTGATTGCCAAAAATGATGAATTCAAAGCTCAACTTCAGGAAAAGGGTTTCACTTTTACAGCATTAAAAAACGAGCTTAGAAAAGCAACAGGAAATAGTGTGAACACTAAGTTTGCAAAACCATCAATCTTGGGGAAACCAGTTTCTCAATCGAATAGAAACCAATCCACTGTTAGGCAACTGACCGCGTTTAGATCCGAACGAACAAAATTTACAAAAACACGGTTTGCCTCCCAAGTTGATGCGGAACAAGTTTTGACAAAACCTGTCACTTCACATTACTTGCCTAAGACTGATGATTCTAGCTCTGCGAAACCTCAACATGTAGTTGCTACTGCTCCCAGCTCCTCTAGGTATAGTTCCAAAATAGTGACGAAACCAAGCATTAAGGTTCAAAAGGACTATGATCTAGAAACGGGCCCTACTTCAAAAGGATGGTATATTAGGTTCACAACCTTATAGGATGCCTCCTAGTGTATTGAGGAACAATGCTAAGGTTCAACCTGCCAAGTATAGGGTTTATTGTATGTCACCTACAATGCATGTGAAGCAAAACAAACCGAAAACTTCTCCTAGGTGGGTACCAACTCCTAAATCATTGGAGTCTAGGAATATTGATAAACCTTCCACTATGCATAAGAAGTTGGGTAATCCTAGAAATTTCCATAAGTGGGTTCCAACCGGTAGAATTTTCAGGCACGTTGGACTTAAGTGGGTTCCTACCGGAAAGGTGCTCACTGATGATAATGGCATGGTTGACCATGAAACCCTAAGGGTCTGGATATTGTTGTCACTAACCCATATATATGCAATCAAGTTTGTGATGTTAGTGCAGGTAGTCCTTACTCAGTTGCAGGTACATCAATCATTCACCATATGAGAAAACTCAAAGTCTGGAGGGCTAAAGCAATCATTTCTCCAGCTTCAGGAGTTCTGGAATGTCGATGTTGATGTATGTGCATAATGACGTCTGTTCACATCAGTTCAGGCCTCGTTCGTCAATGACTATGACGTTTGAACAATTCTGTTCAAGCCTCGTTCCTCAATGTCATCATTATGGTGTCTGCTGACAACACTTCAGGCCCCGTTCGACAAAGAAAAGAAAGGTGTACGATTCAGTGCGCCTTATCTTCGGAAGAAGAGAAATCTTCTTAGTCTTGACCATTCTCTACAACGTGCTTCATGCTTTCTCAATGCTCATTCAATCATCAAGTGGATTTACTCATCTTAGCTCGTATTCGTATTCACTTGCTCTTTCAAAAATGGCAAACTTCGTATGCAATTTTTGAGGGGGAGAAGGGTGAATAAACTACATGATTGAATGTATTCTTATTCACATGCTCAATCAAAAATGGCAACCTCGTATGCAATTTTTGAGGGGGAGAAGTGTGAATAAAATACATGATTAATTGTATTGTTATTCACTTGCTCAATCAAAAATGGCATACCTCACTTGCAATTTTTGAGGGGGAGAAGTGTGAATATATCACATGGTGATTAATGATTGTAGAATGGTCATACGATTCGTCATACGACTCTCCTCCAACACCTAATATTCTACTTACTAAGGATGACTGGGATTTATGTTTGATGATTACTTCCAAGCTTCAACGAATGATGATTGATCAAGATGCACCATCTCGATGTATTATGAATGATGATTGATCACTTGCTCAAGTAATCCAATATCTAGTTATTCCTCAAGGTGTTGATGATGACTATCATGATTACGAAGTTGCACACATGAATAATGATCCGTCTTTTCGTTCTTTAATCAAGGATTGTTGTTCCTACTAATCTGCACTTTGTTAATCAACCCGAAGAACATTATGGAAAATGTCGGTTAAAATGTCTAAATGGCTAACAATTTGGACATGAAATGTCAAGTGATCACGGAGTTTATTTGGCATCCCTTAATTGAGATTGAAGAGTATTTTACGAAGGCGTCTACTTATTTCATCATCGAAACTACATGTATCGATTGATGACTTGCGTGAACTCTTAAAGTCTATGATTGGGACTTGGATTATCTAGTTATACCTGATGGAAGGAGTTACATTGTAGTACTCACGGGTTATGGCTATCACTTCAAGGAGTTACATTGTAGTGCTCAGTGTCACACGCAAATGCGAATGTGGATAGTCTCAAGAGGTGATGTACGTCTTATACTTGATGGTTGGTTGGTTGAAGAGTATAGAGTACTTAGAGATTCGATGTTGCACGAACTCTCTACACCGCTCTTAGTCACACACTAGTGCAAGCTTAAGTCACAAGAACGGGAAATTCTTCTTCAGTTTCAAGTTTGGTATATTGGGTTTACTTCATCAGTGGTCACTTCAAATAGCCTACATAAGAGGTGGTAAAGATAGTCAGAGAGAGTCTTTTTGTAGTAGTTGATTCTCACCAGATCCATTTAACCAAATGCTTGTTCTTCTCACAAGATTTCTAGTACGTGTGCATTAAATGTGTTGCTGATTCTGAGGTATCAAAACCAGCAAGGGGGAAGGAGACATGCATCTGAATGCATAATGAGTACACGTGATGAACTTAATACTTCGCCTTAATTGAAGATATGCCGGGAAGACATATGTCACTACCGCAGAGATAATCAGTGTCTTAACTCGTGGCATTTGGTGTATCATTCCAACTATGTGGGGGAAGTTGTCTTCTAATACTTGTGGTATGTATTACTTCAGCTTTCAATAGGAAGAATTATGAGAAGAACAATTGGAGCGTGAGATGATATTGCTTATCGACATCTTCATATGAGTTGATATGATTTATCGCAAAGTGCTTCTAGTTAATGCTTCATGTACACAATGGTATGATGATTCCGATGAGATCGCAACCATCAGAGGAGAGATTTGTGTACATCAAGGACGCACAACAGGTTCACGTGATTGGGCTTAATCACGTATTCAGGAGGTGATATCCATAGAGATGATCAGTGCTTCAACCTGTTACTTTGGTGGCATCGTTCTCTTCTTGTGTTGGATACATGCGTACAATATGGAGTGAGTTGGTATATGTAAGATAACTGGAAAGCAATCGGTGAAATTAAGATGTCGATATATTATTCCCCTGAATAGACGACTGCTCCAAACCAGAAAGTAATGTGTACATTGGGGACGTACAACAGGGTCATGTGATCGGGCTTCATCATACATTCCGGGATTGATAACCGCAGAGATGATCCATGGTTCACCCTGTTACTTCGGTGTCATCGTTCTCTTTGGGTTCTCGAGCTTCATACAATGAGACTTTTTGCATCACTTCAACCACTTGGGAGAAGTGGTCTCATGAAGATGATTGTCGGTTTAGGGGGAAGCTACCAAAGCCTCACATTTGAGGAGGCAATAAAAACTTTCAGAAATTTGGTGGGTGTCTAGCGATTAACTCAGATGTGAGATTCTAGTGATTTGTTAACTACTTGTGTTTGGTGAATTGTTGTGACTTAAGTCGTTTCAATTAGTCTGATTGTAATTTGACGTTGTGAGTTAATCTTTACGACTTGACTTATTACGATCAGATCTATTGTAACTTGACTTGTCGCGACTTGACACTTAATGCTAATTGTCATTTATTCAAGATCTCTCTCTAAGTCTAACTCGCATATTAGATCTTTCGGTTTCTTTTGTTGACTTTAGTAAAATCCCGGGAGAGAATCGATCTCTTGGTTTAAGTCACAAGAGTTGTAAAATCCCGTTTAAGATTATATCATGGCATCTACGGATTCAGTCGATTATTCAGGAGCCTCGAAAGCTTTGGTGGTGAAAGTTTAAGAGATGTTGACTACATACTTCTACAACGAGCTTAATGATAATCTCATTTTGGTGCTCATGTCAACATCTTCTTAAACTTAATTGTATCCTTTGTACATATATTATACCTAAATGTATATAGATATATAAAACCTACAAAAACCCATAAAAATCAGAAAATTAGAAAATACCAAAAATAGTTTTTTTTAAGGCATGTCTTCTGGCATCGATAACATTTACGGTCCTAGAAATGTCATTCAATAATGACACGGGTCTTTAAATGAAGTTCGAACAGAAGTTCAAAAGGTTTTTCAAAACATGCCTATATGGTTTGTAGTCATTTCAGGCTACAACCCGATCTTAAAAATATGGCTTGTAGTCATTTCAGGCTACAACCCGGTCTTCAAAAATATGGTTTGCTATTACTTCAGATAGCAACCCGGTTTTCAAAATTAAGGAAAACACGTCGCCAAAAAGACGGTTGTTCCTAACAAAGGGTGCCGTTCATCCGAGCGTGAATTACTTTATATTCATGCACCCTCGATCTAATGTGCGTTTCAGTGCATTATTTCTTGATAAAGAAGAGAAGTCTTCTTTTTATCGTCAAATACTTTCTCTTCTTTGATTTTTCCGGAAAGTATTTGTGCAAAACTTGGTGGTACCACGAAATTTTGAATGAAACTCAAATTGAACTCAAAAGTTTGATAAAATTTTCACTCAATCAATGACGTTAATCGTTTATGAAAATATTTATGCTTTCACATCCGTCATTGATTGAGGGGGAGAATGAGTGATTTCTCAAAATTTTATGTATCATCAAAACTCCCCACACTTCGTACATAAAACCTGGCAGAAAAATGATTTGTGATGTGTTATGTGTCAGAATGAGTAAATTTTCAAAGAGTTTTTACAAAAACTTCGAATCTTTTACAAACTCTTCAAATCTGAAACATAACAACCTCTCTCACAGTTTGAGGGGGAGCAAGAAAAAGTTCCTTTTTATCAGACAATATTAAAAAAATTAACCGCATTTCTCTCCCAAACGTTTTCTAACTTATTTAAATCAATTGAGATCAAAAATCTCGCAAGATTTGAAATTTTTGATCGGGGGAGAGAATGTGATTTAAATATAATGTGATTTAAATATGAAATCTGATAATCAAATGTGATATTTAAGTCTCATAAAAGGCTCCCGCATATGTGCTAAACACTTTCGAATATCGATGCACATATTGAGGAGGAGCAAACGGCGTTTGTGGAAGTTATACCAATGACCGACCATTTATCTTTATGCATGGAGTTATAAGGTTGGTTAAGGTTAGGTATGAATTCCCATGATCCACCAGAACCGGAAGGATCTTCCTAGGGACAATCCTCTAGATAGATTAGAAGTCCTTAGGAATGATTGAAAAAAAGGAGTAAAGTGAGAAAGGGAAGAGTGCGGACTGAGATAGAGCTAGGACTGGAACAAACCCAACAAGGTTCTAGTGATGAAGTCTCGGTAAGCACTGAAGGGGTTGAAGAATGAAAAAGAAATGAAATGAGAAAGGGTGAAAAGAAATAGCCCTCCATATATTCAACCTTAGGGCAGAAACCGGGTTCAATTCATAATCTACTGGCGGTTACTAAGGTAACGCCGGTATTGAAGACAAGACGTCATGGACCCAGTGACGCACTGCACTAAAACTTCCCAACCACTCAAGTTCTCTTAAAAGAGCTTGTTTCATTCTCACGGGGAACCCTGTGCAATGTATCGATCGCTCATTGCGAGCTATGTTGATACCTAAAACAGGAGACGCCTCCCCAGTCTCCAGGAGCGGATCAAAACGCACTATTGAGTCTAGAGCCATGAGATCATCCATAAATCTCGATAGGACACATTCCAAATATGCTTATTGTTTCACACAATGTGGAAAATAAGGTAAAATATTTAGAGTCCTACGCATTATCCTTGTGGTATTGCCAGAACATCCGAGTGATATGTTAATATTCACAATGACGATGGAAATCCTTCTAGAGCGATCATCACTCAAGCTCTTGGTAGGTGACATGTGAGATCCATCTTGGATCAATGATCAAGTGACAACTGGAAAGCAACAATGGTGCGATTCAACATTGAATCAAACTTGTTCCAGGATATGGATTGACGGATACTTTTGCTAAAACCTTTCAATGTGCTCACAAACTAATTTTTCGAGCACATTGATTGTGTATAATCTTTCAAACAAAAGTATTTTTGATGGAAATGTGATTCAAAATATAAAACTCTCGTTGTGTCTCAAAAATGTTTATCATAGGACACGCGATGATTTCTATAAATCAATTTCTCATCAATCCGTGAATATCAATTCACCGATTCACTCTATCGTGCTGTCTGCTTTGAGACGTTCCGGTATGAGAACATGCTAAGTATGAAAATTCCAAAGTGGATTCTTTGGAAAATTCATTACTACAAGCTGGAAATTCCTGTCAAGGAGAGTCTTCTTTAAAAGAGACTCTACCTGATCACAGGTCGGTTTTCACAAAACCGGAGGGTAGTCTGTCCTCGCAGAACGAATGACAAAGCCATATTCGTTCTCTATCTTTATTGCTAACTGTTTTATTTCAGGGACACATATAAAGATGGCGTTGATAGCTCCAGTTTCCAGCTGAATCGGGTCAATCCATACCTCATGCTCACACATCCTCCACACTATCAATGAAGAGGAGAGACTTGCTACAACACATGTTGAGAGACTACCAACAACGTTTCCGCAACTCTGATGAGAAAAGTCTCCTTATTTACAACTCTAATGCAACGTCTCCAGATACAGAAGGGTGTGAGCATGATGGTCCTTAGTCACTACATCACATGAAGGCAATACAACTATGGATGAGCTTGGAGATTTACTTTGGCTGATGATCTCAAAGAAGCTCAAAGATCACACATCACAAAGGAACTCTAAACACAAGTTCGCTTGGTTGAAGTACGCAGTGTGTTGAAAAGAGAAGAATCAGATCCTACGAGCTACAAAGACTAAAGAATGCTTAAAGACCAAAGATCTTAACTTCAAAGGTGACCTTGCTTAGGGGGAGATTGTTAGGAATACAAATATTCCTGTAAAAGTCTCGGTCACCTAATGATTGTAATAGCATTAAGTTAGCTCGTAGTTAGTTTGTTTATTAGTTAATTAGTATTAGATTAAGTAACACCGTGGAAGAAGGAACGGGTCTTTACCCACTGTATGCCTGATCCACAGCCCGGGAGTGGGCGTAATATTGTAACTATAAATACCCCTTTCCACATGTGGAGAGGGTTGGACCTTCATTTCACAAGCTAATACATTTCTAGTTTCTCTCAAGGCTCCCATCTCTTTCCCTCTCTAATCTCTCTCTCTAAAACTACACTAGTTGATCCATACATGCTACACCATACGAGCTTATGATTATGCATATTTTACACTGTTTTTAGCATCCAAAGTGTCGATATTAATATGTCTTGGAGCTCCTTCTTTGTTGCACATGATGTATTTGAGTTGTACAATTCCAGATTTTGTTGTTTTTTGTCCTGCTTTTTTTATTTGAAAACCTCCCGCTTCGGCATAGTTACTGTACATATCTAGAGCTTCATCTATAGTGTCATAGTATTGTCCCTCTTCTGGAATAGGAATTCCTTCTTGTACATGAGGCTCCCAATATACTGATCCGCCCGGTGTCTCAGCATGTTCATATAAAGTTGGTCTTGGTGATTTTATAGAATCTGTATATAAAAAGTAGTTGGGATTAAGATAACTGAAGTGTTAATCCCATGGGATTCTGCAAGAATCCTATGGGATTGACTGCAAAATCCCATGGGATTTATCCATGAATCCCATGGGATTTAATAAAATCCTATGGGATTCATCCATGAATCCCATGGGATGTATCCATGATTCCCATGGTATCTTAAATAAACTTAATTATCATTTTTAGTTTAGCATTTAAACAACAAAATCAGAATCAGAGGGATTCATCCATGAGTCCCATGGGATACATACATGAATCCCATGGGATTGTGTATGAATCCCATGGGATTCATGTACGAATTACATGGTATCTCAAATTGATAACAAAATTAGAATCCAAAGTATTTATCAATGAATCCCATTGGATTCACACATGAATTCCATGGGATTCATGTATGAATTCAATGGTATCTCAAATTAAACAACAAAAAACAAGAATCCAAGGTATTCATCAATGAATCCCATGGGATTCATACATGATCCCATGGGATTCAATCAGATTCCCAAAATTAATCAACAAAATCAGATTCCCAAGGGATTTTACCATCATTTTCCTTCATAGCAACTTCTGTGAGTAATCCATCTGCATCATCATCTGTAACCACATCATCTACATCAGCTGTAACCACATCATCTATGTCAATCGGATTTGTTGATGATTCCGGCGGTTTTGATGATAATTCCGACCTTGTTATTGATGAATCCGGTGTTGTTGATGATTCCGGTGGTGTTGTTGATGAATCCGGCCTGATAATTGAAGTTTTCGACTGTTTTTTTGATGAATCCAACCTTATAATTGAAGTTTCCGATTGGTTTGTTGATGAATCCGGCCTTACAATTGAAGTTTCCGACTTGTTTTTTGATGAATCCGGCCATATACATGAATCCGCTGGTGTTGTTGATGAATCCGACGACGTTTTTGTTGATGAATTCGTCAGTTTCATGATTATTCCGGCGAGATTTATGTGGATTCCGGCTAGGTGGATTCCGGCGAGATTTGATGCGTTTGGATGAGAGAGAAATTAGGTGGGACAGTTATGAGAAATTTGATGGAACGGTTATTAGTTTTTGGGTTTTATTAAGATATTTGATTTTACTATCTTACCCTTCTTTGTATTTTTTGGCTTCATCTAAGCCATTAGATTGAAGTTGAATGGATGGTTGAGATTTGTTTATTTGTTCTCTAGATACTAGTTGTTTTGCATGGATCTCATCTCTTGGACGATTAGGGTTTTAGGAGGTTTTTAGGAAAGGATCTTAAGGTTGTAATGTCATATTCGATTAAGTTAATTCCCCGTAAGTGTAATTATAGTTAATGCCAAAGTATGAATACAATATGTCTAGGAAAGCGCAAGGTGAGCTAAAGCCCATATATACATAGAACTGAATTGGGTCATGGGCTGAATGTAATATACGGCTAATAAACCCTCCATCCCGCTTATGATGCCAAATATATATATGTTGCACATTTGTGAAAGTGTTGCTTGTAATTTGGTCAACATTCTTATTTAACTTGGTGATTGAATCGGCGAAATAACATTATTTTTACAACTTATAATCTATTACTTGCTTATCTAACGATAAAAATTATACACAATTCAGAACTACAAATTTTAAGTAACCATTTTGTATGTAAATGAAATTTTGCTATATAGTAATCTTTTTGCTTGTACTCTTTCTTGATTTTCAAGAATAAGTTACATAAAATAGTAATTTTCCATTAATATTATGCTGGAAACCCTAATATTCATAGTTACAATCCCACACCAATAACCGAATATTACTTCAGAAACTTAAAAAAAAAAAAAAAAAAAAAAAAAAAAAAAAAAATCCCATCCTGACTATACATAACTTTTAGTTGCTAGTTCTCTCAAAACTCAAAACATACGATTTTGAGAGACATTATAAAGGACGTAAAAAAATGCTTACACCTATGGTATTTGATTCATCTTTAGCCATAGGTTAAGCCGCTGACGAAGCAGTCACGTAGCGGCTACCCCTCTTGGAAACCACGGGTGTCGGTTTATCCAACACCATCAATGGCATCGAGTCTCCACGGATCCTCCAGTAATCCAGAGACTCGTCGTTATAAATGTCCCACCACTTTTTCACCAACATCTTAATATCTTCCCTATCCATGTTCACTTCTTTTCCAGTGTATCGCCACGGCTTTGACCCATCAGCACAGTAATGCACCACTTTGACCTTTTTAAGGTCAAAGTTCTCAGGGTGACGCCACAACATCGCCAAGATCAAGTTGTATTCAGTCGGGATAGGCTTGTAAATGTCCCTGAAGAACATGTTCAAGAAATCTTGTTCCGCAAATAATGTTGGTGGAGTTGTCTTCACTGACTCAAGGAGATCGCGGTAGGTTGAGAGACTTGGCTCGAAAACAAACATGCCCGCGTTGAAGTAGAGCACAGGTTTTGGGCCGAGTTTCTCTTCTGGCCATTGGACCTTTTCGGGTGACTGTTGGCAGTACCCGATTTGGTATTGTGGACTGTTTCTCCAATTTCGCTCACAGAAACAATCCGTGACCGCGTAGAAATAGCCGTCTGGCAAGTCGAAGAGATGGTCAATATTGTCGAATACTTGTATGTCCCCGTCTAAATATATCATCTTGCTATACTCCACAAACTGCAAATAAAGAAGACCTCCTCAATTAATTAGTTGTTGAATTGAAGTTAATTAACTTGAAGTAATTGGCACGTAAATAATATTATTTCATGAGATTGACCAAATACTCATGCACCTTATCAAGTTGTTACGTTTTATATATTTGATCAAATTTTAATGGGCTAAAAGAATATCTCTGAACTTAAAATGCCCAAATTAGCCAAACAAAATAGTTGGTTTACTTTCTGTTTTGTGTGCAAAAATAGTTTTCTAAATAACAAATATACAGAACTAGATCAATAAATGATGAAGAATTAATTTGTTACCTCCCATATACGTAGCTTGGAGTAATTGATGACATAATACGCCATAGCAAACTGAGTCTGGTTTTCGGGTGGATACAAGGGTTCGATCTCCCGAATGATGCACCCTTGTGACAATAATTTCTTACGATGTTCCATTGGAACATCGGGAAGTATTGCAACCACAAGAGGGTAGACCGACTTGGCCTTACGTAAGCCCTTGGCTAGAGCGACGACACCTTTCCAGTAGTCGCCGTCTCCAGCCAAGAACGTGACATAGGCACGTCTAGGCAAGGTTTTCGCCTTGACTAAACCGGAAGTGATCATGTTGGAATCGTTGTTAGCAACTGGTGGAGCCATTGTTGAGTGTATGTTTGCGAAAGTGATCGAGGTTGTGTTTGTAGTTTTTAGTGAATGCTTGAATGTTTAAGTATGTGTTTTTTATAAGTAGTTTGTTGGTGTTATTGGAGTTGGAGTAGTGTTGGTGTTTATATAGGACTCGGATGTTCAAGAAAATCAAAAGCATGCAATTAAAAACTAATAAAAAAATAAAATATATTACTTTTTCTACCTTTTCTCCGTGCTTTATAAGGTGTCAATTTTCAATTAGAGCAAATATTTTCTGCACACGCAATTAAGTACCTAGTATGATGCCTGAATTGATTTGTGTTTACATCTGTAATACCATCTGAAACCCTAATATACGACTAGACTAGGCTATTTTTCCTCGGGGTGTTCATCGGTTCGGTATTTGGTTTTGCGGTTGTATGGTTTGGTTTCATCAATTTGAAAATTTTCAAAGTTAAAACCAAAACCGAACTAAAGCAATTATAGAACGGATAAAAACAAACCATACACCAAATTAAAATTCGGTTTGATTTCGGTTAAAAGCAAAAATACCGAATTCAAGTAAACTTTAAAATATAATCTATAAGTCACAAATAAAAACCTGAAAGTTCAAATAAAATTAACAAATCAAAAGGTTTCACAAAGTTCTTAAGAAAATTAACAAAACAAAAGTTTAAGAAGCCAAAAAAGTTTCATAACTTAATGAAGTAAATGAAAGCGATAAAATGTCTTCGACAAAAGTCTTCGCAAAGTCTTATTAGCTTGAATATTCCATCTTCAAGTATCTAAACCTAGTTGCAAATTCACTCATCTTCTAACGTTTGCATTTGTTGTTTTCATTTATGAAAAAACTATGAAAAATAAATATGTGTCAAATGTGTATATAAGATTTATACATAAATAAAAAGGTCATGCCTATAAAGAATGTAAACAGCAAGTTATCTTCTTCAAAATTTTCAAGGTCATCAATGTGTTTTTTCGAGATTAACTGCAACATCACCTGAACGGACCCAAATTTGTATATATATATATATATATATATATATATATATATATATATTTAGAGTTAGGATCAAATAAGAATATTACTTAAAATAAGAAGGAATAAGAAGAACTATAACTACAAATCCGAGATGCACCGACCTAAATTAGATGCATCCCTATAATCTTAGATGCATTATAACGCACCATAGTGTGTTTTCTAGCTTTTAATCAGATGCATATACGTATATTAGATGCATTTCATGATTCCTCTTATTTTTTGTTCCTCTGCATGTGCAAAAATCATGAAAATCAATTTGCACCATCTATACATCAAATTAACTTTCGAAACTCAAGATGTTGCATCTATATGAATAGAAATGCATCTAATGCAAGTTGTTGAATCTCAAATGCGTGGTTTTGGTCACTTCTTATTTTAATTTACTTCTGACTGGATCCCTACCCTATATATATATATATATATATATATATATATATATATATATATATATATATATATATATATATATATATATATATATATATTATGTGTGTGTGTGGAAAGAGATATTTGGTTATTTCAGTTTGGTTTGTTTATATAGTTGTCAAATCCAAACCAAACCAAACACCAATTAAATACTTCGGTTTTGCCTCAAACCAAATCATATATCAATTAAAATTTTTGGTCTAGTTTTATTCAGTTTTTGTCCGATTTATTTTTCAGTTTATTCGGTGTCAAACCAAACACTGAACACCCCTAATTTTCCCCCATATTTTCAATTACCATAGCTGCAAAAAACGTTTACACATACATAATTACGGTACTTTTTTAAAACAAGAAAACATAGCATTTGAGGCTCTGTTCAAGGTGTATATGAGTATATGCCATGCGTTAACTGCAGAGACAGATTCAAAATTTTCAAAAAGGTATCTCACACAAAAATTTGTGCACAAAAGAACCGGTGAGTTAATTCATAAAATACGAAGGTAGCAAAATACTTTTTTCGAAAGTTGCAGATACCACAAAACCACAAAACGATAATATTTTAGAAATATTTATATTTCGTGAATCGGATGTAGCGCGTCCTACACCAGCACCAATACACCCGTTGTTATGTACTTGTTATCTTTTAAAATAGTTTATAAGGGTATTATACATTTATATATCTTTCATCATTTTATCGGTAATATATAATGGTGTGACTAATATTTGATACTCCCAGATAATGAATTTATGTATAATCCTTCTGGCAAATCATGATGCATGGCTTTATTTATCAACTACTTTGGCTGTGTTAGGGAGAAGGCTTACGAGGGCCTTAACTTTTAGGCCGACATATAAAATAAATATTGTTTGCCGCACGGATTTACGGAGGCTTTTATAAGCTATAAGCCTCCATAAGCCCAAGCCCGTTGAAAGAGGGTTATGAGGGCTTATAGCTAATCAAATTACTTACATGCTCTTCAAAATATAATGAATAAAAATATATACTTAAAGAGGCTTATCACGTAAAAATTAAAAATATATATGAATTAAATTTGACGTATTTTTATGCGAATTTAAATGAATAAGCTTTAGCTTCAACTAATTCGTCAAACAGTATTATAAAATTATAAGCTTTAACTTTTGGCTTATAATATAAACCTTGGCTCCAGCACATTTCGTCAAACATACTTAATCTATTGCTAAAGAGAATGATGATGCATGGCTTAATTTATTATGGATTATTAAGCTATTAGCATTTGTATACAACTTAACATATTGTATATTAACACATATACATATATATAATAGTATATATCAAATCAAACGATAATATATAACAATTTTATTTGATATCTGTCCCGTTGGTTGGTGATTGTTGAAAACGAAAAATTCTACTAACAGTTTCCATCCCGTGGATGCATCTACCATATGACACCGTTAGTTCTACCCTTTGACTAATTTGCCCAAATCAATGGTTAACAATTTTCTAACCGAAGAAACCGGAAGAAGGACACGTATCATAAATATAACTGAATCAACAACTTTTTTAGAAGGTGCTGGACTTGGTCGGTTCAAGAAAGCTCGTTTTTAGCCATAATTTATACCGCATTACCGCATATCCTGGAATATTCTCTTATCCTAATTAACTGTAATTAACCTTTCAGTAGGTCCTAGTATCACAAGTAAACACCTTACGATGGTTCTCGTGCATGTTTAATAACGAGGTGGAGCACCTGCGCGTTGCCGCGGGGAGTTTTGCTAAAGGGCAAGTCTAAACTGATTTGCAAACAACGTTCACATACTTTATCAATACAAAGTAGTATATGTAACAACACATCTATTAATATCGTCATTCAAGTAGTGGCATAAAACCATTAATCCAATAAAACTCGGCAGAAGTCACATAGAATTTTGGATATATAATAAAACTTGTATTTTATGAAGAAAGCAAATCCCATAGGTTCTTCAAAGTCTTGTGCAAAAGTAGATATCTTCTTCGATTAGTAACTGCAGGCAGTATCTTAAATGGTAACCCGGTAATCAAAATCAGTTCTTTTATACCCATATATGCAACTTAAAAAGCTGATAATCAGATATAGCTCTTAAAATAGATGTGCAACCTGATCTGGTTCCTTCTCCGTTGCAGTCACAATATATATAGGTGAAAAGTTGTGTTGCTTCTTTTCAGCAGCTTTGGTTCTTCCTTTTTCTACAGTTGAAGGCTCAATTGTTGCTGCAGAACGGTTTACGTTGGCAGGTGGTTCATCAACCGGGCAATCAACAATGTTTTTTAAAGCACCCTGGCCAAATCACTTTCCAAATTGTTTATGCTATTGCGGCTCAGTTGAAAAGACCTAGCCACTGGTACACACACTCCTCCCATATGACCATCATTGTGTATGTTTTCTCCCTGAACAATATCTATAAAAAAGTGAACATAAGCATGGGAATGGTTGCATGGCAAACATGAGAATTACTGTAACTATATCAACAATGAATTAAAAAAATCAACTAACCTTTGGCACAGCCGCTCTTTGATGCAGCGAAAGACTGGGATGCATATGGATCAGAAGTGGAGAGATTTGGCGTAATGATCTTATGCATTTCACATCCAGGACATGCATGTATATTTGGACCATTGTTTTGTATCAAGTTTTGAGGTGATGAATTGTGGATTTTTTTAGTCATGTATCGTTTTTGGGTTCATAGTTACAAACAACAATACGCAGGCCAATTACATCGGTGCAGAGATTGATGAATTATCCACCAAAGCAGCATGCTTCAAGAGTCAAGACTTCAATATTGTTTATTACCAACTTTGGCTGTTCCACAAACGACATAGAAAAAGGAAAAAGCAAAGTTATTATCAGCATAGGCACTAAAATATTGAAACTTTTTATCAACATTAACAGCATATGAACTGATTCCCTGATTCAAGAAATCATAATAATTACTTCGACCTAAAAGAATGTATGACTTGAAAGACTAAGAGCGTTAAATAAGATTAACAAAAACTAAAGAGGTCAGCAGAAAGGTGGGCCAATTTTTGCAAGAGCAAAATACAACCAAGATCTTGTCTGATGGCTTAAGAGTCCATTAAACATATTAAAAGCATGGCCAATTTGCAATAATCAATATCACTTCAATTACTACAAAAAGTAGGCCAAAACATATACTCGTGATTGAACTTTGTTTAACTTAGTACGTATTTGTCTATATCAACTTCAGGGTTTAGCACTAAATCATTAAGGATGACATTAAGCAGCATTTCACATACTCACATTGATAAACATGTTCACATACACATTTCGCTAATAATCACATCTACATTTTGATAGTAATATACTTGAACCATCGTTCCTACATATATTACCTGAAAATAATCAGCTTGAGCAGCACCCGACAACAACTCCAACAACAAATAAGGCCAATCAGTAGCCGAATTCGCCAAACTCCTCGAAAACCCACCTGTCTCATTCAAATGCTTAACCGCGTTAGCCCTAAACCCTTGTTGAACCCAAATCACTTCTTTCGCTAATCTCAACACCACTAACCCTTCCTTATAATACAACCCATCTTTTTTTTTGGGTAAAAGGGACGACACCCCGGCAAATATAAAATACAACCCATCTTAGATTTGCTATATCCAGATTATATCTCTTGATGGGTGGGTGGTAAGCCCCTGCTAAATTTCTTGGACCATTCTATCAACCCTTGTGAAAAAGATGTTTTTAAAAGAATTTTGCTTGCTGAAATTTTACGCAGAAAGAAATGACTTCAGATGGCTGTTTTGATGCTGACTTTATTTATTTATTTATTTAATTATTGCAGAAAAGGGTTTTTAAAACTCATTAATGATCAACCTGGTATTTCCGAAATTCTGACGAAAAATGGATTTATCTTGGTGATGATTAATGTGCAACAAACTGAAATGCTATTAGGTTTAGTAGAACCTGATTTTTCATATATGAGTATTATCACCTCATGTGTTATCAGATAGGGTTGGAGATTTATTTTATCACGTACTAAGTTGTAGTTCATTTTATCATGTGTATATCTTCTTTTTTTCTTATTCTCTCTAAGTAGTAATTGGCCGACATCAAGTTGTAGACACAATTAAAATATCTGATCTTCATTATCAACTAAATTATCAAATTACGAAGCACTTTCAAGTTGATTTCACTACACTGCTTTCCACATCTAACCGTCAATATTGCACGAAAACAACTGGGATTCAAAAGAGTCTGTTACAAAAGAAAACACTTAGGGGTCTGCGCATGGCTTGTAGTGTGGTCATTGGCTAGGATTTTCTTTTTCTACTTTGTTTTGAAGGACCAGTACTGCGTGCAGGCAATCCTATTCACACCAAAGAATACTATCAAAGGGTAATTTGGTATCGTATAGAAAGAAATAAAATTTGACAAATTGCATGTGAAAAGAGTACAGGATAAGTCACCTTGAATCGTATCAGGAGTCGTTGGTTGACCAATGGTGTGCACATTGTCGGCCAAACCACACATGTGAACTTTTTTGTTGGCCACCTCTTTTTGCGGTCGCATGGGAACCAAATTGTTGACCAATAATGACCACACCATTGCCTGAATTAGGCTGAGAATCGGCTGCTGCAAAACGCTGCGGGACACGGGTTGTGGTAAGCTTGGCAGAACTTTTGTTTCTTCCTCGAATTTCTCTAAAACAGTCAGCATCGTGTGTCACATTTGATTGAGTGTGCTGATAAGCAGCCGTCCCTACAGTTCAAGAAAAAACATGGAAAAAATTTGGATTCAATTTTGTATGTAAACAACTTTAATACAAAAAACTACCAATAGGTAGATGCTTCTAAATAGAGTGCATAAGCTCACCTTCGGTCACATTATCAGGTGTTTCATCAACTGGCCCAGCAACATGGGTTTTTAAAGCACTCTGCCCCAAATCAGTTTCTAAATTCTTTGGGTTGTTGCGGTTCAGCCCCAAAGAGCTACCCATTGGTGCACAGACTCCTCCCAGATGACTACCATGGTCTAAATCTATCTGGTGTTCTATAATGTCTACATTTTGCGTCTGAACAATATCTACGGAAAAAAAGGCAACATAAGCATATGACGTGTATGCACCTACCTCAATTTATGAGTGGTAAAGTATGTAGAAGGTGTTTGCGCCACAGAAACCTCAATTAACCATACGACATGTATGCACCTACCTGCAGTATGAATATGGTTTTCATCATCAAACGATGAGGTCCATGAGCTGACTTACCTGCACCATAAGACAAAAGATCGTAAAATTAGCGGCAAAACTAACACAGGTTGTACAATAATATAAAGACTAAATTCTCTTTATATGTGCACTATTGTACAAGTACATCGGGTGTATTGAAATCAGAAGCGATTGATTTATACCGCATCCCAGAAGGAATCATGGTTCTCAGTTTCACTGGCTTAGCTGCAGCAGGTTCACTGCATTCAGATGTCAGTAATGCTTCAAACTTTTTATCACAAAACGATTTTTTTTCACTATACCAATTTATAGTAGATTTATTCTGAGCATCCGCAGCACGCAATTTAAATTATAGTTACTATAATTATCCAACTCAATCCATTACCTATTAATTATAAAAAGTTACATAATGGTGATCACAGGTAGTGAACATTCATTCATTGCAGAATTTGGTGTCCAAGGAGCAACCTAAGTTATCCGAGCCTATTAAAGAGTTGCATATCTTTTTGGTTCACCTTTAGGCCCTTAACTAATTGTCATTTACTAATGTTTTGAATCAGCTGCAGGTAAAACAACAATATTGTCAGATATTTAATAAAGATGCCACAAATAACATATTACAATGACAAAAAAAATGAACCCTTATTATTTCGTTTTAGGTTCACGAAAGTGTGTATTTGGTGAATAACTCTCTAATTTTACATGTTGTTTGGACATCAAAACATGAACTTTGAACATATAATCAGTTTAGCGTAAGCAATCCCAAATACCCCTTATAAACAAAAATTCCCAAACCAATTAAGTTTGATACTTACGAATTAGAAGTCAACCCCTGCCATTTGGTACACGGCAAGATGACAGTCAAATCACACACACCTCAAATCAAATTTCACCTCATCATCCTCTGTGTACAACAAATCAAAAAAAAGATTTTTAACTTTTTGTTTTCTATTTGAACAATATTCTAAATCTAGTTAGGGGGTGTTCTCACTGATATAAAAAGATACACAATCCCAGAAACTCTTTTATTATACATAGGTCAGGGCTTTAACCTGAAGAGGCCGACGCAAGGGTTGAACAGGTCCTTTAGCCGTGTGTGCACCAACCGAAGGGGTGTGCCACCAACATCAACTTTAACATACCACATATCAGGATTCATCTACGACAGAACAAACCCGGTGTCATCCGCTCAAGCAGCATGCTTTTTGTTAACCACTCTTGAAGCCGTTTCAAGCTGCTGTACAAATGAAGTTAATACCGCATCAGGTTCAATGGAACATTCACTTACATGCTATTAATGATCTGGAAAAAATGTGACCCGCAAGTTGTGACTGTTTGGGTACGGTTGACTGTTTCATAACTCTTTAAATTTGTAATGTTAGTATCAATTAATTAAGGCATTTACTTATAAACGAGTATTAAAAACTTGATTATTAAGGGGTGTCGCTTAAGTTAGGCAAGCAATGAAATATAATATCTTTCTTGCAAGCTCACAAACACAAATTAGAGTAAAACATGTAATCACTGAAACTTTAAGAATGGGAAATATAATAATGGGCTTGATTAGAAAGGCTATGAAAGAGAGGCGGAACAACCACAATAACTATAACTATAAGCCTGTTCAAACTGAACCTAACACAAAACTATATAATAGACATCTTCCGTAAGGTTTTTTAACTTACAAAACCAATTAGATTAGAATCTTGATCACCTACTTGTTCAAAATTACTGCAATCATAACAACCTAGATTTACAGTTGCTTTTAACTAATCTGTTGATTGCACTTTGATAAATCATTAAACCGTAAAACATGTTATCAAAATTACCTGGTGAGCACCATATAAAAATCCCTAAGACTATAAAATTGCTTATTTGTAGCACCAAAACACAATAAGCATAAAACATTTTGAATAAGCAATCTAAAACATGTATATGGCCTAAAAATGCTAAAATTAACATTTTGAATACCATTCAAACAACACTTTAATCCCATATTGAATCAAGGTTTTAATAAAGCTACATTTTTTTAACTGATACGCAACTTAGCTTAAAATCCATATATGTAATCTCAATAAAAAAAAGTAGTGATTTTTATATACCTGAAGAACTAATTACTCGACCTAAAACTATTATATACCCTGAAAATAACCCAAAAAACAAAATTAGATAAATTATAGCCACATAAGAAAGAGAAAAAAAAAGTGGTCTTTCGTCATTATCAGCTAATCATTGATCTTTTTGTTCATATGGAACAAACATTTATAATGAAAGGCCAAAACAATTATGTATGATTAAACCCTAAAAAGATGCTAACCTTCAAAAATTGAATTAGAGTTCATTACCTTAATCTTGAAAACCAATATCTCTTGACCTTCAATATAGCAATTAGCGATTGTCTTTTCATGTTATTAGCGTGTGCTTTTTATTGTAAAAGATTAGTTTGTGGAAGAAAGTGGAATCAGTGGCGATAGTTTTTGATAGTGAAGAATGGAGTTCTGGGAAGATCCTTTGTGGCTGTGTTCTATGGTTTTGTTATCTGATTTCTATGTGGAAAACTGGTTGTGTTTGCGTTTGTGGATGGGAGAGGGTTCTGGATGTCTGGTTGTGTTTACGTATGTGGAGTAATTCTAAACCTGACCCGCCCCGCTCTAAACCCGACTCGTCGCAAATGGTTTCTACAGTGGTCATGTGAGGGGAGGCCAAAAAGGGAGGGGCAACAAAGCCCAACAAATGTATATATGTGATAATAGAAAGTCGGCAATACATCTATACCTTATCTCTTCTTAATATACAAAAAAGAAAATGGCTTTTTTTTACCTTAACTTTACACACACGTGTTAGGCTGCATGGTTGTTCATGCAATCCAAAATCATACTCACCAGCTTCCCTCTTTTTGCCTTTCCTTGAATGATTTTTTTCTTCCTCATTTGCTTTCTTAATTCACGGGCCACAAGGCTCACAAACAAACACCACAATCATCAACTTAACTTGAGTGAACATAGGGGAAAAAAAAGAACGTGATAAGAATTGCCCAAAACAGTAATCAGATCGATGAAGAAATTGTATGCCGCCTGATGTTGGCCCAACCAAACGCACCACTTTTTTATGGAGCAGATACACAAGGATTTTCGCCAAAGCAGATGCCTAGCATTAAACAAGTGATGCTTCGTGGACTAATGATCTTTGTGGAAATCGTGGAACAACGATCTGCATTTTCACCGGAATGACAAAAACTTTATGGTGGAGAGGTGTGTGTGTACGCTGAAAGTCGTTTGTCTTTCATGTGTTTTCTAACTTTTGTGAAGACATATAGGGACTATTCTACTCAACTTGTCTAGTATAGGGACTGAAGTTGTAATTTTCATTTCTTTTATAACCAACATCTTGTAAATCAGTTACACAATTAATTCAACAACAGATTTTTCCCTTTTACATTTCCTTTCTTCTTTCTATCATTTCTAAAGAACTTCACATTGTATAAGAGCATCCATGGAGTTCTAGTTTTTTATAAGTTTGTTAAAAGTTTGTTAGATCAAATCACAAAGTGTACTAGTTGTTCTAGTGTGATTGATTGCTCTGTTTTTCACGTTTCCGCATAACTCATTGTTTCTTGATTCTTGATTCACATCAACAATGGCAGACACCACACAGCCTGCACTTTTCCAAAATACACTTTACCTACATCCTTCGGATGGACCTAGTTCACTCACAGTTCAAGAAAAGTTTTCTGGTGCAAATAATTACAGAGCATGGAGGCGTGCTAATGAAATTGGTTTGTCAACAAAAAGGAAGCTAGGTTTTATTAAGGGTACTGTGATTCGTTCTACTACTGATCCAAATCTTGCAGAGTTGTGGGACACTTGCAACAACATGGTGATCTGTTGGTTAATGGGGTCTGTTAGTGAATCTATAGCTAGATCTATTATGTTTGTTGGAACTGCAAGTGAAATTTGGCAACAGTTAGAAAGAAGGTTTTCTTTAAGTGATGGATCAAGAAAGTATAAGCTTAACAAAGATACCTATGAGATTACTCAGTCTGGTGGATCAATTGGTGAATACTACACAAGAATGAAGTGTGTTTGGGAAGAATTGGATAATTTGAATGTTTTACCAGTGATTGGTAATGTTACTAATGAAGTTTCTGTGTTCTTGACTGCTTTGAGTAAACAAAAGGAGGAACAAAGACTTTTTCAGTTTCTGAATGGATTGGATGATCATTACAGCCATCAAAGAAGTCAAATCTTGATGATCACTCCATTGCCTAATGTTGAAAATGCATGTTCATTGTTACAACAGGAAGAATCTCAAAGAATGCTGTTTGGGGGAACATCTGGTGTATCCAATGTGGAAGCAACAACCTTGTATGGTAAGGGAAGTGTTACCAAAGATAAGTGTGGGATTTGTGGCTTCAAATGGCATCCACCTGAGAAGTGTTGGGAGAAAGTGGGCTATCTTACATGGCATGTTAAGTACAAACCTCCACAACAAAGACAACAGTACAAGAATGGTAACAATCATGTCAAGAATCAGGTCAATCAAGGTGTAACCAGCACTGCATCTCATGTGGAAAGTGGTAATATTAGCTTTACTCCTCAACAGTTTGAGCAATTGTTGAAAAGTGTGCAGTAAATGAAAGGTTTCAGTTCTGAGGAGGAACTTGATCATCAGTTTGCAGCAGGTATTGCTTGTTTTAATAGTCAATTAGATTTTTTAGAACATTTAGAAGATTGGATATATGATTCTGGTGCATCAGACCATATGACACCAGATGAGGAGGATATTTTTGACCCATATTCACTGAAAATTAAGCCTCAAATTAAGTTACCAAATGGGGATACTTCAGTGATTTCACATGTGGGTAAAGTAAAATTGAAAAATGGATTATTGCTCAAAGATGTGTTAGTGGTACCATCATTCAAATTCAGTATTTTGTCTGTTCCAAAGTTGACTGAAGATAGTCAATGTGTAGTTTCTTTTTACCCACAGTTCTGTGTTGTTCAGGACTTGATAACCAAGAAGGTGACAGGATTGGGTAAGAAGAAGTGTGGATTGTATCATTTAGTGAATTTGCCTGCTGATAAAGTTGATAGTGTTTTCTCAAGCTTGGTGAAGAACTCTGTACACAAGTTTTCCTTGTCTGTTTCTAATAGTGTAAATTTGGTGAATAAGAACTATGAATTGTGGCATCATAGATTAGGTAATGTATCTGACTCAAAATTGAAATACATGAATGATTTACCTGATCTTGTTTCTAAGACTCATTCACAAAAGTGCTTATCTTGTCCAATGGCAAAATTCACCAAGTTACCTTATGCTGTGAGTGAGTCACATAGCACAAAATTGTTTGAGCTTATTCACATTGACATATGGGGTCCATACAAAGTGCTAACAAATGGTGATTTCAGGTATTTTCTCACTATAGTTGATGATTGCAGTAGAGCTACCTGGATTTACTTACTTAAGCAAAAGTCAGATTCATTTTCTGCTCTCAAAGCCTTTATAAGTTTTGTTCTTACTCAATTTGAAAAGCAAGTGAAAATAGTAAGATCAGACAGTGCTTTAGAATTCATTAAAGGTCAATGTGGTCCCTATTTGCAAAGTAAAGGGATTGTTCATCAAACTTCTTGTGTAGACAGACCACAGCAGAATGGGAGAGTGGAAAGAAAACATAGGCACATTCTTGATACTGCAAGAGCAATTAGATTTCAAGCAAAGTTGCCTCTTAAGTTTTGGGGAGATTGTGTTACTACTGCAACATACTTGATTAATAGAATCCCTTCTTCAGTGCTTGATAATAAAACATCCTATGAAGTTCTTCTTAAGAAAAAACCTGAGTACGATCATTTGAGGGTGTTTGGCTGTTTTGTTATGGTGAGTAATCATTCAAGAGTTGCTGATAAGTTTGATCCAAGAGGAGTGCCACGTGTTTTCTTAGGTTATCCTTCAAATAAAAAAGGCTATAAGTTCTACAATTTGTTAACTCATTCTACTTTTGTCTCAAGAGATGCTATGTTTTATGAAGATATCTTTCCTTATGCTTAATGTTGCAAAAATCGTGAATCGGTCCTGAGACGGTCGGGGGTCGAGTTGCGTTTTTTAGCCGATTAATCGGCCCAAAACCTTGTAATCGCCGATTAATCAGCTGACTTCCTTTTAAATGTCTCCAAGTTCCAGGGCCTTGTAGCTTGGAATCGGCGATTACAAGGCCTTGTAGGCCATTTTTTTGCAACATTGCTTATGCTACTGAAAGTATCTCACAGTTTCTTAAACCTTTGCCTACTACACTACCTTGTCAATTTTAATCTCACAATTCAGTTGATGATATTGAGATTGATGTTCAACAATCAACTTAACCTTCTTCTGTGCCTACTAATATGTCAACTGTTCCATTCTCAAACACCTATTGAACCATCTACATCTCAACCAAATATTCTTGCTTTTGTACCAAATCAAGCTCCTTTGCCACCTAGAAATTCAACAAGAACTACTACTCTTCCAACAAAACTTAAAGATTTTGTTTTGACCCATACTCCAGAGCTAATCAAGTGTCCCAAACACCCCTTGTGGTTGACTTTCAAGCCTTTGTAACTGCCTTAATAGCTCAAATGGACCTTGTGAATTTCAAGGAAGCTATTAAAAATCCAAAGTGGTGTGAGGCAATGAATTCTGAGTTAAAAGCTTTGGGAGAAAATGAAACTTGGGAAGTAACTGAATTGCCTGATGGCAAAAAGGCAATTGGTGCTCATTGGTTGTTTAAAACTAAGTTCAAAGCTGATGGGACTGAAGATAAGAAGAAAGCAAGGCTTGAGATTCAAGGTAATAGACAAAAGTATGGTGTGGATTACAAAGAACATTTGCTCCAGTGGCTAAGATGGTTAAAGTAAGGTCTTTACTTGCAGTAGCTGCAATGAAAGGTTGGCATACATGTCAAATGGATGTATCTAATGCTTTCTTATAACATGGAGACTTATTTGAAGAAGTTTATATGAAATTGCCATTGGGGTATGCACGGCCTGGCAAAGATGTTACAAGTGAGCCTGTTTTGAATCCTAATTCGGTATGCAAGTTGAAAAAATCACTTTATGGTTTAAAACAAGCTCCCAGGCAATGGTTTGCAAAATTGTCAACTGCTTTGATAAGTTTTGGTTATACTCAGTCAAAGACTGATTATTCTTTGTTTGTGAAGAAGGAAGGGACTAGTTTCATAGTTGTGTTGGTGTATGTAGATGACTTATTAATTACAGGAAATGATGAGTCACAAATCACTAGTCTTAAAGCTCAGCTTAGTTCTGCTTTTCATATGAAAGATTTGGGTGATGTAAGCTATTTCTTGGGTTTGGAAGTGTGTAACTCAGCTTAAGGGATCTTCATTTCTCAACATAAGTATACTAGAGAACTGCTTAAAGAAGGGGGAGTTCTTAATAACAAGCCTTACAAGCTACCAATGGATCCTAATTTGAAGTTCCAAGCAGATGTGGGAACCCCTTTACAACATCCAGAAGTGTATAGAAGGTTTATTGGAAAGCTTATATATTTGACTGTCACAAGACCAAATATATGCTACACTGTTCAGTTGTTAAGTCAATTCATGCAATCTCCTACTTCAGTTCATATGCAAGCAGTTAAGCATCTTCTGAGGTATCTCTTAAATTCACCAAGTCAAGGTATTTTGTTGGCTCATGATTCTGTAGTGGAACTTAAGGCCTATTGTGACTCTGATTGGGCAAGTTGTCCTACGACAAGAAGGTCAACTACTGGATACTGCATACTTTTGGGAAATTCACCAATATCATGGAAGTCTAAGAAACAAGCTGTATTGTCTAGATCATCTGCTGAGGCAGAGTATAGATCTATTGCTTTGACTTGTTGTGAGGTAACATGGATAGTGCAGTTGTTTAAGGAACTTGGAATCAAAGATTTAGAACCAGTGGACTTATTCTGTGACAATCAAGCAGCCTTGTACATTGCAGCAAATTCAGTTTTCCATGCAAGAACAAAGCACATTGAAGTTGATTGCCACTATGTAAGAGAACAACTGAAGGCTGGGAAGATTAATCCAACTTATGTGAATACTAAAGAACAACCTGCAGATGTCTTTACCAAGGTTGTATCAGTGGAGCAACATCATAAACTTTTATCCAAGTTGGGAGTTTCTGTCCCATCCCACTCACAACTTGAGGGGGAGTGTGAAGACATATAGGGACTATTCTACTCAACTTGTATAGTATAGGGACTGAAGTTGTAATTTTCATTTCTTTTATACCTAACATCTTGTAAATCAGTTACACAATTAATTCAACAACATATTTTTCCCTTTCACATTTCCTTTCTTCTTTATCTCATTTCTAAAGAACTTCACAACTTTTGAGATGCAACTCATTTCTGAAATGGATGCATTCTTGGTGCGTGTATTGTTACATACCAAGCGCTTCAGATTCAGATGTATCCTAGGTGAATGAATTAGTCAAAATTATTGTTCTAGTTTTACATGCACGTTTACAGTTTATCATGCAAGCTTAAGTTTTATATAGGTTAATGGGTAAGTTAGTGTTAGTAGTTACAAGTTTATTATAAATATGTAACCATTGCATTAGTTGATGTTAAGAAGAATATTGATCAAAAGTTCTAGTTTCCCTCTTTGTATTCTTGGAGTCTTACCTGTTCAAAGGGCCTTATCATCTCGTCTCTTAATCTATTTCTTGATATATTGACAATCTCAAGTCGGTCTTTTAACAATAAGTGTACGTTAGTTATCATATACTCTCTCCGTCCCATATTAAGTGTCCACTTTCATAATGCAAAAAGTTTTAGGAGATTCCACTAACTAAACTCTCCACCAATCAAATATTATTTTTACCCACTAAAGTCTCATCTTATTGGTTGAAAGGTACAAGTGGACACTTAATTTGGGACATCCAAAGATTCTATTGTGGACACTTAATATGGGTCGGAAGGAGTATTATTGTTTTTCATCAAACTCATTTTTTAGTCCACCCTGTAATAAAATGTGATATTTACTTCTGACATCTACAATTTTAAATAAAATCAACTATTTTAACTTTCAAGCGACGCGCTTCTTGTTTCCTGAACAACTACGACCCACTTAAAAAAGGGCGCCGACCAGTTATATAAAGTCAACTATTTTAAGGCGCCTGGCCCGGATGGGTTTTCTTTCAAGCTAATTTAGAAGCATTGGGATGTCTTAGGTGACGACATAATCTCTTATGTCAAAGAGTTTGAATCTACGGCTTTCGTCCCACGAGGTTGTAACTCTTTCCATCATTACTCTTGTTCCTAAAGTTCCTCATCCACTTGCAATTAATGATTTTATACCCATTAGCTTGATTGGGTGTCAATATAAAATCATTGCAAAAGTCTTAGCTTTACGGTTGGCTAATGTTATCTCTTCAATTGTGAGTGAAGTTCAAATGAATTTTGTTAAAGGACGTCAAATAATACACGACCCTTTAATTGTTGACGAAATTATATCTTGGGCAAATCTTCATAAAAGAAAATTGTTCATCCTCAATGTTGATTTCGAGAAGGCGTTTGACACTTTATGTTGATCATTTTTGGATTCTACCACGAGTCAAATGGGATTTAACATCAAATGGAGACACTAGATTAAGGCTTGTCTAACATCGGCTCATACCTTCATGTTAGTGAATGGATCCCATACCTAGGAATTAAGAGTAGAAAAGGGTCTTCGACAAGGGGACCCACTTTCCCCCTTTCCCTTCATATTGGTAGTAGAGGCTCTCAATGTGGTTCTTATTGACGCAAAAAACAAAAATCTGTTTCATGGCATTGAAGTAGGCAAAGAAAAAGCCCAAGTTTAACATCGTCAATTTGCGAAAGACGCACTAATTATCGGAGAATGGTGTAAACCGAATATCTAGAATTTGTCTAGAATTCTCACTTTTTTTCATCTTGCTTACGGGCTCAAGGTTAACTACAACAAAGTAAACTCTTTGAAATCGGAGTTAGTGAGCTTGACGTTAATGCTCTAGTATCTTCTATAGGCGGTCAACCTTTCCACCTCCCATGTACTTACTTAGGACTTCCCATTGTAGCAAAAATGTCAAAGATGTTAAAATTGGCAACCCCTTCTTGACAGTTTTCTCAAACGCCTTACAAGTTGGAACTCAAAGCCCCTTTCATTTGGCGGTAGACTCACCCTCACGAAATCCGTTCTTGGACGCCTTTGAGTTTATTTCTTTTCTACATTCAAAGCCCCAAAAACTATTTTAAATAATCTTGAATCAATTCATAGAAAGTTCTTTTGGGGTGGTGCGACGGATTCTAATAAAATTTTGAGTATAAGTTGGGATAAAACTTTATCACTACTTAATCAAGGCGGCCTTGGTATTGGAAGTCTTAAGATTAGTAACATTGGCATGCTAGCTAAATGGTGGTGGAGATTCTTTTCCGAACAAACATCGCTATGGCAGAAGTTAGTTTTCTCGATCCATGGCCCTCAAGGTGGGTTACATGATGCTATCTCTATTAGAAGTAAGTCGGGGCCATGGTATCAAATTGCTAAGCTAAATGATGACTTAAGTGTGCATGGGGTCGATTTGCATTCTCTCTTCAAATTTAAGATTGGGAATGGCCAAAATACCCACTTTTGGCTAGAAAAATGGGTTGGAAACTCACCCCTTTGTCTCGTATACCAAGGTTATTTCGGCTAGAGGCAAACCCATCATGTAAGGTATATGACCGAGCTCCCTTCCAAATATACACCATCAGTGCCACTGATTGGCTGCCTTCTCAACATCTTACAGATACTAATGGGCCTGATTTGCTGCCTTTCCCACCATCTTTTGGGTCTGCTCCTTTAAGTATTTAGTGGGCCTACACCTGATACTCCAGTTGGGTCTGATCTTAATGCCCATGGGCCAACTATACCTCTTGGACTTCGATTTTGTTGGGCCTGGTTAAGGGAGATGAGATCACATGATGATCATAATGATCTCATGGAATTACAAAGTCTCCTCTTAAACATCCATATCACAAATGAGCAAGACAAATGCGAATGCATTATGGACAACACTAGATACTTCATGGTAAAAGGTATGAGAAATCTAATCACCACTTACTCGAAATCTCCTTACCCGAAACAAACTTCTTTTTCTATTTTCGCCAACTTCGATGAATTAACCTTATTAATTTAGAGGTTCAAATATTATGTGATATATGGTTGGAAAACTTAAAATGTGTATTTACCAATGCAAAAATGGTGAATCTTTCAGAGTTCTATAATGATATTTATGCTAATTTTCTGACATCTGATGAGTGTGTAAATACTCATCATTTTTAGTCAAATCTGAACTACAAAACGATTAAAAACACTTAAAAACGCACCAAAATACGAAGAAAATCCCAAAGATCGTGTTTTATATGTTTCAGATGCAAAACAAGTAAAAACAAACGAAAAACGAACAAAATTTGCATAATTGGCAGTTTCAGTCCCCCAACTTTCAAAATTTGACAAAACTAGTCCCTGAGCATTTATTTCAAAGAAAAGTCAACCCAAACTCTTTAAAAGTCAAATGATAACACAAATGATCTTTGGGTAAAAAGTTTTCAAAAAGTTACACATTTGGTCCCTGTACTTTGGCAAATTGGCAGTTTTAGTCCCTGGTGTTTCAAATTTAGAAAATTGCATTTTTGGTCCTTTGGTTTATCTAACTTGACAGGTTTGGTCCTTTTGATGACTTGGGGATATTTACAAAACCAGCCCCCAAGTTTCAGCAAGTACAATTTTGGTCCTTGTGGTCATATAAGCTTAAAACCAAACGGACCCTTGTGCTATTTTAAACCCAACAAACACTCCCACCTTATACCTAAATAAACTACCCAAATCCTTCCCAAGGCCCAAATACCTAACCCCAGCCCACATTCCCTTTCATGTTTTAATATTAAAAACGTATTTTTTGACCAAGTCAAACCTTCCATCTCTTTCACCCTTTTCCCCTCCCCGTGTACCTGCAAAACTCCAATACTCCTATCACCATCTTCCCATCACCCTCATCATTTGTCTTCAAACACCAACTCCAATCCCACTACCATACTCGCACACTCACAATCCTGTACCTACCATCTGCCACGTTGGCAATCCTCACAACTTACTTGGCGCCAAAACTCATCTAAGGGACAAGATCATGCAAGCTACAAATGGACTGCTGGGATCAACTCACAAAAGCACAAGAAGGAATTTTGTGCTATTTGCTCTCACAAAAGAAGAACAGGAGAGGAGAAAAGACCATATCTGTACCTACCACTTAGTTTTAGTATAAATTGATGTTCATTGTAGCCTTCAAAGGCATCACTTTACTTTTATCTTTTTTGTTTTAAGTGTAGTTTGCAAATGTACTCTTCTATTTTCAGTTTAATGAAAGTTCTTTCAAGTTAAATCCAATTTAGTATTTTTACTTAAAATTCTCAAGTATCTTGTATTTTCCTTCAATTATGTTTACTTTGTTTTAGAATGGTTTTTGACAATTCTTAAAGTTGTTTGGAATCTGAGAAAACAGAAAAATCAGGAAAGAAAAAAAGTAAGGAAGAAAATTCAAAATAAAAAGGAAATCAAAATAAAAGAAAAATGGAGAATTGGTTGAGGCAGGGAGAAAGGCATGGTTTTGGATTGGTTTAGGGTCTCATGGGAGACACTTAGGTGGTACTTATGTCCCTTATTTTCAGTTACTAATAGCTTTGTATTCCAAGTAAGATCTTGTACCATGTTCACTATATCATTCATTAACTGCTATTGTTGTTATGGATTATTCAAAATTGCTTAGTTAGGTTCAATTTAGTTTAGTATAGCATAATTAGTAAAGTTTAGGTGTTATTGAAACCATTTGCTTTGGAAATCTTCAAATCAGTAGTGATAAGGGGTGTTTGGATTTAGATTGTCCACTGTGTTATTGTTAGTGATCATTGTTAATCTTGGCTGAGGCATGCTCCATTAGGTGTAACTAGATTATTTAGGTCATAAAATCCAGTAGTTAAGCATCAAAGAGTCAAACTCACCTTTAAAAGCTTATAACATATTAACTGTTTAGAAATTAGGTTGCAAAATCATCACAATAGGTGTGATACTTGTTTAGTGTACTTAACTTAGTCTCATTTTAGGTTAATATAACATATTTAGTTACCTAGGATCATCCAAACCTCATAAAAGTCAACATCCAAGGTTTGTTTGAAAAGTCAAAAGTTCATAAACTCAGTTTTTTTCCAAAATAGGATGAATTATGCAGAATTTAGCAAGAGGTTTTAGGCTTTGAGCTTTTTAGGATTGGAAGTACCCCAGCTCATCTTTAGATTCCCAAGCTTGTTTCATTTTTGTGATTTTTATTTTGGGTCCCACATCACTTCAAACAGACCCGCAGGGAATTTCCCCTGCACTCAGTTTTTGCAAAAATTGGATTGGAGCTAGGTTACTGATTTGTAGTTGTTAGGACTTGATTATTGTTGATTTTGAAGCCCCTTAGGTGGTGATTAGAATTCAGGATTCAGTGGCCCCACAACTGCTTATTGAGTGCTTATTAATAATGTAACACCCCCATTTTTAAAGTTTGTCGCAGCGGAAAAGTAATTTGGGTGTTACGGTGAGGATCGAAGTTTTAACAACATAAAATGGTTTAAAAGAAACGTTTTGAAAATTATTTGTCATTTAGATAATAATTTTGATAAAAGATGAACCATTTGATTTAAAATCTTATGAAAAGATATAAAGACTTGTAAAAATGACAAATTTGATTTTTACACCATTTTAATTTATCAGAGTAATAAATGCCCACTCCGTGTCTTGTCCTGCTCCTTTAAATTACCTGAGATACACATGCTTAAAAGTGTCAACACAAAGGTTGGTGAGTTCATAGAGTTTTAAGAAAAACCCTTTATTTTATTAGATTTCAAGAATATTTGGTATTAATAAAATACAAACAGTAATGAGACAAGTATCGAGTATAATCACAAATAAATCATATAAATATTCAATCACATTCAATAAAGAATCAATAATCTTAACATGAGCTGGAAACTCATGATACTAAATCAATCAAATATATAATTCACATATGGTCAAACCTATACAGCTGTATCTAAATATATGTTGAATACATATATCTTTCCTTTATAGATATTGCACCAAGCCTCATGACACGCAAGACGTTAACAGAAGGGGTGTTCTATCAAATCAATGACAGATTTTGCCCTCGTGTAATAGGTGATTTGCCAATTCCTATTTTTACTCAAATATAGTGTATCACGACTAATGCGGCTAACCAATTGCAATTGGCATTCCGTCAAGCATTAGAGGGATCGGAGGTCAATCCGAAACAGGTTTCGAATCTGTCCACTATATTCGCGCTCACATTACAGTGATTAATGGCTCATGATAGAGGGACTATATGGCGATAAGCTAACTTAGGCAATATCAAGGACCTATGGGCTCATTTAGCATAACATCATGAAATCAAGTATCGTATCACAGTAATCAATTTGAAAACAGTATCGTTTGAGTATCAGAAATTCAGTTTGAAAATATCATCGTTTGAGTATCAGAAATTCAGTTGAAAATAATATCGTTTGAGTATCAGAAATTCAGTTTGAAAATAGTATCGTTTGAGTATCAGAAATTCAGTTTGAAAATAGTATCGTTTGAGTATCAGAAATTCGGTTTGAAAATAGTATCGTTTGAGTATCAGAAATTCAGTTTGAAAATAGTATCGTTTGAGTATCAGAAATTCAGTTTGAAAATATCATCATTTGAGTATCAGAAATTCAGTTTGAATATTTCACCAGTAACACATTTATATCACATACCACAATAATCGAATTGAGAACATTTTCATATGAGTATCAATATTTCAGTCAAATAATTCATCAATAAATATATATTTCACATACCACAATAATCACATTGGAAACATTAACATATTTTAAATCACAATTTATATTATTTTAATATCAATTGGGAAATTGATTTGAATCATTTATTTTATTTTATTTCATATACTTATCAAGTTATCAAAGTATATGTAAGCATGTATCTCCCCCAATGAGTTAAAAACAATTATTTGAAATGGGGCTATGACTCACCTAGATTGATTTGGAAATGATGAAAAGTAAGATAGAACGAGATTTATGGGAACGAGTATAGAAACGTCATTGATATGGAACCTGATAAATAAATTTATCAGAGAATATAACCAAATACTATTTGGTAAATACGAACGAATAACGAATAAGATTTATTCGTTATGGCGAATAGATGAGGTGCAGTGAAATTATTATGTCATGCATGATATGTTAAAATACTTTATTTAAAATATCCATTGTAGTTTAACTTTTTAATCGTAAATAAAAATATTAACTTTTTAGATATCGTTATATATATAATTAACGTAAAAATAAATAATATATATATAAAACATAATAAAATGCATATGACGTGATGGTTGCTGTAAAATAGAAAATAAAATAAGAATGTCAAATAGATTATGTGTAGTCCTTGTCCTTTTCCAATTTTATAATTTTTATACTAACGGAGTTAGCGTCACACCGTTAGTCCTTTTTATATATAATTTACAATTATAGTCCACTACATGTCCAATATTACAATCTAAGCTTGGAAATTAATAATAAATCATTTTCTACCTTAATAATTCTGTTTTTACAGTTTTAGTCCTTAGTTTTCACAGTTTTCAATATTAGTCCTTCTAGGTGTCGTCGCGTTACATTTTTAGTCCAAACGTTCAAAAATTATGGGAAAAATTATCTTAAAATTTCTGGAGCTTATTGATGCTTATTAAAACTTATTTCAACTGCTTATTTACAAAAATAACTTATTTTTCAATAAATGGGCTTTAACGAGCTAAATTAAAGGCCCGTTAACGTTTTAAAATCCGTGAGCGTTGAGACAATTTGGGCTTATCCTTAGACTCATTTTTAATGTTATAAAATCATATCAAAATAGCTTTTTGGTCCAGCTTATACGGATAGCTTATTTTCAGCTTATTGGGCTTTTCAGTCCATTAAGCTTTATAAATAGTTTTTGAAAAATGAGTTTTTGTGGTTTACTTTGGCCAATTTAAAGGGTCTAAAAGAGCTTATTATTATAAAGTATAAACACGAAACTTGTAGCTTGTAGGAAGGAGAAATAGGTTGTGTAAAAATATTGGGTGGTTATTAAGTCGGATTGAGTTTTAAAGGGTCATTTTAGACACGATCTGGACCAATTTTCTGAGTAAAAAGACTCAGAAAAATTCTAAGTGTTTTTGGTATATACGAGTTTTGCAATTTACTTTGGTAGATTTAGAGTGTCAAGACGTGGTTATTTTTACATGTTATTTATACGAAAGTTGTAGCTAGCCATGGTGTCTATTAGATGGTGTAAAAATATGACATGCTTGTTACGCTAAATTGTGAGATAAAAGACGGTTTTATAAGTGACTTGGACAGATTTTTACTTAGTAAAAGACTTGGTTTATTTTCTAAGTTTTGCAACATTTTTATATATTTGATATATGGTCAAAATAAGTTCGTATGATGCATGTAACGTAAAAATAATCGTGAAACAAGTGTGCTACGTGACTCCTAGGCCTTCCAAGATAGAGGCTAGTCACGTTTGTGAGGCTATATGTTTGTACGTACGTACGAAAATAAATAATAAAACTATACGTTCGAAAATTATTTATATGCGATGCATGGATATACGAACATGAGAAACGAATTGAGGATGATGTCAAATGACTTACAATGATTTCAGATGGATGATTGAACGAGTAAGAATGAGTAGAACAAGAGAATCAATCCCACGAATGGCTAGAACCAATATACGAGTTATATTAAACTCCATAACCTTCGAATGAGACCCAAAAGAAATAGAAAAGATTCCTGGTCATTTTGTGGTTTACAAATGATGAAAAGGAACTGAGAAACATGCAAGGGAGTTGTGTGGGAGAGGTGGTGATGGAGAAAGAAGTCATACGCATATATAAGTATACGTACGAGTTATATATTGAGTTTTAAGGCATTCACACATGTTTCTACTATTTAGAAATCAGAGATTGTTGGGATATTATTGATATTTTACTGTTAGAGTATGACTTTAAGGGTTGTAAGATTGAAAGAAGGCAAAATGAGAATTGAGTTCTATATATATATGTCGACTACATATATACATGTACACGATTTGGTTTTTGGCATAGAACTTGGTTACAAGCTGGTGAAACATGTTTACTAATATGAAAATATGATGGAATAATTATTAGGATCGAATAGAAACAATCCGGGTTTAAAACGGTTGAGTTTTGAATTTAGTATATATCGATTGGGTTGGATTTTGGCCAAACACTTTGCCTCTATAAAACGTATCAAACGTTCGTCTTAGAAGCTAAAATTTGGCATCCTATTTCTTTGGCGGGTAGACAATTAGGAAGTACAAAAATATGGATACATTGTGTTTAGAAATCAAAAAATACAAAGGCATTTTGGAGAGGACCTGCTCGAATGAAAACTGAAATTAATAAAGAAAATTGGGCCCCTGGTGGGCTGATGAGTAGTACGCAGAAAAGAAAAAAAAATAGTTGGGCTGAATTTCTATTAAGGGCCCATTTGGTGTTATTATTGAATAATTAAGTTTAGTGTAATTAAATTAGGATTAGTAAATTTGTTTTAAATATTTTGTTAATTGTGTCGAGAACTTGTTTTGTCGTTTGGTGAATTATGGGATGACGTGATTTCGTAAATATAGTATAATAAGAAAAATTTTAAATTATCCCGTAAAAATGGTGATTAAAAATAATGACAAAGATTAATATATAATTAAACATTTTTAATTATATGGATTTTTGGGAGGTTTTACAGTACCCACATGTCATTCTGAATTTCGTCCCGAAATTCAAATTTAATGTGATTACTTGAGTAAAGAATTTTTTGAACAGAGGGTTGTCGAGAGATTTTTATCCGAAATTCAAGGAAACGTGATTCAGTTAGATTTACTTGTACCAAACAAGACAAGGTAACTGACGTATTTAAGGGTTGTGAATATTGAAAATAGTGGAAAAATAATGGCTAATGAATAGTGAATATTAACGGTCGTGAATAGTAACTTAACGGCTATATTTTTGGTCCCAACGGCTAGATTTTTAGCCTATAAATACTCCATTTAATTTCCTATTCTTTCATCATCCATTTTCCTATCATTTCACATTTCCTATTCTTAATCCTTTTCTCTCATTAAATACTTCCAAAAATGCCGAGCCTAATTACTATTATCGCAATGGTATATATCGTTTTGGCCATCACCTATTTGACTTTTGTTCCGGATGAAGATTATGTGATTTTGGTCGGGATTGTAGGGTTCGTAATACCACTCACAGTTCTATCATATGGTGTTGATAAGATATGGAGGCACTAGTCTTAAGCTAAGTTTATTTAAAATGTATCCTTGTTATGTTTCTATGTAATCCTCAATAAATGTGAAATAAAACTTATGTGTCTTTATGTTTAAGAACTAGGCTTGCTATTGTCTCTAATGGTGTACTTATACTTATCTTTTAGAATAATAAAAGTAATTCATCCTATGGTGGTTCTTGCTATGGTACTGTTGATGGGAATCCTTATTGTTATGCCGGGTCAGCCTATTGAAGATTCTATGCTTTCTATTGTAATCATTGTAATAATAGCACTTCCTACGCTAATTATATGCCTATGTATTAATTTCCGTGGTTTCTAATAAAATTTTCGCTATTGATTTTTCCATAAGTCTCTGTCAACTCTTAGGTTTCTAATGTTTTTACTTTTCTCGCCTTACTATAATAAAAGTGATGGGTATTAAGTGTAAATACCTATTGGAGTTTGTCAAAAATGGGGTTTATAAATAGTTTATTAAATCTCAATATTTTGCTTTTACATGAAGATTATTATTTAGAAAATCTGAAAACATAACTGTTCCATTTATGACATAATTCTTCCTAAATTATACATAGGTAGCTAGGCTATGTATAATTGAGGACCAAATGATGTAATGCTTGGCTCAGTAACAATGGTATTTTTTTTTAAATTGTTTTAGATGGTTCAGTCTCAATGATTGAATGACATCTAATCATTTTCAAAAGAATTTAGTAAATTTTTGTTCATAATATGGTGATGAGTCAGGAATTTCTAAGGAGATACTAGGATATCCTTGGTATAAACTTAAAGTTCATGAGATAATTCTTACAGGGTGGTAATAATCTATCGTTCAGTCACTCTTATTGTTCTCTTAAGGTGAGTTGGTCTAAAATCCGTAAAACTTTCATAGATATGCTTATAAGGTATGGCCTTCTTATTTTCTTTTCTTACTATATCGTTGCTAATTGGAGGAACTATGGTTACTTCAAGTATTACTGCAATGATACTGATTACTAACCTCTGGATATTCTTAGTACTTTGTTAGGTCCTTTAGAATATGGAGCTAATTATTTCATTGATGATAGACTGAATTGAATCCCTACTGTAATCTAATTTCAAGATATGTCTGGGTAGTATCTTAGATAACTTATCAACTCTTGATATAGGATTGCTAAGGAACAAACGGACTTATTTACTAAAGCTAATGTTCAATAATCTTCTCTCTATTCTTCAAGTTCTCTTCCAAAAATTTGTCTTATAAAATTCGATTGTTATAGCCTATTCATGGTAGGTATAAGGAATCGTAATAATCCTAGGTATTCTTAAGGTAAATTTGAATATATTCACTATAATTAACATTATATTAATAACTTGATTGATTGTTTTTGCAAAACAAATGATACAAGATCTTTTATTAATACTCCATTGATATGAGGAGAGTCATTTGTCTACCAAAGAGAGTAACAAATGGTGAGATTTTTTATGAAGGTATGAGGAATCATTACATGTATGCATAGCATCATGATGGAAAGAATTTATTAACAACAAAGGGTTATAACGAAAGGAGATTTTTATTAGAGGTTGGTTACAAGTTTTGAGAATTTCGGAATATTATGAAATCTGTCATCACTAACCAAAAACTTTTTGGTTTAGTGGGTACAACTTTCTGTTCAGGGGAATTGAGTGAAGATACATCGTTTGAGATGTATTGTATCGAGAAATTTGGAGCGTCAGGAATAGAGAATTTGGAAATATTTGGTATTGAGGAATATGAAGGATAAGGTGATGGAGAATTTGGCTCAACGTTCTTCTACGGCATCTCTTGACTTGAACTTCGTCGAACTTCGAATGTTGCCTGGCCACCAATCAAATCTTCATATGACTCGGTAGCTCTTCTGAGTTTTTGACATAAAGGTGAACGAATAGGTGACGATGGAGGTGATCTCGGAGTGAGTTTTATATTAGGTTGGGATTTTATTATTTGTACGTAAGGATCTTCATTATTCGGAGAATTTTTATTTATAGATGAGGTATTATTATTATGGATATTTGTTTTGACATTCACGGCGTTCCTGAAGACATGCTACAGTAGTAACCGAGAATAATTTTTTTTTTTTGAGTATTTTGTTTGTTAAAGATATAACAGTACAGATGAAATAACAATTGTATATGAGTAACTATTAAGCATGTAAGATAATCTCAACAAATAAAGTATGGAGCACGGCAGTCTGCAGACACGGAGGGCATAAAATATTATGGTGTAAAATCATTAATTTGAAAATGAAGTTATAGTTTTAATGTTTGAAAACATTTAATTCTCTATAACTGTAGCTCTGATGCCAATCTGTAACACCCTCATTTTTAAAGTTTGTCGCAGCGGAAAAGTAATTTGGGTGTTACGGTGAGGATCGAAGTTTTAACCACATAAAATGGTTTAAAAGAAACGTTTTGAAAATTATTTGTCATTTAGATAATAATTTTGATAAAAGATGAACCATTTGATTTAAAATCTCATGAAAAGATATAAAGACTTGTAAAAATGACAAATTTGATTTTTACACCATTTTAATTTATCAGAGTAATAAATGCCCACTCCGTGTCTTGTCCTGCTCCTTTAAATTACCTGAGATACACATGCTTAAAAGTGTCAACTCAAAGGTTGGTGAGTTCATAGAGTTTTAAGAAAAACCCTTTATTTTATTAGATTTCAAGAATATTTGGTATTAATAAAATACAAACAGTAATGAGACAAGTATCGAGTATAATCACAAATAAATCATATAAATATTCAATCACATTCAATAAAGAATCAATAATCTTAACATGAGCTGGAAACTCATGATACTAAATCAATCAAATATATAATTCACATATGGTCAAACCTATACAGCTGTATCTAAATATATGTTGAATACATATATCTTTCCTTTATAGATATTGCACCAAGCCTCATGACACGCAAGACGTTAACAGAAGGGGTGTTCTATCAAATCAATGACAGATTTTGCCCTCGTGTAATAGGTGATTTGCCAATTCCTATTTTTACTCAAATATAGTGTATCACGACTAATGCGGCTAACCAATTGCAATTGGCATTCCGTCAAGCATTAGTGGGATCGGAGGTCAATCCGAAACAGGTTTCGAATCTGTCCACTATATTCGCGCTCACATTACAGTGATTAATGGCTCATGATAGAGGGACTATATGGCGATAAGCTAACTTAGGCAATATCAAGGACCTATGGGCTCATTTAGCATAACATCATGAAATCAAGTATCGTATCACAGTAATCAATTTGAAAACAGTATCGTTTGAGTATCAGAAATTCAGTTTGAAAATATCATCGTTTGAGTATCAGAAATTCAGTTGAAAATAATATCGTTTGAGTATCAGAAATTCAGTTTGAAAATAGTATCGTTTGAGTATCAAAAATTCGGTTTGAAAATAGTATCGTTTGAGTATCAGAAATTCAGTTTGAAAATAGTATCGTTTGAGTATCAGAAATTCAGTTTGAAAATATCATCATTTGAGTATCAGAAATTCAGTTTGAATATTTCACCAGTAACACATTTATATCACATACCACAATAATCGAATTGAGAACATTTTCATATGAGTATCAATATTTCAGTCAAATAATTCATCAATAAATATATATTTCACATACCACAATAATCACATTGGAAACATTAACATATCTTAAATCACAATTTATATTATTTTAATATCAATTGGGAAATTGATTTGAATCATTTATTTTATTTTATTTCATGTACTTATCAAGTTATCAAAGTATATGTAAGCATGTATCTCCCCCAACGAGTTAAAAACAATTATTTGAAATGGGGCTATGACTCACCTGAATTGATTTGGAAATGATGAAAAGTAAGATAGAACGAGATTTATGGGAACGAGTATAGAAACGTCGTTGATATGGAACCTGATAAATAAATTTATCAGAGAATATAACCAAATACTATTTGGTAAATACGAACGAATAACGAATAAGATTTATTCGTTATGGCGAATAGATGATGTGCAGTGAAATTATTAAGTCATGCATGATATGTTAAAATACTTTATTTAAAATATCCATTGTAGTTTTACCTTTTTAATCGTAAATAAAAATATTAACTTTTTAGATATCGTTATATATATAATTAACGTAAAAATAAATAATATATATATAAAACATAATAAAATGCATATGACGTGATGGTTGCTGTAAAATAGAAAATAAAATAAGAATGTCAAATAGATTATGTGTAGTCCTTGTCCTTTTCCAATTTTACAATTTTTATACTAATGGAGTTAGCGTCACACCGTTAGTCATTTTTATATATAATTTACAATTATAGTCCACTACATGTCCAATATTACAATCTAAGCTTGGAAATTAATAATAAATCATTTTCTACCTTAATAATTCTGTAATTACAGTTTTAGTCCTTAGTTTTCACAGTTTTCAATATTAGTCCTTCTAGGTGGGCGTTACATTTTTAGTCCAAACGTTCAAAAATTATGGGAAAAATTATATTAAAATTTCTGGAGCTTATTGATGCTTATTAAAACTTATTTCAACTGCTTATTTACAAAAATAACTTATTTTTCAATAAATGGGCTTTAACGAGCTAAATTAAAGGCCCGTTAACGTTTTAAAATCCGTGAGCGTTGAGACAAGTTGGGCTTATCCTTAGACTCATTTTTAATGTTATAAAATCATATCAAAATAGATTTTTGGTCCAGCTTATACGGAGAGCTTATTTTCAGCTTATTGGGCTTTTCAGTCCATTAAGCTTTATAAATAGTTTTTGAAAAATGAGTTTTTGTGGTTTACTTTGGCCAATTTAAAGGGTCTAAAAGAGCTTATTATTACAAAGTATAAACACGAAACTTGTAGCTTGTAGCAAGGAGAAATAGGTTGTGTAAAAATATTGGGTGGTTATTAAGTCGGATTGAGTTTTAAAGGGTCATTTTAGACACGATCTGGACCAATTTTCTGAGTAAAAAGACTCAGAAAAATTCTAAGTGTTTTTGGTATATACGAGTTTTGCAATTTACTTTGGTCGATTTAGAGTGTCAAGACGTGGTTATTTTTACATGTTATTTATACGAAAGTTGTAGCTACCATGGTGTCTATTAGATGGTGTAAAAATATGACATGCTTGTTACGCTAAATTGTGAGATAAAAGACGGTTTTATAAGTGACTTGGACAGATTTTTACTTAGTAAAAGACTTGGTTTATTTTCTAAGTTTTGCAACATTTTTATATATTTGATATATGGTCAAAATAAGTTCGTATGATGCATGTAACGTAAAAATAATCGTGAAACAAGTGTGCTACGTGACTCCTAGGCCTTCCAAGATAGAGGCTAGTCACGTTTGTGAGGCTATATGTTTGTACGTACGTACGAAAATAAATAATAAAACTATACGTTCGAAAATTATTTATATGCGATGCATGGATATACAAGAACATGAGAAACGAATTGAGGATGATGTCAAATGACTTACAATGATTTCAGATGGATGATTGGACGAGTAAGAATGAGTAGAACTAGAGAATCAATCCCACGAATGGCTAGAACCAATATACGAGTTATATTAAACTCCATAACCTTCGAATGAGACCCAAAAGAAGTAGAAAAGATTCCTGGTCATTTTGTGGTTTACAAATGATGAAAAGGAACTGAGAAACATGCAAGGGAGTTGTGTGGGAGAGGTGGTGATGGAGAAAGAAGTCATACGCATATATAAGTATACGTACGAGTTATATATTGAGTTTTAAGGCATTCACACATGTTTCTACTATTTAGAAATCAGAGATTGTTGGGATATTATTGATATTTTACTGTTAGAGTATGACTTTAAGGGTTGTAAGATTGAAAGAAGGCAAAATGAGAATTGAGTTCTATATATATATGTCGACTACATATATACATGTACACGATTTGGTTTTTGGCATAGAACTTGGTTACAAGCTGGTGAAACATGTTTACTAATATGAAAATATGATGGAATAATTATTAGGATCGAATAGAAACAATCCGGGTTTAAAACGGTTGAGTTTTGAATTTAGTATATATCGATTGGGTTGGATTTTGGCCAAACACTTTGCCTCTATAAAACGTATCAAACGTTCGTCTTAGAAGCTAAAATTTGGCATCCTATTTCTTTGGCGGGTAGACAATTAGGAAGTACAAAAATATGGATACATTGTGTTTAGAAATCGAAAAATACAAAGGCATTTTGGAGAGGACCTGCTCGAATGAAAACTGAAATTAATAAAGAAAATTGGGCCCCTGGTGGGCTGATGAATAGTACGCAGAAAAGAAAAAAAATAGTTGGGCCGAATTTCTATTAAGGGCCCATTTGGTGTTATTATTGAATAATTAAGTTTAGTGTAATTAAATTAGGATTAGTAACTTTGTTTTAAATATTTTGTTAATTGTGTCGAGAACTTGTTTTGTCGTTTGGTGAATTATGGGATAACGTGATTTCGTAAATATAGTATAATAAGAAAAATTTTAAATTTCCCCGTAAAAATGGTGATTAAAAATAATGACGAAGATTAATATATAATTAAATGTTTTTAATTATATGGATTTTTGCGAGGTTTTACAAATAAGCCCACTTTTCGCCAAGTTGACCACTGCTGCTGCTGTTGATTATTCTTGTTGAATGTTCTTGTTATTATTGGTATGATCTTTGTTGTTATTTTTACTTAAGTGGAGTTTGCTTACCATAGCAGAGTTTGAAAAACAAAAGATAAGAAAAAAAAAATATAAATAAACAAAATCTTTTTCTTGAAATCCAAGTTTGGTTCTAAATCTGTTTTCGTTATAATTTGTTCAAGTCACAGTGTTTGTAATCCAAAAGGGGACTTGAGTTTGTTTGTGTTAGTGTCCAAATTCGTGAAGCAGTAAACAAGTGGGATACAAAGAAAAAAAATATAATACCAAATTTGCAAAAAGTCAGGGTCGAACCCCTGACCTCTTGGTCACAACAGACACAACACCACACGCAATAACCATCAGTGCCCTAGGGACTTTTCTCATTTGTTTTACCTCATTAATTGTTTTATTATAGTATTTGCTTTTATGCCTTTTTAGCTTATCAAATCTGTTTAAACTTTTATCAGCTTATTTATGACAGCTTTTTCCAAATCAGTATTTTTATTGAGTTTGCAATAGCATAAAATAATTTTCACAAAAGTTTCAGATTTTTATACTTAGTAGTTTATTTGTTATAATTTAATTTACTTAATTTAGTATTTAATTCATAATAAATAGAATTTTTATTAAAAAAAATTAATTTTCTTTTTTCTAAAATTTTCTTTTGTCTTTTAGTACGTTAGAAAATTATTCGTAAACCCATAGGACGTTTAGAACTTAAATTTCACGTTTTATTTTGTACGTTGACGTTTATTTTTAAATAAACGTCACGTTTTTAAATTAGGTTACGTTTTAGGATTCTCGATCCCTAATTATGTTTTCCCGTAGTGTTTTAGGTTTCTCCTAGTTTGTTAGTTGCCTTAGGTTAATTTATTTTCACCTTCGTTCGTTAATTTTCCAACTTTGTTAATTTAACGTATCGTAACACCAAATAACTTTTCCAATCATACAAGATTTTAATCCCAATCTCATTCAAAGCTTTCCATTCTCACCTCGTTGGGGTACGACCCGGGAAATCACTTCCCGGTCTCACAATTTAAATATCACTTTCGCAAGTTTTGCGAGGTAATCTTTTTCCTAAAAGGTTTACTCGTATTACTTCACGTCTATTTGTCTCACGATAAATTAAACTTCACGTTTGTTGATATTTTGATAATTGTTGTTTGCACACACCAAAATACAACGAATCAAATGGCGCCGCTGCCGGGGAGGCTGTGTGTCGAAAGTCTCGATAAGGTTTAGACGATTAGTCTTGTAGAACCTTCGCAAGAAGTTACGCTTTTATAAAACTTATAAAAAACCAAAAATATTTTTCTTTTGTTTCTAATATATGTATTATATCTATAAAAGTTAAGAAAAACACAAAAAGATTTTCCCGTTTCTTTGTTTAATAATAACAACATTAAAATCTTACCACCGCAAACCAAGGCAGAACACCTACCAACTGGGGGTGTGACCATAATAAGTTCTCAAACCAAAGATCAAAACTTGCCTTTGTATTACTTGCGTTTTGGAAAATTTTTAAACGAGAAACACACTCTAAGAGGAGTCGAAATGGTATGTGGCGATCCAACGAACTTCGCCCCGTGAGAGATCCATTCTTCTCTCCCGCTCCTTTGTGCGTTTTTCTTTAGAAGTCGACCTTGCGTTCTTGATTATTGGTTTAAGTTCCCTTGTCGTTAAAGTGGTATTGTTTTAATTGATATTTTTTGTGGTGCATGCGCACGCGTTCGTCTACGTCAACAAGTCCTTTGCAATCGCTTAACAATATTCCAAGAAGAAGGCATAATCGACGACGTACCAATCCAATAGTCGAACCCGAGATTCGTACTATTTCCATCATGGCGGCCGAGCCCACTATGAATGAACTTCTCCAAGCACCCATCGAGGGTTACGGAGATGCTATCATCATTCCAGCCATCGTGGCTGACAATTTCGAGCTTAAGACGGGGTTGATAAACTTAGTCACCTCGCGTCAATTCTATGGTTTCGAGAGGGACGATCCTCAAGATCACATTCGATGGTTTAACAAAATCACGTCTACCATCAAATGCAAAAATGTCCCTGAGGAAGCTATCAAACTTCTTCTCTTCCCGTTTTCCCTCGCTGGGGCTGCCAAAAATTGTCTAGACAAACAACCCCCTCGATCAATTGAAACATGGGAAGATTTGGTTAAGAAGTTTGTGAATGAGTTCTTTCCTCCTTCTAAAACTACAGCCCTCAAGAATGAGATCATGAAATTCACGCAGAAATTCGATGAATCATTCGGTGAGGCATGGGACCGTTACAAGGACATGCTTCGTAAATGTCCTCATCATGGTTTTTCCGAGTTAATGCAACTCGACACTTTCTATCATGGTGTGAGCCAAGTCGATCAAGACTCTCTCAATGCCTCCGCGGGAGGTAATTTCTTGAATCGAACAACCAAAGATGCTTTGATGATCATTGAAAATAAGTCTAAGGTCCGCATTCCACGAAGCAAATCGGTTGTTTCCCAAGTTAATGTTGGTCCTTCTACCTCATCACCCGTGGCTCAATCTAGCACCGATGCTAGACTTGACAAGCTTACGGAAGCTATTCATGCTTTGGTTCTCACCAAAACTAAGAAAGTTTCTTCTCAACCTGCTGAAGTCAAAAAGGTTGACGTTTGTGTTACTTGTGGTGGTCCACACGCTTACTACAATTGTACTGCCACCGATAGTAATCCATTTGAAGTTAATGCTATAGCCGGTAGTTCTAATCAAGGAGGTAACCAATACCGTCCTCAACTGGAACCAAATTACCATGCTAACAATCAAAGTGGTCCACCCGGTTTTTCTCAACCCAATAATCCAAATCGATTCAATCAAAATCAACAACAAAGAAACCCGAATGTTCAAAACCAATTTCAGGCCCCTATGAATCAATTTCCAAATCAAGGGGGAAATTACAATCAAGGTTCTCAAAATCAAGGAAACTTGAATAGAAACCAAGGTTATGGTAATTTCAATCAAGGAAACAATTTTCATGGTAACCAAAACCATGGAAATTTTCAAAATCAAGGTTTCAATCAAAACAACCGAGCTCAAAATTTTTCTCATCAAAATCAAGCCGTTGTTCAAACTCAATCATCAACCGATGAGTTATTGAAACAATTTATGAAAGCTCAAGAAGAAACAAACAGGTTGTTGATCGGTCAGATTTCTGAACTAAAGAAGTCTTTAAATGATCGACCTTCGGGATCGGGAACGCTACCAAGCAACACGATCGCTGATTCGGTGAGAAATCAAGTTATAGTATAGATATAGTAAGCTCAAGAGATCCGCAAAGAAATACGGATAACCCGAGGTCGTATTCCGTGTGAAGGGTGAATGGAATTCCGAATTATCGATTCGAAAAACGTGTCGTGAAAAGTGGTACAAAGTGATATTGATGAGATTATACTAATGATATAGCAAATAAGGCACAATTAATCACTTAAGCACGTATTTCAAATAAGGCAACTAAAAACGTCACGTAAAACCGAAACCGTATGCTAAAACGTTAAATAAACGTCAACGTACGAAATAAAACGCGAGTTTTAAGCTACACGACTCCTACGAACTTGGAAATAATTTCTAAAAATCAAAAATGATAAAAGAAAATTTTGAGAAAAAGAAAAATATTTTTTTGACTTTTTTATAATTTTCTATGAATTAAAAACTATTTATCTAATTTAAAAATCAAAAGAAAATGAAATAAAAGTGAGAAAAATCCAAATTAACTTTCTAAAATTCTAAAACAACTAAAAATAATTTTCTAATATTTTTTTTGGATTTTTCTGGCTTTTTCTGATTTTTCTGTATTTTTTAATAATTAAAAAGTAATTAAAAATGATTAAAAAGGAAAATTAAATAGGAAAAATAGCAAAACAACTCAGAAAAATCTGAAAATTTCAGGGAAAATCTAAAATAATGTTCTGAATCCAGGAAAATTATCAAATTTGAAAAATAAGCACTGTAAGTGCTTAATGCTTTGAAAACAGCTTATAATAGTGCTTATTAATAAGCACTTCTGACCAAATCTTAACCAAACTTTCACCAAATGATTTCAGTACTCAAATAAGCATGTAACAACAATCCAAAAGTATTTTGAAACTCAGAGGAACAAGTTATGATCAAAGAAGTCACTAATAAGCACTCTTATGAGAAATAAGCTAAGGAGGATAAGCAGAGATGAAACAACACTTGAAATAGATGCACTAGACTATATTGAGCTCAGATAAACCAGAAATTTCAACTTGAGATCAAGAATAAGCTGTAGCAGCCCTAATAAGTAAAACAGATTTGGCAGAAATGCTCAATAAGATGGGCCTAAAAAGCAGTGAAGATAAGCACTTAGATCAAACGTTTTGGAATAATCTTATACTATGCCAACTCAGGAACAAAAATAAACCTTAAAAACAAATCTTGGAACAAGCTAGCTAGCCTAAATATACCCAAGAACAAAGGCCTGAGCCTGTGGTGCAGGGCAATTTGTATCCTGATAAGCCAACTTCAAGGGCCTGTTTTAATAAGCAAATGACATTCAAAATCCAATTTTCTTGTTCAAATATAAAGATTAGGTACCAGGCTTTTCAAAATGACAAACTTTAACAATTTCCAAACTCTAATGAACCCTACACAGATCTCCAAAGATTTTATCAAAAGCTGAGTATTCAGCTTTTGTTGACCTTTTACCAAAAACAGAAGTTTGACTAAAGTAAGATTAGATTACTTCTAATTAACCAATAAGATGTAAATAAGCTGTTATAAGACTACTATAAGCTACTACTACCTATATTGTAACTATTTTGAAGATTTCTAACCTAAAATCTGTTTTAAGCTAATAGTTATACTAATTAGACTAGTGTTTTGACTTTTTAAACTAAGACCTACTAATTTTATGTATTAACTACTTATATTTTACCCTAAGTAAACTATGTGTACCACTAATACCTACTGAATCACACCTTAACTTATCAAACAAACAAAATCCAAACACCCTTTAATGGAATTCACAAACTCAGAAATCACCACAGTAACCACAAATCACTTTAAAACCAATCCATAAACATTCAACATGATCCAATAACATTATATAAGCCAGAAACAATGATCACTAACATCATAAACCAAGAATTTAAAGATCAACAGAAAATGCTTATGTGAGACAGTGAGATATGCAAGTAGCACCAAAGATACTCAAATATGATGAAACAGTACCCAAATATCAATAGTAAGCTATAATAAGCAATATTCAACAGCAATAAGCAACTATGATCAGATCTACACTATACTAGCAATAAGATATATAAGAGAATGAGAAAATAGAAATGGTACTCACAAGTTTAAGACCCCTCAGCTTGAACAGAGGGGTTTCACTATGCAAGCCTGTCTTTAGACAGGCCAATGGGCACCTTTTGGCTGTCTTTAACCACCACAAGCCTCAGCTTATTTGAAATAAGCTGGGGTTGACTTTCGTTGACTTTTTAAAGTCTTGAACTTTTGGATTCAGAAAAGAAGTTTCAAGGATCACAATAAGCTATATGAGCTTAAATGATCTTGAAACAACAATAAAACAACAATGAAAGATCAAAAGAATGAAAACAGATACACTATTTTTTTTTTTTGCTTTTTGTAAGTTTTTCTATTTTTTTTTTGGTTTTTCTTTGATAAGCAAACAATAATAACAAGAACAAGAAATGAAAACAGATAATGAGTACTAAATAAAGAACAAGAAAGGACTTGCTTTAAAGTAAATAAGAGGTAAATAAGCTGAAAAAGTAAATGAACTAAATAAGACAATAAGCAAATAAGTAAAAACAGAATTGAAATAAGACAAGAAAGATGATTTTCATTAATAATAAAGGTTTACAAAAACATTTTGGCAGAGTAACACTAATTGAAACTCAGCACATTACAATGAGGGGGGAGGGGGTATTTATAAGCTAAATTCTAGGGTTTAGATGATTCTAGATGATGATGAGGCAGCTTCAATCTTGGCCATTCATTGTAAACTTGATCACTAAGCAGCTTTTGTGGTCCATTGATCCATGTACAAGGAGCACGATTGCATTGAGCCTCTACCATTGGTCCACGTACCCTGCTCTGTCCTTCCTTGTATCGTGCTCAAAAGATGCTCTAGGCATGTGATTGGTCCATGATATTCATCCAATTGAGGTAATACGGGGTAATTAAAAGGTTTGGGGGTTTAGGGTTTATGGGAACAGTAATTTCTGGGGACGGGGTGTAATTTGGGGGGCGGTTATTTCAAACGGTAATAAATATAGTGGTGGGTCGGGTAAATTAGAGTTGGGCCGGGGTATATTAAAAGAGGATGGTGGGCTGTTGGGGTGTATGGGCTTAGGATGGGATCCGGTTGTGATGTTAATATGTTTAGGCTTAGTACTTTTATTGATAAGGACCAATTTTGTAATTGTGAAAACTGTAGGGACCAAATCTGTATACTTCTGAAACATTATCCCAAGGACTTTTGTTGTAAAATTCAGAATGATGGAGGACCACAATTGCCATTTTCTTCGAATTATGCTTAAGGGACCATAAATGCCAAACTCTGAAAATGCAGGGACTAAATCTGCCAATCTCCCAAAGTTTTCTTCCAAGGACCAATATTGAACTTTCTGAATCTCTGAGGACTTCAAATGATATTCTGAGCAATCTTTGATCATTTTGCTTTCCCGGCTACGGCTTTTGACCTTTTTCCAATCTCGTGCTCGTTTTTGTCGGTTTTGGCTTCTTTTCGTTCAGTTTTCACATATTCGTACCTGCACATACACAAATACAAAAACACACGTTCTCTTGGCATTTAAGGTTAGTATTTGGTATTTTTGGTCTGATTTAAGGCCTAAAAAGGATGAGTGATTAAGCACTCATCAAAATCCCCCAGACTAAGGTATTGCCGTGCCCTCACGCAATGTCATCACCTCACGCTTAAGAGATAAATAATTTTCAAAACCTCTTTTTACTGACGTTGTAAAGTAGCAATGACTTTCAAAAGAGATAGTAAAATCATTTATTCCCAAAAACGCTCCGTTTTCCGATTTTCATGAATAACAACTACTACTACTCTTTTTTGTATTTTTCATTTTTATATGTGACGGTTTATTTTGACTTTCATTATCAATTCATATCTGTTGATAATTTTCAGGGTCAACGAGTAAAAACACTTCTCACGGAGAAGAGACCATACGGATAAAAATCGTCATCCTTGATTTTTCGCAAGCTCCCAAACTAAGCGTAAAATCGAGATCATTGTTTAACTAGAAGTTAGATGCTAACACTGCCCACAAAAGTTACTTGTGTATTACCTCTTGTTCCCAGGTCCTATGTTTTGTATCTCAGGATTTTAATTTGTTGAGAAATGAATTGCTTCATATTTTCTCGTTTTGATATTTGTTAGTCCGATAAGAGCACAAAATTTGAACGCTAAGTAGTTTCCAAACTTTTCCTCAAAAATCTCTGCATACAAAATTCGGGTCCACATGAAGGTCTCTGATTTAACACGATTTGTAGGGGCTCCCTTTTTATTTACGACCGAGACATACCATGTTTGATACCCGAAACGGAAGCTTTTTATTAGGGAAACCCCCGGAGTCGAAGCTTGGCATTTTTGCATAACTATAAGCACTTTAATAATATTTGATCCTTAGTCCTTTATTTCAATTACAATCAACGGTTTTGAGCCGCCAAGATGCAAGAGCTTTATTATGACTTTTGGATTTATATCCTTTGCTTTTTTACAGCTTTGGATTCCTCTGCCTTTTTATTTGGCTTTGGATTATTATTATTGATATTCATAATCATATGCCAAACCCCAAGTCCTACAGCCTTTACTAAGATCACAACATCGGCTGCGAACCGGCAAGATGCAATAGTCTATTTCACCGTAACACTGGCAGTACCTCAATGTGTACCAAACCCTCATATGCAAAAATTTTGTTGGGAACGAGAAAAAACTAAGTATTGCCCAAACCGTATACACTTAATTAATCCTAGACATCTATTTATATTGGTGTGCAAGCTTTTGGGAACAAGGAGGCCACAAGTACCTCTCGTGGGTTTTTTAAATCCCAAGGTTGAGATCCGTGTATAGCACGAAACTTCTAAATAAACTCTATCATTCCTCGATCTCCGCAAATTTAAAATCCCAAGTAATGAGATCCGCGGATGCTTAGCCATAATCTTTTGATTATATTGGTTAAGGGAGACGAGCTAGGGCTCAACACGCCCGGTCAAGTCAAAACATTTATTTCTACTCTCGCCGGTAGGAAAGTCAAAACAAGGTGTCAAAACTTATTATTCATATCATATATATATTTTTTTTCATTTTTCATCATTTTTTTTTCTTTTTTTTTTTTTTTTTTTTTTTTTTTTTTTTGCATAATAAAAAGGTGACAAAAATTAAAATTTTTGGTGGAAAACGGAGTTGCGCAAGTTAAACAGCTCAGACTATGGTACAGGTCAAATCGAATCGAAGATTCACCCCCCCAGACTAAAGTGAAACATTGTCCTCAATGTTTTAAGGGTAAAGGTAATCCTACGTAAAATCTAAGGCCGTTTATTAAGTATGCCAAGAGATAAACGTTAGTCGATAAGATTTTGGATATGGTGAATTTCCAATAGAGCAGCGAAGGATGAGACTCGAGTTGAGAGAACGACAAACCACGAGCACGAGAGTCCTCAAACTTCGGGGAAATTCCTGAACATTCACAAACAACCACGAAAACACGAGTTTGGAAAGGGTCGCCCCCCTCACGTCACGTTATTAAAGAAAATAGAAAATAAAGAAAATGAAATTGGATAAGCATGGGGTGCCTCCCACGAAGCGCTTGTTTTTGATTACCGAGTCACATGAGCTTGACTCGATCCCCGAATTTAATCGTCCTTGGGGAAAGTTTGAAGATCCGGGACAACCATGGGTGGTATGTCCCCTCCAAAATAATGTTTGATACGGTGACCATTCACCTTGAAGTTGGGACCGTCATTTTGAGCAAGCTCAACGGTTCCATAAGGAAAAACTTGGGTAATGGTGAATGGTCCAGACCAACGGGTTTTTAACTTGCCCGAGAAAATCTTTAATCGAGAATTGAAAAGAAGGACCCGATCACCAACATTAAAGACACGATCTTTAATCTTAGCATCGTGAATCCTTTTTGTCTTCTCTTTGTAGATCAAAGAGTTCTCATAGGCTTGATCACGAAGTTCGACTAATTCATTCAATTGAACTTTACGGTGATCACCCGCGGTTTGTAAGTCAAAATTAGCATGTTTCAAGGCCCAGTAGGCCTTGTGCTCAAGTTCAAGGGGCAAGTGGCAGGCCTTCCCGTAAACCAGCTTGTATGGAGTGCACCCGATGGGTGTTTTGTAAGCTGTACGGAAGGCCCAAAGTGCATCATCTAACTTGTCAGCCCATGAAGCACGGTTTTCTCCTACGGTCCTTTCTAAGATACGTTTCAAGCCACGATTGGAGACCTCAACTTGTCCACTTGTCTGTGGATGATATGCTGTGGAAAGACGATGTGTGACACCATATTTGAGCATAACCTTAGCGAATTGGTCATTACAGAAATGGGTCCCACGATCGCTTATAATAGCACGAGGTGCACCAAATCGGGCGAAGAGACTTTTGAGAAATTTCACAACAACTCGGGCGTCATTGGTGGGGAGCGCCTTCGCTTCCACCCATTTGGACAAATAATCGACGGCCATGAGTATATATTTGTTTCCACGAGAAGACGGGAATGGACCCATGAAATCGATACCCCAGACGTCAAAAATTTCACAGACTTGGATGGCATTTTGAGGCATCTCGTCCTTCTGAGTAATTTTTCCTTGACGCTGGCAAGAATCACATGATTTAACCAACTCATGAGCATCCCGGTAAATCGTCGGCCAGTAGAAGCCGGAATCAAATACTTTCTTAGCGGTGAAGTTGGCACCATGATGTCCCCCCGTGGGTCCATTGTGGCATGCCATGAGAATTTCAGCGGCTTCCGTGCCGTGAACACACCGCCGGATCACTTGATCCGCACAAATTTTGAACAAATAGGGGTCGTCCCAAAAATAATGCTTAACATCTTTAAAGAATTTCTTCTTTTGTTGGAACGACATCCCTTTACGGATAAAATTCCCCGCATAGTAATTCGCAAAGTCGGCGAACCATGGGGTACTGGAATCACTATGTGATAAACTCCCCAGTGTTTCGAGAGGAAATGATTCGTTAATTTCCTTTTTCTCGAAAGCACTTTGATGGGGATTCTCTAATCGTGAAAGATGATCGGCAGCAAGGTTCTCAGCTCCCTTTTTATCTCGAATTTCAATTTTGAATTCTTGAAGGAGGAGAACCCACCGCATCAAGCGTGGCTTGGCATCTTTCTTTGCCATTAGGTATTTAAGAGCCGAATGATCCGTATACACTATGCTTTTCTTCAAGAGCAAATAAGATCGAAATTTTTCAAAATCGTAAATGACGGCTAACATTTCTTTTTCAGTAGTCGTGTAATGATATTGAGCGTCGGTCATAGTTTTACTAGCATAGTGTATCGGCTGAAAATGTTTTAGCTTACGTTGCCCCAGGACTGCACCAATAGCATAATCGCTCGCATCGCACATTAGCTCAAAGGGCAAGTCCCAGTCGGGGGCAATTAAGACCGGAGCCTTCGTTAACTTCTTTTTAAGTATATTAAATGCTTCGATGCATTCATTAGAGAAGATAAACGGAGCATCTTTTTCAAGTAAGTGGGTCAGGGGCCGGGCTATCTTAGAAAAATCTTGAATGAATCGTCGGTAAAAGCCGGCATGACCTAGAAAACTTCTAATTCCTTTTACGGTGGTGGGATGAGGTAATTTAGCAATCACATCGACTTTTGCTCTATCGACCTCAATCCCAGATTTCGAAATCTTGTGGCCGAGGACAATGCCCTCTTTGACCATGAAATGGCACTTCTCCCAATTTAGAACCAAGTTGGTGTCTTCACACCGTTTTAGCATACTTTCTAAATGGGAGAGGCAAGAAGTGAAAGAATTTCCATAAACCGAGAAATCATCCATGAAAACTTCCATGGTTTTCTCGATCATGTCCGAGAAAATAGACATCATGCACCTTTGGAACGTGCCTGGAGCATTGCATAAGCCAAAAGGCATACGTCGATAGGCAAACGTACCATAAGGGCAAGTAAAGGTAGTCTTCTCCTGGTCCGGCGGGTCAATCGGTATTTGAAAATAACCGGAGAATCCATCAAGAAAACAATAGAACTCATTTCCCGCTAGGCGTTCTAGCATTTGATCCATAAATGGAAGTGGGAAATGGTCCTTACGAGTTGCATCATTTAATTTTCGATAATCAATACAAACTCTCCATCCGGTAACAAGACGTGTCGGAATCAATTCATTATCTTCATTAGTTACGACGGTCATTCCACCTTTTTTCGGAACGCAGTGGATCGGGCTAACCCAGGAACTATCCGAGATTGGATAAATCATTCCGGCATCGAGGAATTTGATAACTTCCTTTTTGATAACCTCATGAATTTTCGGGTTAACCCGTCGTTGTTGCTGAACGGACGGTTTGTAATTATCTTCAAACAAGATTTTATGCGTGCAAAAACGAGGGTCGATACCCTTTATGTCGGAAATTTGCCAAGCGATGGCATTTTTATGCTTCTTGAGCACATCTACGAGACGGTTCTTCTCCTCATCTTTAAGTTCTTTTGAAATTATGACGGGAAGTTTATCGGTTCCTTCCAAAAATGCGTATTCAAGATGAGGAGGTAAATCCTTGAGCTCGGGCTCCGGAGGATTCTCAATAGACGGCTTAACTTCTTTAAAATCGGCCATTTTTAGGTCCATCGGAGGGAGGGATGGGTTGGGATCTTCATTTAGTAATTTTTCAATCAAAAGAACATCTCCCTCCGGGTCACAAACGGAATGATCAATTTCCGGTGAAATTGAATCATTAGCAAGAAAGGCCTCGATCTCTTCCAAGATGAAATCACTCCCCTCAAACGGAGTGAGGGAAGGGGAAGGATCGGAAATGATTGGTTCAGAAGAATGAGTGGGATTGCCACTCGAAGCATGTTCGGTAAAACCAAGTAACTCTTGAGCATACTCCTCCGTAACTTCGTCGATAACGTCGATTCGGTTAACGGAATATTTGTCATAATCGGAGGAGTACCTCGCGGTTTGATCCAAATTAAAAGTTATGGCTTCGTTACCCACGTGTAGGGTAATTTCTTCATCGAAAACATCAATTAAAGCACGTCCGGTCCTTAGGAAACCTCTTCCGAGAATGAGAGGAACCCGTGGATCGGCATCAAAATCAACCACGACAAAATCGGCCGGGAAATGGAATTTTCCCACATTAACAAAGACATCCTCGGCTATTCCCATCGGGCGGGAAGTAGTTCGGTCGGCTAGCTCGAGGGTCATGCAAGTCGGAGTCAAATCGGGTAAAGACAACTTTTTCCAAAGGGATAACGGCATATGGTTAATGCTAGCACCAAGATCGGCCAAGGCGAAGCATTGAACCATCCCAGGAAAATTACATGGAATGAGAAATCGACCGGGGTCTTCAAGCTTTTCGGGAAGCTTTTTGAGGATAACCGCCGAACAATTCTCATTCATCTGGGTTCGTGATATCTCAAACAATTTTTCTTTGTTATTCAAAAGACCTTTTAGCATTGAGGCAAATTTAGGCATCAAAAGTATAGCATCCGCGAGATTTATATCAAAATGCAATTCTTGAAAAATTTGATAAAACTTTTCCATTTGGTGTTTGTCTTTTTCGCGGTGCTTTTGTTCATTCAATCGTGACGGATAAGGCAAATTTGTTTTGACGGGAGTTTCTTTCTCAGTTTCATAAACCATTTTATCTTTTCCTTTAGATGTTGGGACTACCGGAGGTTGGATGTTTTCGGTCCTTCCATTATTAATAGGAATTCCCGTATCCGTTGTCACCTCGGTTTCACGGGCGACTACCTTGGGAGGAAGAGAAGAAGAGGTAGTCGGAGCCGTCGGTTCATTGATTACAATACCACTCCTAGTCGTATCGCCTTAGCATCGCCCCTCGGGTTAGCGATCGTGTTGCTTGGAAGAGTTCCCGAGCCCGAGGGTCGATCATTTAAAGACTTCTTCAATTCGGACATTTGATTAATTAGCATTTTATTCATTTCCTCTTGACTTTTCATAAACTGCTTAAGTAACTCATCCGAGGAAGATTGATTTTGATTTTGATTTTGATTCACAACTGGGTTTTGAAAGTTTTGACCACGATTGTTGTTGTTAAAACCTTGATTTTGATTTTGAAAATTTTGGTTTCCATGATAATAATTTCCTTGATTAGCATAGTTTCCTTGAAAATTCCCTTGATTCGGGCCTTGATTATAATTTCCCCGATTTTGATTTTGAAAACCATGACTTTGATTTTGAAATCCATTGTTAACCCGATTTTGATTAGCATTTTGATTAAATTTATGGTTTCGGTTTTGCACGTTTTGATTCACTTGATTAACTTGAGACGGTTGATTAAAACCGGGTGGTCCAACATAATGGTTCGAACGGTAGCTAAGAAGATTTCGGTCACCCTGTGGTTGGTATCCGTTACCGCCCATATTGTAGGTTCCCGAGGTAGCATACACATTCTCGGGAGTGCAGCCACCGGTGGCTGGGCACTCAAAATACGAATGAGGACCACCACAAGTCTCACAAACATGATTAACCATATTGACTTGATGGTTCTTGACTTGATTTGGACTATTAGACGTTTGGTGCATTCGTAAAACAGCCGTCGATAAATCATCGAGTTTCTTAGTGATGGCGGCTATTTCGGGATTAGACGTAGAAGAACTGTGAGCAACGGTTGCTCTTGACTCATTCCTCTCGGCAGAGGAATCCCAGTAATTGTAGTGAGCGGTCATATTCTCGATGAGTTCGTAACAATCTTCAGGACGTCGTTTCATAAAAGTACCACCCGCAGCTGCATTGATCGTGTCCCGATGTCGTAAAGTCAAACCATTGTAAAACGTATCGATTATCGTAACAAGAAGCATGTTATGGTTTGGACACCGATCAATAGCAAGCTTATAGCGTTCCCAAGCTTCGAATAAAGATTCGTCGGGAAGCTGACGGAAATTGCTAATATCGTTTCGGAGTTTCGTCACCATCGATGGTGGAAAATATTTCGGCAAGAACTTCGATACCATTTCTTCGAAGTTATGAATCGAGTTCTTGGGAAGACGATCAAACCAAGCGGTAGCATGATGCGTCAAAGAATAGGGGAAGAGAGAAAGACGAAGGGCGTCATCGGAGACCCCATGTTGTTTCATACTTTGGGTGACGGTTAAGAATTTATCGAGATGCTTGTTTGCATCGTCACCCGGTAAACCGTGAAATTGGCATGAATTCTGGACTTGTTGAATCATGTGGTGCTTAAGTCCAAAATCCGTAGCCTCGATATTGAGAGGGGCAATCGGACCGCCTCTACCGTGCATTGTCGGTTGACACAGCTCCTCCATCGTTCGGAGATCGGGAGCTGGTGCATTTTGAACAACACCCACCGGAGGGTGTTGATTGTTGTGTTCCATTTCCATGATATTCGGGAAACGAACTTTGTGTGTGTGACGTATCAAACTCTCGGGGTTCGATAATGGAGAAATAAGACGTTTAGAAGATGAGCGGGTGTTCATACACCACAAAAATCAAGTTTTCAAATTTGAAAAGGAAAATCTTTTTGTATTTTCTTATAAAACCCCCTTTTTTTTTTTTTTTTTTTTTTTTTTTTTTCAAATAAAACTTTTCTCTTTTGTTTTTCTTTTTCTATGTTACGTTAATTGAAACCGTTTCCCTCAATCTACTCGCGACGGAACGGGAGAGAAGAATGGATCTCTCTTCAACTTGCAATTTAATGTCAAAGCTTCCGTATTTTCCGCTTATTCGGTTGTAGAATTAAAGTAGTTCGATTAACAACTAATTTCACGCTTTTGTTATATTGTTAAGCTTATTTGGTTTACAACGCTCCTCCTTTCGGTCGGGTCGAGGCAATAACTTTATTATTTTTTTGGTATTTTGTGAAAACACTTTAGGAAAAGTGTTTTTGATTTTTCAATATTTATATAATATATACAAAATAGAGGAAGGCTTATCAAAACACAATTTTTTCAAAAACGAATATTCAAAAATTCACTTCAAACCTTCCCCGGCAGCGGCGCCAAAATTGATTCGGTGAGAAATCAAGTTATAGTATAGATATAGTAAGCTCAAGAGATCCGCAAAGAAATACGGATAACCCGAGGTCGTATTCCGTGTGAAGGGTGAATGGAATTCCGAATTATCGATTCGGAAAACGTGTCGTGAAAAGTGGTACAAAGTGATATTGATGAGATTATACTAATGATATAGCAAATAAGGCACAATTAATCACTTAAGCACGTATTTCAAATAAGGCAACTAAAAACGCCACGTAAAACCGAAACCGTATGCTAAAACGTTAAATAAACGTCAACGTACGAAATAAAACGCGAGTTTTAAGCTACACGACTCCTACGAACTTGGAAATAATTTCTAAAAATAAAAAATGATAAAAGAAAATTTTGAGAAAAAGAAAAAATATTTTTTTGACTTTTTTTATAATTTTCTATGAATTAAAAACTATTTATCTAATTTAAAAATCAAAAGAAAATGAAATAAAAGTGAGAAAAATCCAAATTAACTTTCTAAAATTCTAAAACAACTAAAAATAATTTTCTAATATTTTTTTTTGGATTTTTCTGGGCTTTTTCTGATTTTTCTGTATTTTTTAATAATTAAAAAGTAATTAAAAATGATTAAAAAGGAAAATTAAATAGGAAAAATAGCAAAACAACTCAGAAAAATCTGAAAATTTCAGGGAAAATCTAAAATAATGTTCTGAATCCAGGAAAATTATCAAATTTGAAAAATAAGCACTGTAAGTGCTTAATGCTTTGAAAACAGCTTATAATAGTGCTTATTAATAAGCACTTCTGACCAAATCTTAACCAAACTTTCACCAAATGATTTCAGTACTCAAATAAGCATGTAACAACAATCCAAAAGTATTTTGAAACTCAGAGGAACAAGTTATGATCAAAGAAGTCACTAATAAGCACTCTTATGAGAAATAAGCTAAGGAGGATAAGCAGAGATGAAACAACACTTGAAATAGATGCACTAGACTATATTGAGCTCAGATAAACCAGAAATTTCAACTTGAGATCAAGAATAAGCTGTAGCAGCCCTAATAAGTAAAACAGATTTGGCAGAAATGCTCAATAAGATGGGCCTAAAAAGCAGTGAAGATAAGCACTTAGATCAAACTTTTTGGAATAATCTTATACTATGCCAACTCAGGAACAAAAATAAACCTTAAAAACAGATCTTGGAACAAGCTAGCTAGCCTAAATATACCCAAGAACAAAGGCCTGAGCCTGTGGTGCAGGGCAATTTGTATCCTGATAAGCCAACTTCAAGGGCCTGTTTTAATAAGCAAATGACATTCAAAATCCAATTTTCTTGTTCAAATATAAAGATTAGGTACCAGGCTTTTCAAAATGACAAACTTTAACAATTTCCAAACTCTAATGAACCCTACACAGATCTCCAAAGATTTTATCAAAAGCTGAGTATTCAGCTTTTGTTGACCTTTTACCAAAAACAGAAGTTTGACTAAAGTGAGATTAGATTACTTCTAATTAACCAATAAGATGTAAATAAGCTGTTATAAGACTACTATAAGCTACTACTACCTATATTGTAACTATTTTGAAGATTTCTAACCTAAAATCTGTTTTAAGCTAACAGTTATACTAATTAGACTAGTGTTTTGACTTTTTAAACTAAGACCTACTAATTTTATGTATTAACTACTTATATTTTACCCTAAGTAAACTATGTGTACCACTAATACCTACTGAATCACACCTTAACTTATCAAACAAACAAAATCCAAACACCCCTTAATGGAATTCACAAACTCAGAAATCACCACAGTAACCACAAATCACTTTAAAACCAATCCATAAACATTCAACATGATCCAATAACATTATATAAGCCAGAAACAATGATCACTAACATCATAAACCAAGAATTTAAAGATCCACAGAAAATGCTTATGTGAGACAGTGAGATATGCAAGTAGCACCAAAGATACTCAAATATGATGAAACATTACCCAAATATCAATAGTAAGCTATAATAAGCAATATTCAACAGCAATAAGCAACTATGATCAGATCTACACTATACTAGCAATAAGATATATAAGAGAATGAGAAAATAGAAATGGTACTCACAAGTTTAAGACCCCTCAGCTTGAACAGAGGGGTTTCACTATGCAAGCCTGTCTTTAGACAGGCCAATGGGCACCTTTTGGCTGTCTTTAACCACCACAAGCCTCAGCTTATTTGAAATAAGCTGGGGTTGACTTTTGTTGACTTTTTAAAGTCTTGAACTTTTGGATTCAGAAAAGAAGTTTCAAGGATCACAATAAGCTATATGAGCTTAAATGATCTTGAAACAACAATAAAACAACAATGAAAGATCAAAAGAATGAAAACAGATACACTATTTTTTTTTTTTGCTTTTTGTAAGTTTTTCTATTTTTTTTTGGTTTTTCTTTGATAAGCAAACAATAATAACAAGAACAAGAAATGAAAACAGATAATGAGTACTAAATAAAGAACAAGAAAGGACTTGCTTTAAAGTAAATAAGAGGTAAATAAGCTAAAAAAGTAAATGAACTAAATAAGACAATAAGCAAATAAGTAAAAACAGAATTGAAATAAGACAAGAAAGATGATTTTCATTAATAATAAAGGTTTACAAAAACATTTTGGCAGAGTAACACTAATTGAAACTCAGCACATTACAATGAGGGGGGAGGGGGTATTTATAAGCTAAATTCTAGGGTTTAGATGATTCTAGATGATGATGAGGCAGCTTCAATCTTGGCCATTCATTGTAAACTTGATCACTAAGCAGCTTTTGTGGTCCATTGATCCATGTATATGGAGCACGATTGCATTGAGCCTCTACCATTGGTCCACGTACCCTGCTCTGTCCTTCCTTGTATCGTGCTCAAAAGATGCTCTAGGCATGTGATTGGTCCATGATATTCACCCAATTGAGGTAATACGGGGTAATTAAAAGGTTTGGGGGTTTAGGGTTTATGGGAACAGTAATTTCTGGGGACGGGGTGTAATTTGGGGGGCGGTTATTTCAAACGGTAATAAATATAGTGGTGGGTCGGGTAAATTAGAGTTGGGCCGGGGTATATTAAAAGAGGATGGTGGGCTGTTGGGGTGTATGGGCTTAGGATGGGATCCGGTTGTGATGTTAATATGTTTAGGCTTAGTACTTTTATTGATAAGGACCAATTTTGTAATTGTGAAAACTGTAGGGACCAAATCTGTATACTTCTGAAACAATATCCCAAGGACTTTTGTTGTAAAATTCAGAATGATGGAGGACCAAAATTGCCATTTTCTTCGAATTATGCTTAAGGGACCATAAATGCCAAACTCTGAAAATGCAGGGACTAAATCTGCCAATCTCCCAAAGTTTTCTTCCAAGGACCAATATTGAACTTTCTGAATCTCTGAGGACTTCAAATGATATTCTGAGCAATCTTTGATCATTTTGCTTTCCCGGCTACGGCTTTTGACCTTTTTCCAATCTCGTGCTCGTTTTTGTCGGTTTTGGCTTGTTTTCGTTCAGTTTTCACATATTCGTACATGCACATACACAAATACAAAAACACACGTTCTCTTGGCATTTAAGGTTAGTATTTGGTATTTTTGGTCTGATTTAAGGCCTAAAAAGGATGAGTGATTAAGCACTCATCAATCGCCAACCCGAAGGGCGATGTAAAGGCGATCACAACCCGTAGTGGTGTTTCTTATGATGGACCCGCGATTCCTACTACCTCATCTTCTTCTCCTCCTGAGGTAGTGGAACGTGAACCTGAGGCGACAAAGGACAAAGTGCAAATTACTAGCCCACGAAGTACCGCACACGTCCAACCTCATGTTGTCCCAAAAACCAAGTCCAAACCGGGAATTGTTTTTGAACCTCCGGAAAATCCCGTTCAACCACAAGCTTCAATACCTTATCCTTCGTGTTTAAATGATCAAAGACTCCGTGAGCAAACTAATGATCAAATGAAGAAGTTTCTTGAAATATTTCAAAAATTACACTTCGACATTAGTTTCGCGGATGCTTGATGAGTGTGTAAATACTCATCATTTTTACCTTTTCTGAGCTGCCAAAACATCTAAAAACACTCAATATTGCATCAAAATAGTGAAAATATCCCAGGAATGTGTTTTATATGTCTCAGATGCAAAATAATCAAAAACAGATGAAAAAACGTACAAAGTTTGCAAAATTGACAGTTTCAGTCCCTCAACTTTCAAAAGTTGTCAAATCTAGTCCCTGGTTATTTTAAAAACTTGAAAAAGTCACTAAAGACCCTTTTAAATCAAAAAGTTACATAATTAGTCCTTTGGTGCAAAGTTTCTCAAAATGTCAAGTTTAGTCTCTGTACTTTGCAAAATTGTCAAAAATGGTCTCTGGGATATTAAAACTTTGAGAAAAACAAATTTTGTCCTTATACTAATCTTTTATGGCAGGAATGATCCTTGGGTGAAAAGTTTGGTGAAATTACATGTTTGGTCCCCGAAGTTTGCAAGATTTACAGAATATACCCCTGGAATTGAAAAAATGCAAAAAATGATCCTTGGGTTATTCATACTTGGCAGGTTTAGCCCTTTTGAGAACTTTGGGTGAATGGAAAATCAGGTCCTCAATTTTTGGAATTGTGCAATTTTGGTCCTTGTTGTTTTCACTAAATATACTAAACAGATCCTTAGTTTTTATTAAAACCAAAAACCAATCCAACAAAACTAACCAAGCCCACCACTTTTTTTTACTTACCCTTAGCCCAATCCCCAGCCCAACAAACACCCCGTTTTTATTTATAATTCACCCCAGTCAAACCATACGGTCAAACACCAAACCACCTTACCCCCTTTCCTTCCCCTGCAAAACCACTCATCAATACCACCCTACCCTGCAACTCCCCCACTTGCCCACTACCACTTGCTGCCACCCATCACCTCCACCGCCCAAAACCACTAACCTACCCCACCCCAATTGCAATCACAGACCCCAATTGTATCTTACACCATTTCTTGCCAAAACCAAATTTCAATGGCCAAGATCATTCAAGCCAAATCAATGGCTGAGATGTGATGGGATATTCTCTGAGATCAAGTGGGGGCCCAAAGAAGTCCAATATAAAGAAGAGAGAAAGAGCAGGGAAGAATGATTAGAGTAGCTTTAGTGTAGTTAGTGTCGACTAGTATAGTTTTCAGTTTCAATTGTATCGTAAGCTCTCTAGTGTTAAATTAAGCTAATTCAAAGTATTGTAAAACTTTTCTAAGTATCTAATTCAAGTTTCAGTTTATTATTCATTTTGTGCCATTTTTACTCAAAAATCTCATTCATAGCTTAATGTTATTGTTAGTTGTTATTGTGGATTGAAACAGATCACATAAGCTCCTGGAAAGCTTCTTTAAGCTTTTAGAAACCTTAAAAGTGAAGGTAGGATCATAAACCAACAATACAAAAAAAATTAGAAATAAAATCAAGAAAAAGAGAGAGAGAGAGAGAGAGAGAGAGAGAGAGAGAGAGAGAGAGAGAGAGAGAGAGAGAGAGAGAGAGAAGAAGGAGACAAGAAGATGCAGAGCTGATTCTGAGCTTTGATTGGGTAATAGAATCTCAGGGGAGATGTTAGGGTAGGTTTGGTTCATGGTTCTTGGACTTGAGTGCTAACAAGCCTTTTGTAAGTCTTACCCTCATTTTATTGCTTTCTACTGTAGCTGAGCTTAATTTCTGCTTATTCTTGGATCTCTGTGTTTCTTAGGAGTAATTGAGTAATATTATTGCTAAATATTTGATGTTGGTTCATTAGTTTAAGTGTTGCTCTCCATTTGATTTTCCACTGCCTTAGCATAGCCTAATTTGTCTCCCTGTGTTTTATTGTTCCTCGGTGAATTCTACTATTCATTTAGCTTAAATACAAGTTAACCAATCTGTTTTGATCATTAGTGAGGTAGGTTTAGCTTAAATTTAATATTTGTAGTATAATCTTAGTTATAAAGGGGTGTTTGGATGACTTGTGTTCTGGAAGCTCTTTTTGTTTTCTGGCTTGTTTCTCTGCATCAGCAACTTATAGTTGTGTAATAATAACTATACAAAGCAATAGATTGGTGGTTCACTTAGTCAAAAGTAAAAATCACTCTTGAGCCTCACCTTTGAGTTAACTGTCAAAACAGTGGAATCCACAAGCATTCAAATCTTTCCATATCTAGTTTAGGTTGTGTAATTTCAATATATATAGGTATAATACAACATTCTAAATCAGTAGAAGCCATTGGAAATTCAAAAAAGTCAAAGTTCTTAAGTTTTCTTAAAAAGTCAACATTTCCCTTTGCAGAAAAAACCAAAAATACCAAGATTTTTAGTGATTTATGTAGAGAGACTTAAGCTGTGAAACTTTCAGAATTGGTTGTCTTCCAGCTTAACTTTAAGGTCCCATTGTTATTTTATTTTTGTGAATTTTTCTGAAGGTTCCACAGCCCTCTAAAGTAAGCTGTAGGGGAGGGTATTCCCCTGCTGCAGCAGTTAACCCAGCAACCACCACCACTTTGGTGGTGTTTTCTGGCCACCACAGTGGTCCACAGCCCCCCCTCCTTAGTCCTTTCAACCCTCCTCCTACCCCTCTCTCCATTTTGACCATAGGTTTGACCTTAAGAACCCTGGGACCCACCTGGAACCACCCCTAAGTCTTGTCCCATTTTCTGAGTTGAAATAAGAAATACAAGTGCTTATTGTGACTTTATTGCTTATCCAGTGGACCCCATGTGCTTATCCTGGCTTATACATGTCCAATAACCTCATTTGAATTAGAATCACCCATAGTGGGTCCCACTTAAGCTCATTTGAGCTTATTTTCCTATTTGGTCAACAAAAGTCAACTGTGGTGCTAATAAGCATCCACAGTGCTTAGTTTTAATTTATAAAAAAGTTGTTTTTACAAAAGTTGTTTGTTTTTAGGTGTAAATTAGTTTTCAAAAAGAAAAATCAAGAAAAACCAATTTAATAATAAGTGATAGTTTCTATTTAATGTAATTTAAATTTTAATTTTCATTTTTAGATTTTTATTAAGTACTTGGCATTTTTATATTTTTATTAATTACCCTTTATATTAAAGTAATTTTAGTAATTTTCTTAGATTTTTATTTTGTCATTTATTATTAATTAGATTTAATATTAATTTAATTAATAATTAATTAATAACTAAGTGTTAAATAGAAAAACCAGTTTTTATAAAGTAGTACCTAGTTTTTATATTTTTTTAGCTTTTATATGTTGTAAAATAAGTTTATAAATTTTTCTGTAATTTTTACTGTTCATCTTGTAGTTTTTATAATTTAAATAGTTTAATTAGTTAATAATTAATATTTAATATGATAATTAGTAAAATAGTCAAAAATTAATTTTTAGAAGCTTTTTATAATTTTGTAGGATTCCTGTGATGGTTAATTAGTTTTATAAATTTTTCCATAATTTTCTAAGTCATTTTAGTATTATTAGTAATTTAAAATAGTTTAATTAGTATAATTAATATAATTAGTTTTTAATTAATAGAAAAACCATAAAAAGACAAAAATATTAATTTTTAATTTTTATACTTTCTTCAAGTTCATTTTAAGGTTTAGAAATTAGTTTTGCAAATTTTTAAGTTAATTTGTAATCTTTATCATTTTTAGTTAATTTAAATTAGGTTTAATTTACTTTTTAAATAGTTTTATTAATTAATTTAGTATTTAAATATTAAAATAATCATTTTTATAATTTCATTTTCATTTTAAATTTTCTTTTAATTTTAAGTTTTCAAAAGTTTCACTTACACACCCTGTAGTTTGTAATCGTTCAAAACCCACTTTTCTGTCTGAATCCCTGATGAGTGCGCAAACACTCATCATTTTTATCGTATTTAAAATGCCAAAACATATAAAAACAATCGAAAAGTAATCAAAATACTTAAATTATCCCAGGGATTGTGTTTTATGTGTTTTAAATGTAAAATGAGCAAAAACAAATGAAAAACGATCAAAGTTTACAATATTGGCAGTTTCAGTCCCTTAAGTTTCAAAATTTGTCAAAAATAGTCCCTATGCATTTATTTTGAAAGAAAAGTCAACCCAAGTCCTTAAAAAAATCAAAAGTTATCAAAAACGGACTTTGGGTGAAAAATTTGGAAAATTTACATGTTTGGTCCCTGGAGTTTGGAAATTTGCAGAAATAGTCCCTAGGAATTTTGAAAATTAAAAAATTGCAAAAGTAGGTTTTGGAATATTAAACTTGGCAATATTAGTCCTTGGTGATACTTTGGGGAGATTTACATTTTCAGTCCCTTGGTTTTGATAAAATGCAAAAATGGTCCTTGTGTACATTACTTAACCAAACGGACCCTTGAAATATTATTACCCAACAACACCTTATCACTCCAATACCAAATCCAATCCACCAGGCCCATTCACCCACACCCTCAGCCCACCTCAATAATATACTCCCTCCCCGTTTTAAATAATACACCCCCCCAGGTCAAACTTTGACCTCTCCCACCTTCACCTTCCCAGCTTGTAAAACCAAAACAAGACTCCACCTCCCCCTCCTCCACATCAGCAAGCCCATTCCATGTCCCCCCCAACTCCCTAATGCTTACAAGGAGCATTAATTATCCTCAAATCCTTTCAAGCAACTCCAACTGACAAAGATGAAAAAAGGCGCCAAAAGTGGTTTCAACGGCTGGGATCATTCCCACCCAATCCAATGGGTGGGATTCACTCAGAAAAGTGCAAATAATTCAAAGGCAGCCATATAAAAAAAGGAGAAGCAGTAGTATAGTTTAGTAGTAGGAAATTAATGTCATTTTAATTAAATTTTCCAATTCTAGTGTAACTTTTAAGCTTCTAAGTGTATTTCTGTCATTTCCAAGTGTAATTGAACTGATTTAAGTTAATTAATCAATCTTCTATTTATAAAAGTCATATTATGCATTTTTACTTAAAATTCTAAAAATAATTCTGAGTTTATAAGAAGGATTGTTGTTTGGTGTTTGTTTAATCTCATGTAAGCTTAACTTTAAGATTTCTTAAGTTTCTAGTATATGTATCTCATCTTGGACCAGAGAATCAAAAATATCAAAAAAAAAAAAAAAAAAATAGAATAAAATAAGAAGAATAAGAAAAGCAGAAGAAGAAGAGAAGTATGGAAATTGGACTGGTTTAGAGTCTCAGGGAGACAATAGGGATCAAGTGAGTATCTGTCTTTGGTTTTGAGCATTAGTCTCAATGTAAGTATACATTTCAGTTTCAAGCATCCTAGTTTTCATATGATTTCATTTTTTTTAGTTGTAACTATTCCTGGTGGATAAATTGTGTTTATTTATGTTAGTTTATGATTAGTATAAGTTTCTTTGTGGGCTTATTGGTCTAATTCAGAGAAAATCTTTGGAAAACTTCAAAACAGTTATATAAGGGGGTGTTTGGCATTGCCCTGTTCACTGTGATCAAATTGTTGTTTGTGGTTAGAATAGGTTTAGACAACTTATTTTAGGTTAGTAGAACTTGTTTCAACCATTAAAGTCAGTAGTTACTTGTGAAAAAGTCAAAATCCAAATTCTCACATCATAGCAGTTAACTGTTGGGACTTGACACTCCCAAATCATTCATACATGCTTATATTTTGTTGTAGTTGCATAATTTAGTTTCATTACACCTTATTACATCAACATCAATCATAACTTCATCAAAGTCAAAATAACTAGTTCAAGCAAAAAGTCAAAAGTTCACTATCTCAGTTTTTTCCAAACTGGTAAGGTTTTTTGTGATTTATGTGTAAGGTCTCATGCCCTGATCTTTTGATATGTTATAATACCCCAGCTCAACGTTGTGTTCCAACCTTTGTTACAGTTTTAGGAATTTTCTACTGGGCCCCACAGGTGCCCAAACACACTTGCAGGGCTGCTAAGCCCCCTGCATCAGCAGATACATACCCAAACACCACCACTTGGTGGTGGTTTTCTGGCCACCACAATGGTCCACAGCCCTCATCCTTCGTCCTCACAACCCCCCTCCTACCCCTCTTTATGAATTGACCATAGGTTTGACCTTAAGACCCCTGGGACCCACTTGAATTCACTCCTCAAGTCTGTCCCATTTTCTGTCTCAGTCTTCAAAAGTCAAGTGCTTATTCATGCTTTTTAGCTTATTCAAACTGCTTATGTGATTGATTCTTGTCTAAACATGTTCCCTCAACTTATTTAGATCAGATTTCACTATATTGGGTCCCACTTAAGCCCATTTTAGCTCATTTCCTTCCTTGGTCAACAATAGTCAACTGTCAAGCTTTTTGGCTTGCATTTGGCTTATTTTTAAGCTTTGGAAATTTTATTTTCACAAAAGTTTTATGTTTTAAGTAGTTTTAGAGTTTTGTAAATGAAAAATCAAGAAAAATCAATTTAATTCTAAGTGATAGTTTCTATTTAATGTAATTTAATTTTAATTTTCATTTTTGAATTTTTGTTAAGCACATAGCTTTTTTATATTTTTCTTAAATTCCTTTTATATTAAATTAATTATGGTAATTTTCTCAGATTTTAATTTTATCATTTGGTATTTATTAGAATTAATATTAGTTTTATTAATAATTAATTAATAATTAGTTTTAAATAGCATAATTAGTTTTTATTAAGTAAAACCTAGTTTTATATTTTTCCTAGCTTTTATATAATGTAAAATAATTTCAGAAATTTTCTTATAATTTTTGCTGTTCATTTTCTATTTTTCTTAATTTAAAATAGTTTAATTAGGTAATTGATAATTAATTAGTAATTAATTAATAGAAAAAGCACAAAAAGACAAAAATACTTATTTTTAATTTTAAAACTTGTTTTTAGTTATTTTATAATTTTAGAAATTTTATTTTTATTTTTCTAGTATTAAATTAATATTATATTGTATTTAAGTATTTTAAATATTAATAATTAGTTTTAATTAGTATTTAATTAATATTAAATAATTAAATAGTGTAAAAATTTATTTTCTTTTTCCAAAAATTTTCTTTTATCCTTAGGTTTGTAAAAAAGTCATTTTCACCCCCTGGGGGTTTTCAGATTTCAGTTTTCACTTTTTATTTCGTACGTTCGCGTAAATTTAAATTGAACGTACGCGGTTTTAGGTTTTACACGTTTCTGGTATTTCAAACTTTCCAGTCTTGTTCATATAGCTTGTTTAAGCTATTTCTTCGTATATTCCTTAGGTTAATCACTCACAAACCTTTTCCTGTCCAAATTCACCCGATCACAAACCCGTTTGATAACCATCACACCTCGTCGGGACATAACGACCCGGGGAAACCACTATATTCCGCGGAGCATTGACTCTAAGCTGTTTGACCTTGTTGACCATACCTGGTCGATTTAGGTTGACCGTTTGGAGCCAATCAAATTTTGGCACTGCTGCCGGGGAGGTGTGCGCGTTTCTATAGCGTTATTTGAGATTAGTGTTACTTCACCTCAATCACTGTACAAATACGACCACTTTTGTAAATTTTAAATCAAAATACAAAAAAAAAGTCATTAACACTTTTCCTAATGTGTTAAAACACCAAAAAAATTAAAAACAACAAAACAGATCGTAACGTTTTCTGAATCGGTTTTCTTTTAAGGTGATTCTTAAAGAGAAACGATTTTAGATTACGAGATGATACCAAAAATATTGTCCAAAAGTTTTTTAAACCCATACACAAAAACCCAAAAACATTCGTCTCTTTCTTGTGAATAATAATTATACATAAAAACCAACCGTCGCAAACCAAGACAGAACACCTACTAACTGGGGGTCTGAACATAATAAGTTCCCAAACGAAAGATAAAAACTTGCCTTTGTATCCCTGTGAGTGGTGTACCTTTCTTAAAGAAGCCACTTGCTTGTGATTATTGGTTTAAGTTCACTGTTGATTTGCCTCGATTTTGTTTTGATTGGTTTTATCTCTAGTGCATGCGCACTCGTTCTTCAAGGTCCACGAGCCCATTACGTGAGCTTGTTCGGAAACCTAGAAGACCTCGTCGACGTTCAGCACCAACAGTCGGATCTGAGATCCGTACTGTTGCCACACCCACTGTCACCATGGCGGAAGACCGCCCCATGTGTGAGCTTCTCCAAGCACCCATCGAGGGTTACGGAGATGCCATTGTTGTTCCAGCCATCGTGGCTGATAATTTTGAGCTCAAAACCGGGTTACTCAATCTTGTAACCTCAAGCCAATTATACGGTTTTGAGAGGGACGATCCTCATGCTCACATTCGATGGTTCAATAAAATCACTTCGACCATCAAGTACAAGAATGTCCCTTGTGAAGCAATAAAACTTCTTCTCTTCCCATTCTCCTTGGAGGGACAAGCCCAGATTTGGCTTGAAAAACAACCTCCTCGATCTATTGAGACATGGGAAGATCTTGTCAAAAAATTTGTGAATGAATTCTTCCCACCTTCCAAGACCACGAGTCTTAAGAACGAAATCACCAAGTTCACTAAAAAATATGATGAATCTTTTGGTGAAGCGTGGGATCGTTTCAAAGAATTACTTCGCAAGTGTCCACATCATGGTTTCTCTGAGTTGATGCAACTCGATACTATTTACAATGGCGTGAGCCAAGTAGATCAGGATTCTCTCAATGCCTCCACGGGAGGTAATTTCTTGAGTAGAACCACAAAAGAAGCTTTGCAAATCATAGAAAACAAGTCCAAGGTCCGCTCTACACGAAGCAAACCGATTGTTTCTCAAATCAATGCGGGTCCTTCCACTTCAACTTCTGTGTGTCAATCTAGCACGGATGCTAAGATTGACAAGCTCACTGAAGCGATCCAAGCTTTGGTTCTCGCCCAAACAAAGAAAGTTTCATTTCCATAAAATCCTCCACCTGCTGAGGTTAAAAAAGTGGAAGTCTGTGTGACTTGTGGTGGGCCGCATGCCTACTACAATTGCACCGCTACTGATGGTACTCCATATGAAGCTCACGCTATAGCCGGGTCCCAAAATCAATGAGGCAATCAATATCGCCCTCCTATGGACCCTAGCTATCGTCCTCATCATCATTATCCTGGACCTCCTGGTTTTAATCAAAACCAAAATGTCCAAAACCATGGCCAAAATCAAAACAAAGTGAACCAAGGTTTTCAAAACCAAGGTAACTTCAATCAGGGTCACGATTTTCACAATCAAAACCAAGGTTTCCAAAATCAAGGTTTCCAACATCAAAATCAAGGAAACTTTAACCGGAACCAAGGTCAGGGTAATTTCAATCCGGGATATTTTCATGGAAACAACAACCCTAATCAGGGTAATTTTCAAAATCAAGGTCCCAATCCGAACAATCGAGCTCCAAATATTCCTAATCCGAATCAAGCCATTGTTCCAACCGGGCCTTCATCTGACGAGTTGTTGAAACAATTCATGAAGTCCCAAGAAGAGTTGAACAAGTTGCTGGTCATCCAGATTTCTGACATTAAGAAGTCTTTAAATGATCGACCCTCGGGCTCAGGTACTACTTTACCGAGCAACACGATCGCTAACCCGAGGGGCGATGATAAGGCGATCACAACACGAAGTGGTGCTTCATATGATGAACCCGCGATCCCTACTACCTCTTCTTCCTGTCCTCCAAACGTAGTGGATCGTGAACCTGAGGACAAAGGACAAGGTACAAACTCCTAGCCCACGAAGTACAGCACACGTCCAACCTCAGGTTATTCCTGAAACCAGATGTAAGCCTTGAGTTATCTTTGAACCACCAGAAACTCCAGTGGACAACCCTAAATCCAAAACTTCTATTCCCAATCCATCACGTCTCAGTGAACAAAAGCTCCGCGAAAAAGCTAATCACCAAATGGATAAATTCTTCCAAATCTTCCAAGATTTGCATTTTGATATCAGCTTCGCGGATGCTATTCTCTTGATGCCCAAGTTTGCATCGACAATCAAAAATCTGTTGAGTAATAAAGAGAAACTCTTTGAGATGGCAAGAACTCCTCTGAATGAGAACTGCTCAGCAGTTCTTTTGAAAAAGCTTCCTGAAAAGCTTGGAGATCCCGGGAAATTCCTCATTCCTTGTACTTTCCCGGGTATGGTTGAATGCTTCGCCTTGGCCGATCTTGGTGCTAGCATTAACCTGATGCCATATTCTGTGTGAAAGAAACTCTCTCTTCCCGAACTTACCCCCACGTGCATGACTTTAGAGCTTGCCGATCGTTCGATTTCTCGTCCCATTGGCATTGCCGAGGACGTATTCGTTAAAGTGGGGAAGTTCCATTTTCCGGCAGATTTTGTGATTGTTGACTTTGATGCCGATTCTAGGGTCCTTCTCATTCTTAGAAGGGGATTCCTTAGAACTGGGCGAGCTCGTATCGATGTATTTGAGCATGAGATCACATTACGTGTTGGAACGGAAGCCATAACCTTCAACCTAAATCAAACTTCGAGATACTCCTCCAATTATGACTGTGAATCGGTGAATCAAATTGATGTCATCGATGTTGCTACTGAGGAGTATGCTCAAGAGATTTTAGGTTTCATTGATGATTCTTCGAGTGAAAACCTCACTCAGTCTTCTCACCCCATCATTTCCAATTCTTCTCCTTCCCTCACTCCGTTTGAGGGAAGTGACTTCATCTTAGAAGAAATTGAGGCCTTTCTCAAAAGTGATTCAATTCCTGATGGAATCGATAACCAAGAGATTGACCCCGAGAGGGATATTCTCTTACTTGAGAAATTATTAAACGAAAATCCCTCTCCTCTTCCTGTTCTACCACAACAACTTCATAAAGAGGAAATCAAAAATGTTGAGAAAACTGATGACTTCCCTGAGGTTGAACTTAAGGACTTGCCGCCTCATCTTGAATATGCATTTCTGGAGGGTGATGATAAATTACCCGTCATAATTGCTAAAGACTTAAGTGTTGAGGAAAAGGCTGCTCTCATAAAGGTTTTGAAGTGTCATAAACAAGCAATTGCTTGGCGACTCTCCAACATCAAGGGCATTGACCCTGAATTTTGTACTCACAAGATATTAATGGAGGACAACTTCAAACCTGCAGTCCAACAACAAAGAAGGGTGAATCCAAAAATTCACGAGGTTATCAAATAAGAAGTTTTAAAACTTCTTGATGCCGGATTGATTTACCCTATCTCGGACAGTCCTTGGGTCAGCCCAATTCATTGTGTTCTAAAAAAGGGTGGCATTACTGTTGTCACAAATGAGGAGAATGAGTTGATTCCAACTCGTTTGGTTACGGGATGGCGTGTCTGCATTGACTATCGTAAGTTAAATGACGCCACCCGTAAAGATCATTTTCCTCTGCCCTTTATGGATCAGATGCTCGAGAAATTAGCGGGGAATGAGTATTATTGCTTCCTCGATGGTTTCTCGGGTTACTTCCAGATTCCCATTGATCCGCAAGATCAGGAAAAGACCACGTTCACGTGCCCCTACGGAACTTTTGCTTATAAGCGTATGCCATTCGGCTTATGTAATGCTCCGGGCACGTTTCAAAGATGTATGATGTCCATATTTTCCGACATGATCGGGAAAACTATGGAGGTCTTCATGGATGATTTTTCGGTCATTGGGGATTCATTTCAGCCATGCCTCTCCCATTTAGACGACATGCTAAAACGTTGTGAAGACACAAAGTTATGTCTAAATTGGGAGAAGAGTCACTTTATGGTCAAAGAGGGCATTGTCCTCGGCCATAAAATTTCAAAGAACGGGATTGAGGTTGACAAAGCCAAAGTGGATGTCATTGCAAAATTACCTCATCCCACAACCGTAAAAGGTGTTAGTAGATTTTTTGGTCACGCCGGTTTCTATCGTAGGTTTATTCAAGATTTTTCTAAAATCGCCCGACCTATGACCCATCTCCTCGAAAAGGATGCTCCTTTCATCTTCTTCCCCGAGTGCATCGAATCTTTTGAAACACTTAAGAAAAAGCTTACCGAGGCACCGATTCTTGTTGCCCCCGATTGGGACTTGCCCTTCGAGCTCATGTGTGATGCTAGTGATTATGCTATAGGGGCAGTCTTGGGGCAACGAAAAATAAAACATTTTTAGCCTATACACTATGCCAGCAAAACTATGACCGAGGCTCAAAACCATTACACCACTACCGAAAAAGAATTATTAGCTGTGGTGTATGCTTTTGAAAAATTCCGGCCATACTTGATACTGACCAAAAGCATAGTGTATACGGATCACTCGGCTTTGAAGTACCTTTTTGTAAAACAAGATGCAAAGCCGAGACTTCTCCGTTTGGTTCTCCTCCTACAGGAATTTGATATCATTATTCGTGATAAAAAAGGAGCTGAGAACCTGGCCGCTGATCATCTCTCCCGATTGGAAAACCCCCACCAAGATGTTTTCGAGAGGAAAGAAATCAATGAAACATTCCCTCTCGAGACACTCAATGCAGTTACCTTTCGTGGAGACTCTAGTACCCCATGGTTTGCCGACTTTGCAAACTACCTTGCAGGTAACTTTGTGGTGAAAGGGATGTCGTCCCAACAGAAAAATAAATTCTTCAAAGATGTAAAACATTACTTCTGGGACGACCCCTACTTGTTCAAAATATGTGCGGATCAAGTCATCCGGCGGTGTGTTTATGGCCAAGAAGCCTCTGAAATTCTTAAACCTTGCCATGCTGGTCCCACGGGGGGCCACCACAATCCAAACTACACCGCCAAAAAGGTGTTTGACTCCGGTTTCTTTTGGCCCACGATTTACAAGGATGCCCAGTAAATAGTCAAATCCTGTGACGCTTGTCAACGTCACGGGAATATCAACGTCACGGGAATATTTCACAAAAGAATGAAATGCCTCAAAATGCAATTCAAGTTTGTGAAATCTTTGACGTTTGGGGCATCGACTTTATGGGGCCATTTCCTTCTTCTCATGGCAACAAATACATACTCGTGGCAGTTGACTACTTGTCAAAATGGGTTGAAGCGAAAGCTTTGCCCACTAATGATGCCCGAGTTTATGTAAAATTCTTGAAAGCTCTTTTCGCTCGATTTGGAACTCCACATGCTATTATCAGTGATCGTGGTACGCACTTCTGTAATGACAAATTCGATAAAGTCATGAAAAAGTATGGTGTAACTCACCGTCTTTCTACTGCGTACCACCCACAAACAAGTGGACAAGTAGAAGTTTCCAATCGAGGAATTAAGAGAATTTTAGAAAGAACCGTAGGTGAAAATCGTGCATCGTGGTCGGACAAATTAGATGATGCACTTTGGGCTTTCCGTACAGCTTACAAAACACTCATCGGGTGTACGCCTTACAAGCTTGTGTACGGGAAAGCGTGCCATCTACCGATCGAGCTTGAGCATAAAGCCTATTGGGCACTCAAGCATGCAAATTTTGACCTCAAAACTGCGGGTTATCATAGAAAAGTTCAACTAAATGAATTAAATGAACTTCGTGATCAAGCTTACGAGAACTCTTTGATCTACAAAGAAAAGACAAAGAAGATTCATGACTCAAAAATCAAGAACCGCGTTTTCAACGTTCGTGATCGAGTCCTTCTTTTCAACTCTAGACTCAAGATCTTCTTGGGAAAGCTGAAAACCCGATGGACTGGTCCATTCACTATCGCTAAGGTTTATCCTTATGGCACCGTCGAATTATCTCAAAATGACGGTCCTAATTTCAAAGTGAATGGACATCGTTTAAAGCACTACTTTGGAGATGACATACCATCCATGGTTGTCCCGGATCTCCAAACTTTCCCCAAGGACAATTGAATTCGGGGATCGAGTCAAGCTAGCGACTCGATGAACAAAAACAATAGCACAATACGGGTTTTCACCCGCATCTCTGATTTCCTTCTACTTTCTACCACCCCAGTGTGGGGGAATGGCCAACCCCCCGCTATTTGAAAATGTATATATGTATATAAGTTCAAAAAAAATGTGTATATATGTAGAAATAAAGTGAAATATGGTGTTTCCACAGTTAGATTCGAATATTATCTTTTTACGTTCATAGATTCGGCATAATAGCCGGGACTTTGAATATTGAGGACAATATTCATTTCTAAGTGTGGGGGGGGGGGGGGGGGGGGGGAAATTCTAGCGAATTTTATCGCAAAATACTTTCAAGTACCCCCGTTTTTGGCCAAAAATTTTCAAAATTTTTTTCACTTTATTTCAAAATTTTTGTGGTAATCAGTCCACCATGTCTAACCGACAAAGGGATTGGCTAATCCAGGAGCAAACGGCTCTTGGTAAAGATAACTCAAATCCGTTTACGGCTTGCAATTTGCCCAAAAATTGTATGGTTCCTCAACTCCCCATATCCTCAAAAGCAAATGAGTTGGCTAGCCCGCAAGATTATGGCTTGTGGTAAAGGCCGTGGAAAAACCATAATTGGTAATCGGCTCACCAAGATGTTGACTATTCCATCAAGAGCTGGCTAGTCCAGAAGCAAACGACTTTTGGTAAAGACAAATCAAATCCGTTGACAACTGGTGGTTTGCTCAAAATCACACGGTTATCAGGTGTGCCACAGTTCTTACACCTGGCTACTCCAGAAGTGATGGCTTTTGGTAAAGAGTTTAAAATCCATCAAGTTTTCCAAAAATATTGCTAGGGACTTGCAATAGTTTAGTGTGGGGGATTGATGAGTGCGCAAACACTCATCATTTTTATCGTATTTAAACTGCCAAAACATACAAAAACAATCGAAAAGTAATCAAAATACTTAAATTATCCCAGGGATTGTGTTTTATGTGTTTTAAATGCAAAATGAGCAAAAACAAATGAAAAACGATCAAAGATTGCAATATTGGCAGTTTCAGTCCCCCAAGTTTCAAAATTTGTCAAAAATAGTCCCTATGCATTTATTTTGAAAGAAAAGTCAACCCAAGTCCTTAAAAAAATCAAAAGTTATCAAAAACGGACTTTGGGTGAAAATTTGGAAAATTTACATGTTTGGTCCCTAGAGTTTGGAAATTTGCAGAAATAGTCCCTAGGAATTTTGAAAATTAAAAAATTGCAAAAATAGGTTTTGGAATATTAAACTAGGCAATATTGGTCCTTGGTGATACTTTGGGGAGATTTACATTTTCAGTCCCTTGGTTTTGATAAAATGCAAAAATGGTCCTTGTGTACATTACTTAACCAAACGGACCCTTGAAATATTATTACCCAACAACACCTTATCACTCCAATTCCAAATCCAATCCACCAGGCCCATTCACCCACACCCTCAGCCCACCTCAATAATATACTCCCTCCCCGTTTTAAATAATACACCCCCAGGTCAAACTTTGACCTCTCCCACCTTCACCTTCCCAGCCTGTAAAACCAAAACAAGACTCCACCTCCCCCCTCCTCCACATCAGCAAGCCCATTCCATGTCCCCCCCCCCAACTCCCTAATGCTTACAAGGAGCATTAATTATCCTTAAATCCTTTCAAGCAACTCCAACTGACAAAGATGAAAAAAGGCGCCAAAAGTGGTTTCAACGGCTGAGATCATTCCCACCCAATCCAATGGGTGGGATTCACTCAGAAAAGTGCAAATAATTCAAAGGCAGCCATATAAAAAAAGGAGAAGCAGTAGTATAGTTTAGTAGTAGGAAATTAATGTCGTTTTAATTAAATTTTCCAATTCTAGTGTAACTTTTAAGCTTCTAAGTGTATTTCTGTCATTTCCAAGTGTAATTGAACTGATTTAAGTTAATTAATCAATCTTCTATTTATAAAAGTCATATTATGCATTTTTACTTAAAATTCTCAAAATAATTCTGAGTTTATAAGAAGGATTGTTGTTTGGTGTTTGTTTAATCTCATGTAAGCTTAACTTTAAGATTTCTTAAGTTTCTAGTATATGTATCTCATCTTGGACCAGAGAATCAAAAATATCAAAAAAATAGAATAAAATAAGAAGAATAAGAAAAGCAGAAGAAGAAGAAGAAGAAGAAGAAGAAGAAGAAGAAGAAGAAGAAGAGAAGTATGGAAATTGGACTGGTTTAGAGTCTCAGGGAGACAATAGGGATCAAGTGAGTATCTGTCTTTGGTTTTGAGCATTAGTTTCAATGTAAGTATACATTTCAGTTTCAAGCATCCTAGTTTTCATATGATTTCATTTTTTTTAGTTGTAACTATTCCTGGTGGATAAATTGTGTTTATTTATGTTAGTTTATGATTAGTTGTAAGACCTTAGATATATCAACTTTAATACCAATATAAGCACTAGATGAAGTAAAGATGGTGACTTGATGTAAGATATGTGGCGTTAATATGTATAAAATAGATATATGAGATGAAGAGAACTTTTATTAAAAAGCACACACAATACACACACAAGCACACCCAAGCACACACCTCAAATGAGCCTTTGAGGTGTTTAAATAGTAAGATACATGAGATGCCCTATGGGCTTTCTATGGGCTTGGGCTTGGACTTGGTTACATGATAAGATAACAAGGCTTATGAAACATAGCACATAACATATTAGCTTGCCAAGTCCAAAGCTCAATAACTAAACTGTTACTAATCTTAACAAACGACACAAAGTTACAATATGAGAATGACCATCACTTCTATATAAATATTTTTAATGCTAACAATCTCCCCCTAAGGGTTGGTCATTCGAATGATGCTCCACGTGAGTGGGTCTTCCGTGTTCTTTGTCTTTAACTTTGTGTATCATTGTAGAATAGTCTTTAGTCTTTGTTCCTTCATGCTTTGTGATCTTCAATAACTGATTTTCATCGTTCTTTGTTCCTTTGTGATGTGGAGTTATCTGCCTTTCGTCACTTCTGTGTCTGTGATGGTTGTTTGCCATTCCAACATGCTCATACATCTTTGGACTTTGATATTCATATGCACGTAGTTCCATTTCTTTCACTTTGATCTTTAGTCTTTATACTTTGTAGATTCTTATTTTTGGCGTAGAATCTTTCTTTGAACTTTGTGTTGTATAGATCTTTGAGGGAGCTTTCTTTAACTTCCAGATGTATGTATGAGCACGTGGAATCTGTCGCCATGGAGATGAAGTCCCTGCATATAAACAGTTAGCAATAAAACATCCGGTACTTACAGATAAGGAACTAGAGATTGTCAACAGCATTGTGTGAAGACTCCTTCTAATCCTTACCAAGGCCGTTCCCACGTCAGATACTCTCGAGAGAGCTTACGAGACCTACTTAGTAGCTCAATGACTGGGTGAGTCGCTGGGGATCACTCCACGACTGTAGACCGTTTGAAACCACCGCGAACACTAAGCGTAACCCATAAAGAATTACCGAAGTGACCTGCTGTCAGGGCTGCTTAATGTTGACCCTGGCAGGAATTTCCATTCAATCATTGAGAATCACAAATGTGAACCCTCTCATAAATGTTCTGGCAGATTGCTAAGATCTGCGTAGGACTCTAAAGTTTACATCTGGCGTCCTTAATGATGAACAACCAGTGTAGAAATATCATGTGTTCCTATGAGATCTTTTGATGAATCTCGAGGCTCTAGACTCGATAAGTGCACATATGGTTTCCTATGCGGAGATTAGGGAGAGGTCTCCTGCTTCAATATCAACCATCTCTAAGAGACGGGTCGATAGATTACACCGGTTCCCCGTGAGAATGAAACAAGCTCTTTTAAGAGAACTTGAGTGGCTTAGAAGGTTTAGTGCAGTGCGTCACTGGGTCCATGACGTCTTGTCTTCAATACCGGTGTCACCTTAGTAACAACCAGTAGCATACGAATTGTACCCGGTGTCTGCCCTAAGGTTGAACATTTGGAGGGCTATTTCTTTTCACTCTTTTTCATAACTTTTCCTTTTAATTCTTCAACCCCTTCTTTCTCCTTTCTCATTTTCTCCTTTTTTTAATCATACCTAAGGACTTCTAATTCTAATCTATTGGATTTGTCCTTGGGTAGATCCCTCCGGCTCTGGCGGATCATAGGACGGTTTTTCCTAACCTTAGTCACCTTATAACTCCATGACTATCCTATAATTTCCATGAAACCATTTATGAAAAATCTCTCAAAGTGTTTATGATAATAAAACACATTGTTGACACTTCGAGAGTTTTGCATTTCTTTTGAAGGACTCCCCCTTCACATGTGCTCATGATTTTTTAAGAAATTTGCACATGCGTAAGGAGTTTGCACTTTTTGAATTGATCCACTTTCAGTGAACATGACCGATTCGAGACACGCTTACATCACTAGTTAGACTAGCTTGAAATTATTACCCGTCCTGGTCAAGTCCAAAGAAAGTCTCTCGATATGGTACATTCTACTCAGACAAGTCCTATTCGAGACACGCTTACATCACTAGTTAGACTAGCTTGAAATTATTACCCGTCCAGGACAAGTCTTTTCGATTACTGACATTTTAAGCTTCGTCAATTCATTGGTACTTTCTGAGTCGAGCTCTTCTGAGATTCAGTCGCAAACTTTAAACATCTTTGATCACATTTTAATCATGTCTTCTCCCCCTCAAAAATAGCATAATGTGATATTTTTGATATCAACTGATTAAGAAAAAGCTTTTGGAGAGAAAGACAGATTTTGCATGAATTTGGAACATTTTGTGTTTGAACTCCCCCTTAATGATAGCACATTTTAAAATTACTTAAGGGTTTTGAGGGAGTTATCTTGAGCACTAATTTTGAGAGATTTTGAGAAATCTTTTGAACAATCTTGAAAAAGTGCTCAAGAATTTTGTTTGAAAACGAGTTTATACTTGAAATCTTTTTCGTTTGTTTAGACTCGAACTTTTTGAAAAAGAGTTCGTCATTGAACGTACGAGTCCTTGATTTGAAATAATCAGAAGTCATCATTCGGGTCCGGGTTTCGTACTGATGTATACGAAAGCCATTGTGAAGAAACTTTTGAGAGACGACATGTTTTAGAAAAACATTTAAAAAGAACTCCCGCTCAAGCATCTGTACATATCCGTATCATTGTTGAATGACATTTCTAGAAACGTACAGAATATTGATTTATATGAGAGACATGTCGTGAGAAGAATATTTTTGTATTTTTTGATTTTATATTGTTTTTGTATTTTTTGAAAATTTTATATTTTTGTATTTTGTTTTTGTTGGTTTTTCAAATTTTGTATTTTGTTTTTTCAAAAATATTTACAGCGAAGCTATTTTGAAAACATTTTTCAAGAAGATTCGAGAAGACGTTCTAGCTCCTCAGGAGTTAGGCTTCGCATGCCAATTCGTCGAACTAAATAGTCAAACCTTTCTTTTGGAAGGGCTTTAGTAAATAGATCGGCGAGTTGATAATCAGTCTTAACGAAAAATAATTCAACAGTACCCTCTTCCACGTGTTCTTTGATGAAATGGTAGCGGACTTTGATATGCTTCGTCTTAGAGTGGTGTACGGGATTGCACGAGATGGCTATGGCACTTTTTGAGTCACAATACATAGGTATTCTGTCAAAAGTAAAGCCATAATCTGTGAGCTGTGTCCGCATCCAAAGAACTTGGGCACAACACGCAGATAGAGACACATACTCGGCTTCGGCGGTTGATAGTGCAGTACAATCCTGTTTCTTTGACGACCAGCTTACTAGCTTTTCACCCAAAAATTGTGCTCCACCTGATGTACTCTTTGCTGTAACTTGATCACCAGCATGGTCTGCATCTGAAAATGCTGTTAGATTAAACCCCGAATCCTTCGGATACCAAAGTCCCATGTTAATGGTTCTTCGTAGGTACCGAAAGATCCTTTTAACCTGTTTGAGGTGAAGTTCGGTAGGCTTTGCCTGAAACCATGCTAACAAACAAACAGCAAATTGAATATCGGGTCGGCTAGCAGTTAGGTACATGAGAGAACCGATCATGCTCCGATATTTTTTCGGATCGATGGGTTTCCCAAATAAATCAGCACCTATTTTTGGTGAAGTGACCATTGGTGTACCAACAGAATCACAATTTTCCATTCCATGTTTTTTCAAAATCTCTATTGTATATTTAGCTTGATTGATAAAAATACCACGTGGGGATTGATGTATTTGTAAACCAAGAAAGAATTTTAGTTCCCCCATCATGGACATTTCAAATTTGCTTTTCATGAGATTTTCAAAATGTTTTGAATGGTTAGGATTGGTTGATCCAAAAATTATGTCGTCCACGTAAATTTGAACGATCAAAATGTCATCTTTGAATTTTTTGATAAACAAGGTGTCATCAACCGTTCCTTTGGTGAAATTGTTTTTAAGCAAGAAAGATGATAGTTCGTCATACCACGCTCTTGGAGCTTGTTTTAGACCATAAATGGCTTTCTTAAGCTTGTAGACGTAGTCTGGATGATCTCTGTCGATGAATCCTTCGGGCTGACTCACATACACTTGTTCTTTCAGAGTTCCATTCAAGAAAGCGGTCTTAATGTCCATCTGATAGACTGTGATGTTTTTGTGAGCTGCATAGGCTAAGAAAATCCGGACTGCTTCAAGTCTAGCTACAGGCGCGAATGATTCTTCGAAATCTATCCCTTCTTCTTGTGGATATCCTTTAGCCACGAGACGAGCTTTGTTGCGAATTACAGTCATTTCCTCATCCAGTTTGTTCTTCCACAACCACTTGAGATCAAGAACACGCTTATCAAGTGGTCGTTCAACAAGTTCCCAACTATCATGTAACAGGTATTGAAGAAATTCCTCCTGCATCGCTTCAATCCATGGGTTTTCTGCCATTGCTTCCCGAATGTTCTTTGGTACTTTGGTGCTTATTGAGCAAATGTAAATGCACAATTCGAGATCGGTGGCAAGTTGTCTCCTCGTCTGAACTGGCATTGAAGGATCACCAATAACATGTACTAACGGATGGTCTTTTGTCAATTGAAACGTAGAAGGGTACCTTGGGTGTAACGAATGTGTGTTAGATGGTTCTTGTAACCTTGAAGAAGATTCAGCAGAGTCTGTTGCAAACGGGTTTTCAAATATTTCTTCTTCTTCTAACGCATCATTGTTTGAATTATTTGTTGGTTCTTCTTGAAAATTTGTGTTTTGATTTTGCTCATCAACTCTTGGTAGTTCAGTTTCAAGTACTGGAGTGGCTTGAGTAGATGTAGATGATGTTGAGGTAGTTGGTGCTTCAGCTTCGATTGTAGTAGATACATCTTGTGATGGTGGTGGTGGTTGATGGTTTTGAGCGGGTGCAGTGGAATGTTGTTGAGATGCATTAGTCGAAGTTCCACCATAATATTCATCAAACATTAACTCGAAGAAGTTTTCCAGTTCTTGTTCTGAAGGTTTATCCGTGTTTGTTGACTGAGCTCCTTGACGCACGAGTCCTGAACTGATGTGTCCAGAAGTCTGCTGGTTTGGTTCGGGTCCTAATCCGTTTTGATTAGAAGCCATTGGATTAAGCGCGGGTTCTAGAGCGAGTCTCTCAGAAGCCATTTGTGAAATTTTGTCAAACTTCACATTCATCGTCTCCATTATCCTTTTTAGACGTCTATTATACACCCTGAATGCCCTCGAGTTTTCTGAATATCCAATGAAGATTCCAATATCACCCTTAGCATTCAACTTTCCTAGATCTTCTCTGTCGTTCGTTGGATAGCATAAAGCGCCAAACACGTGAAGGAAAGAGATGTCAGGTTTACGGTTGTTCACTAGCTCATATGGGGTTTTATTGAATCTTGGATGTACTAGGGATCGGTTCTCAGTGAAACAAGCAGTGGCAACAGCATCAGCCCATAAGAATAGTGGTGCACTAGAAAAAATCAGCATTGTGCGAGCAGCTTCCACAAGAGTTCGATTTCTTCTTTCAACTACCCCATTCTACTGTGGAGTTCTAACAGCTGATGTTTGATGTGTAATTCCAACATCTTCAATGTAAGTTCTTAACTCCTGGTTTGTAAATTCTGTGCCATTGTCTGTTCTTATAATCCTTACTGGAGCTTGAAGTAGAACTTGAATACGCTTCAGAAAGGTGATGATGATGCCTGGTGCTTCGTCTTTTGATCTCAAAAACTTTACCCAAGTATATCTTGAATAATCATCAACAATAACAAGAATATACTTCTTCCCATTAAAGCTTTCAACTCTCATTGGGCCACATAAGTCCATGTGCAACATATGTAACCTTGCTTCCGAACTAGGTACGGTTTTGGGTTTATATGATGCTCTTTTGCTTTTTCCTTGTTCACATGATGGACATAGGTGTTCCTTGGTGTATTTGAACTTAGGAAGTCCGGTGACGATGTTGTCTTTGGCTAACTTGTTGATCGTGTCGAAATTGAGATGGGATAAACGTCTATGCCACAGCCAGGACTTAGTTTCGGTTGCCCTTGTCATAAGACAAAGAGTTTACAGAGATTACTAATTACTGAAATTGAAAATTAAATTAAAACCTAATTCACTACTGCCTTTTTAAAGGCTTACATCTTTTTATTTATACTAAGACTTGAGCTAGGGTTTCATTGGTTCCTTGTCCACTTCTGCTTGTGCTCTTTCTTTGACCATTCCCAACCCTTGGATTGCTTTAAAAATCATCTCATCCTTTAATTCACTTTGGCGCCCAAATTGGAGTTTGGCTTTTTGCTTCTAAAATCTTGATGCCAGAGGTTTATTTGGAGCGTAGCTTTTGTTTGATGTACCAAGGGGGGGGGGAAGAGTGTGACAGAGGAGAAGGGTAGGGGTGATGATGGTGTTTGCTTGGAGTGTAGCAGGCGTGGTGAGGTGGAGGGGATGGGTTTGACCGGGTCAATGGCTGGGGTGTTATTATTTGAAACGGATGGGGTTTTGGTGGGCTAAAGGGTGATTGGGCCTGGGGAGTGTGTTATTGGATCAGACCATGATGTTGAGTTTTGTTATTTGGTTAACAAAATTTAAGGGGTCCGGTTGGTTTGTTGAAATTTAAACACAAGGACCAATGTTGTAATTTTGCCATTCTTGAGGACTGATTTTGCCATTTTTCCATATTGCTTCAAGGGACCAAAATTGCTAATCACCAACAACTAAGAACCAATTTTCTCCATTTTTACTTTTCAAAAGTTCCCGGGGACTAAAATTGACAAGTTACCAAACTTCAGGGACCAAACATGTAATTTCCACGAATATTTTACCCAAGGACCATTTTTAACACATTTTGACTTTACAAGGATAAAAATGATTTTTTCTTTCAAAATTAATCCACCAGGGACCAAATCTGTCAATTTCCAAAATTCCAGGGACCATTTTTGTCAATTTTGGATTTTGAGGGGTTAAAGTGTAATTTTCTCAAACTTTTTCACCCAAGGACTTATTTTGATAATTTTTGACTTTTCTTTGCCTTGGGTTGACTTTTCTTTCATTTTAAACTTCCAGGGACTAGATTTGCCAAATTTTGAAACTTGGGGGACTAAAACTGCCAATTGTGCAAACTTTGTTCGTTTTTCATTTGTTTTTAAACATTTTGCATCTAAAACATATAAAACACACTTTTGGGATAAATTATGTATTTTGATGCGTTTTTGGGTGTTTTTGGATGTTTTGGCAGTCCAGATACGATAAAAATGATGAGTGTTTGAGCACTCATCAATCCCCCACACTAACTATTGCTAGTCCCTAGCAATCTTTTGAGAAAAACTTGATGGATTTGAAACTCTTTACCAAAAGTCATCACTTCTGGAGTAGCCAGGTGTAAGAACTGTGGCACACCTGATAACCGTGTGATTTTAAGCAAACCACCAGCTGTCAACGGATTTGATTAGTCTTTACCAGGAGCCGTTTGCTCCTGGACTAGCCAGCATCTTGATGGACCTAGTCAATATCTTGGTGAGCTGATTACCAATTATGGATTTTCCACGGCCTTTACCACAAGCCATAATCTTGTGGGCTAGCCAACTCATTTGTTTTCGGGGAGTTGATGAACCATACAATTTTGGGCAAACTGCCAGCCGTAAACGGATTTGAGTTGTCTTTACCAAGAGCTGTTTGCTCTTGGACTAGCCAATACCTTGTGTCACTTAGACAAGGCGGACTGATTACCACAAAAATTTTGAAATAAAGTGAAAAATTTTTGAAAAATTTGGGCCAAAATGGGGGTACTTAAAAGTATTTTGCGATAAAATTCGCTAGAATTCCCCCCCCCCCCCCCCACACTTAGAAATGAATATTGTCCTCAATATTCAAAGTCCCGGCTATTATTCCGAATCTATGAATGTAAAAAGATAATATTCGATGCTAACTGTGGAATTTTGTTTTGTATTTTTCACTTTATTTAACTGTACATACAATCACTCATTTTTTTTTTTTTTTTTTTTTTTTAGATATATACATTTTTCAAGTAGCGGGGGGTTGGCCATTCCCCCACACTAGGGTGGTAGAAAGTAGAAAGAAGTCAGAAATACGGGTGAAAACCCGCATATGTTGCTAATTTTTGTTCACCGAGTCGCTAGCTTAACTCGATCCCCGAATTTAATTGTCCTTGGGGAAAGTTTGGAGATCCGGGACAACCATGGATGGTATGTCCTCTCCAAAGTAGTGCTTTAGACGATGTCCATTCAATTTGAAATTAGGGCCGTCATTTTGAGATAACTCGACGGTGCCATAAGGATAAACCTTAACGATAGTGAATGGGCCAGTCCATCGGGTTTTGAGCTTTCCCGAGAAGATCTTGAGTCTAGAGTTGAAAAGAAGGACTCGATCACCAACGTTGAAAACGCGGTTTTAGATTTTTGAGTCATGAATCTTCTTTGTCTTTTCCTTATAGATCAAAGAGTTCTCGTAAGCTTGATCACGAAGTTCGTTTAATTCATTCAGTTGAACTTTCCTATGATCACCCGCAGTTTTGAGGTCAAAATTTGCATGCTTGAGAGCCCAATAGGCTTTATGCTCAAGCTCGATCGGAAGATGGCACGCTTTCCCGTACACAAGTTTATAAGGCGTTCACCCAATGGGTGTTTTATATGCCGTACGGAAAGCCCAAAGTGCATCATCTAATTTATCCGACCAAGATACACGATTTTCCCCAACGGTTCTTTCCAATATTCTCTTTATACCTCGATTGGAAACTTCTACTTGTCCACTTGTTTGAGGGTGGTACGCAGTAGAAAGACGGTGAGTTACACCATACTTTTGCATGACTTTATCAAATTTGTTGTTGCAAAAATGCGTACCACGATCACTAATTATAGCACGTGGAGTCCCAAATCGAGCAAAGAGAGCTTTCAAAAATTTCACAACTACTCGGGCATCATTTGTGGGTAAAACTTTCGCTTCAACCCATTTTGACAAGTAGTCAACTGCCACGAGTATATACTTGTTTCCATGAGATGATGGGAATGGCCCCATAAAGTCAATGCCCCAAACGTCAAAGATTTCACAAACTTGAATTGCATTTTGTGGCATTTCATTCTTTTGTGAAATATTCCCGTGACGTTGACAAGCGTTACAGGATTTGACCAATTCTTGGGCATCCTTGTAAATCGTGGGCCAAAAGAAACCGGAATCAAACACCTTTTTAGCGGTGTAATTTGGATTGTGGTGGCCCCCCATGGGACCAGCATGGCAAGCCTTAAGAATCTCAGTGGCTTCTTGACCATATACACACCGCCGGATGACTTGATCCGTACATATTTTGAACAAGTAGGGGTCGTCCCAAAAGTAATGTTTTACGTCTTTGGAAAATTTATTTTTTTGTTGGGACGACATCCCTTTCACAATGAAGTTACCCATAAGATAGTTTGCAAAATCGGCAAACCATGGGGTAACAGAATCTCCACGAAAGGCAACCGCATTGAGCGTCTCAAGGGGGAAGGTTTCATTAATTTCCCTTTTTCGGAGACATCTTGATGGGGGTTTTCCAAACGGGAGAGATGATCAGCAGCTAGGTTCTCAGCTCCTTTTTTATCACGAATTATGATATCAAATTCCTGTAGGAGGAGAACCCAACGAAGAAGTCTCGGCTTTGCATCTTGTTTTGCAAAAAGGTACTTCAAAGCCGAGTGATCCGTATACACTATGCTTTTAGTCAGAATCAAGTATGGCCGGAATTTTTCAAAAGCACACACCACGGCTAATAGTTCTTTTTCAGTGGTGGTGTAATGACTTTGAGCCTCGGTCATAGTCTTGCTGGCATAGTGTATAGGCTGAAAATGTTTTGTTTTGCGTTGCCCCAAGACTGCCCCTATAGCATAATCACTAGCATCACACATGAGCTCGAAGGGCAAGTCCCAATCGGGGGCAACAAGAATTGGTGCCTCGGTAAGCCTTTTCTTTAATGTTTCAAAGGCTTCGATGCACTCAAGGGAGAAGATAAAAGGAGCATCCTTTTCGAGGAGATGGGTCATAGGCCGGGCGATTTTAGAAAAATCTTGAATAAACCTACGGTAAAAACCGGCGTGACCCAAAAAGCTCCTAACACCTTTCACAGTTGTGGGATGAGGTAATTTTCCAATGACGTCCACTTTGGCTCTGTCAACCTCAATCCTGTTTTTTGAAATCTTATGGCCGAGGACAATGCCCTCTTTGACCATAAAGTGACTCTTCTCCCAATTTAGACATAACTTTGTGTCTTCACAACGTTTTAGCATATTGTCTAAATGGGAGAGGCATGTCTGAAACGAATCCCCAATGACCGAAAAATTGTCCATAAAGACCTCCATAGTTTTTCCGATCATGTCGGAAAAAATGGCCATCATACATCTTTGAAACGTGCCCGGAGCATTACATAAGCCAAATGGCATACGTTTATATGCGAAAGTTCCATAGGGGCACGTAAAAGTGGTCTTTTCTTGGTCTTGCGGGTCAATGGGAATCTGAAAGTAACCCGAGAAACCATCGAGGAAGCAATAGTACTCATTCCCCGCTAATCTCTCGAGCATCTGATCCATAAAGGGCAGAGGAAAATGATCCTTACGGGTGGCGTCATTTAACTTACGATAATCAATACAGACGCGCCAACCCGTAACCAAACGAGTTGGAATTAACTCATTCTCCTCATTTGTGACAACAGTAATGCCACCCTTTTTTGGAACACAATGGATTGGGCTGACCCAAGGACTGTCTGAGATAGGGTAAATCAATCCGGCATCAAGAAGTTTTAAAACCTCTTGTTTGATAACCTCGTGAATTTTTGGATTCACCCTTCTTTGTTGTTGGACTGCAGGTTTGAAGTCGTCCTCCATTAAAATTTTATGAGTACAGAATTCAGGGTCAATGCCCTTGATGTCGGAGAGACGCCAAGCAATTGCTTGTTTATGAGACTTCAAAACCTTTATAAGAGCAGCCTTTTCCTCATCACTTAAGTCTTTGGCAATTATGACGGGTAATTTATCATCACCTTCCAGAAATGCATATTCAAGATGAGGCGGCAAGTCCTTAAGTTCAACCTCAGGGAAGTCATCAGTTTTCTCAACATTTTTTACCTCCTCTTTATGAAGTTGTTGTGGTAGAACAGGAAGATGAGAGGGATCCTCGTTTAACAATTTTTCAAGCAGGAGAATATCCCTCTCGAGGTCGATCTCTTGGTTATCAACTCCATCGGGAATCGAATCACTTTTGAGAAACGCCTCCATTTCTTCTAAGATGAAGTCACTTCCCTCAAACGGAGTGAGGGAAGGAGAAGAATTGGCAATGATGGGGTGAGAAGACTGAGTGAGGTTTTCACTCGAAGAATCATCAATGAAACCTAAAATCTCTTGAGCATACTCCTCAGCAGCAACATCGATGACATCAATTTGATTCACCGACTCACAATCATAATTGGAGGAGTATCTCGAAGTTTGATTTAGGTTGAAGGTTATGGCTTCCGTTCCAACACGTAATGTGATCTCATGCTCAAATACATCGATAAGAGGTCGCCCAGTTCTGAGGAATCCCCACCCAAGAATGAGAGGGACCCTAGAATCGGCATCAAAGTCAACAATCACAAAATCTGCCGGAAAATGTAACTTCCCCACTTTAACGAATACGTCCTCGGTAATGCCAATGGGATGAGAAATCGAACGATCAGCAAGCTCTAAAGTCATGCACGTGAGGGTAAGTTCGGGAAGAGAGAGTTTCTTCCACACAGAATATGGCATTAGGTTAATGCTAGCACCTAGATCGGCCAAGGCGAAGCAATCAACCATACCCGGGAAAGTACAAGGAATAAGAAATTTCCCGGGATCTCCAAGCTTTTCAGGAAGCTTTTTCAAAAGAACCGCAGAGCAGTTCTCATTCAGAGGAGTTCTTGCCATCTCAAATAATTTTTCTTTGTTACTCAACAGATTTTTGATTGTCGATGCAAACTTGGGCATCAAGAGAATAGCATCCGCGAAGCTGATATCAAAATGCAAATCTTGGAAGATTTGGAAAAATTTATCCATTTGGTGATTAGCTTTTTCGCGGAGCTTTTGTTCACTGAGACGTGATGGATAGGGAATAGAAGTTTTGGATTTATGGTTGTCCACTGGAGTTTCTGGTGGTTCAAAGACAACTCCAGGATTACATCTGGTTTCAGGAATAACCTGAGGTTGGACGTGTGCTGTACTTCGTGAGCTAGGATTTTGCACTTTGTCCTTTGTCACCTCAGGTTCACGACTCACTACCTTTGGAGGAGAAGAAGAGGTAGTAGGAATCGCGGGTTCATCATATGAAGCACCACTTCGTGTTGTGATCGCCTTAGCATCGCCCCTCGGGTTAGCGATCATGTTGCTCGGTAAAGTAGTACCTGAGCCCGAGGGTCGATCATTTAAAGACTTCTTGATGTCAGAAATCTGGCTGACCAGCAACTTGTTCAACTCTTCTTGGGACTTCATGAATTGTTTCAACAACTCGTTAGATGAAGGCCCGGTTGGAACAATGGCTTGATTCGGATTAGGAATATTTGGAGCTCGATTGTTCGGATTGGGACCTTGATTTTGAAAATTACCCTGATTAGGGTTGTTGTTTCCATGAAAATATCCCTGATTGAAATTACCCTGACCTTGGTTCCGGTTAAAGTTTCCTTGATTTTGTTGTTGGAAACCTTGATTTTGGAACCCTTGGTTTTGATTTTGAAAACCGTGACCCTGATTGAAGTTACCTTGGTTTTGATAACCTTGGTTAGCTCTATTTTGATTTTGGCCACGGTTTTGGACATTTTGGTTTTGATTAAAACCAGGAGGTCCAGGATAATGATGTTGAGGACGATAGCTAGGGTCCATAGGAGGGCGATATTGATTGCCTCCTTGATTTTGGGACCCCGCTAAAGCATGAGCTTCGTATGGAGTACCATCAGTAGCTGTGCAATTGTAGTAGGCATGCGGCCCACCACAAGTTACACAGACTTCCACTTTTTTAACCTCAGCAGGTGGAGGATGTTGTGGAAATGAAACTTTCTTTGTTTGGGCGAGAACCAAAGCTTGGATTGCTTCAGTGAGCTTGTCAATCTTAGCATCCGTGCTAGATTGACTCACAGAAGATGAAGTGGAAGGACCCGCATTAATTTGGGAAACAATCGGTTTGCTTCGTGTAGAGCGGACCTTAGACTTGTTTTCTATGATTTGCAAAGCTTCTTTTGTGGTTTTACTCAAAAAATTACCTCCCGCGGAGGCATTGAGTGAATCCTGATCAGCTTGGCTCACGCCATTGTAAAACGTATCGAGTTGCATCAACTCAGAGAAACCATGATGTGGACACTTGCGAAGTAATTCTTTGAAACGATCCCACGCTTCACCAAAAGATTCATCATATTTTTGAGTGAACTTGGTGATTTCGTTCTTAAGACTCGTGGTCTTGGAAGGTGGGAAGAATTCATTCACAAACTTTTTGACAAGATCTTCCCAAGTCTCAATAGATCGTGGAGGTAGTTTTTCAAGCCAAATCCGGGCTTGTCCCTCCAAGGAGAATGGGAAGAGAAGAAGTTTTATTGCTTCACACGGGACATTTTTGTACTTGATGGTTGATGTGATTTTATTGAACCATCGAATATGAGCATGAGGATCGTCCCTCTCAAAACCGTAAAATTGACTTGAGGTTACAAGATTGAGTAACCCGGTTTTGAGCTCAAAACTATCAGCCACGATGGCTGGGACAATAATGGCATCTCCGTAACCCTCGATGGGTGCTTGGAGAAGCTCACACATGGGGCGGTCTTCCGCCATGGTGACAGTGGGTGTGGCAACAGTACGGATCTCAGATCCGACTGTTGGTGCTGAACGTCTACGAGGTCTTCTAGGTTTTCGTACAAGCTCACGTAATGGGCTAGTAGACCTAGAAGAACGAGTGCGCATGCACTAGGAACAAAAATCAATCAAAACAAAGTCGAGACAAAACCACAGTGAACTTAAACCAATAATCACAAGTGAGTGGCTTCTTTAGAAAAGGTACACCACTCACAAGGATACAAAGGCAAGTTTTAATCTTTTTGGTTTGGGAACTTATTTGTTCACACCCCCAGTTGGCAGGTGTTCTGTCTTGGTTTTCGACGGTTTATTTTATGTAGAATTATTATTCACAAGAAAAGACGGATGTTTTGGTGTTTTGTGTATGGGTTTAAAAACTTTTGGAAAATATTTTTGGTATCGTTTCGTTTACCAAAATCGTTTCTCTTTAAGAATCACCTTAAAAGAAAACCGAATCAGGAAACGTTACGATCTGTTTTGTTGTTTTTAATTTTTTTGGTGTTTTAACACTTTAGGAAAAGTGTTAATGACTTTTTTTGTATTTTGATTATGAAAATATACACAAGTGGTGGTATTTGTACAGTGAGTGAGGTGAGATAACACTAATCTCAAATAACGCTATAGAAACGCGCACACTTCTCCGGCAGCGGCGCCAAAAGTTGATTGATGCTAAACCACCTAACTTGTATTGACCAAATAATGGTCAACAAAGTCAAATAGCCTAGGTCAATGCTCCGGGTAATATAAGGTATCACCAGGTCGTTAAGTCCCGTTGAAGTGTGAATTGTAACTTTAGCGTATTCGTGATCGGGTGATTATTCACAGAAAAGGGTTATGATCAGAATTATTTGGAAATTATTAACAAATATAGCTTAGGAAAGCTACGTGAGTGATTACGAGAATTTAGATTACAAAGATTTGAGCTAAAACCTAAAAACGTACGTTTTAATTAAAAAACGTATACAAACGCACAAAACAAAAAGTACAACTGAAGGACGGGAAGGGTTGAAAGTGTAAAATTGATATTTTTACAATCCTAATAATTAAATAAAATTTTAAGAAAAAGAAAAAATTATTTTTACACTATTTAATTATTTATTATTAATTAATTACTAATTATCTATTTAATACTAATTAAACTAATTAGAATTATTAAAAATACTAAAAAGACTTAGAAAATTAAGAAAAATTTTATAAATCTAATTAACCATTACAGGAATCCTAAAAAATTATAAAAAGTTAATTTTATGTATTTTTAAACTAATTAACTAATTATTAATCTAATTACTTATTAATTACTAATTAAACTAATTATATTATAAAAAATAGAAAATGAACAGTAAAAATTCTAGAAAAATTTATAAAAATGTTTTAACTAAAATAAAAGCTACAAAAATTATAAAAACTAGGTTATACTATATAAAATCTGATTATGCTATTTAATTGATTAATATTAATTAAAACTAAATTAAACTAAAATTAATTAGAAAAACCACTAAAAGACAAAATAAAAATCTGGAAAAATTTATAAAATTATTTTAACCTAAAATAGAATTTCTAAAAATATAAAATTGATATATTACTTAGAAATAAATTAAAAAGAAAAATAAATTGATAAATCCTATTAAATAGAAGCTATCACTATTTTTAAAGTTGGTTTTTTTGGATTTTTTCTTTTTCTAAACTAATTATAAACTAAAAACAGCAGCTTTTAATGAAAACACTTTTATTTTAACCCTTAAAATAAGCACTTGAAGTGCTTATTATACCCACAGTTGACTTTTGTTGACTGTGGAGTATTTTTAGCTCAAATGAGGAGGTGTGGGGTCCACAATGATTAAGTATGGTTTCTCTGAGTATGATGATCAATAATAAGCAACTTTCAAACAAATGGATGGCCTGAATAAGCCAAAAAGCTCAATTAAGCACCTTGCTAAATGAAAACTGAAGCAGATTATGGGACAAGGTTAAGGGGCCAAATTAGGTGGGGTCCACAGACTTGGGGGTCAAATAAATGGTCAAAGGTTACTCCCTGGTAGGAGGGGGGTTGAGGGGAACCAAACACAAAGGCCTTGGACCACTGTAGTGGCCACAAACCACCACAAAAGGTGGTGGTGTGAGGGTGATCTGCTGAGAGCAGAACAGGGGTATGCCCTGCAAGTCACTTTGTGGCTTTGTGGGACCCAGTAAACAAAATCCTAAAGATCTGAGAAAAATCTCAAAAATCAACAAGGTGGTGAAGATTAATCTTGCCAAATATCAGACCCTAAAACCTTAAACCTAACAAGTTACAAACCTCCAAAGTTTGCTCAAAATCCACTTAGACAGCTTTTGACTTTTGAAGAGAACTAAGCACTTTGACTTTTTTGAGATTTGGCTGGATTTTATTGATTGGTCATACTAAAATAAGTTACAATAAAGTGATATGAAGCTCTTTTAACTACTGTAGAACTGATTTGAGTACTTTAGGTCACCATATCTCTAACAGTTGGTTAAATGAGGTGGATTAGAGACCTATTTTGACTTTTACACTCACAACTACCTGATTTTATGATCTGTGAACAACTAATGTACCTAATGTGACTAATAGAAACAATAAGCAACAGCTGAAGCACCCTGATGTACACTGAGCTGCACTCATCCAAACACAACCTTAAAACTGTGCAATTGAAATTTCCAAAGGTCCACACTGATTCTAACCATAATCCTGACTTGAGATGTTTAAATGTGAGATTTTAAGCTACTGAAAACACAAGTACATTATTCTAAGGATTATTTTCCTACAAACAACTATTGCACTAAATTGACAGTAAGTATGAAATAGCTAGGTAAATGAGGACCACTGAGCAAATCAAGTAAACTAAGCTTAATTCCAAACTCACAAGGCTAAGTACTCATGAAGAAACAAATACAAATATTTAAACAACCAATTGAACAGTACACATGAGAAAAATTGAGAAGAATTCTTACAGAAGCAATGCCTGTCAACTATCATAAGCCAAGGATCAAAGTGACCACCTAATACTCCCCATGGAGTCCTATTACCATTATCATCCACAAATCATAGCTTGATGTGACTGCTTCATTTTGTTTTCCCATTTTTTTTTCATGAATTTTTATTTTATTTTTATTTTCTTTCTCTTTCTTCTCTGAGTTTTCTTCTTGATTATTGAAGGAATTGTGAGACCATGAAAGACTAGACTAGCAACAACAAATAAGCTTTGAACAAAATTTGAGCAAGCTTAAAAAGTGATGATGAAACTGTAAATAAAATGGAGATTGAAAAAAATACTTGCATTCATAATAAAGAGTTTACAGAGATTACTAATTACTGAAATTGAAAATTAAATTAAAACCTAATTCACTACTGCCTTTTTAAAGGCTTACATCTTTTTATTTATACTAAGACTTGAGCTAGGGTTTCATTGGTTCCTTGTCCACTTCTGCTTGTGCTCTTTCTTTGACCATTCCCAACCCTTGGATTGCTTTAAAAATCATCTCATCCTTTAATTCACTTTGGCGCCCAAATTGGAGTTTGGCTTTTTGCTTCTAAAATCTTGATGCCAGAGGTTTATTTGGAGCGTAGCTTTTGTTTGATGTACCAAGGGGGGAGGGGGAAGAGTGTGACAGAGGAGAAGGGTAGGGGTGATGATGGTGTTTGCTTGGAGTGTAGCAGGCGTGGTGAGGTGGAGGGGATGGGTTTGACCGGGTCAATGGCTGGGGTGTTATTATTTGAAACGGATGGGGTTTTGGTGGGCTAAAGGGTGATTGGGCCTGGGGAGTGTGTTATTGGATCAGACCATGATGTTGAGTTTTGTTATTTGGTTAACAAAATTTAAGGGGTCCGGTTGGTTTGTTGAAATTTAAACACAAGGACCAATGTTGTAATTTTGCCATTCTTGAGGACTGATTTTGCCTTTTTTCCATATTGCTTCAAGGGACCAAAATTGCTAATCACCAACAACTAAGAACCAATTTTCTCCATTTTTACTTTTCAAAAGTTCTCGGGGACTAAAATTGACAAGTTGCCAAACTTCGGGGACCAAACATGTAATTTCCACGAATATTTTACCCAAGGACCATTTTTAACACATTTTGACTTTCCAAGGATAAAAATGATTTTTTCTTTCAAAATTAATCCACCAGGGACCAAATCTGTCAATTTCTAAAATTCCAGGGACCATTTTTGTCAATTTTGGATTTTGAGGGGTTAAAGTGTAATTTTCTCAAACTTTTTCACCCAAGGACTTATTTTGATAATTTTTGACTTTTCTTTGCCTTGGGTTGACTTTTCTTTCATTTTAAACTTCCAGGGACTAGATTTGCCAAATTTTGAAACTTGGGGGACTGAAACTGCCAATTATGCAAACTTTGTTCGTTTTTCATTTGTTTTTAAACATTTTGCATCTAAAACATATAAAACACACTTTTGGGATAAATTATGTATTTTGATGCGTTTTTGGGTGTTTTTGGATGTTTTGGCAGTCCAGATATGATAAAAATGATGAGTGTTTGAGCACTCATCAAGTTGCTTAATGATGATCCATCATCTCTTCCTCCAAAAGAACTTCATAACATGGAAGTCAAAGATGTTGAAAAAACTGATGACTTTCCTGAGGTCGAACTCAAGGAACTTCCACCTCATCTCGAGTACGCATTTTTGGAGGGTGACGATAAGTTTCCTGTCATAATTGCTAAGGACTTGAATGAGGAAAACAAAACCGCTCTTCTCAAGGTTTTAAAGTCACACAAGCGAGCCATTTCTTGGAGACTTTCCGACATCAAGGGTATCAACCCGGAATTTTGTATGCACAAGATTTTGATGGAGGATGACTTTAAACCGACGGTTCAACAACAAAGAAGGTTAAATCCTAAAATTCATGAGGTTATCAAGCAAGAGGTTATAAAACTTCTTGATGCCGGTTTGATTTACCCTATCTCGGATAGTCCTTGGGTAAGTCCCGTTCATTGTGTGCCCAAGAAGGGTAGCATAACGGTTGTAAAAAATGATGATAATGAGTTAATTCCTACTCGATTGGTAACGGGTTGGCGCGTTTGCATAGATTATCGAAAATTGAACGACGCCACCCGTAAAGACCATTTTCCTCTACCTTTCATGGATCAAATGCTCGAAAGATTGGCGGGAAACGAATACTATTGTTTCCTTGACGGTTTTTCGGGTTATTTCCAAATTCCCATCGATCCTCAAGATCAAGAAAAAACGACTTTCACGTGTCCATATGGAACATTTGCTTATCGACGCATGCCTTTTGGCTTGTGCAATGCTCCGGGCACGTTTCAAAGATGCATGATGGCCATTTTTCACGACATGATTGAGAAAACAATGGAGGTCTTCATGGATGATTTTTCGGTCGTTGGGAATTCATTCGAATCATGTCTCACCAATTTAGACAAAATGCTTCAAAGGCGTGAAGACACCAATCTTAGTCTAAATTGGGAGAAAAGTCATTTCATGGTCAAGGAAGGAATTGTCCTTGGCCATAAGATTTCTAAGAGTGGGATTGAGGTTGATAAAGCTAAAATCGATGTCATTGCTATGCTTCCTCCTCCCACTACTGTTAAAGGTGTTCGGAGTTTCCTGGGTCATGCCGACTTCTATCGTAGATTCATTTAAGATTTCTCGAAGATAGCTAGGCCTATGACCCGACTTCTTGAAAAAGAGACTCCGTTTATCTTTTCCAATGAGTGCATCGAAGCTTTTCAAACTCTCAAGAAAAAGCTTACCGAGGCACCAATTCTAGTTGCCCCCGATTGAGACCTACCTTTCGAACTTATGTGTGATGCAAGTGACTTTGCCATAGGTGCGGTTTTGGGGCAACGAAAAACCAAACATTTTCAGCCGATTCATTTTGCAAGCAAAACCTTGACCGAAGCTCAAGCTCATTACACCACAACGGAGAAAGAATTACTAGCCGTGGTGTATGCGTTTGAGAAGTTTCGGCCATATTTGATCTTGACTAAATGCATAGTGTACGCGGATCACTCGGCTCTCAAATATCTCTTTGCCAAGCAAGATGCAAAGCCGAGATTGCTCCGTTGGGTTCTCCTCCTACAAGAATTTGATATCATCATTCGTGATAAAAAAGGAGCCGAGAACCTCGCTGCTGACCATCTTTCCCGATTGGAAAATCCTCATCAAGATGTTCTTGAGAAAAAAGAAATAAATGAAACATTTCCTCTCGAGACACTTAATGTGATTTCCTCTCGTGGAGATTCTAGTACCCCATGGTTTGCCGACTTTGCAAATTACCATGCGGGGAACTTCGTTGTTAAAGGGATGTCGTCCCACCAAAAGAGCAAGTTTTTCAAAGATGTGAATCATTACTTTTGGGACGACCCCTATCTGTTTAAGATCTGTGCGGATCAGGTTATTCGAAGGTGTGTTCATGGCCAAGAAGCCATGGAAATCCTTAAGGCTTGTCATAATGGACCCACCGGGGGACATCATGGCCCGAACTACACCGCTCAAAAAGTATTTGAGTCCGGTTTTTATTGGCCCACCATTTACAAAGACGCCCATGACCTAGTCAAATCTTGTGACTCGTGTTAACGTCAAGGAAAGATAACATAATGGGATGAAATGCCACAAAATGTCATCCAAGTTTGTGAAATCTTTGATATTTGGGGCATAAACTTTATGGGGCCGTTCCCGTCTTCACGAGGGAACAAGTACATACTCGTGGCTGTTGACTACTTGTCAAAATGGGTCGAAGCCAAAGCTCTCCCAACCAACGATGCCCGAGTAGTTGTAAAGTTTTTGAAATCTCTCTTCTCTAGGTTTGGAACTCCCCGCGCTATCATTAGTGATCGCGGTACTCACTTTTGCAACGAGCAGTTTGCAAAAGTCATGCTCAAGTATGGTGTCACTCACCGACTTGCTACCGCTTATCACCCACAAACAAGTGGGCAAGTGGAGGTTTCAAACCGTGGGTTAAAAAGAATTCTTGAAAGGACCGTAGGCGAAAACCGTGCCTCTTGGTCGGACAAATTAAATGACGCTCTATGGGCTTTTCGCACGGCTTATAAAACACCCATCGGGTGTACTCCTTATAAGCTCGTGTATGGAAAAGCATGTCATCTACCGATTGAGCTCGAGCACAAAGCTTATTGGGCTTTGAAGAATGCCAACTTCGATCTTAAGTCTGCGGGTGATCATAGGAAAGTTCAACTCAATGAACTAAATGAACTTTGTGATCAAGCTTACGAAAACTCTTTAATCTATAAAGAGAAAACAAAGAAGATCCATGACTAAAAAATCAAGAACCGCGTTTTCAACGTTGGTGACCGAGTCCTTCTTTTTAACTCTAGGTTAAAGATATTTTCGGGAAAGCTTAAAACCCGCTGGATTGGACCTTTCACCATTGCCAAAGTTTTTCCTTATGGTACCGTCGAGTTATCTCAAAACGACGGTCCAAATTTCAAAGTAAATGGGCATCGGTTGAAACACTATTTTGGAGGGGACATACCACCCATTGTCCCGGACCTCCAAACTTTCCCCATGGACCAATAATTTCGGGGATCGAGTCAAGCTAGCGACTCGATAAACAAAAACAGTAGCAACAACATGGGTTTTCACCCGTGTCTCTGATTTCTTTCTATTTTCTAACACCCTAGTGTGGGGGAGTGGCCACCCCTGCAGCTATTTGCAATGTATATATCTTCAAAAAAAAATGTGTGTTTGCATAAATAAAGTGAAAAAATGAAAAAAAATGACGTTCCCACAGTTAGCTTCTAATATTATCTTCTTTCGTTCAATGATTCGGCATAATAGCCGGGACTTTGAATATTGAGGACAATATTCAATTCTAAGTGTGGGGGAGGGGAAAATTCTAGCGAATTTTATCAAATTATACCGTCTAGTACCCCCGTTTTTGGCCAAAATTATAAAAAAAAATCACTTTATTTCAAAAAAAAATTTGGTTATCAATCCGCCGTGTCTAAACGACAAAAGGATTGGCTAATCCAGGAGCAAACGGCTCTTGGTAAAGATAGCTCAAACCCGTTGATGGCTTGAAATTTGCCCAAAATTGTATGGTACCTCAACTCGCCATATCCTCAATAGTAAATGAGTTGGCTAGCCCGGAAGATTATGGCTTGTGGTAAAGGCAGTGGAAAAACCATAATTGGTAATCAACTCACCAAGATGTTGACTATTCCATCAAGAGTTGGCTAGTCCAGAAGCAAACGGCTTCTGGTAAAGACAAATCAAAACCGTTGAAAGCTGGTGGTTTGCTAAAAATCATATGGTTATCGGATGGACCATAATTCTTACTTGAACCGAAACATTCGGCTACTCCAGAAGTGATGGCTTTTGGTAAAGAGACTTCAAATCCATTAATTTTTCTCAAAAAGATTGCTAGGGACTAGCAATAGTTTAGTATGGGGGATTGATGAGTGTGTAAATACTCATAATTTTTAGTCAAATCTGAACTGCAAAATGATTAAAACACTCAAAAATGCACCAAAAGACGAAGAAAATCCCAAAGATCGTGTTTTATATGTTTCAGATGCAAAACAAGTAAAAACAAACGAAAAACGAACAATATTTGCATAATTGGCAGTTTCAGTCCCCCAACTTTCAAAATTCGACAAAACTAGTCCCTGAGCATTTATTTCAAAGAAAAGTCAACCCAAACTCTTTAAAAGTCAAATGATAACACAAATGATCTTTAAGTAAAAAGTTTTCAAAAAGTTACACATTTGGTCCCTGTACTTTGGCAAATTGGCAGTTTTAGTCCCTGGTGTTTCAAATTTGGAAAATTGCATTTTTGGTCCTTTGGTTTATCTAACTTGACAGGTTTGGTCCTTTTGATGACTTGGGGATATTTACAAAACCAGCCCCCAAGTTTCAGCAAATACCATTTTGGTCCTTGTGGTCATATAAGCTTAAAACCAAACGGACCCTTGTGCTATTTTAAACCCAACAAACACTCCCACCTTATACCTAAATAAACTACCTAAATCCTTCCCAAGGCCCAAATACCTAACCCCAGCCCACATTCCCTTTCACGTTTTAATATTAAAAACGTATTTTTTGACCAAGTCAAACCTTCCATCTCTTTCACCCTTTTCCCCTCCCCGTGAACCTGCAAAACTCCAATACTCCCATCACCATTGTTAGCATTAAAATATTTATATATAGAAGTGATGGTCATTCTCATATTGTAACTTTGTGTCGTTTGTTAAGATTAGTAATACTTTAGTCATTGGGCTTTGGACTTAGCAAGCTAATATGTTATGTGATATGTGTCATAAGCCTTGTTATCTAAACATGTAACCAAGTCCAAGCCCAAGTCCATTAGAAAGCCCATGAGGCCTTTTTCTCTAACTATAAAAGGCACCTTACCTCTCATTTGTAAGGTATGCTTGTGTGTGTATTGTGTATGTTTTAATAAAAGTTATCTTCATCTATTATTACTCTTTTTCATATAATCTAATGCCACACATATCTCATCAAGTCACCATCTTTCCTTCTTCTAGTGCTTATATTTGTGTTAAAGTTGATATATCTAAGGTCATACAAGTGGTATCAATCGCCTAACAATGATTTAGGAGTGTGTGGTAATCGTATTTTTCAAGTTTTTTTTCTTAAAAAGTTGCATTTTTTCTTGTAAAAGTGCACTTTTTCTTTAAAAAGTCTTGATCTTTAAGTGTTTTAGTGTTAAAGTTGTTGTTTTTTTTGAAGCTTTAGTGATTCTAAGTGTTTTGGGAAAGATTTGATCAAAAGAATCAAGTGGAAAAAGTGTTTTTGGTTGAAAAAATCGGATTTTTTGGCTGTTTGGGACATCTTACGAGTAACTTTTGGTCAAAACCCTTTTCCTAGGAGTAACTTCTGTCAAAACCCTTTTCTTACGAGTAATTCTTAGGAGTAATTCTTAGGGGTAATTCTTAGGGTTAATTCTTACGAGTAATTCTTAGGGGTAATTCTTACGAGTAATTCTTAGGGGTAATTTTTAGGGGTAATTCTTACGAGTAATTCTTAGGGGTAATTCTTAGGGGTAATTCTTAGGGGTAATTCTTACGAGTAATTCTTAGGGGTAATTCTTAGGGGTAATTCTTACGAGTAAGTTTCTACGAGTAAGTTTCAGAGTTCTACGCATAACTTCATCAAAGGTCTTCTCTTCGTGCATCGGTGACTCAGTACTTCCCTAGCTTGGATAAGTTAGTGGAATACTTCGACTTCGGATATCTTTCAAGCTTGGATAAGTTTGAAAGATTTGTTTGGTCTTTTGAACCTTACGCATAAACATTTCTTACGCATAAGTTACAGCTTACGCGTAAAGTTCAAGTTTACGCATAAACTTAGTGTTTACGCTTAACCTTACACTTTACGCATAACCTTAACCTTACGCATAAGATTCCAAGTTACGCGTAAGAATCACTGTTTACGCATAAGTTCAGGGTTTATGCATAAGAATTTGACTTTTTGACAACCAAACTTCAAACGGCCATAACTTTTGAACCGTAACTCCGTTTTCGACGAATCAGCTGTCAAAACGACCGTGAGACAGAGGAGAACGACACGCTAAATGATTTATCGATTTAGGCGAAGTTTCGAGGACTAAAAACGCTCCGAGAAGAAGTTATTGAGGTTTTAAGGTTTTAGATCAAATTTTTCACCATAAAAACTTGCATCAACTTACACTAACACAACTCCTACTTCGTTGGAACGATCCAAGAATCAACTTTATCAATCTACACTTCATCAATGGCAACTCAGCAAGATATTCATGCAGCCGGTGCGGAAAACCAACCTCCGATGCTTGAAAAAGGTGGATATCTCCCATGGACAAGCCGCATGCTTCGTTACAGCAAAACAAAGCCTGATGGTCAACTAATGATCAACTCCATTACAAATGGTCCATTCAAGCCAAGACAAGTTCAAATTGAAGGTAATCCAAATGCAACACCTCCTACTCAACCATTTGTGCGTGAACAAACAGAAGCAGATTACACAGAGGAAGACAAGAAGCAGATCGCCGCTGATGATATGGCAATGCATTTAATCCAACTTGGATTACCACGGGAGATCTTAGCTGCGGTCGACAGCTGTGAAACTGCTTATGCTATGTGGGAACGTGTTAGAAGGATTTGTCATGGAACAGAGATTGGACAACAAGACGTTGAGAACAAACTTCTTACTGAATGGGAGAACTTTACATCCACTAAAGGTGAACAGATTGAATCTTACTACACAAGGTTTTGCACTTTGATGAATGAGTTAATCAGAAACAAGTTGACACCTCGAACAATTGCAACAAACATCAAATTCATCAATAACCTTCCAGAAGAATGGGGTCGTTATGTTACAATTGTCAATCAAACAAAGGATTTACATAAGGTGAATTATGATCAACTCTATGACTTTTTGAAGCAAAACCAAGCTGAGGCTAATGAAGTAAGGAAAGAAAGATTGGCAAAGAATCATGATCCTCTCGCATTAATTGCTACTACACCAACACCGCTACCAGTGAACACACAACAACCATCATCATCTTCCACTCACAACTATATGCAACCATCATACATTCAACAAACAACACCGGTCTACCAACAACAGTTCTATCCACAGCAACAACAACATGTTATTCCACAACAGCAATACCAACAATTCCAAGAACCAGAATTCACTGAAAATGATGAAGCTACTGCAGCATTGACCCAAGCGTTTGCTTTTCTGTCAAAGGCATTCCAAGGACGCTATTCTACACCAACTAACAACAACCAAAGGATTTCATCGAACACTCGCAACAAGCAGATTGCTCAGCCGAGTTTCAATATGGGCAACGGAGGCCAAATGGTTGGAGTTTATGGGAATCAGCAAGGATATGCTACTGGAATTAACATGGGGAATCAGAATATGCTGAATACAGGGATTCAGAATGCAGGAAATCAGTATGGTCAATATGCAGGGAATCAATTGGGTCAGTTTGTTGGAAATCAGAGGGGTCAGAATGTTGGTAATCAGGCAATGGGTAATCAGAATAGAAATGTTGCAGCTCCAGTAGTTGGAAATTTGGGAAATGTGAATCAAGCTAATCCGGTAAAGTGTTTCAACTGTCAGGGTGTAGGTCATATGGCAAGGAACTGTCCTACTAAGCCGAACAAGAAAGACACAGCGTATTTGCAGAAAGCATTACTGTTGGCACAAAAGAATGAGGCAGGGTTTCAGTTGAATGCAGAGGAGAATGATTTTATGGCTCTTATGGATGACATGGAAGATAGAGAGGATATCGATGCGAACTGCATATTCATGGCGAATCTCCAGGAAGCTAAGTATGACACGAATTCTGATACACTTCTTGTTTATGACACCAATGCACCATCTGAGGTATCCAACTTCAACACATGTCACAATAATGATATATTTGATATGTCTCCTCATGAGGAACAGCATTCTGAGAAGCTAGCACCCACTTATGATACATACCTGGACACACCAAGTAGTAACAATACTCCTTCAGCAACTCCAGATGTGAATCATAATGGAGGCTTCATTTCACAGCATGCTGAGAATGATGAGGAAACACGTGCTTTATTTGAATCATTATTAAATAATTGTGGTATTGAATTGAGAAAGTGAAAAAGGTCAATCGCGATGTTAAGGCCGCGAATGTTAAATTGACCGCTGAGCTTGAGAGTTACAAAGAAAACATTAAAGCTTTTGAATTTCATAACAAAAGATTGTCTGAATTAGAAACTGGTTATCAAAATTCCGTTTCAAGGGAAAAACAATTGCAACTCAAGTTTGATACACTTGATGTTAATTCTTTCAAAAAGATAAAATCTTTAAACGCGGAAATTTCTGATTTACAAAACCAACTTTCTAAACAAAAAACAGCTTATACCAATCTTGAAAAAGAAAGGGATGAGTTGAAAAAGGACTTTGCAAAGAAAGAAGACAAACTTTTGGCCGAAATCGTAGAGTCAGAACACATGATTGCTCATTTAGAAGAATTAGTGGTTAAATCGGGTCAGTCAAGTCAAACAATGAAAATGATTTCAAATCAAACTAATCCGGTTTACCATACGAAACATAAAGTGGCTCTTGGTAACAACACCCCCAGTAATCTCAAGAAAGCTCAGCAAGAACAGAATGTTTTGTATAATGGTAATGTGATTTACACTAAACATGATCCTCCCGTCGTTCGGGATTCTGTGCAAACGATAGAACATGTCGAAGAGAGCATAATTAAAATGAAACAAAAGGATTTGAAACCCATTGATTACAACAAATTGAACAAACTTTCGGGAATTACTTTTGTTCCACAAACAGAACCATCTGTGTTTTCCATAAAACGACCATTCGCGAAATTCTTGTCTAAAAAGAAAGTTGTTTCCAAATCTCTTTCAAAAATCGAACAAATGTCCTCTAACAACACTTTTAATACAAGTGAGGCTAGAGAAATTCTGGATGACGTTAAAAAGAGAATTCAAGAACTTCAAAATATTGTTGCTTCTAAAACTACAATCAATATTAACAACTGGCATTCCAGTTTTCATATTGAGCAGAAAAAAGTTTTTGAAAACGAAATTACTATCCCACTAAATAACATCAGTGCGAGGGTAATCCATTTTGAACAAGCTTTCTTAAAAGAAACGGCCGACTTTGTCAAGGACTACAAATCCCTGGTAAACGAAGCTAATGAAACTCGTGAAGACATGAACGTTTGTTGGGTCTATTAGATTTGATGATACAAAACATGAAAGAATGAAACAATAGGGACTTAATACAAAAAGAAGGAATTCTACAAAAGATGGAGAAGGACTTGCTTGCAAAAGAAGATTTATATTTTAGTCCTTCGTAGTATTCTTGTAACCCTAATTCTGTATTATATAAACAGAATACAGGGAATAGGTTTTTATTAAGTCTTCCATTATGTAGTCAATTAAAGGTGTGTGTGTAACCTAGACGTAGGGTAGAACGTCTAGGGTTAGAGTTGTTTCGTAGCCTCAAGAATCTCTTGATTCCTGTTACAGATTAGGTGTAACCGTATTATTCTGATCAAATAATATTTGAGGCTTTGATGGAAAAACCTTGTGTCAATAACTATTGATTTGTTTAATTCCGCTGCGTGTATATAGTTATTGTTATTGTGTTCCTAGATACTATGAGGTCTAAACAACCTCGAGCTACAACGATCCAACAGGTGGTATCAGAGCCAGGTTAGCTCGTTACCTAGGGATCAACAAGGTTTACTGTCAAAGAAGGTACGAATTGTTTTTAAGGGTTATTTTTTAATCGGTTTTAAGGCTATCGTTCTGTTATGTTTTTGGAAAATAACAAAGTCAATAAACTTTAACTGATATGGCGACAAAAATATTGTGGGACGGTGAATATGGAATTTTGTTACCTAGTGCTTCAATTAATAAGTGGATCGGTGCAATATAATTGGTGTCTTCACAAGGTTGTCGTCTTCTACAAGTTGTGAGGTGAAAGGTAGATTATTTAATAACCTCTCGTACTAATTTTTATCATATTCTGTTGGTTATTAAATTGCTACATTATGGGCCGGTTAAAAGTCGAAGTATACTCCTTTGCATGTGGTACAATGATCAGTGGTATTTATAACCTCGTACTGTATTAATGTGTTTGTGGGCAATGATTGGTAATTGGTTTATGAATGAATCGACTATTTATTGTTGGCTGTGAAGTTGTCGTATATCATCACATGGGTTCTACATATTCAGATTGTGAGATGATACAATTAATGATTGTCAATTCATTAATGAATAAACCTCGTAGTTATCATGGGTTGGTATTAATTGGTCATAAGTGCAAGTGGAAGATTATTGTTTAAAATTATCATTATGGGTTTACTGATTGATTATTAAGAAAATTGATTGGCTGAAGTGTATGCGTGGGACGGTGGAATAATAAATTATTGATCCAATGATATTGTGGGTCAGTTTAGGGTTGTACAGTACTGCTATACGTTATTGGTTCTGACTGCTGCACATTTGTTCATTAGAGTCAAGTTTCTACAGCTATTGAAACTTACTACTGGTCCATATATATTCCTACTGCTACGCTTAATTGATACTACTGCTATCATGTTTTTCTGCTGCTGCGTTTAAAGATTACTACTGGTAAGGTAAAATGTTTCTACGACTCGATACTACTGCTCGTTATAATTTTTCTGTTGCTGCAAAATTTTTCTAGAGCTAGTGTTACTCGATATCGGGCAAAGTATGGATTTGATTTTCGGATGAGATGGTTCACACACACATGGGATTTTAGTTCACACACACAAGGAAGATTGTATTGGTTTTGTTTGTAAAAGATTAAAAGGCTCGTATTTGGATTATTGATTAATTGGTTACGAAGGAAAATTGTTTATCTCTTATTTGAGATTGAAGTGAGGTTCACAAAGGCGTTTACTTATTTCATCATTGATATTTCTTGCTATCAATTGGTGACTTGCTTGGATATACGGTTTATGATTGGGACTTGGTTTATCTAGTTTTCATAGGTCAAGGGGTGGATGGACGAAGACCTAGTTAACTATCACTTGAAGGAGATACATTGTAGTACTCAGTGTCACACGAAGAAAGTTGATGTGGATAAATTCAAGAGATTATTTAGAGATTTGTTTCTGCAACACCAAATTCTCTATATCGTTCTTCAATCAACAATAGTGCAAGCTTAAGTAACGAGTTTGGGATATTTTACTTTGGTTTCAAGTTTGGTATATCAAGTTTTCTTCAACAGTGATCATTACAAGGAGCTTACAGATTTGAAGAATCATGAAGATGATTAACACATTGATTTCAGGGGAAGTATCTTATGATGTGTTTTAATCATTAGATGTTCGTGCACCACTCAAGGGGAAGTTTCTACTGCTTACATTCCCTATTTGTTGATAACAAAAAGGGGAAGAGATTTTGGAGTGGCATAACATGGATTAAGGGGAAGATAAAGATTGTTTCATTCATGGCGAGATTTAATTATCTCAATTTCTCTACTTCGTCTAGGGAAGTTCGTACAAGATTCGTGATTGTTTTGTCATCATCAAATAGGGGAAGATTGTTGGGTCTATTAGATTTGATGATACAAAACATGAAAGAATGAAACAATAGGGACTTAATACAAAAAGAAGGAATTCTACAAAAGATGGAGAAGGACTTGCTTGCAAAAGAAGATTTATCTTTTAGTCCTTCGTAGTATTCTTGTAACCCTAATTCTATATTATATAAACAGAATACAGGGAATAGGTTTTTATTAAGTCTTCCATTATGTAGTCAATTAAAGGTGTGTGTGTAACCTAGACGTAGGGTAGAACATCTAGGGTTAGAGTTGTTTCGTAGCCTCAAGAATCTCTTGATTCCTGTTACAGATTAGGTGTAACCGTATTATTCTGATCAAATAATATTTGAGGCTTGGATGGAAAAACCTTGTGTCAATAACTATTGATTTGTTTAATTCCGCTGCGTGTATATAGTTATTGTTATTGTGTTCCTAGATACTATGAGGTCTAAACAACCTCGAGCTACAACGATCCAACAACGTTTTGGAAAACCTAAATGATTCTCTCTTCGAAGCTGTTATGACCACTGATATTATGTCCATCATTTTACAAACATATTCTGTTCAAGACGATGAAAGACTGAGAGCTGAGACGTCTGAAATTGTTTCCAAATATGAAAATGCTCTTGTAAAACTTGAAAAAGAAAACATGTCATTTTTCAAACAACTTGATCGAAAATCAGAGGAATGCAAGTATGACAAATTGTCGTATGAGCATGCCTACAAGGACATGAAAGAACAAAATGATCTTTTGAGAGCTCAGCTTGTAAGTATAAAAGGGAAGGGTTTGGATACTAAGTTTGCAAAACCATCGACTTCGGAGAAACCAAATGTTTCAAAAACGATTGAAAAACCAAAAATGTCAATTTCACGGTTTGCTCCTAAAGTCGATGAGAACAAGGATTTGTCAAAACCAGTCACTCCACAACCCTTGCTCAAGAAAAAGGAAATGGAAAAGAGTGTTGAAAAACGAAAATTGGTTGTTGAAAGAAACACAAATGTGAGTGCACCTGGCTCTTCTAGGAATAGTACACCTAATGTGACTACAAAATCCGTAAAGGAATCTGTTGGTTCTAATGACATGGTCCAAAATCACCATCTAGAGGAAGCTAGGAAAAAGACACAAATTCGAAAAGACGGAATTTTAGGTGTAAAACCTAGTGTGATGAATTCTACAAGATTCCAAAGCACTACTAGTAGTAGTAAACCATTACCTAGGTACAATCTACAAACTACTAGGGATTGGAGTGCATCTAAGAGTAGTTGCACAAAAGAGAATGCTAGGAACATAGAATGCAACACAAAGAATTCCAAAGTCTCTTCGAACAACAAACTATTTCCAAAAGACTGTAGTGACAAAGTTACAGTTGCTGTGTTAAACAAGAATGTTGAATTTGTCTGTCCTATATGTCAAAACTGTGTTTTTTCAGCTAATCACGATGCATGTATTGCACAATTTTTCAAGAAAGGAAAATCAAGTGTCAAGACACAATCCACTAAGACACCAAACCGAAACAAAGCCGTTGATAAGAAGCAAGAGGTTAAGAAACCTAATAGGTGGATATCTAAAGAATGTAGTTTTTCCAAGACTGAGACTTCCGCTGCATCTGATAAGAAAACTACATCTAGATCTTACCTTAGGTGGATTCCTACCGGGAAAGTTTTTAAAACAGTTGGTCTTAGATGGATTCCCACAGGAAAGATTTTTGATAGTTGCACAAAGACAAATAATATTGATAACCTTCAGGATAAGGAAGTAGAAAGCATTACAACCGTTGATATTCAACACCCGCTGAGTGATGATTCATGTTCTTCTAACACTGTTATTTGTGAAACCTCTTCGTCTTTGGTTGCAGGTGCTTCAACTATCTCAGAACCCAGTTCTTCAGAGGGTTCAAATTCTGTAAATTCTATAAAATCATTCTTTCAATCTTCTATTTTTGATTTTCCATTTCTTTTATAAAAACAAAAACAAAATACAAAAATATAAAATTTCAAAAAATACAAAAACAATATAAAAACAAAAAATCCAAAAATATTCTTCTCACGACATGTCTCTCGTATAAATCAATATTCTGTACGTTTCTAGAAATGTCATTCAATAATGATACGGACATGTACAGATGCTTGAACGAGAGTTCTTTAAAATGTTTTTCTAAATACATGTCGTTTCTCAAAAGTTTCTTCACGATGGCTTTTGGACATATCAGTTCAGGACCCGTGCTTCCAAGAAAGGAAAGTGCTTAATCAAAACATAGATTTCAAATTTTTTTCGAGCACCTATCCTAAAACAAAAACCAAACACTTATCTGGCTTGAGTTTTCTTTAGAAAAACTTTCAAAATCTTTAAGCTCAAGACCATGATTGTTGATCTAATGATAAATTAGATTTTCAAAATTCTCTTACATTTTGAGCACCACCTTTTCAAGATTTTTCAATAAGATTTTCAAAATCTATCAAAATCGGTGCTCATCATCAAAATGACTTGTGTACACCTTACAGTGCACAACTCAAGTTTTCAAAGAAAGGAAAGTGTTACGCAAAAATGATTTTCATCAACAAAGTGCACTTATCCTAAAAATGGACACTGTTGTACGCCTCAGTGCGACATTCCTATTCAAACAAAGAGAAGTCTTTGTTTTTCAAATAACCTTGATGCAAAATTCAACAAATCTGAAACTTCTTTCTCTTTCAAAATTTTGCTTCAAGACGACTCCTTCCCTCTAAACTTTAAAAAGTTTAACATTTATCAAAAAAATATGCGAGTTTTGAGGGGGAGTATTTCTAAAACAAAAATTCTTCCGAATTCATGCAAAATGAAATCTGTCTATCTCTCCAAAAAGCTTTTTTCTTAATCAGTTGATACCAAAAATATCACGATATGCTATTTTTGAGGGGGAGAAGACATGATTAAAATGTGATCAAAGATGTTTAAAGAGTGTGACTGAATCTCAAAAGAGCTCGACTCAGAAAGTACCAATGAATTGACGAAACTTAATATGTCAGTAATCGAAAAGACTTGTCCTGGACGGGTAATAATTTCAAGCTAGTCTAACTAGTGATGTAAGCATGTCTCGAATAGGACTTGTCTGAGTAGAATGTACCGTATCGAGAGACTTTCTTTGGACTTGACCAGGACGGGTAATAACTTCAAGCTAGTCTAACTAGTGATGTAAGCATGTCTCGAATCGGTCATGTTCAGTGAAAGTGGATCAATTCAAAAAGTGCAAACTCCTCACGCATGTGCAAATTTCGTAAAAAATTCATGAGCACATGTGAAGGGGGAGTTGTTGGGAATTCTGTGTAGAAAGAATTCTGCTGCTGTTTCTGCTGAAAGGATCCTGCTGAAGAGTTGGTTTCTGCTGAAGCAGTGTATCTGCTGAAGACATAGTTCAGCTTTATTAGTTTCTGCGGATATAGTATTTCTGTGTTTTATGTAATGTAGTTTGGATATGCATGAGTTTATTTAGGAAGTGATAATGCATATCTTTTAGAAGTTTTAGAAGATACGTTTCTTGAGAAACAGTTTAGGGTTCCTTGAGTATAAAAGGAACACACGGTTTATGTATTGAACAACTTTTAGAAAATTCTGAATATAATTAAAAGATCCATAGAGGATCAAGTATTCTTAGTATCAAGCTTGTGTTTTGTTTCTGCTTTATAAATACAAGTTGCAGGGATTATCTATTAGTGTGTTATTGATTACAGTAACATTACTAACGATTCTAGAGTGCTCAATAAGATCTATCAAGGTCTATAGCTCATCAAGTGGTATCAGAGACTCGAGAGAGTCTCTGCTATACTAAGAATCACAAATCTTACACATTTATAATCCAAACAAATCAACAAACATGCCTGGATCAGATGATGAAGTAGATACAACCCAGACCATTAACACCACTTCTCTTCAACAACTCAATCTCTCAAACAGTAATGCTAAGTTTCCATACTTGAAGAATGCAGAAGATTACCATCTGTGGTCCATGAAGATGCAGAACTGGATCACAAATATTGATTGGAATCTATGGGAGGTTGTTAAGAAAGGGAATAGTCTGAAGAAGCATGTTACAGATGCTGATGGAGTTGTTACTATTGTAGGACCCAAAACTGCTGAAGAGATTCTGGCTGTGCAGAGGGAGAGTAAAGTCAGAACTATTTTGCTCCAAGCTATACCAGATGACCATATGGGTGACTTCCATTTTATGGAGGATGCCAAGGATATTTGGATGGCTATAAAAGCAAGATTTGGTGGGAATGAGGAATCAAGAAGGTTGCAGAAGTCTTTGCTGAAGCAGAAATTCCAAGAATTTCAGATATCTGAAGAAGAGGGAATTCATAAGGGTTATGATAGATTTCATCGAATATTGAGTCAACTTAATCAGTTGAAGGCTAGACCCGACAATGAAGACTGTGATTCTAAGTTTTTGAGATCTCTGCCGCCATCTTGGTTACAAGTTTGTATTGCTCTCAAGACCAAAGGTGGGTTGGACATGATGTCTTTTGATGACCTCTACAATAGGCTTAAATCACTTGAGCCTGATGTTAGATGTCCCATTCGTCCATCCACTCATTCTGCATTTGTTGGTGCCTCTTCTAAACCTGTGCATCAAGCCTCAAGTTCATATTCATCAGGAGCATCTTCTCAAACTTATAATCAAACTGCTCCTAAATCAAAATCAAGTAATGTGTTGGAGGATCTTATTCATTCATTTGTGGCTGAATATGAACCTCAACAGTTTATTGCTTATGAGGACTTTGAACAGGTAGATCCATTGGAAATGGAGGAGATGCACTTGAAATGGGAGCTTGCAATGATCTCAATGAACATCAGAAGGTTTGAAGCTAAGTCTGGAATAAAGTTTGGTTTTAATGGCAAAGAAGCTGCAAGGTTTGATAGAAGGAAGGTTAAATGCTACACTTGTGGTCAAGTGGGACATTTTTCAAGGGAATGCAAAGATAGAAAGGCTGGAGATGAAGTTAGATATGGTTCTTATCCATTGGAAGCAGGGAATACCAAGACTGTACCTTCAAAGGCCATGGTGACTCTGGATCACCAAATTGATTGGGGTGATCATGAACCTGCTGGAGAGGAAGCTGCTACTTCTTCACAATTGAATCTGCTGGCATTCACACCTTCAGAAGACAAGAAGGAGCAAGTCTCCTTGATGGGAATCTCTCAGGCACATCCTTTGAAAAGTACTGAAGTTGGCATCTTTGATAGTGGTTGTTCTAGAAGTATGTCTGGGAACAAGGATAAGATGCATGACTTTGAGCCCATTGAAGGAGGTGGCACTGTAACCTTTGGTGGTGGAGATGGCAAAATAACAGGGAAAGGAACCATAAAGACTCCCTTGTTAGACTTTGAAAATGTTTACTATGTGGAGGAACTGGGGAATTTTAATCTTATCTCAGTATCACAAATTTGTGACTCTAAGCATAAGGTTTTCTTCTCTGAAGATGAGTGTCTTGTACTTTCCAAGGACTTCAAACTCCCAGAAGACACAACTATATTGCTGCGAGTTCCTAGAACCTTCAACTTATACACATTCAATCTAAATGATGTTCAGCCTGAAGGTGATCTAACATGTTTGGTTGCCAAAGCTTCCCTGGATGAATCTAATAAATGGCATAGAAGAATGGCACATGTGAATTACAAGACCATCAACAAGTTATCAAAACTTGGTCTTGTTCAGGGCCTTCCTTCTAAACTCTTCACCAATGAACACAACTGTATTGCTTGCAACAAGGGAAAGCAACACAGAGCCTCCTACAAAACAGTCCAAGCAGTGAGCTCCATTTCAGAACCTCTTCAGTTGCTGCACATGGATCTTTTTGGTCTAACCCCCATTAGAAGTATTGATCACAAGTACTTCTGCCTGGTTATTACAGATGATTATAGCAGGTTTTGCTGGGTGTTCTTTCTCAAAACTAAGGATGAAACAACTCCAATTCTGAAAGAATTCATTATCTTAGTTGAGAACCAGCTGAATAAAAAGGTTAAGGGAATTAGGTGTGACAATGGTACAGAATTCAAAAATGTTGTATTTATAGAATTCTGTAAGTCTAAAGGGATTAGAAGGGACTATAGTACTCCAAGAACTCCACAACAAAATGGGGTTGCTGAAAGGAAAAATAGAACCCTCATTGAGGCAGCAAGATCAATGCTTGCAGACTCCAAACTACCCACCATGTTTTGGACTGAAGCAGTAGGTACTGCATGTCATGTCTTGAACAGGGTATCCATCACTAGACTTCATGTCAAGACACCTTATGAACTTCTCACTGGGAAAGTTCCACACATCCGTTACCTTAAGCCTTTTGGATGCAAGGTGACTATTCTGAATACTGCTGATATACTGGGTAAATTTGATGGGAAAGCTGATGAAGGTTATATAGTTGGGTACTCAGCTCATAGCAAGGCCTATAGGGTTTATAATCTGAATGCCAAAAAGATTGAAGAGACCCTTAATCTGAGATTTCTTGAAGATCAGCCTAATATTCAGGGTCAAGGCCATTCTTGGTATTTTGACCTAGACTATTTGACTGACTATTTGGGTTATACTAGGCATGCTTCTAATCCTGATGCAGGTACCAAAGATTCAAGTTCTAACCCTGCAGGTTCCATGGATGATGACTCAGAATGTGAGTCTGAGCCAGAAGAGAATACTTTTGTTGTACCATCTTTTCCACCTAACCATTTTGTAGGTAATCACTCTGCTGCTGAACAAGATGATGAGTCACAATATGCAAAAGATCTTGCAAGATTGCAGAAGCAGGAACATGTTGCTACAAAGGAAGCTCAGAAACTCAATGATAAGGTTACACAAGAGACTGAGGCTATCCTACATAAGTCAGCCCAGGCAGTCAGTGGAAACAAGGATACTGCTGAAGGCACACCTCTTCCCACTGACAATGTCAAAGATACTGATTCTGCTGATGTTCATTCTGCTGATTCTACTGAAGTCTCTACAGATTTTGATAAGTCCTTTACCAGATTTCCTAGTCCTTCTGACCTTGGAAATTATCAACCAAAGCCTGGTTTGTTTAACTCAGCCTCTTATGACACTGAGTTTGAGCCTACACTCACCAACATTGATGCCAACATTGATGTTCCACCTACAGCTACCAAAAGGATTCACAATGCTCATCCCCTATCCAAGATTATTGGTGATCCTAAAGACCCTGTTCGAACTAGAAGCACTGTCAAGAATACAAAATTTGGAGAAGTTGCTTTTATCTCTTATATCTACAATCAAAAGAGGAACAATCACACAGACTACAAACATTGTCTGTTTGCATGTTTTCTTTCTCAGATTGAACCAACTAGTGTTCCTCAAGCACTGGCTGATTCAAGTTGGCTTGAAGCAATGCAAGAGGAGATGCTGCAATTTAAGAATTAGCAGGTTTGGATTTTAGTTCCTCTTCCTGATGGGAAATATGCCATTGGGACAAAATGGATTCTGAAGAATAAAAGAGATGCCAGGGGTATTGTGGTGAAGAACAAAGCAAGACTAGTGGCTCAAGGTTTTAGACAAGAGGAAGGCATTGACTATGATGAGGTCTTTGCACCAGTGGCCAGAGTTGAAGCCATACGGATATTTTTGGCCTATGCCTCTTATATGGGCTTTATGGTTTATCAGATGGATGTAAAAGGTGCTTTCTTGTATGGAGAGATTGAAGAGGAGGTTTATGTGACTCAACCCAAAGGATTTGAAGACCCTGATCATCCTACGTATGTCTACAAAGTTGTCAAAGCTCTTTATGGACTGCATCAAGCTCCCAGAGCTTGGTATGCTAGACTCTCCACATTTCTGGTGCAGAATGGCTACAGAAGAGGTGCCATTGACAAGACCTTATTTCCCAAGAAAGATTCTAGGGATATTATTCTTGTGCAGGTGTATGTGGATGATATTATCTTTGGTTCTACCAAAGAAGCCTGGTGTAGAGAGTTTGAGGATTTGATGAAGGGAGAATTTCAGATGAGTGCCATGGGAGAACTCACTTTCTTTCTGGGTTTGCAAGTTCAGTAGAAACCTGATGGTATATTTATACATCAGGAAAAATATGTAAAAGATATGTTGTCCAAGTTTGCTATGGAAAATGTCAGGACTGCCACAACTCCATATGAGGTTCCCAAACCAAAGAACAATCTTAATCCTGATCTTCCTGTGAATGTTCATTTATACAGGTCTATGATTGGTTCTTTGATGTACTTGACTGCCTCAAGACCTGATATCACATTTGCTGTGAGTGCATGTTCAAGACACCAAGTCACTCCACTTACCTCTCATATGAATGCTGCCAAGAAGATTTTTAAGTATCTTAAAGGCCAACCACAATTAGGTCTTTGGTATCCCAAAGAGTCTCCATTTCAGCTAGCAGCTTATAGTGATAGTGACTATGCTGGTGCCAATTTGGATAGAAGATCCACAACTGGAGGTTGTCAATTTCTTGGAAGAAGACTGATTTCTTGGCAATGCAAGAAACTGACCATTGTTGCTACCTCTACTACTGAAGCAGAGTATGTTGCTGCTGCCAATTGTTGTGGTCAGGTTCTATGGATTCAGAATCAATTACTGGATTATAGGTATAACTTCATGAATACTACCATTTTCATTGACAATCAAAGTACCATTTGCATTGTTAAAAATCCAGTTTTTCATAATAGAACCAAACATATTGAAATCAGACATCATTTTATAAGAGATGCTTATGAGAAACATTTGGTTAAAGTGGTCAAAATTCACACAGATGAAAATGTGGCAGATTTATTAACCAAGGCATTTGATGGACCAAGGTTTCAATATTTGGTGGTCCATATTGGCATGTTAAACCCTTAAATGCAAAGTTTAAGGGGAGGCATAAGCCTCAGGGGAGGCATATGCCTCAGGGGAGGATGATGACTGTAAACTTTGGATTATTTGTATAAGTTGTATAATAATTTCTGAGTTTTTAACAAGTTTTTAACACTAACCCACTAACAGTTGTGCAAGTTGTTTGGTGTATTTGCTTGTTTGGTGGTTGTTTTGCAGATGTTCTAAGAATGAAAGTTCCATGATTAATGTCACCAAGAGCTAAAGTAAAAGGAATGTGGTCAATATGTTGAACATGGTTTCTACTGATCAATTGAATCATGCTGAAGGTCTTACACAATGGATAAAATCAACTAAGATCTTTTCATTCATTCATAGAAACAAGTTACAGCTTACATTCAAGTTGCAATTGAGATACAATGACCATTCCTAAACTTTTGGCTAATCCAGTACTACTAGCTTCTATCACTTATTACAAAATACTTGAGGCTATGACAAGTACAATGAAGAAGCTGAAGATGAAAATGGAAAAAGAAGAGAAGGAAGAATGAGAAAATGTTCATGAATCAAGGTCAAGAAAATACTCAAGAACCTTGTTCCATGGTTACATTCCTCAATCACCTACTTCTGCTTCTCCTTTCCCTTACGTATGATCTCGGACCTCTTGCTCTGTCCAATATGTTCTTGATGTGGAAGACCAGGTCCTGGAGCAGGAAGATCCAACACCACATTTTGTGATGTTGGAAGAGATGGATCCCTAGTACTTGATCTTGGTAGGGATCTCTCTGGTGTGGAAGGAGGAAGAAAGGGTGGATCTTCACGTTCTTCCTCTGAAGAGTCTTCATCAGAGGTATAGATGAAGGGAGAGACAAGCTCTCTCTCAGCAGGATTGGGTGCATTGCTTGGTTCACCCTTCAAGTGAGAATTCCATTGTCTTTCTTGTGCAGCACATCGATTCTCAAATGCTCTTGCAAAGTCAGAACCTTCAAGTCCCCAAGGATATGGTGGTATATCCTCTTCTGATGATGAAGAAGAGAAATTTGAATCTGAGGTTTCTGGGTGTGAAGACATGTTTTGAATGGTGAATTGGGATTAATAGAAATTAGGGTTTGAAATATTATTTGGGAAAGTTGATGAATGAGATGTGTGATTTGGGGTGATTAAATAAGCTAATTTTAGGAGTTACGATATTAAATGCGAGTTGGGTGGCACAGTAAAATCAAGATATTGACCGAAGATATTTTTACCTTTGGTTGATTCTGCTGATAGTTGACTGTGCTTCAGCAGGTTTGACTTTCATTACTGCTGAAGGGTTAATTTTAAAATTAGAAGTTTTGTCAGACTTGGTCAATAAGTTGTTCCGATAATTTTGACCACGATTGGGGAACTTCCAAATTTAACTCACTCTGCATATCTTTTCAAATCAAAAATTATTCGCTTATCACTTCAAATAAACCCATTATTCCTTGGAGAAATTCATAACATTCTCACACACATTCAGTCTAATGGCTCAACTTGATTGGAAGGGAGATCATAACAAATACGCTATTCTAACAACAAAGAAGGGACATGAAGAATTCGATTTGATGGTGGACTTTCTACAAAGGTCAAAGATAAACTATGCTTTAACCTATTGTCCCAATTTGGTGTGTGAATCCTTGGCGAAGCAATTTTGGGCATCTGCTACTAAGAGATCTGCTACAGAGATTGTAGCTGAAATTGATGGTGTAGAATATGTGGTGACAGAAGGGTTGATAAGGACAAAGCTTCAGTTGGATGATGAAAATGGTGTGTATCATTCCAACACTGCAGAGATTCTTGCTGGGTTAAGAGAAGCTGGATATCAAAGTACTGATACATCAAAGTGGCACAAGAATCAATTTTGTCCAAAGTGGAGGTATTTGGTGCATCTGCTGCTTCAATGTATGAGCAACAAGTGTGGTGGATGGAACCAGTTCTCTCTGCAATTGGGTTGTGGTATTGTTTGTCTATCTAAGGGTGAAACTTATAATTTCTCTAAGTTTATTTTTGAAAATATGCTAGAAAACATAGATAAGGAACAGCATAAGTTTTTAATGTACCCTAGATTCTTACAGATTATCTTAGACATAACCACTGAAGATGTGACCCATATACCCATTAAAAGTCTAGGTTCTAAGTTGTTTGCCTCAATGAAAACAAATTATACTGGGGCACATTACCCTATGTTAAAAGCAATGTTGCCACAAGGCAATGCTAATGTAGTTGAGGGTGATGATGCTGGTAATGTGCCTGCTTCTAATGCTGCTGATGATGGTAATCCATCATCTTCTGGTGTTGCTGCTGATGGTATTCCTTCAGTAGTAATGGAGGAAGCGCCAGCTACAACTGCTGAACCTTTACCTGATTCTACTGACTTACCACCACCTACCCCTGTACACATGTCACCTAGCCCTACCATCTCACCAGTTCAGGATGCTCCAACTGAGCAATTTCATGAGTTTGAAGTTGATTTACAGACTTTTGAACCTGAACTTAATAGACTACCCTCACCTAGTTCTTTGGGAGAGCAAATTAATGTAGGTTCTCCTAATGTTGTACATGAGTCTGTTTCTCCTACAGGGTTCAATGAAGCTCCATATACCACTGAGCAATCAAGTGGTAGAGCAGAGGACCCTATTACTCTCACATTTGTATATGAATCTCTTAACAAGTATATGAAAATGACTGAAGATCTCCAGAAAGAACTTGCTGAGACCAAGACTACTCTTGGTAATGAGATTCAAGTTCTAAAAAGCAAAGTCAAAGATTTGGAGACACAGCTGGGTCAGCAGAAGCAAAGCAAAGATGGATTGGACTCTACTGAAGTGGCAAAGGAGGCTAATTTGGATTCTCTTGAGATTCTAGCTGAAGTTGCTAGACAGTCTCATGTTCTTCCTCCTAAAGCTGCTGCAGCATCTCAATCTAAACCAATCATACTAGTTCAAAGAAGAAGTACAAGATAGTATTTGGCAAGACAAGCTGCTGAAGCTTCAAAAGTATCTGGTAATGATAATGATGTGCTGATGACTGAAGCTGTGGATATACTTCAGGAGAAACAATCATTCAGAAGGGTTACTGCTGATCAATCTGCTGACAAAGGAAATGCATCAGGGGAAACATTTTTTGTAGCTGGGAAAGAATACATGAATTCTCCTGTTTATCATTCATCTGAGAACATACAAGTTTCTACTGATAAAGAGGTTCAAGATGTACATGATGAACCTATGGCAGATGTGCATGTGTCTAATGATGAAGTTGCTGAAGCTAATGTTTTTCATGATGGTTTGGATGAGCTTGTGACTGATGAAGATAGAGCTGGTCAAGGTAGATTATTACAAGAATGGGAAAATTATATGAAGAGTGCAAATCTTGCTAAGGAAGTACAAGCTAAGTTTGATGCAGAATTAGATTCAGAGACTCAAAGATATGTTTCTACATTACCCATTGCAAGACAAAGGGAATTGGATGCAGGAGTTCTAGAGTTTGATGAGTCAGACTGGCAGACTATTGGAAAACAGATGCTTGCTAATCCTACTGTAACTGCTGATCTTTTTGGAAAGAGGGTAGAGGAACAAGATTATGAATCTGAGATTGTGAAAATGTTAAAGATGAGGAAGAAGGCAGCTGATGAATTAAAAGCTAAAGCAAAAAGGGAAAAACCCATGACTCAAGCACAGCAAACAGAGTATATGAGAACATATGTGAAAAATCAGAGCAGCTCAGTATATAATTCTGCTTGGTCTAAGAAATATGTATGGGGACTTCCTTTTAACAACCTAGCTGAGATTTATAATAGAATCAAATCTAGGAATGCTAAAGCTGGAATGGATGCTTCAAAGAAAATTCCACTTCTAAATGTTGATGAGGATTCTTCTGAGAATATTCATATTGCTGCTGCACAAGTATCTTTACCTGCTACTTCTACTGGTGTTGATATTTCTATGGATAAAGGTAAAGCCAAAGTAACAACATCAGCTGCTCCAACTAGGAAGAGAACTAGGAGACAATTGGAGCTGGAAAGATTAGGTGAAGAAACTGCTAGAAAGTTGACTGAAGATCAAGAAGCTGAACAAAGGGCTGCACTTGCTAGATTTCATGATCTGAAGACAAGAGAAGTTGAAATTCAAGCTGCTAGGAACAAACAAATCAGGAAAGCTATGGATGAACAATATGCCTCTGCTGCACTTGAATCTTCTGAAGATTCTGCTGATAACCAACTGGATACTCCATCAGTGAATACTGAAGCCGCAGAAGGTGATTCTGCTGAAGCAGCAGTTCATGATGCTATTTATGTTCCTGGAAGAAGAGGAAAGAGAATGGCTAGAGTAGGATCATTACAAAGTCTAATTAATGTAAATGATTCTGATGATACATTTATAAGGGAAGGATCATCTGATGATTGGCCAGAAGGAACTAGAGTGGTTCTAGTGAGTAGGGAGTTAAGTCAAGATGGTCAACTCAATATCATTCATAGATTGGATAAGTCATCCATATCTTTTGTTTTTCTTCAGCAGATTCTTCATCTTGTAAATTATCAAGATTTGATCACTCTACATGAGTTGGTTACTAAGTATTATGCCACTCATACTCCTGAAGGTTCTGGATTGTATTTGTTGGGTGATCTTCAAGTGTTGTTTGATTCTTCTACTCCTACTTGTGCAAGTTATGATATATGGAAGAATAATCAGAAATGGAAAGTTCAGAGTTGGAAGTTCTATCCTATGTCTTATGTACATGTGCTGGAAACTACCACTGGTCTGAGGATTATCATGGATATTATTCACAAATATCCTCTGAAGGTTTCTTTGATGGAGAAAATGTTACAACAGAAGTTGGAAATTCCTCCTGATCCAGTTGGTAATACAAGATTGTTTGTTGAATCTTTGGTGAAGGTTTTCAAACAAAGGATTAAGACTTCCAGAGCAGCAGTTGAGTAGGGATATTATGTTGTATATGTCTTTTATTCTTATATATATATATATATATATATATATATATATATATAAAAAAAAAAAAAAAAAAAAAAAAAAAAAAAAACTAACATATTGTTGTATAGTATTTGTCTGCAAGTTTGGTTATCAACTTACCTGATGTTGACTATTCCATCACAAAGTTGGCTAGTCCAAAGGGTACAGCTTTGGTAAAGACACATCAAATCTGTTGATAGCTGTAATGGTTTGCTCAAAACCATAGGGTTGTCAACTCACCAATGCTTTATTGCTGAGTAGTTGAAATGGTTGTCAATTGACCATGGATTTTTCCTTTATGGATTCTGAATAATTGGCTAGCCCACATGTATATGGCTTGTGGTAAAGGCAGTGGAAAACCATATTTGGTAATCAGTTAACCAAGATGATTTTCATCAAGATAATTGACTATTCCTGAGCAAACGGCTACAGGTAAAGACATCTCAAATCCATTTATAGCTGATGATTTGCTAAAAATCATGTGGTTATCAGTGTACCTTTGAACACTTGGCTACTCCAATAGTGATGGTTATTGGTAAAGAGACATCAAATCCATTATTTTCAATGATTCACCTCTCACAGGAGTTAACACACCTGGAAGTGATGAGAATAGTATGAAACTAAATTGTTTTGATGTACATTAAGTCATTTGTTGCTGCAAAGAATGGCGCTTTCAAGTATATGCTGATCATAGAGATTCTGCTGATGATAATTCTTTGCTGGTGCTCTGTTACAATCCTCTTGGTATGTTACTTTAAAGATCTATCAAGAATCTTGAACTTAACTAGGTCAAATTCAAGATTAGGGGAGGATTGTTGGGAATTCTGTGTAGAAAGAATTCTGCTGCTGTTTCTGCTGAAAGGATCCTGCTGAAGAGTTGGTTTCTGCTGAAGCAGTGTATCTGCTGAAGACATAGTTCAGCTTTATTAGTTTCTGCGGATATAGTATTTCCGTGTTTTATGTAATGTAGTTTGGATATGCATGAGTTTATTTAGGAAGTGATAGTGCATATCTTTTAGAAGTTTTAGAAGATACGTTTCTTGAGAAACGGTTTAGGGTTCCTTGAGTATAAAAGGAACACACGGTTTATGTATTGAACAACTTTTAGAAAATTCTGAATATAATTAAAAGATCCATAGAGGATCAAGTATTCTTAGTATCAAGCTTGTGTTTTGTTTCCGCTTTATAAATACAAGTTGCAGGGATTATCTATTAGTGTGTTATTGATTACAGTAACATTACTAACGATTCTAGAGTGCTCAATAAGATCTATCAAGGTCTATAGCTCATCAGGAGTCCTTCAAAAGAAACAAAAACTCTCAAAGTGTCAACAAAAATGTGTTTATATTCATAAACACTTTGAGAGATTTTCAATCAAAGGTTTCATGACAATTATAGGATTCATGGAATTATAAGGTGACTAAGGTTAGGGAAAACCGTCCTATGATCCGCCAGAGCCGGAGGGATCTACCCAAGGACAATTCCAATAGATTAGAATTAGAAGTCCTTAGGTATGATTGAAAAAAGGAGAAAATGAGAAAGGAGAAAGAAGGGGTTGAAGAATTAAAAAGAAAAGTTATGATAAAGGGTGAAAAGAAATAGCCCTCCAAATGTTCAACCTTAGGGCAGACACCGGGTACAATTCATATGCTACTGGTTGTTACTAAGGTGACACCGGTATTGAAGATAAAGACGTCATGGACCCAGTGACGCACTGCACTAAACCTTCTTAACCACTCAAGTTCTCTTAAAAGAGCTTGTTTCATTCTCACGGGGAACCGGTGTAATCTATCGACCTGTCTCTTAGAGATGGTTGATATTGAAGCAGGAGACCTCTCCCTAATCTCCGCATAGGAAACCAAATGTGCACTTATCGAGTCTAGAGCCCCGAGATTCATCAAAAGATCTCATAGGAACACATGATATTTCTACACTGGTTGTTCATCATTAAGGACGCCAGATGTAAACTTTAGAGTCCTACGCAGATCTTAGCAATCTGCCAGAACATTTATGAGAGGATTCACTTTCGTGATTCTCAATGATTGAATGGAAATTCCTGCCAGGGTCAACATCAAGCAGCCCTGACAGCAGGTCACTTCGGTAATTCTTTATGGGTTACGCTTAGTGTTCGCGGTGGTTTCAAACGGTCTACAGTCGTGGAGTGATCCCCAGCGACTCACCCAGTCATTGAGCTACTAAGTAGGTCTCGTAAGCTCTCTCAAGAGTATCTGACATGGGAACGGCCTTGGTAAGGGTTAGAAGGAGTCTTCACACTATGCTGTTGACGATCTCTAATTCTTATCTGTAAGTACCGGATGTTTTATTGCTAACTGTTTATATGCAGGGACACTTCATCTCTATGGCGACAGATTCCACGTGCTCATACATACATCTGGAAGTTAAAGAAAGCTCCCTCAAATATCTATACAACACAAAGTTCAAAGAAAGATTCTACGCCAAAAAGAAGAATCTACAAAGTATAAAGACTAAGGATCAAAGTGAAAGAAAGGGAACTACGTGCATATGAATATCAAAGTCCAAAGATGTATGAGCATGTTGGAATGGCAAACAACCACCACAGACGCAGAAGTGACGAAAGGCAGATAACTCCACATCACAAAGGAACAAAGAACGATGAAAAATTAGTTATCAAAGATCACAAAGCATGAAGGAACAAAGACTAAAGACTATTCTACAACGACACACAAAGTTAAAGACAAAGAACACGGAAGACCCACTCACGTGGAGCATCATTTGAATGACCACCGCTTAGGGGGGAGATTGTTAGCATTAAAATATTTATATATAGAAGTGATGGTCATTCTCATATTGTAACTTTGTGTCGTTTGTTAAGATTAGTAATAGTTTAGTCATTGGGCTTTGGACTTGGCAAGCTAATATGTTATGTGATATGTGTCATAAGCCTTGTTATCTAAACATGTAACCAAGTCCAAGCCCAAGTCCATTAGAAAGCCCATGAGGCCTTTCTCTCTAACTATAAAAGGCACCTTACCTCTCATTTGTAAGGTGTGCTTGTGTGTGTATTGTGTGTGTTTTAATAAAAGTTCTCTTCATCTATTATTACTCTTTTTCATATAATCTAACGCCACACATATCTCATCAAGTCACCATCTTTCCTTCTTCTAGTGCTTATATTTGTGTTAAAGTTGATATATCTAAGGTCATACAACCATCTTCCCATCACCCTCCTCATTTGTCTTCAAACACCAACTCCAATCCCACTACCATACTCCCATACTCACAATCCTGTACCTACCATCTGCCACGTTGGCAATCCTCACAACTTACTTGGCGCCAAAACTCATCTAAGGGACAAGATCATGCAAGCTACAAATGGACTGCTGGGATCAACTCACAAAATCACAAGAAAGAATTTTGTGCTATTTGCTCTCACAAAAGAAGCACAGGAGAGGAGAAAAGACCATATCTGTACCTACCACTTAGTTTTAGTATAAATTGATATTCATTGTAGCCTTCAAAGGCATCACTTTACTTTTATCTTTTCTGTTTTAAGTGTAGTTTGCAAATGTACTCTTCTATTTTCAGTTTAATGAAAGTTCTTTCAAGTTAAATCCAATTTAGTATTTTTACTTAAAATTCTCAAGTATCTTGTATTTTCCTTCAATTATGTTTACTTTGTTTTAGAATGGTTTTTGACAATTCTTAAAGTTGTTTGGAATCTGAGAAAACAGAAAAATCAGGAAAGAAAAGAAGTAAGGAAGAAAATTCAAAATAAAAAGGAAATCAAAATAAAAGAAAAATGGAGAATTGGTTGAGGCAGGGAGAAAGGCATGGTTTTGGATTGGTTTAGGGTCTCATGGGAGACACTTAGGTGGTACTTATGTCCCTTATTCTCAGTTACTAATAGCTTTGGATTCCAAGTAAGATCTTGTACCATGTTCACTATATCATTCATTAACTGCTATTGTTGTTATGGATTATTCAAAATTGCTTAGTTAGGTTCAATTTAGTTTAGTATAGCATAATTAGTAAAGTTTAGGTGTTATTGAAATCATTTGCTTTGGAAATCTTCAAATCAGTAGTGATAAGGGGTGTTTGGATTTAGATTGTCCACTGTGTTATTGTTAGTGATCATTGTTAATCTTGCCTGAGGCATGCTCCATTAGGTGTAACTAGATTATTTAGGTCATAAAATCCAGTAGTTAAGCATCAAAGAGTCAAACTCACCTTTAAAAGCTTATAACAGATTGACTGTTTAGAAATCAGGTTGTAAAATCATCACAATAGGTGTGATACTTGTTTAGTGTACTTAACTTAGTCTCATTTTAGGTTAATATAACATATTTAGTTACCTAGGATCATCCAAACCTCATAAAAGTCAACATCCAAGGTTTGTTTGAAAAGTCAAAAGTTCATAAACTCAGTTTTTTTCCAAAATAGGATGAATTATGCAGAATTTAGCAAGAGGTTTTAGGCTTTGAGCTTTTTAGGATTGGAAGTACCCCAACTCATCTTTAGATTCCCAAGCTTGTTTCATTTTTGTGATTTTTATTATGGGTCCCACATCACTTCAAACATACCTGCATGGAAGGATTTTCCCCTGCACTCAGTTTTTGCAAAAATTGGATTGGAGCTAGGTTACTGATTTGTAGTTGTTAGGACTTGATTATTGTTGATTTTGAAGCCCCTTAGGTGGTGATTAGAATTCAGGATTCAGTGGCCCCACAACTGCTTATTGAGTGCTTATTAATAAGCCCACTTTTGGCCAAGTTGACCACTGCTGCTGCTGTTGATTGTTCTTGTTGAATGTTCTTGTCTTTCATGTGTGAATTTCTTGATAGTAATCCTGCCCATGCTTTTGTAATTGCTTGTTATTATTGGTATGATCTTTGTTGTTATTGTTACTTAAGTGGAGTTTGCTTACCATAGCAGAGTTTGAAAAACAAAAGATTAGAAAAAAAAAATATAAATAAATAAAATCTTTTTCTTGAAATCCAAGTTTGGTTCTAAATCTGTTTTTGTTAAAATTTGTTCAAGTCACAGTGTTTGTAATCCAAAAGGGGACTTGAGTTTGTTTGTGTTAGTGTCCAAATTCGTGAAGCAGTAAACAAGTGGGAAACAAAGAAAAAAAAATAATACCAAATTTGCAAAAAGTCAGGGTCGAACCCCTGACCTCTTGGTCACAACAGACATAACACCACACGCATTAACCATCAGTGCCCTAGGGACTTTTCTCATTTGTTTTACCTCATTAATTGTTTTATTATAATATTTGCTTTTATGCCTTTTTAGCTTATCAAATCTGTTTAAACTTTTATCACCTTATTTATGATAGCTTTTTCCAAATCATTATTTTTATTGAGTTTGCAACAGCATAAAATAATTTTCACAAAAGTTTCAGATTTTTATACTTAGTAGTTTATTTGTTATAATTTAATTTAGTTAATTTAGTATTTAATTCATAATAAACAGAATTTTTATTAAAAAAATTAATTTTCTTTTTTTTTTTTAATTTTCTTTTGTCTTTTAGTACGTTAGAAAATTATCCGTAAACCCGTAGGACGTTTAGAACTTAAATTTCACGTTTTATTTTGTATGTTGACGTTTATTTTTAAATAAACGTCACGTTTTTAAATTAGGTTACGTTTTAGGATTCTCGATCCCTAATTATGTTTTCCCGTAGTGTTTTAGGTTTCTTCTAGTTTGTTAGTTGCCTTAGGTTAATTTATTTTCACATTCGTTCGTTAATTTTCTAACTTTGTTAATTTAACGTATTGTAACACCAAATAACCTTTCCAATCATACAAGATTTTAATCCCAATCTCATTCGAAGCTTTCCATTCACACCTCGTTGGGGTACGACCCGAGAAATCACTTCCCGGTCTCACAATTTAAATATCACTTTCGCAAGTTTTGCGAGGTAATCTTTTTCCTAAAAGGTTTACTCGTATTACTTCACGTCTATTTGTCTCACGATAAATTAGACTTCACGTTTGTTGATATTTTGATAATTGTTGTTTGCACACACCAAAATACAACGAATCAACATCTTATTGAGCGTTCGAACTTACAGATTATTGTCATACCACTAAACCCTATACCAAAAACCCTAAACCCCTAACCACTAGGTATAATATCACAACTGATATATATGTCAAGTTTTTATTTTCATAGTTAACGAGTAGGGCGCCGGTCCGCCGCATTGCGGCGGGGCGTTGTAGTTGGCGTAGAGTTTAAGTAAGATTTTTAGATAGAATATCGACGTAAGAATATAGGGTATTCAGGAAGAATCAAAGCATACACATGCCCTTAGTTTTTCTTATAAAATTATGTTCAAGGTATCTCAAAAAATATACAAACAACACAAAGGAAAGAGTGATAAAAGCAAAAAGGCGCAAGATAAAAGTTGAGCCTAGCATATCCCCGAAAACAAACCATTTGGTTTCTGTTTTTGTGTATGTGACCATTGATCACTTTGAGCCTTGTACAATCTCATTCATCCTCATGTAGTGTTTGCATTTGTGTAGATGTATTCTTTTATCATTTGTATGGACATTGCCATCAAAATAATTTGCAGCTGTACCTTCTTTCTGCTTACCTGTGAGCATGAGTAAACAAACCACGGTTAGACTTTATATTGGTGTCGCAATAAGGGTTAGGTGGGTTGGGTAATAGGTTCAAGTCAAGCGACTCAGGGCAACCCCATGTTTATCCAGATTCGTTCAGGCCAAAGTCGTATTTAAGTGGGCTTGCTAATGATAAAAGTCAGTAAATAAAAACTAATATAGCAAAGGGTCGTTTGTGTTAGCTTATACTATGAGCTTTTCAGGTTGTTAAGATGTGTAAAGGTCGATATAAGGTTAGATATTTCGGCTTATTATATTGAGTCACTTAAGATTCTGGTTGAAGGTGCAAGGAGCCTATAAAACAATATTGCTACACGAATAACCAAATATATTAACCGAAACCTGTATACTCTCTTGGAGGCCTTTCAGAAATGGCATCTGATAATGGCAAGTGAATGATGCAAATGTAAAATTTGGGCAGGTTATTGTAGACTACGAACCTGCATGTGCATTTGCTGTTCTTCTTGTTCGGCCAGCACGCTATTGTGGAGGCACTGATTGCGGCGCCCTTGTTGTTTGTGCGGCTGCTATCATTGGAGTTGACCCTCTTGATCTGGAGGTACCTGTAATCACAAAATAGTGCAGTAAAATGAAGACGCAAATGCACGATATTCGGGTTTACAAAAGAAAAACAATAAACACTTTTAGTTGTAACAAACTCTGTAGCAAAGGCAATATACTTACAGCTTATGTTCATCAAATTTATCAAGTCCTCGCAAGGTTCAAATAGCATGCTAATTACACGTAATCAGTACATTGGCAAAGTTAAAGTTGCAGGTATTCAAAGGCCAACAGGGTTAACTGGAACATTAAAAGGCTCGATCACCTGCGAAACCAAAAAAAGATGATTAGAACTTACATCCGAAATACAACAATATATTAGAACAACTTCCACTTTTGTCCCCACTGCTTGGTGAAAATAAGAATCATAGTACTCATTGAAGTATTGCACAAAAACATTCAGATAACTGACATTATTTACTCTCATTAATGATATGTCACTTGTTGTGAAACTCGTGAGTAGGTTACAAACAGTTTCATAAAAGAACTGGTTGTAGCCGCTTGATATATATATATATATATATATATATATATATATATATATATATATATATATATATATATATATATATATATATATATATGACCTTTTCTGCAACATAACTACATAAATGATAATGGCAATGCTGGTCATCGGGTTCAAACCGTTACCTATTGGTCAATCTATCTCACTGGCAACTCCTTCTTTAACAACAATCTATTAAATGCTACATAATCCTCCAAAATAAAAAACGCCTTAAACTCGTATATATTTTGGAATGAAATAAACCATGTGCATACCGTTCAGTACTTTTCTGAAGACATGCCATCCTCTTAATCAGGAGCAAGGGCGGAATCAAGGGCAGTGTTGTCATTAGGACTTTGTATCAATCGCTTTTTAGTACAAAAGTTTCTGATCTGTTGAATGGAACAGTCATCCTTTTCAGTGACTCGCTTAGAAGACTAATTTTACGTATGCTTAGAAGATTAATTTTAGCCAAAAAAAAGCACATAACCAAATAAGCATAAGATGATCCTGCATCCAAACACCCAAGATTGCTTATAGCAGTTTAAAAAGGAAGCACTCCCAAACACCCTCTAACAATGTTAATCTTATCAACGAAAAGTGGTGCAGCCCATAGACATTCAAAATGCTTGTTATCCTAAACATCATCTTCTATACAAATTTTGTAAAAACCTTGTAGATAAATTTAAAATGTCATTTGAACAAAATTCGTCATACTTAGTGTGACCATTTACTTTCGTATCCGATCGCGAATCTATCAATATATAGAAACTTTTTATAAAGCAAAGAAAGAGTTTGGAGTCTTTGGAACATTGGATATCATTGTTTTATATGTTAACTTAAATTAATGCATATAATAGAGGGAAGTGGTATATAGATAGAATGGGTCAGATGGTCAAAAGTCAACCATGTATGTAACAAAAAAGCTAGTGAGGTATACGGATAGAATAGGTCAGATGGTCAAAGTTAACTATGTATGTAACAAAAAAGCTATTATACCTGACTTATTATAAAATAGACGGTTGCTTACTATTTTGGAGACCGTTAAATATATGGTTCCAATGCAGCATTGGCGAAAGCAACAGAATATTCGAGCAACTCCATTTAGTATACCATTACTTTTCAGCTCACAAAATACATATCATGCAGCTCCACTTTTGTTTCTGGAAGTCTGGTGAAAAACCTTAGCATGACAACTGAAATGATACCTATTGAAAAAAAGGAACCCGATTAAGTGAATGTAACTGCAACATATTATCCGTGACATTTTACAAATCATTCTTTGCATGACCTCATGTAATTGGCGTTCTCGTCGAGTATTCTGATGTGAGCTGGAACAACCTGTGTTTTTTTTCAATGGACACCTACAACAATATCAGGCATCATTAAGTTAATATATGGTATTCCAAGGCAGTTGGCGGTATTTAAAAGAGCGTAGTAGTGAGTAAATGTAACTGCAACATGTTCCCGTAACATACTACGAATCCTTAATTACGTTACCAAATGGAAACAATTACCTACCATGTACTATGGCATCTTATTTTGTGACGTTCAATAAATGTTACTTAAAGTTAAGTATTGAATCACCGAGTGACTAATTGTGCAGCCCAATCATTTTCATGTAAACTGGTCGAAACTGTTGCTGTTTGTGTAGGCGTAACTAAAAAAGCAACAACAATCCGAAAATGAGTATATGGTATTCCGGAATTTGAATAAACGGGAATTGAAGCAGACAATCAGATTACCCGCTGAGCAACCGCTCCCGTCTATTATTTCCATGTAATGTGCTTGGCCCCGCTTCCGCATACAACGTTGCATCTAAAATGACAATAGCAATTTCCAAATTAGCAAAGCTGATCATACATTAATTAGTTGAATGGTTAGTGAAATTGGAGGTTCACTTACCTATGGCGGAAGGCATTACACTACGATTATGGGCATGCGAAATATTTGGGCTCGCGCGAAGCACTGCGTATATTTTGCTTTGGTTCATTTATGCCTGCAAAGATCAGAAAACATGAAACTCTTGACCATACAAATAAGAGAAGGTACCATGACAGCGACCGTAGTTACCAATAATTAATTATAGAGTTTAAGATGTGACATGAAAAACACTCACAAAGTATACATAGTTACCGTTGTGACACTGCTTCCTTTTCACAGCCGCACAATGACCATTTGCCCTATCTGTCATGACTCCTTTTAGAAGAACTCTAAAACCCTAATCGTAACCCGAATTCCTGTAACATAAGAGCGAATTTCAAAATTACTGAAACCTTTACCAAAAAAAATTCTACAAAAAAACTGAACAGTAAGCAAAATCAAATAAGTTACAAAATCATCCAAAACCATAATCAAAATCAAATAAGCTCATAAGTTGGAAAAATAAATTCATCCAAATACCCCCTACCAAAACAACAAAACCACCCTAAGCCATAAGCGAAATGAAATAAGCCAATATGTTGTGGCAGTAAGTTTCCAATCAAAACCCTAAGCACTATATCATAATCAAATCCAACTAAAATGAAGGTATAACTTTATGAGAACACTAATAAACAACCAAACCAACTGACCCCCACCATCACCATAAACGAAAACTGTCAGCCGTCAAACGGCACCAAACTTTGTAATAACAAAAACTATATCAACTAAAAGGGACTTAATCAACAACAATAATAACAATAAAAACCATAAAAGCTTATGCCTTAGTTCGACAAAAAAAAATACCTTTAATTACGCAGCTACCGATTTACTTCGTGTAACACTAATTAGGGTTTTGTGACCTCTGCAAAAATTCCTCTGATTGTGGACATATGTTGGGTTTCTGTGGATCGTACGGGAAGTAGAAGATTGTGAACGCCCCTTTGCTGAGTGACTGTTGTGACCTAGAAGACACATGGAGAAGAATAATAAAGATGAATGTCGATGGTTCTGGAATTCATACGTATATCAACTACAACTGGCCGGACATGGAAATGGATTGGGCGGTAGGTAGCAAGCCAAAAATATTGCGTGTAGCCCATTACATTAAGCGACGTCGTATTAAATGCTATTTAATATATATAGTAATGTAATACTAATTCTTATTTTGCTCAAAAGCATTGCTAAATTAATGCAACACTTGTTTAGGAATTCTTATTTTGCTTAAAATGCTAAATTAATACAACACTTGTTTAATTTTGATAATACGTCAAGTTTCTATTTTCATACTTTGCTTCATTTTTATTTATTTTGGTATTTATAAATGACACTTATTTATCTTTGTGATATAACATGGTAAGGAAGATAAAGATTATTTAAATTATGGTGCCAAATATAGATATGCTGCACATTTGTGAAAGTGTTGCTTGTAATTTGGTCAACATGGAGTAACTCAGTGATTGAATCCGCAAAATAACATTATTTTCACAACTTATAATCTATTACTTGGTTATGTAACGACAAAATTATACATTTTTTTTTATCAGAATTGAAGAAGGGCAAACAGAACTACAAATTTTAAGTAACCATTTTGTATGTAAATGAAATTTTGCTCTATAGTAATCTTTTTGCTTGTACTCTTTCTTGATTTTCAACAATAAGTTACATAAACTAGTAATTTTCCATTAATATTATGTTGGAAACCCTAATAGTCATAGTTACAATCCCACACGAATAACCGAACATTACTTCAGAAAAAAAATCCCATCCTCACTATACATAACTTTTAGTTGCTAGTTCTCTCAAAATTCAAAACATACGATTTTGAGAGGCATTATAAAGGACGTAAAAAAATGCTTACACCTATGGTATTTGATTCATCTTTAGCCATAGGTTAAGCTGCCGACGGAGCAGTCACGTAGCGGCTACCCCTCTTGGAAACCACGGGTGTCGGTTTATCCAACACCATCAATGGCATCGAGTCTCCACGGATCCTCCAGTAATCCAGAGACTCGTCGTTATAAATGTCCCGCCACTTTTTCACCAACATCTTAATATCTTCCCTATCCATGTTCACTTCTTTTCCAGTGTATCGCCACGGCTTTGACCCATCAGCACAGTAATGCACCACTTTGACATTTTTAAGGTCAAAGTTCTCAGGGTGACGCCACAACATCGCCAAGATCAAGTTGTATCCGGTCGGGATAGGCTTGTAAATGTCCCTAAAGAACATGTTCAAGAAATCTTGTTCCGCAAACAATGTTGGTGGAGTTGTCTTCACTGACTCGAGGAGATCGCGGTAGGTTGAGAGACTTGGCTCGAAAACAAACATGCCCGCATTGAAGTAGAGCGCAGGTTTTGGGCCAAGTTTCTCTTCAGGCCATTGAACCTTTTCGGGTGACTGTTGGCAGTACCCGATTTGGTATTGTGGACTGTTTCTCCAATTTCGCTCACAGAAACAGTCCATGACCGCGTAGAAATAGCCGTCTGGCAAGTCGAAGAGATGGTCAATATTGTCGAATACTTGTATGTCCCCGTCTAAATATATCATCTTGCTATACTCCACAAACTGCAAATAAAGAAGAACTCAATTAATTAGTTGCTGAAGTTAAATTAACTTGAAGTAATTTGCACGTAAATAATATTATTTCATGAGATTGACCAAATACTCATGCACCTTATCAAGTTGTTACGTTTTATAATGATATTTGATCAAATTTTAATGGGCTAAAAAAAACCTGAACTTAAAAAACCCAAATTAACCAAACAAAAAAGTTGGTTTACTTTCTGTTTTGTGTCTAAAAATAGTTTTCTAAGTAGTAAATAACAAATATAAAAAACCCAAGCTAAATAACTTTCAAGGTAACAACTAGATGAATAAACGATGAAGAATTAATTTGTTGACAAAATTTCTTTATAGATCCAACTTTTATCATAGAACTCATTAAGCAATTTTAGTCACTCATTTTTTTTTATCATAATAAAAAAATAAACTTCCACATTTTTTTTTAAAACTTAAATATTTCTCAAACCGTAAATCGTCAAGCTACAAAAAAAATACCATCGCGACGAGAATTAAATTATCTTTCTATAGACATGCATTGTTATATACTTTCGACAAACTTTTTTCTCGATGAGCTTTTTTTTTCTCGCCAAGAAAAATCATATATGATTCGTAAGAATCATATATGATTAAATTTTAACAAATCATATATGATTCGTAAGAATCATATATGATTCGTAAGAATCGAATCATATATGATTTTTTACGAATCATATATGATTTTTACGAATCATGTATGATTCTTTCTGGGCGGAAATTAAAAAAATAAAAGTTCGTCGAAAGTATATAACAATGCATATCTATAGAAAGATCATTTAATTCTCGTCGCGATGGTATTTTTTTGTAGCTTGAAGATTTACCGTTTGCAAGATATGTTGTTTTGAAAAAAAATGTGAAAAATATAAATGGGTGGTTATGATTGGTTGATAGGTTCTATGGCATGTATGGGTTCTTCATGGATCTCAACTCTTAATTTGTTACCTCCCATATACGTAGCTTGGAGTAATTGATGACATAATACGCCATAGCAAACTGAGTCTGGTTTTCGGGTGGATACAAGGGTTCGATCTCCTGAATGATGCACCCCTGTGACCAATAACTTCTTACGATGTTCCATTGGAACATCTGGAAGTATTGCTACCACAAGAGGGTAGACCGACTTGGCCTTACGTAAGCCCTTGGCTAGAGCGACGACACCTTTCCAGTAGTCGCCGTCTCCAGCCAAGAACGTGACATAGGCACGTCTAGGCTAGGTTTTCGCCTTGACTAAACCGGAAGTGATCATGTTGGAATCGTTGTTAGCAACTGGTGGAGCCATTGTTGAGTGTATGTTTGCGAAAGTGATCGAGGTTGTGTTTGTAGTTTTTAGCGAATGCTTGAATGTTTAAGTACGTGTTTTTATAAGTAGTTTGTTGGTGTTATTGGAGTTGGACTAGTGTTGGTGTTTAATTGTTAGCTCCCTCCGTCCCATATTAAGTGTCCACAATGGAATCTTTTTATGTCCTAAATTAAGTGTTCATTTGTACCTTTTAACCAATAAGATGAGACTTTAGTGGACAAATATAATATTTGATTGGTGGAAAAATTAATTAGTGAAATCTCCTAAAACTTTGTGCATTATGAAAATAGACACTTAATATGGGACGGAGGGAGTATATAGGAATCGGAGGTTTAAAAAATCAAAAGCATGCAATTAAAAACTAATAAAAAAATAAAGATATATTTCTTTTTCTCCTTGCTTTATAAGGTGTCAATTTTCAATTACATATGTTATCTATATCTATATGACTATATAATATATTTGGGACAATTATATAATTGACAAAGCTTAAAAATTCAGACTTTTACTTAGTTCTTATGGAAATATTTTAAAATTAATTTGTTAGGAATCAAGTTTGTTAAGAAGCGGTTAGTTGTTCAAACTAAAGTTATTTGATTTAACCATCTCTAATATCTTTATTTATAAAACATGAATACAAATCACACAGTATCTGCCATTGTATTGCGCGGATACCGTTCTAGTATTTTAATGATGAACGAATGGTTAGTTCTACCCCCTTTGACTAATTTGCCCAGATCAATGGTTAACAATTTGCTAACCGAAGAAACCGGAAGAAATGACACGTATCATAAATATAACTGAATCAACTACTTTTTTAGAATATGCTGGATTTGGTCGGTTCAAGTAAGCAGTAGGTCCTAGTGTTTACAAGTAAACACCTTACGAAGGTTCTCGTACGTGTTTAACTAGTTGGAAAATCGTGCGTTGCCGCAGGGTGTTTTTCGAATAGGGAAAGTGTAATAACGGCCGGTAGCTACTTAACGTCAATTTAGTGACTAAGGACTGACTTTGCAATGGACGTATAATATGAAGGACCAATTATGTAAATTATGAGAGGACTAAATATGCAACGAACTTCTGAAATGAAGGACCAATTTCGAATGGATTTTTAAAGAAAATGTTAAAGATAACAATCGTTAGCTAATAGCCGTTAAATATCTAACGACCGTTAGTTATAACGCTACAGTAACTAACGGTCGTTAGTCCCGACCCGCCCCGCCCAAACCCGACCCGTCCTAAATGGTTTCTACAGTGAGCATGTGAGGTGAGGCAAAATAGGGGTTGCCATAAAGCCCAACAAATGTATATATGATATAATAATAGAAAGTCGGCAATACATCATACCTTATCTCTTCTTAATATACAAAAACGAAAACGGATTTTTTACCTAAAGAGCACTCACAACAATAACTTATGTCAGCAATATACAAAAACGAAAACGGATTTTTTTCCAAAAGAGCACTCACAACAATAACTTAAGTCAGCGTCACCTCAATTTTAACACTTTCACTTTAACTTACAAAAAACACCCTCAATAATAACTCAACTTTAACTCAATTATTTTTAAATTCAACCCTAAACTAAAACTAATATTTTATTTAATAACTAATAAAACACAACTTATATTACTCCTCCCGTCTCAAAATTATTGTCAGGAGACAAGAATTACAAAGTTTAATAAAAGTGGGGCCACTTATGTTTTCTACCACTCAAAGAGAATATTCCCCTACTATATTCTCTAGTTTTTACTTAAAAGAGAAAGTAAACAATTAATTTGAGACATCCCAAAATGGAAATGTGGACAATAATTTTGAGACGGAGGTAGTAATACTTAAACTTTAAACGCACATTAAACTTAAAACATGAACTACAACAAACATGAAATATAAACTACGATAATTAAACATAAAACTATGAATCAAGAAAATAATTCAATCTGTGACATAGCCCTCATCAGTCGAATAGTCGACACTCGAATCGTCCTCACTCGATGACACACGGTCTAATCCCATTTTCTATCGCCACTCTGCTCTCTGGTTTCTCCGATCCTGTTTAGCTTTTGCTCGCGCCTCACGAGCTCTTGCCTCACGTTCTTCTTCTGCTTGAACCTGTAGCAAGACTTGCATATCTTGCTCGAAGAGTTCTTAATCAGTTAACCCAAATGTATTGGGTTGGTTTTGTTGGGGATGGTTTGCCGGTGGATTGTTTACCGGTGGAAACATAATTTCCGGTGGAGTGTTTTGTGGTGGATTTTCATACGGGATACAGGAAACAAATCTTGTGGTGGATTGTCATACGAGAATACAGGAAACAAATCTTCGGGTAGGGTGTTGTAAACTGACTCGTTATCTGGTGAATTGTTGTGAGACATTGTTTTGAGAGAAATGTTTGTGAATTCTGTATGATTTATGTGTGAATTGTGGATGGATTGTGTGCCTCTGTAAATGGCTATTTATAGGACCGTTTTTTAATTTCAAATTAAAATATATCCCGCTTCTTTTTTTGAATTTGAATTTCAACTTATATTATCCACACGTGTTTTGGAATTTGAATTTTAAAAGTTTAAAAGATCTCGCTTTGTGTTTGAATTTGAATTTAAAATGTATCCCGCTTTCTGTTTGAATTTGAATTTAAAAAGTATCCCGCTTTCAGTTTGAATTTGAAATTTATCCTGCTTTCAATAAACCCCTATAAATAATTCTTGACACACTTCAATATCTACATCATTTTACAATGAATAATCGTTGGTTATTGGAAGAAGAAAACTTGCTAGCGAACATGTGGCTTGAAGTTCACGAATCAAGAGACATTGTGAATGAACGTTCTTTTTGGAATGAGGTTACACAAAGGTTCAACCATCAGACTGATGGTGAGCACCATAATAAAAATATGATTACGAGTAGATGGAATAGAATCAAACCTTGAATGTTATAAATTTAATGCTATTTACAAAGACTTGCAGCGTACAAGTCAAGGCAATGATCGTCTCACCAATGCAATGAACATTTTTCAAGAACGCTATGGTGGGAGAGGGTTCCAATATCAACATGTGTGGTTCATTCTGAGAAACACGTGGGCATGGGACATAGACAATGCGTAATGGTGTTTTCTATATCGTTTGGAACAAGTGTTGCAAGTGTGGAAGGAGAAGTCAGATCTCATCGACAATTACAAATCTATATAAATTGTATCGTTTGTATTTGTTTTCCGTATCGTGTGTATTTGAATAAATCAGTATCGTTTAAGAACTAGGGGGGGGGGGGGGGGTGTTTTGTAATATACAATTTCTTGTAATCAAATTATAAAAAACTATAGAGGGGCCAAAAGTGTCATTTTTTTTAAAAAACATTTCTCACCTTAACGCCACGTTACGGGCTTAACGAGCCGCGTTAACGCGGCCTTAACGCCAACCCATGCAAGGACTAACACCCATTAACGCACGTTAAACGTGCCTTAACGCAAAGGAGGGTGTTACCACTGCGTTTGCTCTAAGAGCAAGCACAACAATAACGCATGTACTCACGTTAAGCCCTTGTTAACGTACGTTAAGGTGCTTTAACTGATGTGATCGATGGCTTTAAGGCCGTGTTAACGCGGCACGTTAACACACTAACGCAACGTTAAAGTTGAGTCCATGTAAAAAAAAATCCCTTTACCCCCTCCAACGACTATATTTATATCCGTTAGGTTTGAAAATAGTTGAGTTAAAGCTGAGTTATTGATGTGAGTGTTTTTTTCTGAGTTAAGGTTAAAGTGTTAAAGCTGATGTGACGCTGACGTGACACTGAGTTAAAGTTTAACTTGTGTTACCATTGTGTGTGCTCTAAGTGTACACACGTTTTTGTTTTTTGTTTTTTTTTTTTGTTTTTTTTTTTTTTTTAATTTTTTTTGCAATGTACACACACGTGTTAGGCTGCGTGGTTGTTCATGCACTCCAAAATCATACTCACCAGCTTCCCTCTTTTTACCTTTACTTGAATTAAGTTTTTTTCTTCCTCATTTGCTGTCTCAATTCACCGGCCACAAGGCCCACAAACAAACACCACAATCATCAACTTAACTTGAGTGAACATAGGAAAAAAAAAAAAAAAAAAAAAAAAAAGAACGTGATTAGAACTGCCCAAAACAGTAATCAAATAGATGAAGAAATTGTATGCCGCCTGATGTTGGCCCAACCAAACGCACCACTTTTTTATGGAGCAGATGCACAAGGATTTTCGCCAAATTGATGCATGGCATTGTTACGCGGAGAAGACGGAAAAACTTTGGCGTGCCAGCGGTGGCTATTAAACAAGAGATGATTTTAAAGCGGTGGAACAACGATCTGCATTTTTGTCGGAATGACATAAAGTTTATGGTGGATGAAGATACTTGTGAGAGGTGTGTGTACGCTGAAAGTCGTTGATCTTACATGTGTTTTCTGACTTTTGAGATGTAACTCATTTCTGAAATGTGTATGCATTCTTGGTGCGTGTATTGTTACATACCAAGTGTTTCTTTGGATAATTTGATATGTATCCGAATGTGCATCAGATGTATCCTAGGTGAATAAATTAGTCAAACTTATTGTTCTAGTTTTACATGCACGATTACAGTTCATCATGCAAGTTTTATGTAGGTTAAGTGGGTAAGCTAGTGTAGGTTAGTGGGTAAGTTAGAGTTAGTAGTTACAAGTTTATTATAAATATGTAACAATTGCATTAGTTGATGTTAAGAAGAAAATTGATCAAAAGTTCTAGTTACCCTTTCTTTTTTTTCTTTTTTTTTTTCTCTCCGAGTCTTACCTGCTTAAAGGGCTTTATCATCTTGTATCTTAATCTATTTCTTGAGATATTGACGATCTCAAATCGGTCTCTTAACAATAAGTGTACGTTATTTATCATATATTAATGTTTTCCGTCAAACTCATTTTTTAGTCCACCCTGTAATGAAATGTGATATTTATTTCTGATATCTACAATTTATATAAAATCAACTATTTTAACTTTCAAGCGACGCACTTCTTGCTTCCTGAACAACCACGACCCACTTAAAAAAAGGCGTCTACCGGTTATATAAAGTCAACTATTTTAAGGCGCCTGGCCCGAATGGGTTTTCTTTCAAGCTAATTAAGAAGCATTGGGATGTCTTAGGTGACGACATAATCTCTTATGTCAAAGAGTTTGAATCTACGGCTTTCATCCCGTGAGGTTGTACTCTTCCTTCATTGCTTTTATTCCTAAAGTTCCTCATCCACTTGCAATTAATGATTTTATACCCATTAGCTAGATTGGGTGTCAATATAAAATCATTGCAAAAGTCTTAGCTTTATGGTTGGCTAATGTTATCTCTTCAGTTGTGAGTGAAGTTCAAATGACTTTCGTTAAAGGACATCAAATAATAGACGACCCTTTAATTGTTGACGAAATTATATCTTGGGCAAATCTTCATAAAAGAAATTTGTTCATCCTCAAAGTTGATTTCGAGAAGGCTTTTGACACTTTAAGTTGATCGTTTTTGGATTCTATCATAAGTCAAATTAGATTTGGCATCAAATGGAGACACTAGATTAAGGCTTATCTAAGATCGACTCATACCTTCATGTTAGTGAATGGATCCCCTATCTTGGAATTCATAGTAGAAAAGGGTCTTCGACAAAGGGACCCACTTTTCCCCTTTCCTTTCATATTGGTAGTAGAGGCTTTCAATGTGGTTCTTATTGATGCAAAAAGACAAAAATTGTTTCATGGCATTGAAGTAGGCAAAGAAAAGGTCCATGTTTATCATATTCAATTTGCGGATGACGCACTTATTATCGGGGAATGGTCTAAACCGAATATCTAGAATTTGTCTAGAATTTCATCTTGCTTCCAGGCTCAAGGTTAACTACAACAAAGTAAAGTCTTTGGAATCGGAGTTAGTGAGCTTGACGTAAATGCTCTAGCATCCTCTATTGGTGGTAATTGGCAACCCTTTCTTGATAGTTTTCTCAAACGACTTATAAGTTGGAACTCAAAGCCCCTTTCATTTGGCGGTAGACCCACCCTCACGAAATCCATTCTTGTAAGCCTTGGAGTTTATTTATTTTCTACATTCAAAGCCCCAAAAACTATTTTAAATAATCTTGAATCAATTCATAGATAGTTCTTTTTGGGTGGTGCGACGGATTCTAATAAAATTTCGTGGATAGGTTGGGATAAAAATTTATCACCACTTAATCAAGGCGGCCTTGGTATTGGAAGTCTTAAGATAAGTAACATTGGCATGCTAGCTAAATGGTGGTGGAGATTCTTTTCATAACAAACATCGTTATGGCGGAAGGTAGTTTTCTCGATCCATGGCCCTCAAGGTGGGTTACATGATGCTAACTCTATTAGAAGTAAGTTGGGACCATGGTATCAAATTGCTAAGCTAAATGATGACTTAAGTGTGCACGAGGTCAATTTGCATTCTCTCTTCAAATTTAAGATTGTGAATGGCCAGAATACCCGCTTTTGGCTAATAAAATGGGTTGGAAACTAACCCTTTTGTCTCGTACACCCAAGGCTATTTCGGCTAGAGGCAAACCCATCATGTAAGGTATATGACCGAGCTCCCTTCCAAATATACACCAACAGTGCCACTGATTGGCTGCCTTCTCAACATCTTACTGATACTGCTAATAGGCCTGATTTGCTGCCTTTCCCATAATCTTTTGGGCCTGCTCCTTTAAGTATTAGTGGGCCTACACCTAATACTCCAGTTGGATCTGATGTGGATGCCCATGGGCCTACTATACCTCCTGGACTTCGATTTCATTGGCCCTGGTTAAGGGAGATGAGATCAGATAATGATCGCAATGATCCCATGGAATTACAAAGTCTCCTCTTAAACCTCCATATCACAAATGAGCAAAACAAATGTGAATGCATTATGGACAACACTAGATACTTCATGGTAAAAGGTATGAGAAATATAATCACCAATTCCTCGTAATCTCCTTACCCGAAACCAACTTCTTTTTTCTATTTTCATGAACTTCGATGAATTAACCTTATTAATTTAGAGGTTCAAATATTATGTGATATATGGTTGGAAAACTTAAAATGTGTATTTACCAATGCAAAAAATGGTGGATCTTTTGGTATTCTATACTCATATTTATGCTAATTTTACGACATCTTATTGAGCGTTCGAACTTACAGATTATTGTCATACCACTATACCCTATACCAAAAACCCAAAACCCCTAACCACAAGGTATAATGTCCCAAATGAAATATATGTCAGGTTTCTATTTTCATAGTTAATGTAACACTAATTCTTATTTTGATCAAAGCAATGCTAAATTAATGCAACACTTGTTTTATTTTGAAAATACGCCAAGTTTCAATTTTCATACTTTTCTTCTTTTTTATTTATTTTGGTATTTATAAATGACATTTATTTATCTCTTGTGATATAATAACATTTTAAGGAATATGAAGATTATTTAAATTATGGTGCCAGATGTTAGATATGCTGCACATTTGTAAAAGTGTTGCTTGTAATTTGGTCAACATTCTTATTTAACTCAGTGATTGAATCGGCGAAATAACATTATTTTCACAACTTCTAATCTATTACTTGGTTATCTAACGACAAAAATTATACAATTCAGAACTACAAATTTAAGTAACCATTCTGTATGTAATTATGTAAATGAAATTATGCTCCATAGTAATCTTTTTGCTTGTACTCTTTCTTGATTTTCAACAATAAATTACATAAACTAGTAATTTTTCATTAATATTATGTTGGAAACCCTAATATTCATAGTTACAATCCCACACAATAACCGAACATTACTTCAGAAATAAAAAAATTCCCATCCTGACTATACATAACTTTCAGTTGCTAGTTCTCTCAAAACTCAAAACATACGATTTTGAGAGGCATTATAAAGGACGTAAAAAAAAGCTTACACCTATGGTATTTGATTCATCTTTAGCCATAGGTTAAGCCGCTGACGGAGCAGTAACGTAGCGGCTACCCCTCTTGGAAACCACAGGTGTCGGTTTATCCAACACCATCAAAGGCATCGAGTCTCCACGGATCCTCCAGTAATCCAGAGACTCGTCGTTATAAATGTCCCACCACTTTTTCACCAACATCTTAATATCTTCCCTATCCATGTTCACTTCTTTTCCAGTGTATCGCCACGGCTTTGACCCATCAGCACAGTAATGCACCACTTTGACCTTTTTAAGGTCAAAGTTCTCAGGGTGACGCCACAACATCGCCAAGATCAAGTTGTATTCGGTCGGGATAGGCTTGTAAATGTCCCTAAAGAACATGTTCAAGAAATCTTGTTCGGCAAATAATGTTGGTGGAGTTGTCTTCACTGACTCGAGGAGATCGCGGTAGGTTGAGAGACTTGGCTCAAAAACAAACATGCCTGCGTTGAAGTAGAGCGCAGGTTTTGGGCCGAGTTTCTCTTCTGGCCATTGGACCTTTTCGGGTGACTGTTGGCAGTACCCGATTTGGTATTGTGGACTGTTTCTCCAATTTCGCTCACAGAAACAGTCCATGACTGCGTAAAAATAGCCGTCTGGCAAGTCGAAGAGATGGTCAATGTTTTCGAATACTTGTATGTCCCCATCTAAATATATCATCTTGCTATACTCCACAAACTGCAAATAAAGAACTCCAAAATTAAATACTTGTTGAAGTTAAATTAACTTGAAGTAATTGACACGTAAATAATATTATTTCATGAGATTGACCAAATACTCATGCACCTTATCAAGTTGTTAGTACTTGGTAGTATTTTTTTTATAATGTTATTTGATCAAATTTTAATGGGCAACAAAAATATCTGAACTTAAAAAACCCAAATTAACCAAACAAAAAAGTTGGTTTCCTTTCTGTTTTGAGTCCAAAAATAGTTTCTAAATAACAAATATAAAAAACTAGATGAATAAACGATGAAGAATTAATTTGTTACCTCCCATATACGTAGCTTGGAGTAATTGATGACATAATACGCCATAGCAAACTGAGTCTGGTTTTCGGGTGGATACAAGGGTTCGATCTCCCGAATGATGCACCCTTGTGACAATAACTTCTTACGATGTTCCATTGGAACATCGGGAAGTATTGCTACCACAAGAGGGTAGACCGACTTGGCCTTACGTAAGCCCTTGGCTAGAGCGACGACACCTTTCCAGTAGTCGCCGTCTCCAGCCAAGAACGTGACATAGGCACGTCTAGGCAAGGTTTTCGCCTTGACTAAACCGGAAGTGATCATGTTGGAATCGTTGTTAGCAACTGGTGGAGCCATTGTTGAGTGATGTTTGCGAAAGTGATCGAGGTTGTGTTTGTAGTTTTTAGCGAATGCTTGAATGTTTAAGTACGTGTTTTTATAAGTAGTTTGTTGGTGTTATTGGAGTTGGACTAGTGTTGGTGTTTATATAGGACTCGGATGTTCAAGAAAATCAAAAGCATGCCATTAATTAAAAACTAATAAAAAATAAAATATATTTCTTTTTCCACCTTTTCTCCTTGCTTTATAGGGTGTCAATTTTCAATTAGACCTGTTATATTTTAATGTTGAACGCAATGAGCAAATGTTAAGTTCTGCACACGTAACTAAAGTACCTAGCTAGTATGGATATGCCTGAATTGATTTGTGTTTACATCTGGCATACCATCTGAAAACCCCAATAAACAAGACTAGCTAGACTATTTTTCCTCGTATTTTTCACATAACTGCCCAAAACGTTTACACATATGTAATTACAGTAGTTTTCAAAAACAAGAAAACATAGTATACGCCATGCGTTAACTGCGGGAAAAGACTCGGAATTTTTTAGAAGGTGTTACACACAAAAATTTGTGCACAAAAGAATTGTTGAGTTAACTCATTAAAAACGAAAGTAGCAAAAAAAAAATTTTTTTTCGAAGGTTGCACATATCACAAAACGACAATTTTTCAAAAATATTTGTAATTCGTGACATAAAAATCGGATGTAGCCCGTGTCACATCTGGCACCGATATACCCGTTGCTATGTACATGTTATCTTTTAAAATAGTTCATAAGGGTATAATACATTTATCTATTCTTTCATTATTTTATCGGCAATATATAACGTACCAGTGTGACTAATATTCGTCACTGTCCCGGATAATGAATTTCTGTTTAAGCCTTCTGGCAAATCATGATGCACGGGTTTATTTATCAACTACCTTGTACTATTACTAAAGAGAAGGATTCATGGTTTAGTTTATTGTGGTTTATTAAGCTATTAGCATGTGTATACAACATTTTGTTTTTAACGGAATTTAACTATTTCACAACATACACATTGCATACCATGGGCGGAGCTATTAAGGGACCGAGAAAGGTCTCGGCCCTCTAGGTCTCCTAGGTCTAAGCCCGTTAATGTATCTTTTCGTGATTTCATGTGTTAAAATTTTATTTTTTCCAACTCGCCCTTCCCATCTAATATTCTTCCAAAAAAAAAAAAAAAAATTTGTTTCGGCTCTTACAAAAAGAAATTTCTAGCTCCACCATTGCTGCATACTATCTCACAATTTTTAAATAAGATAACATATTATATCAAATCGACATAACATTTTATATATTAACACATATATAGTATGTCAAATCAAACAATAATATATTTGATGTCGGTACCGTTCGTTGGTGGTTGTTGAAGAAGAAAAATTCTACCGACACTTTCCATCCCGTGGTTGCATCTACAATATGACAACACGATCACTTGACATTCATGTGTGTCACACGACATCGTTAGTGTGTTGTTCCCTTTGACTAATTTGCCCAAATCAATGTCTAACAATTTTCTAACCGAAGAAACCCGAAGAAGGACACGTATGATAAATATAACTGAATCAACTACTTTTTTAGAAGGTGCTGGATTTGGTCGGTTCAAGAAAGCTCGTTTTTAGCCATAATTTATACCGCATTACCGCATATCCCGGAATATTCTCTTATCCTAATCAACTGTAATTAACCTTTCAGTAGGTCCTAGTGTTTACAAGTAAACACCTTACCGAAGGTTCTCGTACATGTTTAATAATAGAAAGTCGGCAATACATCTACCTTATCTCTTCTTAAATATACAATTTTTTTTTTTTTTTTTTTTTTTTTTTAATTCTGAACTGTACACAGACGTGTTAGGCTGCATGGTTGTTCATGCACTCCAAAATCATACTCACCAGCTTCCCTCTTTTTGCCTTTCCTTGAATTATTTTTTTCTTCCTCATTTGCTTTCTTAATTCACCGGCCACAAGGCCCACAATCATAAACTTAAGTTGAGTGAACATAGGAAATAAAATAAATAAATAAAAGAAGAACGTGATTAGAACTGCCCAAAACAGTACTCAAATCGATGAAGAAATTGTATGCCGCCAGATGTTGGCCCAACCAAACGCAACACATTTTTATGGAGCAGATACAAAAGGATTTTCACCAAAGCAGAAGCATGGCATTGTTCGGGGAGAAGACGGAACAACTTTGGCGTACTGCCAGCGGTGGTTATTAAACAAGAGATGCTTTTAAAACGGTGGACCAACAATATTTGTGGAAATCGTGGAACAAAGATCTGCATTTTCGCCTGAATGACATAAATTATACGCTGAGAGTCGTTGATCTTTCATGTGTTTTCTAACTTTTCGGATGTAACTGCATTCTTGGTACACGTGTATTGTTGTATGCCAAGTGTTTCTTTGAGATAATTATGCTATTTCAGAAAACGGTTAATTACTACGAATGTGGATAAATCTTATATCTTAACCCGTTACATATAAAATACATACTCCCTCCGTCCCATAAAAACTGTCTAGTTTGACTTTTTAGAGTTAAACTGGTTCAACTTTTACCTTAAATATTTTTTATATGTTATATAATACTTGATGAAAAATTATACCAATGAAAAATACACTTAAAACTCAATGTATTCATATATTTTGCATCAAGTATTATATAATAACCACAAAATTAAATAAGGCCAAAGTTCAACCAGTTTGACTTTGAAAAGTCAAACTGGACAGTTTTTATGGGACGGAGGTAGTATAAAGTAAAGCAAATATAAAAAAACAAATCTACTTCTAAATGAAGAAACGATTATAATCACTAATTAATCAGATTACATTTTTCTCAACATGACATCAAAACCATAATTTATTACTTTTTCTAACCGCGGACATTGATATCTCATGCGTTACAAAAAGTTTGTTGATCTTCAGATAAACCTTGTGCATTATACACATAATCATCATCATACGGATCATATTCATCATCCAATGTTTTGTTCTAACGTTCGCATAAGCTCTTGGTCCCATATCCACTTTTACTTCATTAATATTTTAAAGCCATGAAGTTAGTTATTTCAGCATCAACATCTTCCACATCACAATCACTATCGTCGACAACATGTACATTCCATGTGAACTGTTGGCCACATGATTACCATCATTAGAAACATTAGTATTTTCATTTGACACACGGCCCTCATCACATGGCATGCCAACTGACGTAGAATGGAAGTGTGAAACAAACCCAAACAAGGGTTTAAACAAATCACAAAGGATTTAAAGACTAAAAGCCTGGAATTTTATTGATAATTGAATGCCTAAAAACATAACCCAAGCCCTATATTTATAGGAAAGCTAAACTTGGGGAAAAAGTTAATAGAAAAAAAAAAACAAACAAGGAAAATAAAAAGTAAAGTAACGATCAAAGAAAAGCCACGGTTAACTTAGAAACATTACTTCCTCTTGCACCAGTAACTTTACTCCTGTAGCAGTAACTTCAGTTGGAAAAAGTCACGACCCAAAAAAATAAAAATACCAGTAACCTCACCTCAGTTTGTATCCCTTCTTATTCCAGTAACCTTACTTTGCTAGGAGTAGAATTACTTATATAGAAGCATCCTTACTCCTGTGATTCTTTGCTCTTTTGCCACGCTCTAGGTGCTCCAAATATACATCTGCTAACTCGTTAATCATGTCCTCATCATTCCCTCCCCCCCCCCCCCCCCCCACTTTAGAAGAACTCGTCCTCGAGTTCTTGCCGTCAATCACATCTTCGGGGTGAAACTCATAAATATCCGACACATTGAAAGTCTTCGAAATACTCATAGTATTTGGTAAGTCCACCACATAAGCATTGTCATTAATCTTTCGAAGTATCTTATACGGGCCATATTTCTTTGGCTGTAGCTTGCTATAAGTTCCAACCGGAAAACGTTCTTTTCGAAGAAACACCATCACCTCATCACCTACCTTGAAGAGCTTAACACGACAATGCTTATCCGCAGCAGCTTTGTACTTAGCATTAGATTCGGCAATCTTGGCTCTAACAACTTCGTGAGTAGCTTGAACCTCTTCCACCATCTTATTTGCTTGAACATTCTTCTTTCCTGGCAAATCAACTAAATCCACCACTTGTCTTGGCGAAGTCTTGTAGACAACGTCAAATGGTGAGAATCCCGTTGAACTATGAACCGCACTATTATAAGCAAACTCGGCTTGAACTAACGAAACATCCCAAAGCTTAGGCTTTTCTCCACACAAAAAACGTATCATATTGCCCAATGTACGATTGACCACTTCGGTTTGACCATCCGTTTGAGGATGAGTGGTACTACTAAAATTCAAAGATGTACCCAAACGCCTCCAAAGTGTTAACCAAAAGTGAGCAAGAAACTTACTATCCCGATCCGAAGTAATTGACTTTGGAACTCTATGCAAACGAACCACTTCTTGAAAGAATAACCTTGCAATATGCGCCGCATCCGAAGTCTTCTTACAAGGAATGAAATGCGTCATTTTGGAAAACCTGTCAACAAGAACAAACACGAAATCGACTCCCCGTTAGGTACGAGGAAGTCCAAGCACAAAATCCATAGAAATATCAACCCAAGGACTCTCAGGTATGGGTAATGGCATGTAAAGACCCGTATTTTGTGCTTTACCCTTTCCTTCTTGACACACAACACACTTTCTTACGAAAGAACCAACATCCCTCTTCAATTGAGGCCAATGAAATTGACTCTCCATAATAGCAATAGTCTTATCACGACCTAAATGAGCACTCAATCCACCCGCATGCACCTCTTTGATCAATTGACTCCTAAGTGAAGTCTTAGGAATACACAAGCGATTTCCTTTAAACAAATAACCATCAATCAAAAGAAACTCACCACGATGTTGCTTGGTTTCAATCTCCTCCCAAGTGCCACGAAAATCTTCATCATTTGCATACAACCCCTTGATTGACTCAAAACCCACAACATCGTTGCTAATTGTAACCAATAAAGTAGTCTTCCTACTTAATGCATCCATTACCTTATTACTAGCACCCGACTTATGCTTGATCACATAGTTAAACTTCTCCAAGAAACTCGCCCATTGTGCATGTATCTTGTTTAAGTGCTTTTGAGTTTGAAAATACTTGAGAGCTTGATGATCCGAATAAACCACAAACTCTCGTTGAATCAAATAATGCTCCCACTTCTTCATTGCTTGAACAACTGCATACAATTCTTGTTCATAAGTCGACTACTTTTGTCGAGCTTCATTTAACTTCTCACTATGAAACGCTACGGGCCTACCTTCTTGTGACAAAACGGCTCCAATTCCAGTTCCACAAGCATCACATTCTAGTTCAAAAACCTTATCAAAATTTGGTAAAGAAAGTACCGGTGCGGTTGTCAATCTTTCCTTGATAATCTTGAAGCTTTCTTCCGCCTCTTGAGTCCACTTGAACGGACCTTTCTTCATGCAATTAGTAATTGGCGCCACTATACTACTAGAATTTCTCACAAACCTCCTATAGAAAGTCGCCAATCCATGAAAACTCCTTACTTCTGTCAAAGTCTTGGGTGAAGACCAATCTCTAACCGCCTTAACCTTGTCTTCATCCACATGCATTCCATCCGAACTCACAATGTAACCAAGAAATAATAGTTTGTTAGTAAGAAAAGTGCACTTCTTTAAATTAACAAATAATTCATTCGCCGTAAAACCTTTCGTAAATGATCCAAGTGCTCTTTCTCCATTTGGCTATAGACCAAAAATATCATCAAAATAGACCACCACAAACTTACCCATAAATGGCCTAAGAACTTGAGTCATCAAAAACATAAAAGTGCTAGGTGCATTAGACAACCCAAATGGCATAACGAGCCACTCATACAACCCATCATTCGTCTTGAAAGCGGTCTTCCATTCATCACCCGGTTTAATCCGAATTTGATCGTACCCACTCCTCAAATCGATCTTAGAAAACAATTTAGCAACCGAAAGTTGATCTAATAAATCATCGAGACGTGGAATAGGAAAATGATACCTTACCGTGATCTTGTTAATGGCACGACTATCAACACACATCCTCCAACTTCCATCCTTCTTTGGTGTAAGAAGCGCCGGAACCGCACAAGGACTAATGCTTTCTTGAATGTGCCCCTTTCTCAACAACTCTTCAACCTTTTCACGCAAGATATCCGACTCCTTAGGACTCATCCTATAGTGAGGAAGATTAGGCAAACTAGCTCCGGGAACCAAGTCAATTTGGTGTTGAATATTCCTCAACGGTGGTAAAGAATCCTGTGTATCATCCGCAACAACTTTACTAAATTCTTCAAGCACGGGATTAATTACTTCTGGAATCATATTATCCATACCATCTTCAACCCCTTTTACAACCAAAGCATATGCAATGCCCGTTTCCTTCCTTTCGGCTTGAAACTCCTTTGGTGATGAAACCAAAGTCACCAAAGTCTTGCTTTCCAATTTCTTCGCGGGAGAAGTAACACCTAAAGGTAACATAGCAATAGTTTTTCCACTCCATTTAAACAAATACATATTTGATTTACCTTGGTGTGTAGCATCCACATCATGTTGCCGTGGTCGTCCTAGCAAAACATGACATGCCTCCATATCAACCACATCACAAGTAACTATCTCATTGTAATGTTTCCCAATAGCAAGAGGAACCTTACGAATCTTGGTCACCTTAATCTCCGGTCCTTTCTTAATCCATCCAATTCGTATGGATTAGGATGAGGCTCGGTTGGTAGCTTAAAAGCTTTAACCAACGCCTTCGACACCAAATTCTCGCAACTTCATCCATCAATTATAATAGAACAAATCTTTTCTTTAACCAAGCACTTAGTTTGAAAAATCTTATTGCGTTGCGAAGAATCACTAACCTTAGGTGAACACAAAGTTCGTTGAATGACACACGTAATTTGTTCTAATTCTCCATCCAATGGCTCGGTGTACTCTACATCATCTTCTTCTTGAAACGACTCGTCACCAAACACTCCATCATTCCAAACTTGTGATGTATAAAGTGTATTCCGCTTGGGACAAACATTCGACCTATGCCCCGGTTCACCACACATAAAACACTTATCACCCGTTGGTTTTGCATAAGGATTTGATTTAACTGGTTGAGCTTCCTTGCTCTTGTCAACTCCACTTCCACTAGCTTTAGAATTCGTAGACGTAGAAGTAGTAGTACTAGGAAGGGAAAATTGATTTTGATTAGGCCTAGCACCATAAGAACTTGTACTCTCCAAGGTTACACGCCTAAACCCAACCCTGGTTTTAGTCACCATTCTTTCCGCCTTCATTGCTAAGTTTTGAGCTTGATCCACGAACCAAATTGAAATCAAACTCAACTTTTTGTGAATTGAAGAATTGAGACCACTTACATACCTAGACGCGGTTTGTTCATCCGTCTCCCTTAAATTACAACGAGCTTGCAACCTTAAAAACTCTCCTGTATATTTGGCTACGGTCCTTTTCCCTTGAACACAATTATGATATTGTTGGTACAAAATTTGTTCCATATCCGGGGGTAAAAACCTACCCTTAATCATCCTCTTCATGACCGCCCAAGTATCCACGGGTCGCCTACCGTGTGCTCTACGGTTGTCTTGTTCTCGTTGCCACCAAGCTCCCGCTCCTTCACGGAACTTATAAGCTACAATCTTCACTTGCTCATAGTCGGGAACATCCATGATGTCAAAGAACTTATAAACTTCATACAACCAATCTAACACCGCTTCAATATCAAGATTTCCAACAAAGTTGAGAATCTCGGCTTTAACCCGATACCCTTGACGCTCACCATAACCTTGATGATTAACATTCCTTCTAACCATAGGCCTTCCTCTTGGATTGCCTTCCCTAAGACCTTCACCAAATTCATAATAAGCTTCTTCTTCTCCTTCCTCATCCGAAAACATAACTTCGTCATGTCTCCAAACTTGTTTAGGAGATTGGTTACGCGCATGATTTCTTAAGAAACCATCATTGTTAGGACGGAATCTATAATTACCATATTCGTTACCCTCACGATTTGGATGTTTTCCACTAGCACCCCCGATCGCGGATCGGATCTCATTAAGTACGGTGGACATACTCTCGAATTTGGTTGTGAGATCATTGATCGCACGATCCATGTCTTCGATCGACCGCACCCCACCACCAGTACGGGTTTTTGGATCTTCTACATCGTTCACCATCTAGGATACTAACAAGCTCTAGATGTTTAATTGACGTAGAACTTTCTAAACCAATTACCACCAGGATTCAACGTGTCTTTAATGCCAACTGACATAGAACGGAAGCGTGAAACAAACCCAAACAAGGGTTTAAGCAAATCACAAAGGATTTAAAGACTAAAAGCCTGGAATTTTATTGATAATTGAATGCCTAAAAACATAACCCAAGCCCTATATTTATAGGAAAGCTAAACTTGGGGAAAAAGTTAATAGAAAAAAAAACAAACAAGGAAAATAAAAAGTAAAGTAACGATCAAAGAAAAGTCACGGTTAACTTAAAAACATTACTTCCTCTTGCACCAGTAACTTTACTCCTGTAGCAGTAACTTCAGTTGGAAAAAGTCACGACAAAAAAAAATAAAAAAAATAAAAAATAAAAAAAAAAAAAAAAAAAACAATACCAGTAACCTCAGTTTGTATCCCTTCTTATTCCAGTAACCTTACTTTGCTAGGAGTAGAATTACTTATATAGAAGTATCCTTACTCCTGTGATTCTTTTCTCTCTTGCCACGCTATAGGTGCTACAAATATACATTTGCTAACTCGTTAATCATGTCCTCATCACCAACAGTAGGTAGTGTATCCAAGCTTTGACTAGGTTTCTCCTATGCCACATTTCCCTCGTCTAATTCACTTAGAATCTCGAATGCGTTCGTAGTTTTCAATACGTTATTATCCTTAGTTGGTTTTCTTGATGTAGATGCCTCCATTGTCTTATCCTTTGAAGTACGAGCCTTGTTTTTCTTAAGTTTCACAACCGACTGATACTCTACTTTCTTGGTCATAGAAACACTTGCAGACTTCTTTGAATTAGATTCTTTTCAATTAACTTCAGTAAAACCCTTATTTCGGTAAAACCCTCATTTTGGCCATTATTCGATGTTGCCTTAGGTTTAGCAATAACATTTTTTGGACATTGCGAATTGGTGTGACAAAAAATCTTGCAAACATCATATCATGGTGGTGTCCATTCGTACTCAACTCAAATTGTCATTTTCGTGTAACCATTATCATCAAGCAACGAGACCACAGCCACCAAACATTCTTTGAAATCATTTTCAGCATTCAGTTCGATAAGAGCCCGAGCATCTATTCCTCCCCCACTATTCCTGACACATGGTAATAGTATACGAATTAAGAAGTACGGGGGTCTCCTGTTTCGATGCGATCATACTTAACTCATCACCCGTGTATGCGGCCATAGGGACATCATGTAATTTCACCCACACGTGTATCTTTCTCAAATCCTCTTTAGCTAAACAAATACTCGTTGACCAGGTTTTGTGAATAATAGGTATCACAAGAATCAGCCATGGTCCATTAAGAAGTACAACCTCCATGTTCACTTACGAAGAGAATTTAAAGAAGAAAAAAACCCTTGCGAGTTCATCATAATATGTTAAAGGCCGTACTTAGTCCAGATAGTGCTAGCAAAGTGTTTCAAAACGGGAAATGCCAACCTCTTACCAATAAAATAACCATACAAAGTATTCACGCAACGATTTTCAACCTCCTCAACAAACGATTTAGATATAATTATATCAACATCATTAATTATTTCAATAAAATGAAACTTTGCTTTGCTTGTAGTGGCATTAGTATTAGTAACATTTACATATGAAGATTTATTATTACTCCTTATAGCTTCCTCAAAACTCATACAAGCTGAAGCTGTTACCAGATCAATAGTAGCATCAATTACCTTTGGTTTGTTTTCAGCCTCATTATTGTTACCAACCTGTTCATCTCAAGTAGTGTTTACATTCTGAGCATGACTACTTCCAGCATCAATTTGTGTAACTCCATGTGTAGCATTAGTCTTAGATAAAGTTGTCAAAATCGCGCCTAAGGCGCACAAGGCTCTAGCGTTGGGGCTTTTTTTGACTCGAGGCGCACGACATGCATGACTCCCAAAAAAAGCCCGCGCCTTAGCGCTTTTTGCGCCTTGGAGCCTCGGGGGATTTTTGCGCCTAGGCCATATTTTGCGCCTCGGGGTTTTTTTTTTTTTTTTTTTTTTTTTTTTTAAGATATAATGCATGGGCCTTTTAAGTCATAGGTGAGTATTTATATAATTTGTAAATTTGAATTGATTTTATGTTTATTTTATTGATTGAAATTTTCTTTAAGAAGTTATTTTGTTTCATTAAATATTTTTTTACGACATATTATCATAAAAATGTACCATTGTGCCTTGAATATTAATATATTGCTTGCTTGATATTTTGGGTTAAATTGTGAGCTTTGTTAGATGTAAGCTACAAGTGTAGGACACAAACATATTTAGTCTGATAAGGATTTTAATTTCTATATAGGTTATCGAGCAAAAGAGTTGATCCGTTCTAGAAGTGACAACCGATCCATTTTAATATTTATAATGGCAATATGTGTTATGCATTAAGTATTTTAATATTATTTTGTATTATTTAAGCTACATAAATGGTCACATATGTTATAAAAAACTTAATGCTTTTAGTGCGCCTCGCATTCATGAATCCCACGCCTTGGAATGCGCCTCGACTCGAGGCTCTTTGGCCCCCTTTGCGCCTTAGTGCGCCTTGAGCCTTTCAGAACACTGGTCTTAGAACTTGACCCCTCAACAGGTCTAGGTTTAAGTGGTTGCCCTTCTTCATCTAATAACACTAATTTCCCTTCAAGCAATTTATTTTCAAGGTTACGAATTTTACCAGCTAAATGCTCGTTCGTGACCTCAATATTTAGAGTAACACCATTACGAGTTCCGGTGTCCATACTATGATTAGCCAAACATTTTTCTTTTTCCTTTTCCTTCTCCCATCTCACTCCCGAATCCAAAAACCTACTTCTAATACTGGAACCATGCACAACAATCAAACACAAGAAGCATGCACAATGTCTCAAGCTTCAGTAGAATGTATAAACCCTAATAAAATTAGCACAACGAAACCCTACCTTACATGATGGAAACGGTAGCAGAAGTTAAGTTTTAATAATGGAGCCCTGGAGACAATTAAAATAGCGAGTTAAAAGAACATTGAAAGATTTATGCTGAAAATCCTAGACGATTAGTAGACAAAAATCCTAAAAATGATATTAAATCCTAACGACTACAGGATAATGTGTAACAATAAACTAACCAAGACACGAACCTGAACTAGGAATGTTAAAGATTAGTTGTAGAATGAAAAGAGTAGAATAACCCGGTATGATCTCATGATTTTTTTTATTCGATCATTATTCTTTGCGTCATATCTCTGTATGAAACTCATGGCCCAAAACATCAATGCAGAGGGTTTAAATTGCTTGTATCTCATGCAATCCACATTGTTCGACCTGATTCTAGGAAGCAAGGACACGCTAGAAACCTCGGAGTGGCAGTGTCGGACACGGACACGGCTCGGACACATGTCCGACACGTATGTGCCGTGTCCCATGTTTGGGCCAGACACGGCTGGACACGGTCAAAATCGGTCAACCATCCCTCTGCAGTCCCTTTTGCGATCTAAGGTTTAGGATCTATTGAACACGATATAATAGCTTCATAGATCTGTTGAGATGGATTTAGGTCGGAAAGTGGAAGTGGATTGGCGGCATAGTCAGCGTTTCCGGGTTCCATTTCTGGTGTTATGATTTTGGGCTTGAATCCGTTTCTGGTGTTATGATTTTTGTGGTGATGGTTTTTCTGGTGGAAGCTCTGTTAAAGGTAAGAAGATGGTGACTGATGAAGGAGGGTAGAAGAAAGTGACGGCTAATAAGAAGATAAAAGATGTATCTATTGTTTTTATTAATCTAAAGGGCTTATTATACTAAAACGTTTTTTTTTTTTTTTTTTTTTTTTTTTTTTTTTTTTTTTTTTGCCTCACACATATAGGCCAGCTAATATTATATAAGTGGACTTTACTCACATATATAATTAAATGCATTGTTGCATACACAATGTAAATTTTGCTATATTTATATAAAATATATAATTAAAAATATTAAATATAATAATAATAATAATAAAAAAGTCCATCCATCTTTAGTTTGTATCTTTCCACTTTGTCAACTTTAATATATAAAATACATATTAATTCCCGTGTCCACGCCGTGTCTGTGTCATATAACTTTAGATTTTGCCGTATCGTCGTGTCCGTATCCGTGCAACCTAGACCTAATTATAATGACAATAGCAATGTTTCAACCCTATTGAGTGATGCTTACAAGTACCTTTTTAAGTAATTTATACTCAAACTGATTATGGGATCTCACATAAGCCTTTACTAAATTTTCTATTAGCATCATGTTTTTTTTTCTTTTCTTTAATCTTCGTTTCAGGAATAGCCTACGTGTTGTAAGAGAAATAATATTACCTTTGTTTCGTTTCCCACCATATCTATCCTGTGGTATCTTCAGGTGAGTTTATTAAGTTTATATATAGTGCCATTCTAGTTAACAGTTTTTTCTACAACCATGTCTATAGTGCGAATATTAGTTCTGAGTTTCACAATCATTTTAGATATCCTTCGGATGAAGCTGGCATTTACTATATAAGTCCATTGGTGATTCGATGGGTACTAGTTCATTAACACAACTTGTTAATGTGAACTTTGATGAATTAAGTGCTAGATTCAAACGTTCTAAAACTCGCGAAGCTGCTAGGAGTATTAGGAACCCTAATGATGTATTTGTTTCCACTGCTACTGGTGCACATGATGATTAATCTGTTCATGGTCTATGCGTTAAGGATGGGAAAGATTCTACGGTTGCACAATCAGTTTTGAATGCATCTAGTGGTGTTAATAAGTTGGTTCCTGAACAAGTGAAGCCGGTTTCACTTGATGCTAATATGAACAACGATAATGCTCCTCCTAGTAATGGTGATCCTAGTTCAAATCAGCCTCTACATGCATCGTCTGGACCTATTATTTCTGATTGGAGTGTGGATGGTGGTGATATTGAATTATCTACACTAGTGGACAAGAATAAACAAGTGAAGTCAGTCTCTTTTGATTTTTTTGTTAATGAGTCGAATGGTTCACATGGGGCTGCTAACCAATCACTGGGTTCTAAAAAGGTTGTTACGAATTCACATGGAACTCTTGGTATTGATAAGGTTGGTGTGGATGCTTTGAAACAATCTTCTATGTCATATGCTGGTGCTACTTCTAATGCTCCTAAGAAACACACGTCTAACTTTCGTAGACTGGAATGTAGCAAGAAATCAAAGGGTGTGGTTCTTTCTGTCCTTATGAAAGTGGTCGAAGAGGTGAATACTAGATTTGAGTATACTCTTTACGGATATTTCATTGGCCAACGCCTTACTTTTCCTGTTGTTGATTACTATGTACGCAATACGTGGGCTAAGTATGGTTTATAGAAGGTTATGATGAATCCAATGGGGTTCTTTTTCTTTAAGTTTAATTCGAAGAAAGATGTTGAGGATGTCCTTGAAAACGGTCCTTGGTTGATTAGAAACATTCCAATTATTCTTAAACCTTGGACTTTGAACACCAACTTACTCAAAGAGGATTTGACCAACATCCCGGTGTGGGTTAAATTCCATGATGTTCCTCTTGCTATGTTTTCTGATGATGGTCTTTGTCTCCTTGCCACATTGATTGGTACGCCTAAAATGCTTGATGCTTATACTAGCCAAATTTTCCAAACTTTCAACAACAAGAAGAAGAGTAAACAAAGTGGTTCTACTGATACGGGTCAATGAGGGTTTACTAAACCTGCTGTGGGTAAGAAGTTCATTTATCAACCCAAAAAGCCTCCCCCTGAACCTAAGAAAGTGGATGTCAATAAGAAAAAGGCTGCTGACGTGCCTAGTACAAATTGAACAAATATTGTTACAGCTAATCAGTTTGATGCCCTTAATATGGCTGATACTGATGATTTTGGTATTCCTGCTAAGGAAGTGACTTTGGATGTGGCGTCTGGAAGTACATTGGAAGCTAAAGAGGATGGGTCTTTAAAGACTGCTACTACATCACAAGAACCCCCTGTGAGTGATCTGAAAGAAAAGGAACACGTTGGGACTTTTAAGTCTAGTGTTTTTTCTTCTCCGTCTACTTCTTCTACTAAGAGGGGTAACCCATTTTCTAAGGTGGGAGAGATCGTTATGTTTGATAGTGATGATGAGGAGGTTGTTAACACGTTTTATGAGTCCGCTAATCTATTTGGTGGTGGCCACGAGCGTGAATACGACTATGATGGATATGATTACGATGACTATGTGCAGCAGGTTTATGATCTTTCAGGGAATTTGGATGCTTTTAATGACATGTATGGCACTAAGCTTCAAGGTCTTAGGAAGTAATTTTATTTCGTCATTGTCTTTGTTATCATTTGAGTAGTAGTTTGTTTTCCTTTTAGAAAATAGGTAGTATCTTGTTATGTAAGCTTTTTGCCTATATAACGGGCTGAGATATTGGACTCACCCATATCTTTTATACTTAAATGCTTTTTTTGAGTAATATATCTACCGGGTCTTTTGACCTTTTACCCAAAAAAATATAGCAGCCGGGTTCTAATCCGGATGCCTAGCCATGAGGAATGCAGCGACCTTGCTAACATGAGATGCCACGACAGCGAGGTTCCCGATATTTATTAAACTTCACTCTTCTTTCATCAGTTTCAAGGCCCGAGGGGTTTGAATCACCGGACCAAGCCGCAAGTATGTTAATCTTGCTTCAAAATATCAGGTGAGGTATGTTACTTTTAGGACCTTTGTGGGTATGCCTTCAGCAGCATCAACCATTGGTTTATATATAAATAGGTCAAAGTCGAAAAATGTTTGATACATAATGGGTCAAATGGGTAATAAAAAAGGCCGTAAGTTAGACCTATTAAAATATACATGGATGACTAGGATGATATTGCTTATCAGTTTTTTTTTTTTTTTTTTTTTTTTTTTTTTGCATCGTAGACTACCCGTTCATCTTTACCTATTTGGAGTTGAAGGATTACCTACTCCGGCTACGACAGCTAGAGGTGGCAATTTTTGACCATTCAAAAAAAAATGGCTAATTTAGACAAATTTTTAAAAGATTATGACACATTTAGCCCCCTCTTTTTTTGTGAAATGGGCATATATTGCCTATTTAAAAGTTAAATGGGTATAAATGGACACACATTTTCTTTCGATTAGAGAATATTACAATTGTTTTTTAAAAAAGTTATAGATATAATATATTTAATTTTTAAATATAAAACGTTTGGAGGAATTTATTTTATCGTTTTAGGTAGGGATGAGCATTTCGACCCGAATCCCGGAACCGAACCGGAACCGTACCGGTACCTTACCGAAACGGTACCGTTCCCGATATACGGTACGGTACCGGGACTACGAAATAAGGTGAAAAAAAATCGGGACCACTAATTCGGTACGGGACCGGTACCAAATCGGGAAATTCCCGAATAAAAACGGGAAAAACCCGATTTCCCGGTACCGGTACCGATATCCGAATCACGTTCGGTACGGTACCGATACCACTATTTATGCTCGGGAAAAAATCGGTACCACTAATTCGGTTCGATATCGGTACGGTACCGGTACCGTGCTCATCCCTAGTTTTAGGTCTTTTCTAAAGCGATTCGTATAACATGTGCCTGTTTGGCCCGTGCCCGTTTAGCCGGTGCCCGTTTAGCCTGTAGCCCGTTTGAATCGTTGCACGTGCCCGCTCAGCCGACCCGTTTTGCTACCTCTATGATAACAATTTTTTTTTTCCTGAGTTTATTATAAGTAGTTTATCTATATATTTACAAAGTTATAATGCTTTTGTGGTGTCGTGTGTGTTAGCATGATGAGATGTTTAAGATTCATAAAGAGATGTACAATGGTCAACGATATAGGTCAGATTTGCTATGTTTCATATAGTTGTTTGACTGCGTTATTGCTTATGTTGATGTTGTTTGTAATTTGTTGTCTATGTTTTGGTTTTGACTTTTGAGTAACAAACTATATGTTGCATACTATTTTTTAGTATTAATCAAATTTGCATACCTTTTTCTTTCTTGATTATTAAGTTGGTAATTTGGTTTGTCACCCAGCTCTACTAATCTCCCACCATCACTTGCAAAGTCAAATTAACTATCAAGGTTAAACCCAAAACAAAACAAATTGTATCTGGTATAATAAAAAACAAATCCAAATTGTACTGGACAAAACAAATGATTTTCTTTATAACCAAAAATTAAACCCAAATTGTACCTGGTATAATCGAGTTTTTCACATCTTCAATAACAAATCGGGATTGAAGCGCTAGTGTGTGTATCGAGCCGGTTGAGAGAGAGAGGCGGTTTAAGCTTATCCGGTGTATTGTATATGTTATTAAAGGCGGCAACATTTTTGGGCTGGACTGGACATCGTCCTGGACAAACGTAATGGGCTGGGCCATTATGAGGCGAATCAAAACGACAACGCCCTGAAATTATATATATAGTAATAAGGGCCAATCCATTGACTCAACAACAATCAAGTGATCAGATATTCTCTTATGAAATACGATGTAATGGGCTTTAGTTACATAGATTTTAAATTAATACCAACATCAACCGTTGTATACCTAAGCGGTCAAACCCATGTTATATATTGGGCTTCGTTATTGGCTGCGAATAAGACTACAAAGTCTAGGCCCGGTAATGTGAGATAAATACTAGAAACATTTAACGTGTTAGTTGGTTCGCTTATCGGTCAGTTCGGTTTATTAAGTTTAGTTGGTTTGTTTAAACTTTTTGTTGGTAATGCCAAAAATCGAATTCAAATTGGATTTAGCCGAATCGAAGACCTATTATTTGAATTCGCTTTGATTTTTTGGTTTATTCGAATAACACGAACTACATCATTTATATATTTTTCGTTTAATTAAATAGTTTTTTTAGCAACAAAAGTGTTTCAAATTTAAAAATATTATATTTATTCGAGTTTTATTGGTTTTTTTCTTTAGATAAATATATAATATTTATGTGAATTTGGTTTTTGATTCAAGTCGGTTTTCATTTTGTTAAAATCATTTCAAACTGGAAACCAAATATTTAATTCGGTTCGGTTTGATTCTACCATTCGGTTTGATTACAAATTCAATTCGATTCTTTTCGGTTGAGTTCGGTTTCAGTTTTCTGTTCATTTGACTATTACCCGAACAGCCGTAGAAACATCCCGTTCATGTTCAAACTTCAACCCGTAGCAATATGGTTTGATGGATATCTATTTATTGTAATTAAAAACAAGTAAGTTTAGATAACTAGTTAACATAAATGTACAATCACTTATGTAATTTCAGTACACAAGTAACTATACCAATAAGCTTTGGCCCAGTGGTATCTATTCATGTCCAAACTATGTCGGTGAGCTTTCGCTTCAGTAGTACGAGTGAGATGGTTATAAATTAACAAAAAGTACAAAACATTCGGCCATTTCATGTTTTGGTCATGATTTGACTTTTTTTTTTTTCCAGTTTGGTTATGCTCAACTGCTCGACTGATCAACTGGCCTCAATGTTCGACACGTGGGATACTTTTACTTTTTTATTACTATTTTTGTGTACCACAAAATCTCTTACAGAATCTTTGTTACTATTCTTAGTGGATGTATTTTAATATAAAATATTGCTCGACTTACTTGCTCGACTGACGGTTTACTTTTTGTCATTGAGAAAGTAAAAGCTGTCAGAAAATCTTTTGTTTAGATTTGATTTGTACTTTCCAAATCCCACTCGAATATTTTTTTTGTACCATTATTTTGTACTTTTAATTAATATTTTATTAACATTATTTTTTTTCCTCTTTCATTATTTCAAATTAAAAAAAAAAAAAAAAAAAAAAAAAAAAAAAAAAAAACATTACACACGATATGTGTTGGGAAACGTGCATGGTTTAGAAGCCAAACGGTGGCGACAAAGTAAGAAATCGATCACCCCCAATCGCACAGTCAAACGCTCAGTACCATCACGATCACCGCAAACGCTCAGGCAAACAAATCTGGATCTCCGGAAACGCTGAGACAAAGATATCGTCCATCCTTTGCGTTTGACTGATGGATGAAATACAAGTAAGTAAATCTATCTAATTACTGTTTAGGGTTGCGTATTTTACATGGTTTTCGTAATGACGAAGCATTTAAACTTTAGAAGCGCTTATCACTATTTTCGATTGCTTATTACCGTTTAGGGTTTGCTTTATTTTATGTTTGATTGTGGATTTCATGTTGTTGTTGTCGTTCAAGTTATTTTAGTTGTGCTTATTACTGTTTAGTAGTACTTATTATGGTTCATTAGGTTGATTAGGTATTGGAATATGTAATGTGAAAAAGTTTTGATTATCAAGATTGCCCATCTAGTTTTTATCGCCTGTTTATAGGTGTCATTTGCTGCTATAAAATTTGTTTTGAATCATTGAGCAATTTAAATGACTAATGAAGCTAGAAAATTTGTTTTGAAAGTGCTTAACTGAGACAGAAGGTTTATGCAAAGTTAAGGCTAAATTAGACAAACAAAATGAAAGTAGTGCGCTTGTAGATATGTATGCAAAGTACGTTTCCACATGGTTTCAGTTTTCCTTTTTCCCTGAGATTACAAGTACTCGGGTATATAAGAGATATATGATATTATGTAGTCGAAAAAGGCATTTCAATAAAGGTTATATAACAGATATATGATAGTATGTAGTCGAAAAAAGGCATATCTCCTTACCAGGACATACCTAAAATGACATTTGCCCGAATAAGTAAGGATAACATATTCATGTTCCATTTTAGATTTGGCATGCTTGTAGTCAAAAGAAAAAGGTCTACTGGAGGTTCCCGAAAGTGAATAAGTATATAGCTTCTACTACTTCTGATTTTGAGTTTTATTGGATGTTTATCTTCACAAATATTAGTTGTTAGCATGATGTTTGGGTTAGCATGGGAATTGTAGGCTAGTAACATGTATGGAGGGATTCTGTGTATTTGTGTAAGCTGATAAGTAAATAGAGATACTATCTGCTCCATTGTGTTTTAATACAACAGAAACTGATAAAGCTCTTTTTGTGAACAAGTATGATATAATGTAAGCAGTCAAACTGTCGTGTGTGTGAGTAAATTGGAAATGCAAGCTAAGGCTAAATTACTTATTGAAAATGCTAAAATTTACTCATCATAAACTACTTACTAGGATGAATTAGAGTCGAGCCAATTTGATTTATGAACTAAAAGCTAGCATAACTCACAGAATCTACTAATGCCAAACACCCCCTTATATTGTAGTCTTTGGTTTTGTAAGTGTAACCTGATAATAGTAAGGTACATATGAATATTGAGCACCTAACTCTATGCCTGCATAGGGTTACATGAAAAACATTTTAGCGGCTTATAGATTAATCATGTGGTTAAAAGAGTTTAAGCCATTTTCAAATAAGTGTAACCTGATAATAGTAGAAACATGTCTGCTTCATCACGTCAAGACAATAAACAATTAAAAGTTAAAAGTAAAGTATTCGTATATACCAAAATGACTTGGTTGATCTAGGAGTTAGGATGGGACTTGCTTAAAGCCTTAAACTTTGTTATTTCTTATTGTTTGTGATATCACATGCATGGCACTTTCTCATAGTGATGCATACCATTGAAATTTATTCTTGTGATGTCTGATGTAAAGAGTATAAACTAAATCCAAAAGCTGGTTAGGAATTATAGAGTTGAAAAAGAATCCGGAAACAACTTTTTCAGCAAGAAGTACTCATGCGTGTGCGTCCCTGATGGCACTTGAACCCAAAACCTAAGCTTGTTTTCACCTTATAGTGTAGTCTTTAAGGCTGATTCATACCACTTTAAGCTTGTTTAGGGTAACCAACACTTGAGTGGATTGTGTGTCTTTGCTTCTTAAGATTGTGTTAATTGGTTTACTTTCTATTAACCATAGTTCAAATAAGAGGCTACTACTGCTATAGTGTAGTATTTTTTTTTCTCCCATCATGGTTGTTTATACACATCTTCATTACTTGAAGCATAATATAAATAACGAAGCATAATTTTACTTACGCATTTACTTAACCCAGTTAGATAAGTCATAATCATTATATGTTTTGTTGCTTTGTGTTTACAGTTGTATCGCGCCAAGGTCAGTACCAGAACGAAGTTGCACTATCTAAAGACCATAAGGCAAAAGTTGAGCACAAATAAGGAACATCTTTCCCTGTTTAAAAGCACGGTTTTTGGTGATTGACTAAAGAAAAAAACATATTTTCATGATAACCACTTGCTGCATTATTTACTTCAACATCAACGTCAAGTTCAGAACCATGATATAAACACTCCATTTTATTTTGATATCGGGCAGCACAGTTTAGAATTTGGTCGATAGGAAATGTGTTTGATATTAGGGTTTTGATTTGGTGATGTTTCTTTTGCTCATTGTCACAGGTGTCAATCTGGTTTTAAAGCACGTATTTTAAAGATTCTTAGAGAAAGTCTAAGTGAGAGAACAAGTACTATAAAGGCCGCGCATCTTTTAAAGATACTTAATGATCCATTTGAGTTTGGTTCGCTAACGAATGATGATGTTGTACGTCTTTGCTTGTTGTTAATTTTAGAGAACGTTTTTATGGGCAACCAGGAAAGATGTTTAATCTCTGATGAAATCCTAGTCTTAGTAGACGATTTATATGCATGGAATGCGTTTCCATGGGGCGAGTATATTTGGGTGGAGTTTCACAACAGGATATACAATTCTGTTTTAAAGGTTAGGGAACGACACTTGACAGAAATTGCCGAGAAAGGTCCTAGTTACGTCGCAACATACACGCTGTGTGGATTTGCGTTTGCTTTGAAGGTTAGTGTTAGTGTAATTAATTAATTATGCTTTTTTTTCTCATTGCTTGTTGTTTACTTTTTCTTTTTTTTTTTCCTTTCTTTTAGGTTTGGATTTTGGAAACCTACCCCAATGCTACCAATTGGTGGTTAAAGATGACAGTGTGATACCAAGAGCACTTGCATGGGAGGATAGACAGAAGTTTGAAATTAAATATTACGATCTTCTTTTTGGCAATAACTACCGTGTTCGCCTCTTGCCGACAGGGAAGAATTTTACATCAGTTGTATATGATTTTTTTAAAGCATGGGGTTAGTGGATAATACTTATTTAATATACAGATATTGAGAGAAATCAACTATGGTGGAGTTCGAGTCTAGACTATTTCGGGAGGTTTATGCCATCAGGGTCGTTGAATGATGTACCACCTAGTCCAAACATGAACACACCAAAAGTGGCGTCAGGATCACGGGCCAAGATGACACCACATAAAAGTTGTTCTGTCGTTCGTACCGAGATTCATCGGTCGACACATATCCGTACAGAGGTGCGTAGGTATGTGGAGGAAACCATGCCGCAAGTGTATGAACAGATGCCATCTAGCGCAGCAGTTGCAACGCAAATAGATGATATGCAACAGCAGATTAATCATCTTCGTCAACTTGTTGCACATTTGAAGCTTGATGGGTTTACTCACATGACGGATATGGATGCGGACATACCTCCTAGCGCATCACTTGTAGCTCAGATGGCTTGTATGCAACGGCAGATTACCGGACTTCAGAATTTTCTCCATTATATCATGGCTGATGGGGTTAGTCAGGTGAATGGTGGTCCGTCCGACATTACAAGAGTTTTTGTTGAGAAGGTTATATTACTTACTTACACTTTTAAACACACACACACACACACACACACACACACACATATATATATATATATATATATATATATATATATATATATATATATATATATATATATATATATATATATATATATATATATATATAGGGTGGGGTTATTATAAAAATGGTGTTATAATAAAAAGGGTAGGAAGGAATCCTAGCCATTGGATCAAATTTGACCAGATTTGACCAGATCAAAAGTGGCGGTGGCATATTTGTAAATAAGTGGAACTTCAGTGGCAAATTTGTTATAGTGTATTTTATACACAAAACACACCCCATCATTATCTCAAACCATTCTGGATCTAGCTTTCTCTCTCTAAACACAATTTCTCACACTAGAAATTTACACACATCTTAATCACATTTATCTCCAATCAAATCATTACTACATCTTCTCATCATAAACACGATCTAATCACGATCATAATCTCGATCGAATCATAATCGTAAAACCTTCTAATCACGACCTAAGACGAATCTACTGCATCTTAAATGACCTTGTAAGTTGATTTATGAATCCTAATTTTGTTACTGGATCTTTTTGTTAGTTTTGGTGTGCTAAAATATTGTTTTTTTTTTTTTTTTTATAAATTTAAGTTCGTTTTTTTAATATGATGAAGTAGACTTTCAAATCTGTTGAAGAGTGTGTGTATATGTATGCTTGTGTATGTTTTCTTCTAGATCTGGAATAAAACGTAGAAAAAAGTAAATAAAAAATGTGTTTAAGAAAGTTGCATACAAGGTGTTTGATTAAATGTCTCAACTAGACTTTATAACTGTGATGCATTAAATTTATATTGTGATGCAGTTGTTTTGAATATTGATGCAGTTGTATTTCATATTATAATGCTGTATCTTTTTATTTTAACTATGATGCAGTTGGTTATTTGTGTTTGTATGTTTGGTTATTTGTGTGATGCACTTGATTTTGTACTATGATGCAGTACGTGTTCAATTTCCTAGTATAAGGATATATTAGGTTAAGCGTAGGTTGCGTTATGTTGGTAAATGTGTTTGTACATTTGGTTGTTTGTGTGATGCACTTGAAATTGAACTGAGATGCAGCAGGTTTTAAGTTGCCACGTATGAGCATGAGTTAGGTTAAATGTAGTTTGTTTTAGCGCATCCTAGTGTATGTATTCTCTTAAATGTTTAATGCACTAAATATAAAATTAGTGAAACTTTGATGCACTGTATTACGAATTGTGATGCAGTAGGTCCAGATTGTCGCGCGTATAGCTTTTAAGGGTGAATTAGATTAGGCGTAGGTGACATTATGTGTCGAAATGTGTTTGTTTGCGTGGTTGTATGAACGGTGCAGTTGGTTTTGAACTGTAATGCAGTAGAACTTGAATTAGTGAATTTGTTTTGTACTAGTAAGTAGAACCTGAATTAGTGAATTTGTTATGTTTATATTAATTGCATCAGTTTGTTTATAAATAGTGCATCCATTTAATAATCTATCTTGTTATTCACAGGTTAGCATGTTTGTAACAACTTGCCTAGGAAACGTCATGTAAAAGGCGACAATATGGGCAAGATTCTAAATCCTGAAAATGGAGTGAAGATCAACCTAATATGTGAAAGAATTCAAGTATCAATGAGAGATATTTGAAGTATTGTCATACGTTGAGGAATATTAATTGTTATTTCAAAACATTGTTGTAAATTCTATTGGATGTTTCAAATTTTTAGTTGTAATACTTTAGATTGCTGAATGTTTAATACTAAGTATTGTACCTCTTAATGAGCATACTGTTTGTTTAATATTAAGTAATTTTGATTATTGTTGATTCTGAATAAGCATAGATGTAATAGATCATACTCTGTGATTCACTAAATTTTTCACTGTGATGCACTATATTGTTAACTATGATGCACAGAAAATACTAGTGCATCAAAGTGTATACAACTGGTGCATTATAGTGTATACAAGTAGTGCATCATAATGCATATATCAAGTGCATCTCAATGTAAAAATCTGGTGCATAACATTTTATATATTCACTTAAATATAAAGAATTTTTTGAATTACAACAATTGAATCAAAAATATTAACAACAAGATGCCTTACATTTTGATGTAATAACAAATGTCTATGATGCAGTAACACAAACACTGTGATGCACTGAAAATAACACTTTTGTGCATTGAAAATAGCTCTTTTGGCGGATCTTGTTTCTTGGGTTTCTTGGATGCTGAAAATGTCTACTTTCAGGTCCTGGATTTATGGCCTCCCTTCTCTCCACATACACCATACATCCTTCTCTTGGAAAGTTATTCTGCATATACTTCATTTCTTGGCTTCATCCTTGAAAAACAACTAGATTTACTTTTATTAGCCCCTGAATTATTTATTGTAATCTTATCGGGATCTTTGGCACCGAACATCGAACTCATGACAACTTTCCCATTCATCTTTGGAACCGTTTGAATATTAATTTCAGCTTGTTTCAATAAATCTTTCATCTTGTCTTTGTAGATATGCATCTTCCTCAAGTCATGTACCAAACGATCAATAATAGGCTCAAAAATACTGTGCAAATCTGTAACTTCATTATGTACCGCATCTGATGCACCAATGATTCTGGGAAGAGGAGATTTCGAAGGCTTCACATTCTATAACCAGCGTTTTTGTTAGTAGTTTCGAGGAAACTCATTTACATCACTCATCCTTAGAACATATAATGCATGACGACGTAAAAGCCATACGACTCATATCGATTATAGCTACATTGAACCTTAATCCCAGACTTACAAAATTCAACCTGCAAAAAAATGATACATTAACAGTGTGATGCACTTGATATAAAATTGTAATGCAGTACATTTAGATAATCTGATGCACTGGACATGACACTGTAATGCAGTACACTTGATATAAAACTGTAATGCAGTACATTCAGATAAAATTGTAAGCTTTTAGTTCTATATTTGCCACAAATAAAAACCTACTTCATCAACATTTCAGAACGACTGCATCACACATAAAACTACATATATCAACTCGAAAAATGACCAACACAATTAAAAATTAACAGTTCATGCATCATAGTGTAAAATTAGTGCATTACAGTTATAAAATCTCCCTGAGACATTTTATCAAACATATTGTGTGCAGGTTTCATAAACAACTTGTACACTTACTACATCATAGTTTTATCTACTGTATCAGAATGAAAAACTACTAAAAGCAATAGAACATACACAAACAGATATATAAAATCATACACCACGAAATCACACATACAAAATCATCAAACATACAGTTTATCATCAAGATACACAAAACAAATAGAACTGATAAAAGCAAGCGTTGTTAAATTTCAATCTTACTATCATTAACTGTAGATGATTCAATCGACATCTTCAAAATCGTTGTAGAATGAGGGTTACAAAATCAAATTGTTGAATTAAATTTAGTTATTTGATAATAACGAATGCAGATTATCGATTAATGATTAAATCATCGGCGGCAATGAATGGTGGTGGTGAACGGTGGGGAAGGTGATGGTAGGGAAGGTGGTGGTTGTGGTAATGTGAAAAACTGATGGTGGGAGGAGAAGTGAAGAAGATTTGAGGAAGAAAGATGGAAGATATAAGGTTTATATAGGGTTAGAGGTAAATGACGAAAATACCCATGTATGTATTAAATTAAGGGTGGGGCTAATTGGGACACATGGCGAGCTGTGGTGGCTTCCTACACTTTTTATTATAACACTCTTTTTATTTTAACTCAAACCTATATATATATATATATATATATATATATATATATATATATATATATATATATATATATATATATAGTGAGGATCACGTGCGGATACAATTTTTAAGTACGGACGTGCGGATTGATCTGGTCCGTCCAATCCAGATTTGATCTTGACTTTTAAAAAAAAGTCAAGATCTAGCGCTATCATCACGGTACCAATTAACCATGAAAATGATTTTTTTATTTTTTTTTCCTTTTGAGCGATCCTTAATATTGTTATCTTCTTTCATTTTTTTATTTTTTCAGATTTTTCTGAGAACTTTTTGTTTTTTTTATTATGAGTGCTACCGTGATATTAACCATATTATGAGTTCTACCATGATATTAACAATAGTATGAGCCGTGATATTAAAAACCCATGATAGCTACGGTGATATTGTAAAACCAACGTGATATTAAACTTTTTTACATGTAAAAATGAACCGTGATATTAGTAAAAAGTTTAATATAATTGTTTTTTTTATTACGATATTAAAAAAACTTACGCTGATATTAAAAAAACTAAAAAAGAATGTATGAGTATTAGAGTGATATTAAGAAAGCATGATAGTTATGGCGATATTAACAATTTTTATTAAGAAAAAAATTTTATGATATTAAAAAAGTTATTGTGATATTAAACTTTTTATTAAAAAAAAAATTATTTGATATCAGAATCTGATTTTGACTTTTTTACAAAAGTCAAGATCTGATCTTGACTTTGTCAAGATCAGATCTTGACTTTTATAAAAAAAGTCAAAATCATACGCTAATATCACAATACCTTTAACGATGAAAACGATTTTTTTTTTAAATTTTTTTAGCGATTCTTAATTATTTGTTGTCCTCTTTATTTTTTTAATTTTTTTCATATTTTTTTGAATTTTTTTCAGAAAAAAAAGCTAATACGATAATAACGATTTTAAAAAAAGACGGGATATTTACGATATTGCCACTCCGCCTTTTTCAGATGGTTGACCAGATGGAGGGCTGAGATTCGTCCGTACCATCCGAACTAAAAGACAAAAACGTACCTGATCCTCACCCTATATATATATATATATATATATATATATATATATATATATATATATATATATATATATATATATATATATATATATATATATGGTGAGGATCAGCTTTTTACTTTTCCACTAAGAATAATAACAAAGATTATGTCAGAGATTTGGTAGTACACAAAAATAGTAATAAAAAGGTAAAGGTATGTCACGTGTCGAACAATGAGGCCAGTTGAGCAGTCGAGCAGTTGAGCATGACCAAATTAGAAAAATGGGTCAAATCATGACCAAAACATGAAATACCTGAATGTTTTTGTACTTTTTTGGTAATTTCTTTTATCTAAAATAAAAGGGTTTACAAAGGTGTTATAGCAGTGATCTTGTGATAAAATATACTAGTTATAATGCCCGCGCACACGCGATTTTTTCTTTAATTTTTAGAATAATATATTTTTATTTATTAAAAAACAAATAATTTAATCTTTGTTTTGTTTGATTTATGATGTTTAATTATAATTTTTTATTATTAAAGATAATTATTTAAAAATTTTAATCCTATTGTTAATTGTATCTTATCTATATTTTTGTATTTATCTTCTACTTGTGTTATGGATAAATATAAAATATTACCTAATAAGAAAATAATCTTTTTTTTAAATAAAATTATTACTAAATAAAATATGAATCTATTTTTTTGAAGTGAAGAATTACCGATAAAGGTTTTGTTTTATTATATAAAATATTGTAATTGTGCGTGAGTTTGAGTTTTTTTTAACAAAAATAAAAAAAAATAATTGGACGATCACTTATGTTATTTCAGTACGCACGTAACTTGTCAGAATTAACCAAGTACCTAGCCACCCTATTTGTGACACTTTTAAGGTGGTCATTGTATGGAGTAAAAGAAGAGAGAAAAGTTTCCTGCTAAAAGATTTTTGTTTCTACATTTTGTTAGTTGTAAAAGTACTTTTATGTTATGTATTTTTATATTTACTAAAGTTAATGCCCTCCCATACCGTAATAATTCTTATCTCAACTTTATAATAAAGAACATTCAAAGGTTAAAAACCAATTTTATATTCTCACGAAAATGTCACATTATTTCATAAGCTTATACAAGTTAAAACACTACAAAACAAGATCAATCAAGCGAAAACACCATTTCGCTCTCATTTAAATCAAAACAAAAATGATACTGTGGAAAACTACAACCATTTATAACATCTTTCAATAACGATAAAATAAATAAGATGTTAGATATCAAATTCAAACCTTTACTATGTATATTTAAGAATACGTATATATTTTTCTTTATTCTTTTGGTTTTAATGTACTCTAACAAAGAAAATACTCAATTCTTGACCATCTTCAGCACCTTCAGGATTAATCATATGAAAAGCTTCTGAATGTTTACTTCCTGTAACTCTTTCGAACCTTGCTCTCATATACGTTAACTCTCCATCGACATCCTTCTCCGACAACCCGGGAAGAACTCCAGCACCCATCGATACTCCACGTAACGATTGCATGACATGAAGCTCATCATCCGTCATTTGTTTCCTTCTTATTGAGTACCCATATTTCCTACCATTACAATAAACTGCCCACACAAACTCCTCCAACACCTTCTTTTTGTGAGTTCTTGTATCGCTTTCTAGCGACAATCTGACTATATCCGAGGCCATTTCTTTTTGGAACATACTTGAGTTCATTGGAAGTTCAATGACAAACACTGGGAGGCGATGTGGATCCTCTTGTATGGCTACACTCACTCTTCCTCTCCGGTATCCAAATAAAGTTATAGTGGTTGCATGATCGGTTAGTAGTGGTTTTCGTGGTCGTCCTAACAAGGCTACCATTTTGCAACCGGAGGTTAACATGGGAAGAAGCTTGAACATACGAAATATCCCTCCTGTGCTACTACTTTTGGATCGCTTTTCGCTACGTGTGGTGTGTTGTAGTAATGATATTAGGGCAGGGTTTTCCATTTGGTGAAATGGGCTAGAGTAAACTGAAGGCATTATGTTAAAAAAAGTATGTTATCACCAAGAGGTATGCTTAGGAGATATATAGAGGAAAAGAAGTTGGCCCTATATATAGCATCTTTTTTAAGTGGGTTGGTGCTACAACTATTAGTCACCATATGATTCCATATGATTAATCTAACATTAATGCAATCTATACATAAACGTCTAATTGTCTAAAAACAATTTTTTTTTTTTTTTTAAAGGGGAGTAATCCTGCACCCTGGTAAATATATTAAAACCCAAAACGTTTAAGTACAAATAGAATGTGGCTGAAGTACCACATTAACCTCAAGCATAAACAGCTTGATAGACAAAAAAAACCTAGGGCTTATGACATGCCAACAGCTCATAACAACTCTAGAATCAAAAAAATGAACCTAGAATAAGAACTAAGCAAAACAAGCTAACCAACTGCTGTCGTGAATGATGAACTACCATCAGTAGTAGAGTTAGGAAATAAATTAGTCGATTCATCAAACACGTTTTCAACAAAATCTTCATCACCGCCTTCATCAGTAGCCAAAGCAGCATATGAATTTGACGTAGCTATATCGCTTTCCTTAGAGGAAAAACCTTTAGAGTTCAACATAGATGACGATTTAGGCACATTATTCCTATTAGTAGCTCCCTTGTTTGGCTCACTAGTAGTCTTCTTAGGCTCATACCTGAGATTCGGTTTGACTGAAATACCAACATGACTTACATTACTAGACTGGGTTTTACCTTTCTTCTTCTTATGATATACCTTTTGGAAACCATCATTAAGAGGCTCTGCAGGAGTAGCGACACTGGGAGTAGAAACAACAGGAGGACTGACCACGATTTTAGGACAATGATCCTGGGTATGCCCAAAAATCTTACATGAAGTACACCTTGGAGGCCTCCATTCATACTCGACTCGGATAGTTTCTTTAGTAAACCCATCCCCTATAAGAGAGGGGACACCAATAGTAATAACCTCTACGAGCTCAGTCTCAGAACAAACCTCGATTAAGCACCGAGCAAAACTACTTCTACCCCAAGAATCCTTACACATGGAGCTAGTGTACGAATCAAGCATAATAGGTTTACCAAGAAATGAAGCAATCAAGCTAATACCATCATCTTCAAAAACTTGAATGGGCACATCATGTAATTTAACCCATACCGGAATACGGGTCAACTCTTCCTTACATAATCTAGTATCAATTGACCATTTCTTGAGAATGATCGGTGATTTGCGTATCAACCAAGGGCCATCTTCCAATACTGCTTCTAAACCAGCCTGAGTATCAAATTTGAAAAAGAAAAAACCTTTTGCATTCATCATAATCTTTTTCAAACCATATTTAGCCCAATTATTTCTAACATAGTATTCAACCACTGAAAACGCCATTCTATTACCAATAAAGTAACCATATAGAGTGTATTCAAGACGTGCACTAACCTTTTCGACCACTCTACGTGGAATAGAAACATTAACTCCTTCACAAACTGAATCAATAGCCAAAGCACTCATCGTAGTATTTGGATTGGCATCCACATTTACACCATTGGGCGTTGGAACTTTGACACTATCTCCAGAATTAGAAGTAGTAGCATTAGCCTTCCTTTCAATCTCGTAAGCCTCAAACAATCCATACATAGAGTCATGCACATGTGAACGAGTAGCACTATCCAAATTAGACCATTTTGGATATTTGCCGGCTTCAATCTCCTTAAGGAATAAATCAATATCCAAAGATGATTTCAGCGAGACCCCAAACACCAATTCAATAAAATCATGCTTACTTTTGATAGTGTTCAAAGGAGACACATGTGTTACTGTCGACCCAGCATTAGGATTGCTAGGAGGAACATTAGCATTTACCTTATTAGCATCAAGAAACTCTTGAAACAATTTAAATTGTGCTTTTGTTGATGTTTACTTTTTGATTGGATTGAAGTGATACTAAAAAGTTTATGATGTAATTATCCAATTTTAATAACATTCATAAGGGGTTAACTTCATTTTTAGATTGATGTGACAAAGGTTAGTAAATAAGTAGGACCAAACGTAACAAAGAGATAAGGGTTGGGTTAGATCGGACCACATATGAAAGAAAAATATTGGCCCTGGTTGTAATGGAAACTGGGCATGTGATAGCGATGAGATAGAAAAGTTCATGTAATTAGTATCGACATAAGAAGGTTGCCAGTAAATATAAGTATAATAATTAGTATCGATTAATATCTATTGATTATTTTCTGTAGATATTTTCAACAAGTAATTGCAATATTTTTTTTTTTTTTTTTTTTTTTTTTTTTTTTTTTTTTTTTTGAGTAAGGAGCTAATTTTCTACTGTAGTAGATATTTTCACCAAGTCGCAATGATCTTTTTTCAGTAAAGAGCCAACATATTGAGATGGATCAAATTTATATATTTATTTTTGGTAATAAACTATATACTACAAAAATGAAAGTTGGACAATGAACATTCAAAAATGAAAGTTGGACAATAGTTTGTGACACGTTTAACATTTGTGAAATGTATAGGGCGTGACTTCGATCATCAAATAAAACGATAAAGAATAAAATTTTGCTATAGAAGAGCGCTCAGTATTGTAAGATCTATAGTAGGTTATAAGGTTGTCACGACAGCTTTTTCCTTATAACACAATCCTATAATACACAACCAAAAAACGTACTCCCTATCTATAACATGTTATATGCTACATGAGACTCATAGATAACGCAAACACACAATCATTGACTAATGACGAAACCAAAAATCTTATGGGAATCATTGCACGACATCACAAGAAAATTAATGACATTACGAGTAAGATTGTCAAAAAATACCACTGGTGCAAGGCAATTCCGATCGATAATGAAAGATGGAATGGCCTTTGGGCATCTTGTAACCCAAATGTTGATCTTTGTGATGGAGGGGGTGACCAAGATAGGCTAAGAAGACGGATTCTTGTTTATGGACCTTCACCAATGACAAGGATAGGAGGAACCTTGCGTGGGATGGAACGTTACTGTTCGATGACTAGATTCAGATTGTATATGGCAAGGTTGATCGTAGTACTAAGATGAGAATTTTGGCAGAATTGAACCAAGACCATGATAGTAAAATCCCTATCACCAATGACAGCCTTGAATCACATAATGAACTGCACAAAGACAATGAAGATTGTAGAAACTAGAATGGTGAGTTGAATAGTTTCACCGTTTATAATTACGTTTTAAAACTTTTAACATTTTTATGTTCTAGTTGTAAAACCGTTAGATTTGTTAGTTATGTGATATCAGTGAATTCTACAACAATAAGTAATGGAAGTAAATAAGAAAGGAAAGAACACAACCAAACCAATGCGCCGAGATTTATAGTGGTTCGGCACGAAGCTCACTCTTCGTCCTACTCCACTCCCCGAGTACCACACTCGAGAGTTTTCAATCACTATGTCAACACACTCCTTTCAGGCAGAGCAAACCGTACACAAGTTTACACCAAGTTTAACGATACTAAGCGGAATGTCGAGTCATAATCCTAGCTAGAACCAATCTACACCAAGGCCCACGTGGCCACCCGAATAAGCACTCTTTGTCCTCCTAGATCGACACACAATCTAGGTCTTCACACGGACGATCACCCACTCCACTTCTTCACACGAATGAGCACTCCCGTTCACTTGAATCTTCACCCGATTCAAGCCTTCACACACGGACTTCACTAAGTCCCGATCATCATACTAGAACTACACTAAATCCTAGCCTTCAAACAACAAAACACAAACTATGACAAGTCCTAATCTAGATACAATACTTCTCGGACTTACACCTTTGTCCGGATACACCCTAACACATCTATTCACGACTCACACACAAGTCAGATCTACAATCATACAATATACACACAAGAAAGAGTAGGAGGAAGAAGAGAATCATAACACTTGTTACGTTTTTGTGTCGACTCAATAACACATCGATTCTTGACGATTTCGAGTATTCTTCTCTTGCACTTTGATGTAGAGGATGAGAGAATCACTTATAAACACTAACCGACATGTTATAGTGATCAAAGAAAGCAAGGGAAAGAACAAAAAGTTTTCGTGCAAAGAGGTTTGTTTTTCTTAATGAAAACAGTTTAGTATTTATAGCCATCAGGAGGAGCGGGGGATGGTCCCTTAAAGGCGGACGGTCCTTTATCACTAAGGGACCGCCGTCCCATTTAGGGGACCGTCTCGAAAGACGCACCCATTTTTATCCTGACGTGATAAAAGTTTATTTATCTCATTTAGGTGGGAAAAATGACTGTTGGAAGATTTCAAATTCAAATTTATTTTCTTTAATAAAATATTTTTTTTAATTACAAAAATATTTTTGTAAAAATGTTATGTCACATAAAAATGTGAAGTTTTGAGAAAATAAAATCTTTCGTCACTTTACTAGTGTCGTTATCGTGTTTGTTCATACCTGAAGTGACGTTGCAGTAGATACATTGACAAATTAATTTTCTAGATTAAAAAATTATTAACCGTAACTTTACGTATCGTGTTTTTACATTTTGTGATTATCAAAATGTGTAGAGACCGAATAATGCAAATAACATTTTTGACATTATTTGTATTAACAAAGATGATAATGGCCGCACTAAAGATGCAAGTGATAATGCAAATAAAAAATTTGAACGTAAGCATTGGTGTGAAAAGATTATGACGGAAGAATGAATGTTTTGGGCTTCTTGTGACCCTTATGACGAAGATTGCAATGGAGGAAGTAGTGTAGAAATTAGAAGGGGGGGAGGTTGAATAGTTTCACCGTTATTAATCACGTTTTTATAAAATTGACTTTACAAATTATGTTTGAAAAAAAGGTTCGATTCGAAGCTTACGTGAAATCAACACAACAATAAATATAAGCAATGATAAGTAAACAAGTAAAGATAAAGAATGGAAATATCAAACCGGCACACGAAGATTTATAGTGGTTCGGCCACGAAGCTCACTCCTTCATCCCTACTCCACTCCTCGAGTCTCACACTCGAGAGTTTCACAAACACTATATCAACACGCTCTCTTATGGCGGAACAAACCTTACACAAGCTTACACAAGTTTAATGACACTAAGCGGAATGTCGAGTTCTAATCCTAGCTAGAACCAATCTACCAAAGCCCACGTGGCTTCACACCTCGTACCAACACGATGGCACGATACAACACAATACACAATATAAGACTTGCACTCAAGTCCTATTACATACACGAAACAATGAATGAAAGTAATGATAGATCCGCAACAATAAGATGAGATGAGCAAAACTCTTCTTCAACACTTCGTTTCTTGATTACAACGAATGTTCTTCTCTTGCACTTAGAGGAAAGATGAGTGTGATCACTTGTAAACAACTAGAACTTTATAATGTGATCAAAGAGTATGTTTTGGAAAGAATTTCGGAATACAGAAGGTTTTGGTGCATAAGAGGTGAAGTTTTCTGGAGAAAAACAGTTTTGTATTTATAGGCATCAGGAGAGAAATGACGGTCTTTTAAATGCCAGACGGTCCCTTATTGATAAGGGACCGCCGCCCTATTTAAGGGACCGTCTAGACAGACGCTCCCCGTTTTGTCCTGACATGGTGAAAAACTATCTGGTGAAGTTTTGTTGTCAGTTTTGAGCGGGAAATATGGCTGTTATGATTTTGAATTTTGAAAACATTTTCTTAATAAAACATTACTTTAAATTATACAAAAATACTTTTGTAAAAATGTTTTGTGACATGAAAATGTAAAATTTTTAACTCCTTTGATCACATACACAAGTTGGTAGGAGTTTGTACATACCTTAAATGATGTTGATGACGAAAACGAGTTTTCCCCATTAAAAACTTATTAGTCGTAGTTTTATGTAACGTGTGTTTGTATTTTGTGATTATCAAAACTAGTAGAGACCGATTAATGCAAATGACGTTTTTGACATTATTTGTATTAATAAGTAGCATGATTAGAGTTGGGGACGATCAATTTCGATGGACCTCAACAAACGACAATCAAAGAAGTGAACTACCATGGCTAGATCGGTTAGGTTTTGATGATTGGATAAGAATCAAGTATGGTAAACTTGATGCTATCACTAAAGAAAAAATTTGGAGAGGATGCATAAAAAAGGGGATCCAAGCGAGGATGAGAGTCCTAATGATGAGAAGGACGAAAACGAAGAGGAGTACAAGTCTAGCTGGATAAAAGAAAAAGACCGATGCAAGCAAGAACTTATTAAAGATAAGCGGGATAACGATCGGTTTAAGGGAATGGAATCCGACGATGATGATTTGGATAGAATCATGGATTACCTTGAGCTGCAAGGACATGATGAATGCTCAGATCCAGACGATGAAGCTTACGAGCAACGGAGGTATAAACTATTAGGTATTCCTTACAAGATACCTCCCCTAATTGTGGCAGAAAAATTTGAAATTACTAGGTACCATTTGGGACCTGATGAAAAGTTTGCCAAAGTATGGAAGATAGAAAGTAAAGAGTTTGCTCGTACCGCCACAAACTTTGCATGGGTACGACATAATTTGATGCGAGAAATGGATGAGCTTGGTCAAGTTCGTCGCCCACCCACGTGAAGACCCGTGGCTTTGAGTCTAACTTAAAGACTCGTTAAATAAACAAAAGTTCTATTTTGAAAGACAACCCGATTTATCCTTTGTGTTTCATTTTTATAGTGTAGTTTGGCTTGGTGTGTTTGTTTTCATATTTTGCAGGAATTGGAGCAAGGAGGATTGAGTTAAGTTCATTACTGCTGGAACTTAATCATTTTATGCCGACTTTACGGCGTAACCTCAATCTTTGGTTACACCATAACTATCCTCCTCACATCTGAAGACTCCCAGGTTTCACTGATTATGACGTAACTCAATAATGAGGTTACGCCGTAAACCTTGCCTGTAACAAATTTTCATTTAAAAAAAATGTATACACCATAACCTTGTATTAGTATTAAATGAACTTTGTGGGTGTATTCACTATAAAACCTCATGAGACTACACTTGTCCACTAGGGAAACCAAGTGGTTTAAAGGCTTGTTATATATGCTAAGTGCAACTGTGATTCCTATGAAAGTGAGTTAGATTTTATTTGTTTTAATTTTTCCTTTTTATTTTTTAGATTTATGCTTGTGATAGTATCGTGATTTCAGGAAAGTGAAGTTTGCTCATAGAGGCAAGTCAAAGGCACGCATTCTCTACGTGATCCTTCTTTTATTTTGGAGCAAATTTCAGGGAAGTTCTCGCTCTAATTTTACTTTCACCTCATCTATATTTCATTTTTAGTACAAAAGAGACTTTGTATATTTCAAGTGGGGGGACGGGAGTAGAATTATCACTTGAACTTGTTTGCCCTCATTTTTCTAGTTTATTTTGAAAAAATATGCCACTTTTAAAATTTTGACATGTTTTTCCTAACATAACTAGAATAGACCTTAGCCGGCACATTTAACCCTTGAATTCTATGGTGAGATTTAGCCTATCCATTTCCCCTTATTTACCCCAAATCCACCAAATATTGAGTTTGCCGGTAGTTTGTAAACTTTAGAACTTGGCATTTACATCATTCGAGACCATAGACGAGTAGTGTGTCGAGTTAGCTTGATACATTTGGAAGGAACAATTCATGAAGGCAACATTCTAAGATTAACACCCAAATAGCCCATATATGTATAATAGCGTACGCTTATCGATTAGTCACCTTGACTTTTTGACCCCCGTGTTAAACCCTTTGTTGCACTCACCTTTAGTGCAAGATACCCCTAGATACACCCTTTTAAGCCATTCTTTTTGTTTCATACCCTTATAATTATTATTTCGATACACCTATTCGCTTTAGCCTATCGTGTAGTCTTGGCTTATGATTGGGAAGTCACCATTTGCTCAGGTTTAAGGTCTATGTAGAAAGATTCGGGAATCACGCCTACGTCGAAGACATATGTTTGAAGATCATTGAAGACCCCCAAATTTTCTCATATGATTCATATCAAATGGGGGGATATTATTATTCTTGTATTTAGTTATGAAAAAAATGTGAATTTCTGTATGTAAATAGTAGTATTAATGGTGCAACTCTTGTAAAGCACAAAGTTTATGAGCTTATCAGATTTAGCATCGAGGAGGCCACTTCGATCACATTTGAATAATTGAGTTAGTGAATTGTATACACCAACATGAAGACCAAGTAATGTGTCCATCATGATGTCCGCTAATGGCACACTTGTTGTATTATGATCTGGTTTTTAAGTCTTAAAGCTTGAACTTTGGATGAACGGCAGATGGTGATGACTTGGTTGTAGGCTAAGACTATTTGCTTCTTTATTTTTATTTTTCACCCATTATGTGCATTCCCATGTCTTATCATACCCTTTAGTCATGAATCATGCCTAGGTGAATTTCGAGCAGTCATTGGTGTCTTGGCCAGCGTTCTGGTCATGTATCAAAGGTCTTTGTCACTTTTGCCGTGGTATATTAGTAACGACATTACACCTTAGCCTTATAATTTGTGCACCCAATATTGCCTTCGAAGATTGTTTTGACCTTAGCTCTAGTGGTGGAGATTTGTGTAACCGCCGAGCCTATGATAGAATACATGCTATGACTGTGCGTTGAATGATCACTCCAAAATTGACACTTAGATTAGAGAGAGTATTAGTGTTTGTTTCCCTTTTCGTTAGGTGTTCGGCTTTGAAAATTCTAGCATAAGAAGTTTTTAATCTCATATTTCCCGAGTTACTTGTGGGATAACTTTTTAGAAATGATTCTAATAAAGTCTACTTGAGGGCAAGTAGAGTTCAAGTGGGGGATATTTGATGACATCAAATAGTCCTGATATTTAACTGTCAACTTCCCCCTAATATGCTCATTATTTGTATTGCTTATAAGGATATATGCTTTGATTTATTTATATTTCGTTTCCATGTTATAAATGAGCATAGGATCTAAAGAGACGCGGAATTGGAAAAGATCTTAAAAAGATACATATTTAAGTATGCTGAGAAGAAGCTACGGCGTAACTCACACTCTCATTTACGCCATAGCTATGAATTCAAACTTGAAGACTAAGTCAACGTTGATCAAGAGTGATTTAGTCGTTTTAAGTATAGGTTTATTTTCCAAAGAAATACTTAGGAAAGTATTTCCCCGGGTCGTAGTCCCGTGAAGGTATGAATGGAATCTCAAATAATCGATTCGTGAACCGTGTAGTGAAAAGTGAATAGTGAAAAGTGATGGTGAAATTCAAATTATAACAAACAAACACAAACTATGCAAATTGTACAAGCTAGGTATGCACTAAAGTTAAAAATGTAAAAACGGAAATGCAAACGCGATTATTAAAACGTAACGTACGAAATAAAACGTAACTTTTAACAAAATATGATCCTATAAATGTGAAAAGATTTTCTAAAAATCTTAAACTACTTAAAATAATTTTGAGAAAAAGAAAATTATTTTTTTGACTTTCTATTTATTTTCTATGAATTTATTTATATTTTTGTATTTTTTTTAAATGAATTAAAAATTAAGCAAAATAGAAAAATAAAAGGGAAAAATGAAAATTAATTTTGAAAAATCTAAAATATCATAAAAGAATTTCCTAAAATACTTTTGTATTTTTTTTAAAGCTTTTTCTGAATTTTTATACATTTTTGTTTATTTAAAAGTATTAAAAATTGATTTAAAACTAAGAGAAATTAAGAAAAATAGTAAACTAATTCAGAAAATTATGAAAAATTCACAGAAAATCTAAAATATTATAAAAAACTTGGAGAAAAATTTTGAAAAAGAAATAAGCTAGAAAAGTGCTTATTGGCTTAAAATCAGCTTATTACAAGTGCTTATTAATAAGCACTTGTAACAAAACTGATTGGAACTTAAAACACAGAAGCATTATACTCAATTAGGCTCAAATGCATATGCTTATGATCAAGTTAAGCTCAGAAACTCAGTTATGATGTAATAAGCACTCCACAACAAGCACTATATTAAGCAATTCCACACAGAATTAAGCCAGAAACTCAGGAACAGTAAAAGTCACTAAAATAAACTCACAAGCAATTTCAAACAGGAAAGCTCAAACAAACCACAAGCTGAATCAGACCTAAGCTGAGTTTTCCAAACAGCTTAAAACACCTGTTTACAGTCCTGAATAAGGCAACCTAATAAGCTCTGAGTACCACAAAAAGCACACAAATCTAAAGCTACCATTATAAACTATAAGTAAAATGAAAATGGGGCTGAATAAGACCTAGATAATAAGTAAAGTAAAAAAAATCCTACTCAGCTATTCTGAGTAGGTGAATGCAGAAATATAGACTAAACACCAGATTGCAGGCATCAAAATAAACTCCTAAATAAGCATTTGGACCTTAAACAAGCAATCACAAATCAATATAAGCAGGGAAGGAACTAGACTACCAATTTTCAGTTAATAAGGAGCTTATATGAAGGCTGGTTAAAAGGAAGGAGCTGAGATAGAATAGAAGTAGCAGCAGTCTTGGTTATGGGTTGACAAAGGGTCAAACTGAGCATCAACCTAAAAATATGACTACAGAATTAGAGAACATGCTATAATAGACTAAAATGATCAAATAAAAGTAACGTAGAACTCCTAAATCCTACTGATTCCAACTTAGTTCAGTTAAAAATTAACTAAATCCTAGAAACTTGCACCACTGATTCAAAAGTTGAATTACTAACCCATACTACCAAATTTTAACTCTAAACAACTAATAAACTCAAATTAGGACAGATCTAAGTTCCCTAAATGGCCTAAACAAAGTTTGACTTACAAAAATCAATCATCCCAAACACTACCTAAATAGACTAACTGTTTTTGTGTTTTTACTGTTTTAAGCTTCCTAATGATTTCTACTTATTCAGATTACTAATATAAGCTAAATGCACTATTATGAAACTATAATGACTGAAAATTAACAGGATAAGCCAATGACTAAACTATCAATTATAGCTAATATTTTTGGATTTTTATAGATTTTAGGCAAAGATGTAAACAACTAAGATATAAGCTAAACTAAAAACAGCAAACATTATCAATAAGCTAGAATAAACTGAACAAGCATAAAGTTGTGCAAATTAAGCAGAAGCATTTAATAAGCAGTAAGGTAATAAGCAGTATTTAAACAACTAAAAAAATAGGAAATAGAATGTACTCACAATCTCCCTAGCTCAATTAAGATTGTAATACTAACGCGAACTTATCAACAATCTACTCCAACCAGGAAAATCACATGAAACCCTCTCTGAATCAGCAAACACCCAATTGAAACCGTTTTGACTTTTGCTTTTATTATTTGAGAATTTTTAGCTTGAAACTATGATTAACCAACAATAAGCTCACAAAAGAAACGAGGAATCTTCTATGAGCTTATACAAACAGGAAACAAAAGCTTATCACAGTTTAAAATACTAATCGATGCTTAGAAAGTAAATTGAAATTTTATGAAAACTTTAATTGAAACTGAATTTTATTAAATTTGCAAACCGATTACAAGTGTTTGGAAAAGAAATACAGAAGATTAAAACAGAAATTACAATAAGCTAAAGCTATCTAAAAGCTACATTAAGCTAATTTATCCTACTCCTAATTTGCCCTAGAATCTAACAGCCCCAAATCGTGAGGAGAATGAATCTATTTATAGCCTTGAAGAGGAGTGAGGGTTCACGGATTGCCAAGTTGGCAATCCATGTGCCTTGTGCTTCTTTTGAGCTCATCAACACCGTACAAATCCATTCCAATGATCACAACCATTGGATCACTTAATCATGACGTGGTGTGTCCAATGGTAGACTGCCACGTAGCCCATATGTGCTTCTTTCGCTTCCTGACACGCTCTTGACAATCTTTTAGAAGCATTTAATTTGACCAATTAGCCCTTACTCACTGTTAATTGAACTTGTGTGAAAACTAGGGTTCATGTTATCCTGGTAAAAGGGATGAATTGGGGGCGGGGTTAATTTTATATATTAATTTGACTATGTTTAATGGTGGGTTGACCGGGTATAATAAAAAAGGGTGGATCGGGTTGTGTGAAAGGGTTGTGGGCTTTGATTTTATTAAATGGTTTATTGGATTGGGCTTTTGGGTTTTTGGTGTTGTAAATGATAAAAGTGTTTGTGGATCCAGTTGATATGTAACAAAATAATCATAAGGATCACAAGTGTAACTTTTGGGATTTAGAGGACCACTTCTGCCAATTATCAATAATATTAACCAAGGGCTACTTTTGACAAACTAATGCTTCTTCAAGGTTGATTTAGACACTTTGAGAATAAACTTGATCTTCTTTGTAAAAACCCTTCCTCGGCTTCGACTCTTTAACACCCATTCCATTTTCCCATGCTCGTGTTTTGCCGTTTTCTCGTGGTTTTGTCCTTTTTCATAACATCCATACCTGCACATGTAAAAACACAAAAACAACATATATTTGGCATTTATAATCGGGTTTTTGGTCATTTAGGTCCGGTTTTGGTCGAATAAAAGATGTGTAAATTAATACACACCAAAGAGTTACGGTGTAACTATTACGTAAGGTTAAGCCATAATAATTTGAAGACTTAGAGGAATTCGATAGCCATGAAGGCTATGCCGTAACCATACTATGGAGTCATGGCGTAGTTTTGGAATAGTACAAGATCCAAGATTTTGTCAAGATTACGACGTAACCTGATACGGGGGAATCGCACCAGGCTTTACCTCTCGAGGGATCTCGAGAAGCTTACAACCCCCACCAGGCAGTGTACCTGATCATTGGAGTATAGTATAGTGACAAGTACCGGGGGATTGATCGTTCAATGATTGGTTCCAAACGGTCAACTAAGTTTTCCAATGTGATTGGTCAACCAAGTCAAACGTCTAAACCCAACTAACCAAGGAGTACAGTGTATTCCCGGGTCGTTATGTCCCAGCGAGGTAAGCAATTGTATTCAAAAACGTTTAAAGTGATCGGGTGATTTAACAGGAGGATCAGAAATTTGATTTGAGTGATTATACTACGAGATTATGATTGAAAATGACTAAGAAACACTATTGGGACAATTACTGAAGATCAGATTACCTAGAAACGTAAGTTAACCTAAAAACGCGCGTTTGAATTAAAAATAACGCGAACGCGCAAAATAAAAAGTGAAACGAGAGCAAATAAAGTCCTACGAACGTGAAAATTATATTTTTACAATCCTAATGACTTAAGAAAATTTTTAGAAAAAGAAAAATAATTTTTACACCATTTAATTAATTACTAATTACTTTTTAATTAACTAAATTAAACTAATTATTAATTAATTATGAAAATTAACTAGAAAAATGAAAATTAAATTTAGAAAAATCTAAAATATTATAAAACTAATTTTAGAACAGAAAACCTATTTTTTCTACTTTTTAATTATTAATTATTAATTAAAACTAATTATTTAATTAATTTAAACTAAAATAAATTATAAAAGACGCCAAATGAACAAGGAAAAATCTGGAAAAATTCCTAAAATTATTTTAACTAAAAAGAAACCTGAGAAAAATTTAAAAATGAAAAGTGCTTATAAATAAGCAGAAAAATAAGCCAAAGGGCTTAAATAGAAGCTATCACTTTTTGTAATTTTGAATTTTCTTGATTTTTCTTTTACACAACTGTTTAAATACCTAATTGAACAAACTTTAATAAAGGAACTTTGTTGGAATCACAAGAAATAAGCACTTGGGAAGGCCAAGTGCTTAACAGGTTGTTAACTTAGCTTATTAGGATTTGAGATGTGTTGAAAAAGCTATTATCAAGTTATCTTCATGCTAACTAAGTTAAGACAGACTGAGACAGACTTGAGATGAAACAAAAGATCCCAAAGAAGCACAATAATAAGCTGAATCAACCAAATAAGCAATTCCAAAACCAATCAGATGCAAACAGGCCAACAAGGGTCTTTTGGGACCTCTGTGGGGTCCACAGAGGTGAAAAGAAGTTCAAATAAGCACTGGATCTATAAAATAGGACTGGGGGACTACCAAATAAGCTAATAAGCCAGGCTTATAGCTTATTTGTGAGCTCTGAGTGAGCCTTGGAAGTTATGGTCTAATGCTGAGAACTCAGTATAACTCAGGTAATGGGACAAAAAGATGGGACATGCAGCCCTACTTATTGAGCAAATAAGCAAACAACAAGCTCAGATTCTGAAAGTATGGCTTAAAGGCTTCCTAAAAATCCCAAGCTCTCACTGTGGGTCCCACAGATGAGCAAACTATGGCTAATTGAAAATGGTGGTGTGGACTGAGTATGAGTACAGGGCATACCCTTGCCCTGCAGGGTATTTTGAACCCACAAATAAGCTACAAACAAAAATCACTAAATTAAGCTTTTGGTATATTCTTGAAGATAAGCTGGGTGGTTTTAACTTCTGAAAGTTTCAATGTCTAAATCCCAGCACAAAATTCACTAAAATTCCCACAAAAATTAGATTTCTTACCAATGAGCAATTTTGACTTTTCTGATTTTGCCAAAAGTTTGACCAAACTGAAATTAGACTACTCCTAGATCACTGATTATGCTGAGATAAGATGTAATTTAACTACCTAAAGCTATGTTATCAGATTTAGAAACTAAATTGAAGATTTTGATACCCTAAGCCCTAAAAGTTAACTGAGTGTACAAGATTCAAACTAATTTTGACTTTCTGCTTTAAAACTACTAATGCAAATGTTTGACTGTGTCATTTTGAGCCTGAGTATGAAGTCTCAACAGACTGTACCCACAGAAAAACTTAAAAGTTTATGTGACCACCCAAATCCAAACACCCCTTTTACTTAACTATTTTGAGATTTTTGAACCAAATGGTAACACAGATTGATGAAACCAATTCTAAACCATTTTTTATTAGTTGTAAGGTGTATATGAGCTGAGAAACACAAACTTAAACAACCACTACTACTTATGCTACTTTGCTCTAATTAACAGTTAACACTAAGCAATGGAGTAAAACAAAGTTGAGTGATCCATTACAACCTAATGAGCTATAGTCTGACTTAATCAACACAAATAATCACAAATAAGCTTATACTAACAGACTATGAACAAGAAAAAGTGAAGTAGGGAAAAATCAAGGAATTTCCTTACAAAAGCTTTTCCTGCTGAACTGAGATGAACCAAGAACCAACTTAGGTGACTCCCATGAGTCTCTAATACCAGGTCCATCCATTATTCAACCTGCTCCATGCTTATCTTCTTCTTTTTGTAGTTTTTGGAATTTTTACTATTTTTTTTTTTTTTTTTTTTTTTTTTTTGTATTTTCTAATTTATATATCTAAGCTGTTTCATATGGCTCAAAAGCTTATAACATCTAATAATTAAAACACTGTGAGTCCATGGGAACCATAAACAACATTATCTGATAATGACTAAGCTTAAAATGGAATTTCACAAAAAAATGCAAACTTAAATTTTAAACTGAAACTTGAAATTCTTATTAATTTTCTTGAAAGTTACACTGGAACTAAGCTTAACAATACACTTGAATTAAGGATTACACTAAAAATAAGGATTACATGAAATTCGACATAACTACTTTTTTGCTAAAAACTTCACACTTCAAACTGCAACAATACACCCTTTTATATTTGAAAATTAGGGTTTCTTGGGGCTTCCTTGGACTTTTCCCAGCTTAATCCTAGCCCTTGAATTGCTGACACTTGATCCTGGCCTTTACTTCGTTTTGGCGCCCATTTTGGAATTTGTCTTTTTGCTTCTGATAACTTGTGCTAGGGAGGGTTGTTTGGACTGATATGTTTGTTTTGGATAGCTGTGATGATGGAGGAGGGTTTTGAGTGGGAGGGTGATGACGGAAGTAGCAGGGCAACTAGGCAGGTCACGGGTGTGTGTTTGGGGGTGGAGGTCAAAGGTTGGGGGGTGGTTTGACCGGTTATAATATTAAAACGGGGGAAATAAAAAAGGTGGAGGTGGGCTTTGTGGAATTTGGGCTTGGAGGGTAAGGTGGTGGGCTGGATTATTATTTGGATTGGATTGGGATGGGAGTAGTAAAAACATTAGGATCCGTTTGGTATTTTAGTGTGAAATTCACAAGGACCAAAAATGTAATTACTGAAAGTTAGGGGTCTGGTTTGTAACTTTTTCAAAGTGGTAACCAAGGACCAAATTTGCCATATAATAATAACCAAAGGCCTTAATTTCAATTTTCCAAATTTTGAAACCCCGAGGACCAATTTTATCATTTTTCAAACTGCAGGGACCAAACGTGTAATTTTCTCAAAGTTTTCACCCAAGGATCGTTTTTGATAATTTTTGACTTTAGAAAACCTTGGGTTGACCTTTCTTTCATTTTAAACTTCCAGGGACTAGTTTTGTCAATTTTTGAAACTTGAGGGACTGAAACTGCCAATTATGCAAACTTTGTTCATTTTTCATTTGTTTTTAAACATTTTGCATCTAAAACATATAAAACAGATTTTTTGAATAATTTCTGTATTTTGATGCGTTTCTGAGTGTTTTTGGATGTTTTGGCAGTTCAGATACGATAAAAATGATGAGTATTTACACACTCATCAATCCCCCACACTAAACTATTGCTAGTCCCTAGCAATCTTTTGAGAAAAACTTAATGGATTTTAAACTCTTTACCAAAAGCCATCACTTCTGGAGTAGCCAGGTGTGAGAACTGTGGTACACCTGATAACCGTGTGATTTTGAGCAAACCACCAGCTATCAACGGATTTGATTAGTCTTTACCAAAAGCCGTTTGCTTCTGGACTAGCCAACTCTTGATGGATTAGTCAACATCTTGGTGAGCTGATTACCAATTATGGTTTTTCCACTGCCTTTACCACAAGCCATAATCTTGCGGGCTAGCCAACTCATTTGCTCTTGAGGATATGGGGAGTTGAGGAACCATACAATTTTGGGCAAATTGCAAGCCATCAACGGATTTGAGATATCTTTACCAAGAGCCGTTTGCTCCTGGATTAGCCAATCCTTTTTGTCGTTTAGGCACGGCGGACTGATTACCACAAAAATTTTGAAATAAAGTGAAAAATTTTTGAAAATTTTGGGCCAAAATGGGGGTATTTGAAAGTATTTTGCGATAAAATTCGCTAGAATTCCCCCCCCCCCCCCCCCCCCACACTTAGAATTGAATATTGTCCTCAATATTCAAAGTCCCGGCGATCATGCTGACTCTTTGAACGTAAAAAGATAATATTAAAAGCTAACTGTGGAAATATTGTTTTGTATTTTTCACTTTATTTATCTGTACATACAATCACACATTTTTTTTGACTTATATACATATATACATTTTCAAACAGCGGGGGGTTGGCCATTCCCCCACACTAGGGTGGTAGAAAGTAGAAAGAAATCAGAGACACGGGTGAAAACCCATGTTGTTGCTACTGTTTTTGTTTGTCGAGTCGTTAGCTTGACTCGATCCTCGAATTCAATTGTCCTTGGGGAAAGTTTGGAGATCCAGGACAACCATGGATGGTATGTCCTCTCCAAAGTAGTGCTTCACACGATGTCCATTCACTTTGAAATTAGGACCGTCATTTTGAGATAATTCGACGGTGCCATAAGGATAAACCTTAACGATAGTGAATGGACCAGTCCATCGGGTTTTTAGCTTTCCCGAGAAGATCTTGAGTCTAGAGTTAAAAAGAAGGACTCGATCGCCAACGTTGAAAACGCGGTTTTTGATTTTGGAGTCATGAATCTTCTTTGTCTTTTCTTTATAGATCAAAGAGTTCTCGTAAGCTTGATCACGAAGTTCATTTAATTCATTCAGTTGAACTTTCTTGTGATCACCCGCAGTTTTGAGGTCAAAATTGGCATGCTTGAGAGCCCAATAGGCTTTATGCTCAAGCTCGATCGGTGGATGGCATGCTTTCCCGTACACAAGCTTGTAAGGCGCACACCCGATGGGTGTTTTGTAAGCCGTACGGAAAGCCCAAAGTGCATCATCTAATTTATCCGGCCAAGATGCACGATTTTCACCAACGGTTCTTTCCAAAATTCTCTTTATGCCTCAATTGGAAACTTCTACTTGTCCACTTGTTTGAGGGTGGTACGCAGTAGAAAGTCGGTGAGTTACACCATACTTTTGCATGACTTTATCAAATTTGTCATTGCAAAAATGCGTACCACGATCACTAATTATAGCACGTGGAGTTCCAAATCGAGCAAAAAGAGCTTTCAAAAATTTCACAACTACTCGGGCATCATTAGTGGGTAAAGCTTTCGCTTCAACCCATTTTGACAAATAGTTAACAGCCACGAGTATATACTTGTTTCCATGAGATGACGGAAATGGCCCCATAAAATCGATGCCCCAGACGTCAAATATTTCACAAACTTGGATTGCATTTTGTGGCATTTCATTCTTTTGTGAAATATTCCCGTGGCGTTGACACGCGTCACAGGATTTGACTAATTCCTGGGCATCCTTGTAAATCGAGGGCCAAAAGAAACCGGAATCAAACACCTTTTCGGCGGTGTAGTTTGGATTGTGATGGCCCCCTGTGGGACCAGCATGGCAAGCCTTAAGAATTTCAGTGGCTTCTTGACCATATACACACCGCCGGATGACTTGATCCGCACAGATTTTGAAAAGGTAGGGGTCGTCCCAGAAATAATGTTTCACATCCTTAAAGAACTTGTTCTTTTGTTAGGACGACATCCCTTTCACAATAAAGTTACCCGCAAGGTAGTTTGCAAAATTGGCAAACCATGGGGTAACAGAATCTCCACGAAAGGCAACCGCATTGAGTGTCTCGAGAGGGAAGGTTTCATTAATTTCCTTCTTTTCGGAGACATCTTGATGGGGGTTTTCCAAACGGGAGAGATGATCAGCAGCTAGGTTCTCATCTCCTTTTTTATCACGAATTATGATATCAAATTCTTGTAGGAGGAGAACCCAATGAAGTAGTCTCGGCTTTGCATCTTGTTTTGCAAAAAGGTACTTCAAAGCCGAGTGATCCGTATACACTATGCTTTTGGTCAAGATCAAATATGACCGGAATTTTTCAAAGGCATACACCACAGCTAATAATTCTTTTTCAGTGGTGGTGTAATGACTTTGAGCCTCAGTCATTGTTTTGCTTGCATAGTGTATAGGCTGAAAGTGTTTAGACCTGCGTTGCCCCAAGACTGCCCCTATAGCATAATCACTAGCATCACACATAAGTTCAAAGGGCAAGTCCCAATCGGGGGCAACAAGAATAGGTGCCTCAGTAAGCTTTTTCTTTAGAGTTTCAAAAGCTTCTACGCACTCAGGTGAGAAGATAAAAGGAGCATCCTTTTCGAGGAGATGGGTCATAGGCCGGGCGATCTTAGAAAAATCTTGAATAAACCTACGGTAAAAACCGGCATGACCCAAAAAGCTCCTAATACCTTTGATGGTAGTGGGATGAGGTAATTTTGCAATGACATCAATTTTGGCTTTGTCAACCTCAATCCCATTCTTTGAAATTTTATGACCGAGGACAATGCCCTCTTTGACCATAAAGTGACTCTTCTCCCAATTTAGACATAACTTTGTGTCTTCACAACGTTTGAGCATGTTGTCTAAATGGGAGAGGCATGATTGAAACGAATCCCCAATGACCGAAAAATCGTCCATGAAGACCTCCATAGTTTTCCCGATCATGTCGGAAAATATGGACATCATACATCTTTGAAACGTGCCCGGAGCATTACATAAACCAAATGGCATACGTTTATAAGCAAAAGTTCCATAGGGGCACGTGAAAGTGGTCTTTTCCTGATCTTGCGAATCAATGGGAATCTGAAAGTAACCCGAGAAACCATCGAGGAAGCAATAGTACTCATTCCCTGCTAATCTCTTGAGCATCTGATCCATAAAGGGCAGAGGAAAATGATCTTTGCAGGTGGCGTCATTTAACTTACGATAGTCAATACAGACACACCAACCCGTAACCAATCGAGTTGGAATCAACTCATTTTCCTCGTTTGTGACAACAGTAATGCCACCCTTTTTTGGAACACAATGTATTGGGCTAACCCAAGGACTGTCCGAGATAGGGTAAATCAATCCGGCCTCAAGAAGTTTTAAAACTTCTTGTTTAATGACCTCATGAATTTTTGGATTCACCCTTCTTTGGTGTTGGACTGCTGGTTTGAAGTCATCCTCCATTAAAATCTTGTGAGTACAAAATTCAGGGTCAATGCCCTTGATGTCGGAGAGTCTCCAAGCAATTGCTTGTTTATGCGACTTCAAAACCTTTATTAGAGCAGTCTTTTCCTCAACACTTAAATTTTTAGCAATTATGACCGGTAATTTATCATCACCCTCCAGAAATGCATCAAGATGAGGCGGCAAGTCCTTAAGTTCAACCACAGGAAAGTCATCAGTTATTTCAACATTTTTGACTTCCTCTTTATGAAGTACTTTTGGAGGAAGAGGGGGAGATGGATCTTCGTTTAACAATTTTTCTAGCAAAAGAATATCCCCCTCAGGATCAAGATAGTCCTCATCAAATTTACCCGAAATTGAACTATCTTGGGCGAGAAAAGCCTCGACCTCTTCCAAAAGGAAGTCACTTCCCTCAAAAGGAGTGAGAGAAGGGGAAGAGTCGGATATGATAGGCTCAGTAGATGGAGTGGGACTGCCACTCGGAACGTAACCAAGAAGTTCTTGAGAGTACTCCTCAGACGCAACATCAATGACATTAATTCGGTTTACCGATTCGGCGTCATAATTAGAGGAGTACCTCGAAGTTTGATCGAGGTTAAACGTTACTACTTCATTACCAACACGAAGAGTTATTTCCTCTTCGTGCACATCGATTAATGCACGACCCGTCCTTAAGAATCCTCTCCCAAGAATGAGAGGAACTCGCGGGTCAGCATCGAAATCGACAACCACAAAATCTGCCGAAAAGTGGAAGTTCCCCACCTTTACAAATACATCCTCGGCAATGCCGAGGGGACGAGATGTTGAGAGGTCTGTAAGCTCGAGAGTCATGCAGGTGGTGGTGAGTTCCGGAAGAGAGAGCTTTTTCTATATTGAATAAGGCATCAAGTTGATGCTTGCACCTAGATCGGCCAAGGCGAAGCACTCAACCATTCCGGGGAAAACACATGGAATGAGAAATTTTCCCGGATCTCCTAGCTTCTCGGGAAGCTGTTTCAAAAGAACTGCAGAGCAGTTTTCATTGAGTGGAGTTCGTGCCATCTCAAATAGCTTCTCTTTATTGTTCAACAGATTTTTGATTGTCGATGCGAATTTAGGCATCAAAAGGAGAGCATCCGCGAAACTGATATCAAAATAAATATCTCGGAAAATTTGAAAAAACTTTTCCATTTGATGATTTGCTTTTTCGCGGAGCTTCTGGTCTTGTAACCGAGATGGATATGGTAGTGAAGGTTTGGATTTAGGGTTCTCTTCAGGAGTTGTTGGTGGTTCAAAGACAACTCCTGGGTTTGGTATGGTTTCTGGTACAACCTGAGGGTGTACTTCATGGGCTAGTAAATTGCACCTTGTCCTTTGTCACCTCAGGCTCACTTTCTACTACCTTGGGAGGAGAAGAAGAGGTAGTAGGAGCTTTGGGTCCATCATAGGAAACACCACTTCTCGTTGTGATCACTTTAACATCGCCCCTCGGATTAGCGATCGTGTTGCTAGGTAAAGTAATACCTGAGCCCGAGGGTCGATCATTTAAAGACTTCTTAAGGTCTGCGATCTGAGTCATCATTACCCTATTCATTTCCTCCTGAGATTTCATGAATTATCTCAACAACTCATCATGTGATGGGCCAGTTGGAACAATTGCTTGAGTATGGTTAGGAGGAGCTTGGTTAGGGTAATTCTGAGTAGTTGGAGTGATGGCTTGATTTTGATTGGGAAAATTTTGAGCCCGGTTATTTTGATGAGAACCATGGTTTTGAAAATTTCCCTGATGTTGGTTGCCATGTCCATGAGAATTGTTTCCCTGATAGTTGTTTTGACCTTGGTTTCGATTGTAGTTTCCTTGATTTTGGAAACCTTGATTTTGGTTATAATGGAAACCTTGGTTTTGGGTTTGATTGACATTTCCTTGGTTTTGGTAACCTTGGTTCGTTCGATTCTGATTTTGGTTCTGGTTACGGTTTGGGACATTAGGGTTTTGATTGAATCCGGGAGGTCCAAGGAAATTGTTAGAACGATAGCTAAGAAGATTGCGATCCCCTTGCGGTTGGTAGTTATTACCTCCCGAATTATAGGAACCTTGAGCAGCATATACATCCTCATGAGTGTAGCTACTAGTGGCTGGACACTCGGAATAAGCATGTGGACCTCCACAAGTTTCACAACTTGGGTTAACGGATTTGGCTTGTTGATTTTGGACTTGTTGATTTTGGATACTTTGGTTCATCCTCAACATAGCCGTAGCGAAATCATCCATCTTTTTAGTGAGGATCGCTATTTCAGAAGATGCTGGAGTGACAGACTTACATGACTCTTCCCTCTCGGCTGAGGAGTCCCAAAAATTATGGTGGGCAGTCATGTTCTCAATGAGATCATAGCACTCTTCGGGGCGCCTTTTCATAAAGGTCCCACCAACAGCAGCATTGAGAATATCACGGTGTCTCAAGGTCAACCCATTATAGAAAGTATCTATTTGGGTAACGAGTAACATGTTATGGTTAGGACACCGATCAATTGAGAGCTTATAGCGTTCCCATGCCTCAAATAGAGACTCATCGGGATGCTGACGAAAGTTACTAATGTCATTTCATAACTTGGTAACCATGGATGATGGAAAGTATTTGGCTAAAAATTTTGTCACCATTTCTTTGAAAGTGTGAATCGAATTCTTAGGAAGTCGATCAAACCATGCAGTGGCATGATGGGTTAGAGAATAGGGGAAAAGAGATAGACAAAGGGCATCATCGGAGACACCATTCTGTTTCATGCTTTGGGTGACGGTAAGAAATTTATCAAGATGCTTGTTTGCATCGTCACCAGGTAAACCATGAAATTGGCACAAATTCTGGACTTGTTGTATCATGTGATGCTTAAGTCCAAAATCAGTGGCAGCAATGTTGAGAGGGGCAATGGGCCCGCCTCTTCCAAGCATTGTGGGTTGACACAACTCCTCCATCGTTCGGAGATCAGGAGCTGCATCATCTATGATGGGTGGGTCTTGATTACCGTCCATTTTCGGAACTGGATCCTCAACAATAGGACGTAACTCAGTTACGTTATTCAGTTGACGATTTCGTTTTGTTTGTGAACGAGTGCGCATGCACTAACAACAAAATTTCAATAAAACAAGATCGAGGCAAATCAACAGTGAACTTAAACCAATAATCACAAGCAAGTGGCTTCTTTAAGAAAGGTACACCACTCACAGGGATACAAAGGCAAGTTTTTATCTTTGGTTTGGAAACTTATTATGTCCACACCCCCAGTTGGTAGGTGTTCTGCCTTGGTTTGCGACGGTTTATTTTTATGTAGAATTATTATTCACAAGAAAGATATGAATGTTTTTGGGTTTTTGTGTATAGGTTAAAAACTTTTGGATAATATTTTTGGTATCGCTTCGTTTACCAAAATCGTATTTCTTTAAGAATCACCTTAAAAGAAACGCGATATAGAAAACGCGATATGAAGTTTTTGTTTTATGATTTAAATTTACAAAAAAGTGGTGGGTTTATACAGTGATGAATGAAAAACCACTAATCTCTAAGAAACGTTTTAAACACGTAGCTACCTCCCCGACAGCGGCGCCAAATTTTGATTGGTTCCAAACGGTCAACTAAGTTTTCCAATGTGATTGGTCAACCAAGTCAAACATCTAAGACCAACTAACCAAGGAGTACAGTGTATTCCCGGGTCGTTATGTCCCAGCGAGGATAGCAATTGTATTAAAAAACGTTTAAAGTGATCGGGTGATTTAACAGGAGGATCAGAAATTTGATTTGAGTGATTATACTACGAGATTATGATTGAAAATGACTTAGAAACACTATTGGGACAATTACTGAAGATCAGATTACCTAGAAACGTAAGTTAACCTAAAAACGCGCGTTTGAATTAAAAATAACACGAACGCGCAAAATAAAAAGTGAAACGAGAGCAAATAAAGTCCTACAAACGTGAAAATTATATTTTTACAATCCTAATGACTTAAGAAAATTTTTAGAAAAAGAAAAATAATTTTTACACCATTTAATTAATTACTATTAATTAATTACTAATTACTTTTTAATTAACTAAATTAAACTAATTATTAATTAATTATGAAAATTAACTAGAAAAATGAAAATTAAATTTAGAAAAATCTAAAATATTATAAAACTAATTTTAGAACAGAAAACCTATTTTTTCTACTTTTTAATTATTAATTATTAATTAAAACTAATTATTTAATTAATTTAAACTAAAATAAATTATAAAAAATGCCAAATGAACAAGGAAAAATCTGGAAAAATTCCTAAAATTATTTTAACTAAAAAGAAACCTGAGAAAAATTTAAAAATGAAAAGTGCTTATAAATAAGCAGAAAAATAAGCCAAAGGGCTTAAATAGAAGCTATCACTTTTTGTAATTTTGAATTTTCTTGATTTTTCTTTTACACAACTGTTTAAATACCTAATTGAACAAACTTTAATAAAGGAACTTTGTTGGAATCACAAGAAATAAGCACTTGGGAAGGCCAAGTGCTTAACAGGTTGTTAACTTAGCTTATTAGGATTTGAGATGTGTTGAAAAAGCTATTATCAAGTTATCTTAATGCTAACTAAGTTAAGACAGACTGAGACAGACTTGAGATGAAACAAAAGATCCCAAAGAAGCACAATAATAAGCTGAATCAACCAAATAAGCAATTCCAGAACCAATCAGATGTAAACAGGCCAACAAGGGTCTTTTGGGACCTCTGTGGGGTCCACAGAGGTGAAAAGAAGTTCAAATAAGCACTGGATCTATAAAATAGGACTAGGGGACTACCAAATAAGCTAATAAGCCAGGCTTATAGCTTATTTGTGAGCTCTGAGTGAGCCTTGGAAGTTATGGTCTAATGCTGAGAACTCAGTATAACTCAGGTAATGGGACAAAAAGATGGGACATGCAGCCCTGCTTATTGAGCAAATAAGCAAACAACAAGCTCAGATTCTGAAAGTATGGCTTAAAGGCTTCCTAAAAATCCCAAGCTCTTACTGTGGGTCCCACAGATGAGCAAACTATGGCTAATTGAAAATGGTGGTGTGGACTGAGTATGAGTACAGGGCATACCCTTGCCCTGCAGGGTATTTTGAACCCACAAATAAGCTACAAACAAAAATCACTAAATTAAGCTTTTGGTATATTCTTGAAGATAAGCTGGGTGGTTTTAACTTCTGAAAGTTTCAATGTCTAAATCCCAGCACAAAATTCACTAAAATTCCCACAAAAATTAGATTTCTTACCAATGAGCAATTTTGACTTTTCTGATTTTGCCAAAAGTTTGACCAAACTGAAATTAGACTACTCCTAGATCACTGATTATGCTGAGATAAGATGTAATTTAACTACCTAAAGCTATGTTATCAGATTTAGAAACTAAATTTAAGATTTTGATACCCTAAGCCCTAAAAGTTAACTGAGTGTACAAGATTCAAACTAATTTTGACTTTATGCTTTAAAACTACTAATGCAAATGTTTGACTGTGCCATTTTGAGCCTGAGTATGAAGTCTCAACAGACTGTACCCACAGAAAAACTTAAAAGCTTATGTGACCACCCAAATCCAAACACCCCTTTTACTTAAATGTTTTGAGATTTTTGAACCAAATGGTAACACAGATTGATGAAATCAATTCTAAACCATTTTTTATTAGTTGTAAGGTGTATATGAGCTGAGAAACACAAACTTAAACAACCACTACTACTTATGCTACTTTGCTCTAATTAACAGTTAACACTAAGCAATGGAGTAAAACAAAGTTGAGTGATTCATTACAACCTAATGAGCTATAGTCTGACTTAATCAACACAAATAATCACAAATAAGCTTATACTAATAGACTATGAACAAGAAAAAGTGAAGTAGGGAAAAATCAAGGAATTTCCTTACAAAAGCTTTTCCTGCTGAACTGAGATGAACCAAGAACCAACTTAGGTGACTCCCATGAGTCTCTAATACCAGGTCCATCCATTATTCAACCTGCTCCATGCTTATCTTCTTCTTTTTGTAGTTTTTGGAATTTTTACTATTTTTTTTTTTTTTTTTTTTTGTATTTTCTAATTTATATATCTAAGCTGTTTCATATGGCTCAAAAGCTTATAACATCTAATAATTAAAACACTGTAAGTCCATGGGAACCATAAACAACATTATCTGATAATGACTAAGCTTAAAATGGAATTTCACAAAAAAATGCAAACTTGAATTTTAAACTGAAACTTGAAATTCTTATTAATTTTCTTGAAAGTTACACTGGAACTAAGCTTAACAATACACTTGAATTAAGGATTACACTAAAAATAAGGATTACATGAAATTCGACATAACTACTTTTTTGCTAAAAACTTCACACCTAAAACTGCAACAATACACCCTTTTATATTTGAAAATTAGGGTTTCTTGGGGCTTCCTTGGACTTTTCCCAGCTTAATCCTAGCCCTTGAATTGCTGACACTTGATCCTGGCCTTTACTTCGTTTTGGCACCCATTTTGGAATTTGTCTTTTTGCTTCTGGTAACTTGTGCTAGGGAGGGTTGTTTGGACTGATATGTTTGTTTTGGATAGCTGTGATGATGGAGGAGGGTTTTGAGTGGGAGGGTGATGACGGAAGTAGCAGGGCAACTAGGCAGGTCACGGGTGTGTGTTTGGGGGTGGAGGTCAAAGGTTGGGGGTGGTTTGACCGGTTATAATATTAAAACGAGGGAAATAAAAAAGGTGGAGGTGGGCTTTGTGGAATTTGGGCTTGGAGGGTAAGGTGGTGGGCTGGATTATTATTTGGATTGGATTGGGATGGGAGTAGTAAAAACATTAGGATCCGTTTGGTATTTTAGTGTGAAATTCACAAGGACCATAAATGTAATTACTGAAAGTTAGGGGTCTGGTTTGTAACTTTTTCAAAGTGGTAACCAAGGACCAAATTTTCCATATAATAATAACCAAATGCCTTAATTTCAATTTTCCAAATTTTGAAACCCAGAGGACCAATTTTGTCATTTTTCAAACTGCATGGACCAAACGTGTAGTTTTCTCAAAGTTTTCACCCAAGGATCGTTTTTGATAATTTTTTACTTTAGAAAACTTTGGGTTGACTTTTCTTTCATTTTAACTTCCAGGGACTAGTTTTGTCAATTTTTAAAACTTGAGGGACTGAAACTGCCAATTGTGCAAACTTTGTTTATTTTTCATTTGTTTTTAAACATTTTTGCATCTAAAACATATAAAACACATTTTTGGAATAATTTCTGTATTTTGATGCGTTTCTGAGTGTTTTTGGATATTTTGGCAGTTCAGATACGATAAAAATAATGAGTATTTACACACTCATCATTCAACTCAGGAATAGTGTCACTAGGATTAGAAAGACTAAAAACTAGGTCTAGAGGTGAGAAATGATTCTTTTTGTATTTTTTTTTATATTTTATAAAAGCAATTAAAATCTCGAGTTTTGGAAGAGTGGGCGGAATTAGTTGCTAATGAACTAACCCAATAACTAAGATGCAATCAAAATAAAATAACAAAAATGAAATGAAATCTAATTAAACTAGTGGTGTGAACAATAATAGGGAAAGTTGTGTTTACTTAGGGTTCATTACTCCCTAGATATCTTTTATAGGTTGATAGTTTGTTACAATTGCATGGATGACGGGTCGTATTTCTTAATACCAGTCGTAGGGCCGTGTACAATATTCCCTAAGTCTATAGGATCCTACTTCACTCCTATGTCGAGTCGTTAGAAGCTCCTAACACGGGATCATTAGAATTCTCCTACGCATTAAATACAACCAAAAATCATAGTACACCTCTGATCATGTTTCTTAAGACGTTCAAGCATGTCACCAATGGAAGTCTGCCAGTTTTCTTAAGCCTAACATCGAATACAATCATCCGTAACAACTATAAACAAACAATCAACCCATAATAAACATCTAGGTTTCACTACATCTAAGCAAACACACAAGAGATCTAGCCAAGCATGTTAAATTCAAGACAAGTGTAAGATATATTCAAACAACACATAAACATATTGAATGAATTGAAAGAGTACTTATCTCAATTGAACATGAAAGGTTTCAAAGGGTAAAAACCCTTGAAAAAGCTGTAATATTCGGACTAGGGTTTCTCTCCAAAGTTACACCCTAATTGTTCCTCTCTAATGAATAAAAATTGCAAAACTATATATAGATTTTACAGGGTGACGGCGTCAAGAAGGAATTTCTGACGCCGTCAACTCGCCGCCCATAATGAAATCGAATTGCCTAGATCCAGTTATGACGCCGTCATGTGCGCTTCTACTCTGCGCCGTCACTCGTATTTGGACCATGACGGCCTATGGTGACGCCGTCATGTCCATAGTGTAAAACTCTTCTGGATCGTCGCGGACTTTATCCACTTCCACCTCTTGTATTACTCTTGACGCCGTCATTAAGGAGCATGCGACGCCGTCAGGTATTGTTCCCAGCAAGGAAAATTAAGACTTTGCCGTTTTCTTCACTATTATACTCCAAAAACGTCCAAAATGCTTACTTTTCTAGATTTCACTCCAAAAGTACCTAAAATGACAAAAGGAACAATTTAGGGCAATATTTGATCAAATAAATTCGAGTTCGGGCTAAAATGACCCCCCTAAAAACGGTTCATTTTTCGCCTCATCAAATACCCTTACACTTGAGATTTGCTTGTCCTCAAACAAATGCGCTTTTATTCTAATCAAAATACAAGTTAGGGGTCATTTAACACTAATATAAAAGTAATTACAACAAATAATCATTCCACTAAAGACCAAAGACAACCACGGAGGTCATACACTAGCACCTCACAAATAGTGTTTAGATACTCACATCTCTCGGGTGTAATAAAGTATATATCACAATATGGAAATGGAAAACATCTCTCACTACCTGTCATAGCAAAATAGATTACAATAGGCTTGGGAAAGGATCAAACCTCCACCACTTGGCGTAAGCACCTAGGATAAACTATCAAAGAGGTATTTTAAAGGGTTATAACGTTAGGTGTAGGGATATGGAATATACGGTTTTGTTGGATAAAGGAAATCTTTACTGGTGGCGAGTTAATCATCTTGGTTAATTACATGTACAATATGGCGTTGCTAAGCCAAGATTAGACTCGACTTAAGCTAATAAATGAAAAATAATAAAAACATAAAATGAAACGGGATGGTAGTCCGTTTTTTTTTTTTTTTTTTTTTTTTTTTTTTTTTTTTTTTTTTTTGCATACACTCTTACCATACCATCCAAAATAATACATCATAGAGAATAAACATTTCACTTACACTTGAATTTTTACATACTTTACAATAAACTACTCTAATGACTTGAATCAAGATAATCAAAACACTTGGAGTACTTTTAAGATTAATGCACATATGGGGGTAATAATATGATGTTCTTCCCCATTATTCCATGACATAAGTACTTTACCCATGAGTCCCAATCGTCCCAAAACAATATGTACAAGGATATGACTCGACTTAGCAACCATGTAAACAATTAGATAATTAACTAAGGGTTTAACAATAATGCACTAAAGATGAGTGCATACACTGAAGGCTAAGGCGATTTAGGTGTACATTTAAGTGGGTTGTAACAAATTCTTCCTTTAAGTAAGATTCTTAAAGTTAGAAACGAAAAGATATGCTCGGAGGGGTGTACTAGGGGTTTCATGTACTAAAAATGAGTACAACGCTAAGGTGTGGGAAAAATTAGTTGACTTTACTAGCCAAGTAATATGACTTAAATGGTCAAGTAATTATGATACGGGTTTAACACAAGGGTGATCCTAATGCCTCTTATCATGTAGTAAATCCTACCACACGAATGTAGTCTCACTAGCGGTCTCGGGATGCATCACTAACGCAAGTTCTAGAATCTAAATGTTACCGGTACACTCATAAGCACTAATAGTAAATGCTTTTCCTATCAAATCTAAAGGCGAATCTCACATGTTTGGGTGGAAAATTTTTCTGAATGGTACGGTTTTGTGCTAGTCATACAGCTCCTATCCATGAGACGCTTTCTAAGGCTAAAGTTTCACTCCTAAATATTGTAAAAAATTTTAAATTTGGCGCTAAAATTACACTAACAAGTATTTCTCATAGTTTTATTACACACCTACCATCAAACAAACAAACTCAAGTGCAATAGTATCCTATAAGGTATCATCATTTACCCTCCCCTTACACTTAGGATGAACATTATCCCCAATGTTCAATTAAAGAATGTAAAAGTGATTCAGGTAAAAGAATGAAATCAAATACTCCCCTGATTCGTTCGATGTGGATTGTGTGGTAACAAGGTTAGATCTTCCTCCAAGAAAACGAACATTCAAAGCTTCCCTTCCATAAATATAAATCATCTTCTTGTCATATATAACCTGTTAAACCTGAGAAAACAAACAAGGCAACCTCGCGTAAAATCGGCGGCAATCTATATATACTAACAAATTCTAGAAAACAAATTAAGATATAATGCTTGTGGAATGAATGTTTGCAGATTTCATGGAGTTTATAAAACTAAAGAATTAACAAAAACTTCAAGACTCCGTTAGAAAAAACAAAACTAGCAAAATTTCCAAAATTTTACACATGACGCCGTCAGGAGTAAACTCATGACGCCGTCAGAAGTGACCTGCAGAAATCTTTATGTTAAGTTTCCGGAAAATTTCTGGAAAAACTTATGTCCTACTTCCTGGAAAATCCTGCAAAACATCATTATGACTCGATACAAGCATTTGACTCTAACAAATACTAATACACATGTTCATTTAATATTGTGGAGAATCATGATCAATTTCGTTTCTTAAAACATATTTGGGGTTTCCCCTTACACTTATCTTTTGCGAAATACCTTTTTATGAAGTTAAGACGAAGTCAAACGACAAAATAAAGCATTTTCACAATTTAGTTTGAAACATGATCTACCAATAATAAAAATAAGACATGCATACGGAAACAAATAAAATAAAACAAACAATCAAACAAATAAAACAAATAAAACGGGCTTGGGTTTCCTCACAAGAAGCACTTGTTTTTGTTCGAGTCACGAGCCTGACTCTACCCTTATTTAACGAAAATAGGGGAGGTTTTCCTTACACTTAGGATTAAGTGCGGGTGGAAGTAGCGATACACACCCTTAGGGTGGAAATATGCCTCGTGAGGAACGTGTGGTGGATGAATTATATGTTTAAAGGGGTGTGCTATCATCATAACCTTACCAAATTCAATCGGGTTAATGGGTGGATTAAGATTTTCTCCTAGAAAGGGAACATTTCCTATCAACTTCAAGAGACTACTAGTTGGGGATCCATCTTAACCTAGTAAACCCGGTTTAAACCCATAATGTTTCTTCTGATCAATCATAAATGGGTGATGTAAGCATGTAAGGTCATTTTCCACTCCTATATTGGCTTCCTTTCTACAAGGCTTACAGTCCACTACCTTTATCCTAAGACTACCCGGACTATATGGTTTGATGGGTGGATCGGAACCTATTTCAATTCCTAAATTAATATCTAACGATAGAAGATTAGGTAATGGTTTTGGTTGAGGCTCCAGTTCATCAAAACTAGGAACTTCCTTAGAACTAAGAGAATGGCTATGACTACAAGTATTCAAACCTATTTCATCTAGTTGTGTTTGGTCCAAGGGCTCTACCTCAATTGGGGTTCCTATAGTCTCTTCTACTTCTTCCAGGTATGTCACGGGCGGTGTGTATGCCTCAAATGATGGCGGGACTTGCGGGGTACTTGGTGGGCTTAGATTTTCCACTTTATCCTCCATCTTATCAAGATTACCAATATGCTTAGCTTGTATTGTGGTGAAATCAAACCACTCTGTGCACCTAGGTATCTCATCTATAGGTTTATTATCCCCAAACAAACTTCTTGCTTGTTCCCTCAAACTTGCTATCAATTGATCCGTAACAACATTTGTTGGGTTGTCCATTTTTTTGGCAAGTATGGCACAATTCTCTAGGGTTTCCCATGCTTCATAAGCACTTAATCCCCAAAGGTCCCCATCTGCGGCATGGTCAATGTCCATTTTGGTATAGTGGTCGACACGATGGTAAAATATTTCAATTTGGGACCACAGATCGAAACTATGATGAGGGACTTTTCGGAGTAAATTTTTAAAACGAGTCCATGCATCATAGATAGGTTCATCTTGATGTTGTTTGAACATCAAGATATCATTTGGAGTAGGTGAATTTCGTGGTTGGTAGTATGGTGGATTCGCGTTCTCCATAATGGCTAACGGAATAGTCAATGGAAAAGTTTTTACGAACAAAGACACAAAGAAAAGATAGACTAAAGAAAACCTAAAAATAAAAAATAAAAATCTTACTAGAAAGGAATCTAGCAAGTAGACCTAATAAAAAGAAATCCTAACCTAGACAATAACTTTTCCCCGGGCTGCGGCGCCAAAAACTTGATACGTGAGAATCGCACCAGGCTTTACCTCTCGAGGGATCTCGAGAAGCTTACAACCCCCACCAGGCAGTGTACCTGATTGTTGCAGTATAGTATAGTGACAAGTACCGGGGGATTGATCGTTCAACTCAGGAATAGTGTCGCTAGGATTAGAAAGCCTAAAAACTAGGTCTAGAGGTGAGAGATGATTCTTTTTGTATTTTTTTATATTTTATAAAAGCAATTAAAATCTCGGGTTTTGGAAGAGTGGGCGGAATTAGTTGCTAATCAACTAACCCAATAACTAAGATGCAATCAAAATAAAATAACAAAAATGAAATGAAATCTAATTAAACTAGTGGTGTGAACAATAATAGGGAGAGTTGTGTTTACTTAGGGTTCATTACTCCCTAGATATCTTTTACAGGTTGATAGTTTGTTACAATTGCATGGATGACGGGTCGTATTCCTTAATACCAGTCGTAGGGACGTGTACAATATTCCCTAACTCTATAGGATCCTACTTCACTCCTATGTCGAGCCGTTAGAAGCTCTTAACATGGGATCATTAGAATTCTCCTACGCATTAAATACAACCAAAAATCATAGTACACCTCTGATCATGTTTCTTAAGACGTTCAAGCATGTCACCAATGGAAGTCTGCCAGTTTTCTTAAGCCTAACATTGAATACAATCATCCGTAACAACTATAAACAAACAATCAACCCATAATTAACATCTAGGTTTCACTACATCTAAGCAAACACACAAGAGATCTAGCCAAGCATGTTAAATTCAAGACAAGTGTAAGATATATTCAAACAACACATAGACATATTGAATGAATTGAAAGAGTATTTATCTCAATTGAACATGAAAGGTTTCAAAGGGTAAAAACCCTTGAAAAAGTTGTAATATTCGGACTAGGGTTTCTCTCCAAAGTTACACCCTAATTGTTCCTCTCTAATGAATGAAAATTGCAAAACTATATATAGATTTTACAGGGTGACGGCGTCAAGAAGGAATTTCTGACGCCGTCAACTCGCCGCCCAAAATGAAATCGGATTTCCTAGATCCAGTTATGACGCCGTCATGTGCACTTCTACTCTAGGCCGTACTCGTATTTGGACCATGACGGCCTATGGTGACGCCGTCATGTCCATAGTGTAAAACTCTTCTGGATCGTCACGGACTTTATCCACTTCCACCTCTTGTATTACTCTTGACGCCATCATTAAGGAGCATGTGACGCCGTCAGGTATTGTTCCCAGCAAGGAAAATTAAGACTTTGCCGTTTTCTTCACTATTATGTTCCAAAAACGTCCAAAATGCTTCCTTTTCCAGATTTCACTCCAAAAGTACCTAAAATGACAAAAGGAACGATTTAGGGTAATACTTGATCAAATAAATTCGAGTTCGGGCTAAAATGACCCCCTAAAAATGGTTCATTTTTTGCCTCATCATAACCACACAAGAGGATTACGGTGTAAATGGAACCCTAAGTTAGCTACGGCATAACCATATACCACTATTATGCCGTAGCCAGTGCCAATGGATAAGATCGTTTCACGATAACACTAGTTACGGCGTAACCAATTCATGGAGTTACGTCGTATCTGTGTCGGGCCTATAAATACCAACCCTAAATTCTGCATTTTACACAACTTCCGCACGACCAAAAGTTAGAGAACGAAGGGAGGTTTTAAAGGGACGATCTACAACAACATACGAAGCATTTCCAAGGGAGAGATCATGTCATAACACTATAAGTTTTAGCGATTATTTGTTTTAATTACATTTTTAAATTCATGTCTTTTTAATATGATCGGCTAAGCACCTTTGGTGCTAGCCTAGTTATGATTCCTATATTGTGTTGCTTATGTTTTCGTACTTTTCATAATGCTTCTAGTGTGTGCATGCCTAGTTTATCGTTAGATCCTATAGTTTTGGTAATTTTGAAGAACCGGTTGTACTTGGTACACTAGGCAAATCGACCAAAGGACCCTAGTGGAGTTAGGTTGCGAGGGTTGGGAAGGTTGACGGTAAGAACCAGCCATTCCTCGTGTGATAATTGAACACATGATCACCCTCCAAGTTGGATAAACTTAAGAAGTTAGATGTGTGGTCTTAGATTTGAGAGGCCGGGCTTTACAAAGATAAATCTAGCATGTAGTGGCACTTAATGACTCAAACTAGTCTACTATGCGTCCCCTTACTTAAAGAGGGTCATGCCTTTGGTTCTAGACAGGATTCTAGGGAGATAGGCTATGGAAATCTACAAAAGGAACCTAGTGACTATTGCGCCCCACTTGAAGCGTTAGAATAGTTTTATAGAAAACATAGCCATAGCAATATAGGATGACCAACTAGGCTAGTACACTTTCTCCCTATTGCTCACAACTTTAGTTTAATTTTCGTATTTTCATTTCAGTTTATTAGTTTAATTAATCATTTCTACTCAGACCATTTTAAAACATGACATAAACTTAAATTAGGATCCATCACACATTGCTCTTAGGATAGCCTCGGTTTTACCAATTACTACTCTACATACGATCGGATACACTGCCCGTTAGTGCATTTAGGTAGACCTTAGGTAAACGAGACATAACATAAATTTAAGACCTGGTCAGTAAAACCTGCATCAGTGCTCTTCTTAGTCGTAGTGGATTTAGAGATGGTTTAAGGAGTCATCATAATAATCGGGTTATTGATTCACAAGGTTTTAGTTTTGATGAATTGGAGTGCTATTATTTTCACGAGTTAGGGAACGCTATGCATAATTTCAAGATACTCTTAGCTAAGAAAAATGGCTTCAGCACGTACTCTCGCGATCTTTGATAAAACTGCCACTATTTATGCTGAGAAATACGCTTTGTATTCTACTGTTTCTACTGCTGCTACTACTATTACTTGAACAAAATCTTTGACAGCATATGGTAACTCATGTATGAAAATCTAGTTTTAAATTTATAAAACAAGAACTTAACCTACTACATAATACACATTGGAAGTGTACCTTCCGGATCCAACAAATGAAACTAAGTAATATACAAATTTCAATGTTTAGACTACTTGGTGGGAACTTTGCCCTCGTTTAATACATAGTAATTATACTTCTAATAGGTAAGAACATTGATGCGTGGAATTGCGCCCTCGCAAAAGGTTATACCTCTCAAGGGATCTTGAGAAGCTTGCAATCCCCACCAGGCAGTGTACCTGTTTGTTGTAGTATAGTATAGTAACAAGTACCGGGGGATTGATCGTTCAACTCGTTGAATAGTGTTCGCTAGGATTAAAACTCACTAAAACTAGGTCTAGAGGTGAGGGATGATTCTTTTTGTATTTTTATATTTTAAGGAAAGTAGGTAAAAATCTTGGTTTTGGAAGGATTGGGCGGAATTAGTTGCTAGTCAACTAACCCAATTATCTAAAGATGCAATCAAAATAAAATAAACTAAACTTAAACTAATTTGTGATGTAAACAATATTGAGAAAATTGTGTTTACTTAGATTTCATTACTCCTTAGCTATCTTTTATAGGTTGATTAGTTTGTTACAATTGCATGGATGATGGGTTATATTCCTTAACACCATTCGTAGGGCCGTGTACGATCTTCCCTAACTCTATAAGCTTCCACCTCAATCATATGTCGAGCCGACTAAAAGCTCCTAACATGGTATCTTTGGAAGTTACTTATGCATTAAATATAACCAAATAATCATAGTACACATCCGATCATGTTTCTTAAGACGTTCAAGCAAGTTGCCAAATGGAAGTCTGCCTGTTTTCTTAAGCCTAACATCGAATTCATTCATCCACAACAATTATAAACAAACAACCAACCCATAATCAATATCTAAGTTTCATTACATCTAAGCAAGCACGAAGAAAACCTAGCCTAGCATGTTAAAGAGAAGACAAACGTAAGATATAATCAAACAACACATAGACATATTGAATGATTTGGTAAAGTACTTATCTTCAATTAAGCATGGAAGAAACAAGGGGTTGAAACCCTTGAAAAAGCTATAAAATTCGTCTAGGGTTTATTCCCTCAAAGTTGCACACAATGAATGAAAACTAGAAAACTATATATAGATTTTGTCTCCTGACGGCGTCAAGAGTAAGGTGTGACGCCGTCAACTCGCCGCCAAAATAAACTCATATTGTCTAGATCCACTTCTGACGCCGTCACTCTATATGGGTTCTGGGCCGTCACTCTTTAGGGTTACTCTTGATGCTTTGGAAATTTTGTACGTGACGCCATCAGATCCCCTTCACAAAACATTCTGGCGCGTCATGTGTATTTGATTTATCCACCCCTTTGTCAACTCATGACGCCGTCACTAACACCTTGTGACGCCGTCAAATGCAATTTCCAGAATACTTTTGAGACTTTGTCATTTTCTTCACTTTTTCGCTCCAAAAACATCCAAAATGCTTCCTTTTGTAAAATTCCTCTCAAAAGTACCTAAAATGACAAAAGGAACGATTTAGGGCAATATTTGATCAAATAATCTCGACTTTGGCCTTAAATGACCCCCCAAAAGCGGTACACTTTTCGCTTCATCAAATACCCTTACACTTGAGATTTGCTTGTTCTCAAGCAAATGCGCTTTTATTCTAATCAAAATACAAGTTTTGGGTCATTTAACACTAATATAAAAGTATTACAACAAATGATCGTTCCACTTTAACAAAAAACAAACACGGAAATTATACACTAGCACCTCACAAATAGTGTTTAGATACTCACATCTCTCAGGTGTAATAAAGTATATACCACAATATGGAAATGGAAAACATCTCTCACTACCTGTCAAAGCAAATAGATTACCATAAGATTGGGAAAGGATCAAACCTCCACCACTTGGCGTAAGCACCTAGGATAAACTATCAAAGAGGTCTTTTTAAAGGGTTATAACGTTAGGTGTAGGGATAGGATATATATGGTTTTGTTGGATAAAGGCAATATTTACTGGTGGCGAGTTAATCATCTTGGTTAATTACATGTAAAATGTGGCGTTGCTAAGCCAAGACTCGACTCGACTTAAGCTAATCAAAAACTAACAAAAATATAAAATAAACATAGAATGAAACGGGATGGTACTCCGTATATTTTTTCTCTTTTTTTTCTATTTTTTTTTTTTCTTTTTCTTGATTTTTACCATTTTTTTTATTATTTTTTTTTTTATTTTTTTTTTGCATACACACTTGCCCTACCATCCAAAATAATACATCATCGGGAATTTACATTCCCCTTGCACTTGAACTTTTACATACTTTACAATTAACTATTCTAATGACTTGAATTAAGATAATCAAAATACTTGGAGTACTTTTTAAGATTAACGCACATATGGGGGGTAATATATGATGTTCTTCCCCATTACTCCATAACACTAGTACTTTACCCATGAGTCCCAATCATCCCAAAACAATATGTACAAGATATGACTCGACTTAGAAACCATGTAATCAATTAGGTAATTAACTAAGGGTTTAAATATGTAACAATAATGCACTAAAGATGAGTGCATACACGGAAGGCTAAGGCGATTTGGTCGCACATTTGGGGTGGGTTGTAAACAAATTCTTCCTTTAAGTGAAATGCTTAAAGTTAGAAACGAAAAGATAGGCTCGGAGGGGTGTACTAGGGGTATCGTGTACTAAAAATGAGTACATCGCAAAGGTGTGGGAAAATTAATTGACTTTATTAGTCAGGCTAATTGACTTAAATGGTCAAGTAATTATGATACGGGTTTAACACAAGGGTGATCCTAATGCCTCTTATCATGTAGTAAATCCTAACTACACGAATGTAGTATCACTAGCGGTCTCGGGATGCATCACTAACGCAAGTTCTAGAATCTAAGTACTACCGGTACACTCATAAGCACTAATAATGAATGCTTTTCCTAACAAATCTAAAGGCGAACCTCACATATTTGGGTGGAAATTTTTTTTGAGTGGTACGGTTTTTGTGCTAGTTATACAACTCCAATCCATGAGACGCTCATTAAGGCTAAAGCTTCACTCCTAAATGTTGTAAAAAAAATTAAATTTGGCGCTAAAATTGCCCTAACAAGTATTTCTCTTAGTTTTATTACACACCTACTATTGAACAAACAAACTCAAGCGTAATTGCATTCTATAAAGTATCATCGTTTACCCTGCCCTTACACTTAGGCTGAACATTGTCCCCAATATTCAATAAAAAGATGTAAAAGTAAATAAGGTAAAAGAATGAAAACAAATACTCCCCTGACTCGTTCAAATGTGGATAAATCGTTAACATGGTTAAATCCTCCTCCAAGAAAATGAACGTTGAAAGCTTCCCTTCCGAAATAATAAATCATCTTCTTGTCCAATATAACCTGTTAAACCTGAGAAAACAATCATGGCAACCTCACGTAAAATCGACGGCAATATATATATATATATATATATATATATATATATATATATATATATATATACACACACACATATATATATATATATATATATATATATATATATATATATATATATATATATATATATATATATATATATATATATATATATATATATATATATATATATATATATATATATATAAGGATATAATGCTTGTGGAATGAATGTTTGCAGATTTCCTGGAATTTCTAAAACTAAAGAATTAACAAAAACTTTAAGATTCCGTTTAGAAAAACAAAACTTGCAAAATTTCCAGAATTTTACACCTGACGCCGTCAGGTGTTAATCCTGACATCGTCAGAGTGTTCAGATAGAAATCTCATGTTAAGTTTCCGGAAAATTTCTGGAAAAGCTTATGCCTTAATTCCTGGAATTTCCTACAAAACATCATTATGACTCGATACAAGCATTTGACTCAAACAAATACTAATATACATGTTCACTTAATATTGTTGTGGGTCATGTTCAATTCCGTTCTTAAAAACAAATTTAGATTTCCCTTACACTTATCTTTTGCGAAATACCTTTTTATGAAGTTAATATAAACAACAAGGTAAAGCATTTTCACAATTTAGTTTGAAACATGAGCCACAAACAATAAAAATAAAGCATGCATACAGAAACAAATAAAATCAAACAAACAAACAAAACAAATAAAACATGGGTTGCTTCCCAAGAAGCGCTTTTCTTTATTTACGAGTCTTGTAGCTAGACACAAGGTCATGGGCTATTACGTGACCTCGTCTCGCAATATGATGTAACCCTTATCAACAGAATCCACGTCATTCGGGTGATAATGTCTCAATCATTCGATATTCACAGTTATTTCCCCAACCCTTTCGCTATTCAAGAGTGCTACTCCATTGTGACCTAAGTTTTCAATTGTGAATGGTCCATACCACCAGGAGTTTGACTTATCGGGAGGCTCCTTCATCCCTAAATGCCTTAGGAGTACTAAATCTCCTTCGATGAACGGGGTATGATTCTCTATCGGCTGATTGCGCTCGAATTCAACATGAATTTTATCGCTACCTTTGCATTTCTCAAGCGTAGTTTCTTTGTAGCCTTTAATCCTTATTTCCCATGCAAAGATTTTTTCTTGAACATGATTATGCGGTGTGCCGGCGTTATTTTTGAGACTCCTTTCCATCATGATTTCTCGCACATATTTTGGGGTCATGGGGAAGTGAATCTTCCTTTTTCCTGACTTAAGTTCAATTTCCCCTTTTTCATACTTGATAACAACCCTTGCTGTGGTAAGGAATGGTGCTCCAAGGATTATTGGCATACACATATTTTCTTTATCATCGATAATCATGAAATCGACGGGATACATGAAACCTGCTACATTGACCAGCACATCCTCTGCAATTCCTAAAGGATACACATAAGAGTGACTAGCGAAAGATAGCCTAACGCGGGTGATGGCCGGCATTTCATTGGTGAGTTGGGCATAGATAGTCAAAGGCATCAGGTTCACCTCTGATCCTTGATCGACGAAAGCATCCAAATATTGCAATTTCCCAATGCTAGCTGGTATTTCAAAGTTCCCATAAGCCATCTGCTTTGTAGCCACTTTTTGCTTAAGTAGCTTTTCGTATACTGGTCCCCCAGGTACGGTGTCAAAATCATCCTCCCATACTTCTTCTTCAGAGTCCTTTTTGGAAGATCGATTACGTCCGTCGCACTCTATCCAGTTGGTTATTGTTTTCTCATTTATCTCATGCTTTAGATAGTACCCTAATGATTGGGATCTTGGGGGTTCCTCAACGGTTTATGCAATGGGGGTCTCTTTTTCTTCACTGTCCTCGTGGACAATGGATATAGAGTTAACAAACTTGGTAGTAGGGGTGGCGTCTTTCTTTCTTAACAACACCTTTTCTGGAGTCTTTATGTTTGAGTATTCCTCTAATAGGCTCATCATCTCCGTCATTCTCTCTTGCATCTCCTTCTTTTGTCTATAGACTGCCTCCTCGAATTTCGCTAACCGCTCAGAATGAGTGGACATATATTCTCTCATTCGAGTTTCAAATTCCGGGCTGAGGTTTTGAGGAGGGGGATAGGGCCGAGCATATTTTTGAAAGGTTTCGGCATTCTCTCTAAGGGGTGATTCACACAACGGTGTTGGGTTTACGTTTGAGATAGAGTTGACCCACGCATGTCTAGGACTTAAAGATTTTTTCCGTTTTTCCATGTGATAGTCAACTTTTTTCTCAAGTTCGCAGAGGTTTTCTTCGGAAAGTTGAGTGGTCCCTCCTGATGATGAGATTGCACTGACGGCAGAGTCTACGACATGGGCAACCTCCCATAACTCGTTATCATCGAATGCAAGTTCATCAATGATTTCCCACGACTCTTTGGCGTCTTTGTCACGCAATCTACCGCCGGCGGCTTGATCAATGGTACGTTTGGTATGGAAGTCGACATGGTCGTAAAAAATTTGGATTTGGAGCCAAAGATCTATGCCATGATGAGGGACTTTTTGGAGTAAGTCCTTGAAACGAGTCCATGCTTCGTAGAGAGTTTCACCGTGACGTTGTTGGAACATCAAGATGTCATTTCTAAGCTTAGTAGTTCTCCCCGGTGGGAAAAATTGAGCAAGGAAACAAGTGGTGAGATCATCCCAAGAGGTGATGGATCCCGCGGGTAAACGCTCAAACCATTGACTAGCTTGGTCACGTAAAGAGAATTGGAAGAGACGCAATCAGGTCGTCTTTCGAGTTACAACATCAAGGTCTATGTAATCTACTATTTTGAGGAAATCCTTGAAATGTTTACTAGGATCTTCGGAACGAAGTCCATGGAAGGCACATCCGCTTTGCACCAACCGGATGGTGTTGGATCACAAGGGAGACACATTGGCTCCTTGAGTGAGCTCAATGGTGTTTCGATAGCCTTGGTGGCTAGGACGGGAGTACTCTCCTAAGGTTCGGGGTCTAGGAGGTTGGTTTGGTAGTGGTGGGTTTTGTTGTTGTGGGTTGATGGGATCAAAGAGATTACCACCTTCCATGATGGCGGATGGCAAAAGTTACGAACAAAGGAACGAAGAAAAAGATAGACAAAAGAAAACCTATAAAAATGAAATAAAAATCATACTAGAAATGAATCTAGCAAGTAGACCTAATAAAAAGAAATTTTAACCTAGACAATAACTATTCCCCGGACTGCGGTGCCAAAAACTTGATGCGTGGAATTGCGCCCTCGTAAAAGGTTTTACCTCTCAAGGGATCTTGAGAAGCTTGCAATCCCCACCAGGCAGTGTACCTGTTTGTTGTAGTATAGTATAGTGACAAGTACCGGGGGATTGATCGTTCAACTCATTGAATAGTGTTTGCTAGGGTTAAAACTCACTAAAACTAGGTCTAGAGGTGAGGGATGATTCTTTTTGTATTTTTATATTTTAAGGAAAGCAGGTAAAAATCTCGGTTTTAGAAGGAGTGGGCGGAATTAATTGCTATTCAACTAACCCAATTATCTAAAGGTGCAATCAAAATAAAATAAACTAAACTTAAACTAATTTGTGGTGTAAACAATAATGAGAAAATTGTGTTTACTTAGATTTCATTACTCCTTAGCTATCCTTTATAGGTTGATTAGTTTGTTACAATTGCATGGATGACGGGTTATATTCCTTAATACCATTCGTAGGGCCATGTACGATCTTCCCTAACTCTATAAGCTTCTACCTCAATCCTATGTCGAGCCGAATAAAAGCTCCTAACATGGTATCCTTGGAAGTTACTTATGCATTAAATATAACCAAATAATCGTAGTACACATCTGATCATGTTTCTTAAGACGTTCAAGCAAGTTACCAAATGGAAGTCTGCCATTTTCTTAAGCCTAACATCGAATTCATTCATCCACAACAATTATAAACAAACAACTAACCCATAATCAATATCTAAGTTTCATTACATCTAAGCAAATAGGAAGAAAACCTAGCCTAGCATGTTAAAGAGAAGACAAGCGTAAGATATGATCAAACAGCATATAAACATATTAAATGATTTGGTAAAGTACTTATCTTCAATTAAGCATGGAAGAAACAAGGGGTTGAAACCCTTGAAAAAGCTGTAAAATTCGTCTGGGGTTTATTCCCTCAAAGTTGCACACAATGAATGAAAACTAGAAAACTATATATAGATTTTGTCTCCTGAAGGCGTCAAAAGTAAGGTGTGACGCCGTCAAATCGCCACCAAAATAAACTCGTATTGCCTAGATCCACTTCTGATGCCGTCACTCTATATGGGTTCTGGGTCGTCACTCTTTATGGTTACTCTTGATGGCTTTGGAAATTTTGTACTTGACGCCGTCAGATCCCCTTCACAAAACATTCTGGCGCGTCATGTGTATTTGATTTATCCACCCCTTTGTCAACTCATGACGCCGTCACTAACACCTTGTGATGCCGTCGAATGCAATTTCCAGCATGCTTTTGAGACTTTGTCGTTTTCTTCACTTTTTCGCTCCAAAAACGTCCAAAATGCTTCCTTTTGTAAAATTCCTCTCAAAAGTACCTAAAATGACAAAAGGAATTATTTAGGGCAATATTTGATCAAATAATCTCGACTTTGGCCTTAAATGACCCCCCAAAAGTGGTACACTTTTCGCTTCATCAAACATACGCCTAGTCCAAGTGGCCCAAGGCCAGATAGTTACTCAATAACATTTACTGTACTAGCTATAAAGCGTTTCATTTACTTAGATCTATATAAAAGGAATATGAGGCTATTAACCACACAATTAACTTCAATAGTTAAACCTCTAAATAGTAGGAACACAAAAGTAAATGTGACTGAATCTTGAAATATACAAAAGACGTGTACGACAGGTTTTAACAACAATAAACGTTAATCATTAACTACACAACTAGTTTACATAATCAAACGAGTGCACTAGGGTGCTCTGCCAACAATCATCGTAACACAAACATTCATACTTTCATTGATTAAAGAATTCATAGTTACAAACAAGTATACAAACAAATACAAAATACGACTTATCAGTCAAGAAGATTGTATTTGGTGACTAAGAAGATTTCTATTCTTAAGTAAGTTGAAGCCTTTTGTTAATCATCAGTTATTTGTTTAGTTGAGACATGTTTTGACATCTTTTTCAAGTTGATGCGTTTTTGTATATATATTTTTTGTTAGTTGTGACATGTTCTGACATCCTTGTTTTAGGTTGCTTTATTTTTGATTTTTTTGTTTAGTTTCGTTTTTGGATTTTTCTTTGGTTAGTTGAGACATGTTTTGTTAGGTTGCTTCGTTTTTGGGTAGTTGAGAATGACTTTTTCTTTTTTCTTTTTTTTTTTTATAATTTGGGTTCAGGTTGCTTCAATTTTTTTATTAGATCCTAAAAGGATAAGGAGTCATAACATGAGTTAAAACCAAATTCCCCGCCACATTAGTGCCACATCATTTCAACACTAAATAACCTAACACAAAAAATCACCCGTTATCATAACACCAAATAACACCACCTTTTGGGACCCACCCGTTAAAAAAATACAATTTAATTCCAATCACTAAATAAACCCTTTAGTAATATTTCATTCATAAACATAAACATTAAATAAACATTACATAAAATACAATACGAAATACATAAACATATCTTAATCTGAGTACTCCCCGCATGCAGAATCATACGAAAGAGACTCGACATACCCATGAAATGCCTCAATGAACGTCGCCCGTTCTGCTTCTTCCTTCCTGAGTTTCTCCTCCCACTCTTGTTGAATCCTTGCTTATTCTGCTTCAACTTCTCTTAAAGCCTCTTCGCCACACATAACTTCATAATGCTGTTTTGCAGTTAAGCCATGCTTATCAACTGCCTCGTCTTCATAACCCGTAAATTGATGATGTTGCTGCTCAACAAATCCATGTGCATCAGATGAAGTTGATGCACCTAGCCCAAGTTGATTCAGCTGTTGTGATACCGAACCAACAATTTTGTTTTCTTCATAATTCCAACGGATTTTGTTGCTGATGTTGTCTTGTATCCTTGAAACACACGTCCACAATGTTTCACTAATGGCGTCATCTTTCCTAGCTTCATCGCTAAAAAATTTGTCGATCACAGCTTGTCTTTCCGGCGAAATGTCTTTGCATTTCGCGTATCGTTTTCTCAAACGTTCTCTCTTTGCCTTTGCGAGCTCAAACTGCTTGATAATGTCGACAATAGCCTTTTGTCGAGACGCATCGTCTTGATCACATTGTTTTTTAATATACACTTGCATTTCTTTGACGGAATGAGTGAGACAACAAGCCATAATGTGTAGGGTTTATAATTATTGTGTGAGTTAAGTGTGAAATTATTGGGTAAAGGGGTGTTGTATTTTTAGAGGAGTTAAAAAAAAAAAAAAAAAAAAAAAAAAAAAAAAAAAAAAAAAAAGTTTAACCCCGAAAGGGGTGTTTTTTTTGAAAATATTTTAAATTTGAAAATCTTACCGTTGAGTTTAAAATTTTTTTTTTTTTTTTTTTTTTTTTCATCAAACATTACAACGCACGTTGGTAAACCAACGTGCCTTTCAAACGCCAACGTAACGCATGCAAGCTCGGAGTTGATAACTTGAGTATACATATGCCATGTAGACCATAACGCACGATTTGTGTTACCACTCTTTTGCTCTAAGAGAGATCTTTTGAGACTTGTTTGGTTGCTTTGTATTTTGGTCAAGGTGAGATCGATGAGCTTTGCGCTTGTTGAAGATTGGACTATTCCTTCGAGGTAGACTATTGCTTAATAATTGTTGGGTTTATATTTGTAACAAGTATCTATGCTCCAGCTTTGAGGGATGTACCAATTAGTCTTTAAGCTAAGCAAAGTTTTTTTTATATTTTCTGTAATTTTAGTTATCATGATAAATTAATTACTACCTCTGTCATAAAATTATTGTCCCTTATTGACTTTTTCGGTCTTGTTTTCTCAACTTTGACTATAAATATTTTTGTTTGTGTTATACAACTTTTGATAAAAATTATACCAAATAAAAATACATTTAAAACTCAATCCGTTAATATATTTTGTATCAAGTATTATGTAATATAAACAAAAATCCTTAAAATCAAAGTTGAAAAGTAAAGACCGAAAAAGTAAATAGGAGACAATAATTTTAGGACAGAGGGAGTAAAAGTCATTTCAGTATTAACATTTAAGAACTTTTTTTTTTAGGTATCATGATAAATTAACTTTAATTATCATGATAAAAAATAAATACTAATAATAATAATAATAATAATAATAATAATAATAACTTTAACTTTACTGTAGATGAACAATAGAGTTCAGCAAATCCAAAACAACCCCTCAACTTTAAAAAATTGATAACCGAGCCCAAAGTTGTTTAGCAAAATCTCCAAAGACCCTTTTATTTTTAGTGAAATAACAATTAACTCCAACTCTATAACACTCTCTTTTTCCAAAACTTTGTTTACATTTTTTGTTGAAAAGCGTTTGGAGGAAGAATAATATAAAACTCAAAATCAATTAGGGTGGTGGCAATGGTCACTACAAAAAAAATCCATACCTCTCAACCCACCAATAATATCATTCCACCTCACTCATACTTTTTCCTTACCTCCCAACCCTTTTTTTAGTAGCAATGGTCAATTTTTTCATACCTCCCAAACCACCAACTTTTTATTTTTTTATTTTTTATTTTCATAAATAAATAATTTAATAAAAACATAATATTTCATTATTAATTAAAATAAAAATACATAATACTTGGAAAAAAACATAATTAATAGAAAATTACATAATACGTAAAAAAAAAAAAGAATAAATGGCCAACATCTTTATTTTTTTGTTTTTAGCTCCAACGTTCTCTTTTCCAATGGATAGTTTTTGCCAAACCGCGTAGGTGAAATACCCCGCTCACCCAAACCGCTCACCCAAACCGTTGGGGTGGCGGCGGTGTTCCCCGGCGGTTTGGGGCAAACCGATGGCCAAACCGCCACCACTGCCACTACCCTTACCATCCTACATATGTAATAAGGTTATGATTTACGGTTTTTCGTTAGGGAATATATTAGCTAAAATTGCATTGTAGTCAATTTTTTACAATTTGTGCTACAAAATGTTCTTTTGTGGGTCATGACTTCTTTTTGTGGGTCCATGATTCATTTTTTTGTGTATTTTGGTGAAGTATTGTAACCAATTGGCTATAAAAATTGTAGCCAAGTTATCCTCTTTTTGTTATACATCACTTAAATGATGACTTTATTTATTAGCTACAAAATGAATGTTTTTAGACCCGCTGCAAGAGGGTAACAATAATTGGTTAGTTCAGCATATCAACTATTCTTTACCTCTGATACAAAAAGGTTCTAATACACATATATGTTCATCCGCTTGCGATTATGCTTACTTTTATTGTTAATAAGATATCCAAGATCATTATACATGCACAATTGGTTCGTTGCATAAGCAAGAAAATGACCAGATGAATATACACATTATAGTTAGACATGAGAAGTGAAACACAAATTATCGAACAATCATTGATGACACTAACAACTACAGAAATTATGTATCATTGATAATGAAATAATAAAACAAGCAAAAAATGGTAAATGAGAAACACATCTTAAAAACTAGAGTTAATTACATAAATGGTCACTATGGTTTGCCGGTTTTTGCAGATTTAGCCACTCAAGTTTTTTTTCACCAAGTTCAGTCATTGATGTTTCAAATGGTTGCGGATCCAGTTCAATTCTGGCAAATCTCAGTGACTATTTATGTAATTTTGGCAAACCACAATGACCACTTATGTAATGAAATTGGACCGGGTCCGTAACTATTTGAAACCTTAACGACTCGACCTGGTGAAAAAAAGATGAGCGACTAAATTTGTAAAACTGACAAGCCACAGTGACCTTAATTCACTCTAAAAACTAAATCTGTCAATGTCATTATCACTTAAGGTAAAGTTTGTAATGGGTACTAGAAGTTTTTATGGAATTAAGAAAACAAGGTAAACTATCATGATTGCTATAAGCAAATAATTGAATAGAAATGTGATAAAAAGTTTTGGTGAACACTTAACATGGGAGTCTTATCAACATCAGTTTAGCTTTGTGCTTTTCTTTCTTTTTGCTCATGGTCCTGCCCCATGACCCTCCCTGTGTGCCCTTATACACCAAATTGTAACCAAATCAGTTTTCTTAAGATTACTTCAGTTTTAAACAATATCGACTTATAGCTGTAGAGACTAAGACAGATGATCTCGATGTGTCAACATTTGAAATCAGACATTACAAAACAACCTTTGGAATTTGGAATGGAATTCCTTGTTCTAATTGAGTTGTGGTCTTGTGGATCACACAAGGAGCTAGCAAAAAGCTTTGTGATAGCTTCGTAGTTTTATAGTTGCTTGTTCAAATTAGACATTTAGACCCATTTTTATGTTTTATGCAGTATATTATGAAGACATGTGCACAAAGAATCTAACTGTTCTTGGACTTTCTAAAAGCCTAAAAGAAACGAATATGGCGTACTTCAAATGAGACATACTAGCAAAGCAACCATATCGGGAAAAAAGAGGATTTCCAAGATTGTCCAAACAAAAACTATGGCACTGTCTCAGCAATAAAAGAATGAAGAAACCATTCACCCTTCAACCAAAATGATCACCATTTAAGAAGAACCTTAAAATGAGGGCATCCTCATCCATGTCCTCAAAGGCATGCACCATGCATTTGGGGGGTCAAGGAACTGTTTGAAAATGACCCGTTAACTTACAACCCAAACTATATACTGGCATACAATAAACATAATAGCATTCTTTTGGTTTTACAAACTAATAGCTCTATGAAATAAATTACAGTAACGGATGCTATGCAGGCTTCTCGTCCCAGTCAAAAATATTATGTTCACGCACTATCATCAAAGTTAGGGCCACGGAACTACGGAAGTGTTTAAGACTAGCTCTAATTTCGGGCCTGTTTCTACAGGTTATATTTTTAAAGGAATGAATGCATTAACATGGTTTGAATCAAGTACAACCTTGGAAGGATAGCGGGCCACCTCAATTATAAGATAGAAAGCAGAGATGACTAACCCACACTGTAGGATGGTCCCTTGTACGACTTTTAACACATAACAAATGAATCATTATGTATGTGGGTCTTAATTTCAAGATAGATGCCAAAGGATGAATAAAGGTCGAGTTTAGTTCACCTTTCAGAATATATTCAATATAGTTTCACAAAATAACGACTCAAATTCTACAACATCATGGTGACGTCAAACTTATTGCCTTAACGTTAAGCCTGCTATTCGTGTCCCAACCGACATATAACCGATCTACTTGGGAAGTTTTAAAACAAAAAAGTGACCCCAACTCATATTTGGGGCATATACGAAGTTCCCACCCTATATGTAAATAGAAAAACAAGCAGAATCTAAGAAAGTATTTTGTTTCTCTTGTAGAATTTGAAGGACCAGATAATCTAGGATGGGTCCGACTCCATGTGCTTGCTTTTTAAGAATTAGACGTTACATACTTTGAACTAGCCTAGTGCTGTTGGTTTCAATAATTCCATAACAATGACATTTGTAAGGAACCAGCTAGCTAATCTCCTTTTCTCTTATATATATTATCGTTATATATATAATATACAGTATGAGTTTATGCCTTTGTACAAATAATTGATCAATTATCCTCATCTAATTGTAGGGGCTTGAAGTACTTTCCATCTATGAGATAAGTACCAATGGCAAGTCGAACGGCCCATACATCCTTGGGCTTCCTTGACATAATCCTGCGCATGTTGTAAGCTAGTCATGCAGGTTTAATACAATTCAACGAAATTTCGCTGTCTTCAGTTTGGTATTATTGAAATAGTTGTCGCAACAGCATTGGCGTATGGGTGTAGAAAAATATTTTGACATTGTACACATTCGTTGTAGTTATAACTGAACAGAAACTAAAATCATACAGTAGTTATTTTTATTTAAGCTAACCGTTTATTATACAAATAAAACATAGCATCTAAATAGTGTCTGCCACTTTTAAAATGTAAGGAGGTATCTGATATGTGGCCTCACTACGCATCTCTTTGCGCACATATAAACCTACAAATACTCTTGCCAGAGGTGTTTTGGAAGCAGTCTCTCTACTCTCGGGTAGAGGTATAACTGTCTACATCCTACCTCCCCCATACCCACTCTGGCAGAATTGGGTATGTTGTTGTGTTATTGCGTCGATCATCTCTTTGTGAATCCTAAGAAGTTCAAATTTGCATATACTTCTAGACTTCTAGTACATAAAAACCACAGGGGTTTATACAAGTCTCATGCTCTACTACAACTTCTATTTTTGATAATTCGAAACTGCATCTTAATTTAGTTAGCCACTAATACTGTAACACCAACTATATACCGAGTATAGATACATCAAAACTTATGACAGATTGCTTATGTGATCTATATGCCTAAAGTTTCATTAGTATTAGGTTCACAGGCTAGAAAAAAAGAGTTGTGAGTGACAATATACTTCTACTCAATCCAAAAGTATAAAAATTGCTTCACCTAGTTGACTGATTGCAAATTTATTAAGCATACATATGCAACAATGAAATATGACGTTACACCATATAATTCCTATAAAATGATAAAGTGTGTGTCTGTGTGTGTGCGTTATTGTGTACGAATTTGGGAGAAAATTTACCTGCCAACATCACCGGCTTTGACTAAATCAGAATTAACCCTGAGACAAGGAACAGAAGCTGCCGTCTTCAGCATTTTAGGAGCTTCCACAATGATGATTGGTGACCCTATCTCTAGTGCATTAGAATCTTTTTGTGTGAGCCTTATCTCAGCTGATGGCTCTTTCGATTCAGACACAATTTTACCAGCAAAACTCTGATTACTTCTGATGCCCAAGCACTATAAGAATAAAGAAAAATATTTATAAAAAAAATTGTGATAATCCATATCTAATGTACAGAACAGGACTGTCAATTTTTAGTTAAGCAGTCGAATGAAACATATTATCTTCTTACACACAGATGAAGTTTACTGTTAAAATGTTTACATGCTGATTCATGAATTCTCGTACGCAAAACCATCACCTTCAAAGTGAGTACCCCACAACGTCAAACATACAGTACAACAACAACAACAACAACAACAACATACCCAATCCCGCGAAGGCGAGGTATGGGGGAGGTAGAAATGTAGACAGGTCCTACCCCTACCCCAGGTAAAACCTGGGAGTAGAGAGACTGCTTCCAGGGAGACCTCCGGCACGTGCACCAGTGCGAGTGATAGAGAAACAAACGAAGCAAGTAGCCAAAGAGCAACAAGTAAAAGCAAATAGAAGCAAGCAACCAACCAACAAGGGGCCAAGAACAAAAGACAACATATAAAAAAAGCAAACAAACAGAGCACCAAAACAACCAACAAACAACAAACAAAGGGCAAGACAAACAAATCATGCATACAAAGCAAGAAGGTCAAAAGAAAGAAAGCAAAAGAAAAGCCAAAAACAAACACTAACAGAGAATAGTACACACATCCTGTTAGACAAGTGTCCAACAGCAAACGCTGAAGTTATACTCAGCATGTAAATTCAAAAGGTTTGTACCGTTTACCCACAGGATAACAATCAATCTCATTGAATCAATTGATCAAAATATTGCTTCTATAAGATGCTATACATATGCTAAGGAACTGAAAACGATTTTCAAAGGAATTCGCTGGGAGTTGGTTTTGGACAAGGCTCGTTTAGAAAGTATACGAGATACCTTCTTTCTATGCTTCTACAACACTACTTTACAGTTTTCCGACTAAGTAGCTTGGCAAATAAATTAGGCATACAATTTACATCTATGGTAAAGAGGTGATGTAAGTGCTCTAAGGCTCCTGAATTCACAAGCATTAGGAAAAGAAATTTAAAGTCTTTTCACACAACATCCTTTAGTGTAAATGACGCAACCCAGTAATATGAACCAACATGTAGCACCACTGTCTTCGTCATCTGAGCTATCTCAGCAAATTCAAATATACGTAAAACATACATCCTAACATGATCCTTAATATCTTGATTCAATATTTACTTTACTGAGTAATTCACATTAAGAATAGTACATTCTACTTATGTTTATGCCTATAAGCAGAAAAAGACAAGCAGACTAAACATAAACAGTTTAGGAAATAGTGTCTCGATTTGCTTATTTCAAGTTTGATTAAAATTAACCACTCAGGAGTGGCCTAGTGGCAAAAGGGCATGTGACTACCACACTAAAATGTGTCAGGTCTCAAGTTCAATTCCTGCTAGGTGCAAACAACCCTGAAGTGGCCACGAACAACCTCCTGAAAAGGGAGGGCTTTACCCGGTTTGAGTTTGTGTGGCAGTGGATTCAAACATCATGGATTAGTCTGTCAAAAGGTCGGAAACCATGGTTATCCAAAAAAAAAATTAAATTTTGGGGAACTAAATAGAAGAACCTCATAAAGTTCCATAAAGTTTGATTAGTATATGTTAGATGTGAGTGTAAAACGTCATTTTTCATGAGAATTATATTGTTCCTGCGCAGAGACGGAACCAGAAGACAAAGTCACCGGGTGCATTTATGAGAAATCAAACAAGACTACATGCATAACTTTTTGGGACCGGGTGCATTTATAGAAAAATAGAGGTTTTATAACAAAATTAACACTACGAGACAAAAATTCAGACACCCTCTTTCCGTCCCTGTTCCCGCGCGAATATTATTCATGAGTTTATATAGTGTAGTAAATACAAAGCCGACTAAACAACGGTTTAATGGACTAGGCCTAACATAATACAAAACTTCAACTAAAACACATCAATTACTTAATAATTTCAAATGTAGCTCATAAATAAAGAATTGTAGCAAGTCACCTTATTTTGACGAGGTGAGGAGGAAATTAGGATGCGTTTGTAAGGTGAAGAAGAGAGCGGAACTGAAATGTGAAGAAGAAGAAGAGACGCCATTGTTGCTCAAGCTAAGCTTTTTGGAGATGATGATATTTGAGCGGTTACAATTGTTTCAATTTTTGGCTTTTAAGTCCTTGAGGTTTTTATATATTGTAATTTTTTCAAAAGGTCCAAATTGGACTAGTGATTTTTAGCCCATCAGATTAAAATTATCAAATATGAAGGAAAAACAAAAATCATAATCACGTATTTCAGATGCACTTACAAAAATACATGCATCTTTATTTCTTTTTCCTATTATTTAAAATGTGCGTCTAAAAATCCTTTTTATTATTCTTATTTTAGTTTTCACGAATCCCTTTCCTTAAACTCAAACTAGTCAACTGAATGTTATTTAGTTTCCACAACATGTTTCTGATGTTTTATATCTCACACTTGTAACCTAAAATCTCACTTCCTGTTTTAAAAGTTAAAAATACAACATCTTTAAAAGCATTTTTATAATTTTGAACTCTTATATGTGAAAATAAACCCATCCAAAAACGATTCTTTCAACTAACCACACCCAAACTGTTTGTGGACCAAAATGAAATTAACCCGTTGTGTATTGTAATGAACATAAATACATAATCAACAAGTCTATTGATCCAAGTAACAAGCCAGCAACCAACCATATATTTATTTTGGGCTATGCCTTCACATCCATTAAAATTGAAATATTTGTTTTGGGCTTTTTGGCCCAGTAATAACCTTTTAGCTTGTTTTTGTCGATATATATCTCATAAGTTCTCATTACTCACATAAACAACTTACTCAAATTACTGCACTTCCGTTTTGGTCCAAGACTCCAAGTTTAAAAGTTTTGTTATTGTTGTGTTTACTCAGGATGTTAAACAGGTTTTCAATGGGTCGAGTTCTAATGTCAACGACGAAATTACTAGTTTTTTTGTCCACAGATAGAATATGCACACGATATACCATCAACTAACCCTTTATTAATACCAATAAAGCTTTTACAATTAAAGAAGAAGAATGAATAACTAGCATCCCATCATCTCTATTTATAGAGATGAGGAGGTGGAAACCTAGCTTGCCTTGCACTCCAAGCTAACTAATTCTAGTTTATGTCTAACACCTAATCTAATTACAAAAGTACACTTAAGTCCCTAATATATGTTTGAGTTTACTACTAATATTCTAACAATTTTCACCTTAGGAGTAACACTTAAACATAACCGATACTCAACATCTTTTCCACGTGCTGGAACCTCGGACCAGGGACCACCTTGTCGGCCAGGCATTTTACTTTAGTAATTTTTCAAGATTAGGATCCGTAGACTCCTTCACTTTCTTCTTTTCATAAACATTACCCTCTGCACCCTCTTGACCAGGTACTCCGATTTCCGTAATGTCCGCCCCCACCTTTATACCAAGGTGTATCTTTTCCTGCTCATTTACCAAGCAGCCCGTGTTTGTCTTTTTTTAAAGTTGTTTGTCCTCCAACTTTCTTTGAGCCACTGCATCATCATCGTTACTATCCTGAACAACCTCAGCTTCACGATTTTCCTGAGCTCCCTGCAGTTCCACCTCAAATCAAACACGTTTATCAACCTGTACTCCAAGGACTCCTGTTTTAACACCAGGATCAAGTTGTTTAAACCCAACTTGCTTATGACCAAGTTGTTTGAAACCAACTTGTTTATGACCAAGTTGTTTGAACCTCACTTGTGTATCACCAAGTTGTTTGAATCCAACTTGTTTAGAACCTCCATGCTTTTGTACACTCAAAGTCATCACTTTTGCTTCAAGAGTATACACACAATTCTCTTTCTTGATCCCAGTCATCATAACTCGACAACCTTTGATCACCTTGACTTTACCCATCTGCATCTTCACAATATAACTCTCTTTTTCAAGAGTGAAATCAAGCTTTTTCTTAACCCTGGAACATACCTGACATCTTCCAGTATAAAGCTTGAACCATCATGCAAATGTATCTTCACTTTCCCTGTCCCTTTGATAGTGCATGTCCTGTTATCACCTAATTGAACCGAACCACCATCAACATCCTTGAAGTCATACAAGAAATCCCTCCTAGGTGTCATATGATAAGACCCACCTGAATCCGTTACCAATTCAGTCATCTCATCATTCCCGACTACCACCAAGGCTTCTCCAAAGTAGGTGTTACCATCGTCATCAGAAGAATCAAAATTCTGATCATGTTTACTCTTCCTGACGAACCCACTTGACTTCTTCATTGGACAGTCTCTCTTCAGATGACCCTCTGAATGACATACGAAGCACTTGAGTTTACCAGTTCCACCCCTTGACTTAAACCGTGAACTTCCACCAGAATTAGCTTTCCTTGAATGATCTGACCATCCCCTTACATATAACCCGTCACCAGTTTTTTCCTTCATGCCTTCAGTTCTTTTCTTCAACTCCCTTGAATTCAGAGTTGCAAGAACATCCTCCATTGTCAAGGATTCCCTTCCATACAACAATGTCTCCACAAAGTTTTCATAAGACGATGGCAACGACGTAAGTAACATAAGTGCCTGATCCTCATCCTCAATCTCAATATCAATATTCGCCAAGTCAAGTATCAACTTATTAAACTCATCTATATGATCACCCAGTTTCGTACCTGGACTCATATAGAATGTGTATAGCTTCTTCTTCAGATATAGTATGTTTGCTAAGGACTTAGTCATATACAGACTAGTCAACTTCGTCCAGATTCCTGCAGCAGTTGTTTCCTTGGTAACTTCCCGTAAAACCCGGTCCCCCAAGCATATAATCAAGGTACTGTATGCCTTCTTCATCAAAGCAGTTTTTTCTCCTGCTTCCATGTCCGTGGGTAACGTCTCTAATGCAGCATCACATCCTAGTTGTACTGTATGCCCGTAAAACCCGGTCCCCCAAGCATAGAATCAAGGTACTTGTGGAAAACTAGAAGGGGGGTTGAATAGTTTTACGTCTTTTTAATTTTATTATGAAAACTTAGTTTAGTTTTAAAACCTTGTTTGCTTTTAAAACTTTGATTCAATCTTATGTGAACTCAAATCTTGAACAATATGAACAAGTATATCTAAGTATGAATAATAATAATAATGTAAGCTAAGTATGTGAAATCAACACATGCATAATATAAACAATTATATCTATATACGATAGATAATTACGTAATCGTTTATTCTATAATCCTTAGTTATATTTTGTATGAAAACTATACTTGATCGAAATGATCAATTATATGTATGTTGTCTTTCTAGTTTGATTGTAAAGACTTAGTTTTGTGGTTGAAACTTTTGTTTGATCTTTAAGTGAAATTAACACTAGCACTATATGAGCAACTATATATATATACTTTTACGTCTACGAAAGTAATAACAATATAAGCAAGAAAATAAGTAAGAGATGGAAAGATCAAACCGGGAGACAAAGCATTTATAGTGGTTCGGCTACAAGGACACCTTCCTTGCCCTACTCCACTCCCCGAGTCACCTACTCGAGAGTTTTCTTCACTATATCAACAAGCTCCCTTATGGCGGAGAAAACCTTACACACCAATTTACACACCGATTTACACACCAATCTACACACCAATATTCACACCACAACTTCTTCACACCTAAGTCACAACTTCTACACACCTTCTTCAAATCAATCTACTTCACAACTAACTACTCCACACCTATCTTCTTCACACCAATCTAGCTCCTAACTTTTCTTCTTCACACCAAGCTACTAACTAATCACACAATCTATATCTAGCACAACTATCTACAGACAAATATTCACAACAATCTTCACTAAGAATATGTAAATAATCTTGATGATGCACCAATAACTTGGATGTGGAGATCACAACAAGTTGTAATACTTCTTGTCTTGGGGGATAGAAGTATTCTTCTCTTGCACTTGAGAGGATGAAGTAAGAATCACTTTGAAACAAAGGATAATGTATTTATGATCAAAGGATTTGGAGAATAGAAATGAGATCTAGAACAGAAAGTTTTGGGGTGCAAAATGTGAGAAAATTCTGTGGGATGAACCAGTATTTATAAGGGAAAAAATTACTGTTCTGGAGCGTGGCCGGTCCCGTTAATTGGGTGCCGGTCCCCTTAATAATTAAGGGGACCGCCTAGTATAATTAAGGGGGCCGCCTAGCAAAAAATATTTTTTCTTCAGATTTTTTGTCTTTTTGTGGGGGAGATTTTTCCTGAAGAATCTAGCCGTTTTTTGGGTTGAAATTTGAATTCAAAATATTTATTTTGATTAAAACATTTCTTATAAATACAAAAATGTTTTGTATAAGTTTAAAAATGTTTGTCCCACTGTAATAAAATATAAGGTTTGTAAAAGTAAAAATTCCTTTGATCATAAAATGCATTAGACACTTTGTTTATTCATACCTTAAGTGATATGGATGCTAAAGCAAATATTTACGACTAAATACTTGTTTACGTCATAATTTGTAGTTCAATGAGTTTGCGTTTTGTGATTATCAAAACATAGAGATATCGATATATGTTAATAATGTTTTTAGGCATTATTTATATCAACAATCTCCCCCTTTTTGATGATTACAAAACCTAAACTCATCAAGTCTAAAAATTAATTTTTAGACATGTATTTAGTGAGTTTATATTCACTTCTCCCCCTTTTTGTAGAATCAAAAAGGTTATGCCGGCTAGCTTCATAAATGAAGTTAAACGGGATGAAAGCTCCCCCTTGATGTGTGCTCCCCCTCGTTCGATGGCACCAAGGAATCGAGATATGGAATGCTCGCAAGAAAAATAGTAGAAGCACAAGCATATATAGAAGAATATGCAATATACAAATAACAAGCATAGCAAACAAATATTAAGGATGCATAACAATTAATTCAAAGTGATTATGTTAAAGATCCTAATTTGCCAAAGAGAGCCATCGGACTTGCTTGTAACAAAAGGTTGGTTGATTCGTATTTGAAAGTGAAAATCATAAGCATATAGTATGCTTAGATGGTTGATGATGGAGTGTTTGGAATGAAGATGATTGAGTTAGGGTAAGGTTGTTGGATTAATGGAGGTATATGTTTGGGTCATGAATGTTGGATAGTTTGGTGGTGGAGAGTTTGTAGCGGAAGAGGTTGATTAAGGTTTTGGATGTTGTTCAAGTGAGGGTATTGGATGTGATCTAGTGAGAAGATATTCAATCCAAGTGAAGTGTTTATTGAATGCAATGGTTTTTAGGAGAAAGATGCAACAAGGTCAATTGTTGACATGCTTCTCAAGTTGATTTATGTTGTGTGGTGATGAGGGTGATCTAGATGAAGGTGGATCCAAATTGCATTGAGCAAGATGTAAGGCTAAAAGAGCACTAAGCTCATGAGCTTCTTTTAGCGCCTCAACGAACTTCAAGTGTTCGGAGGAAGGTGATGGTGGTGGAGCATGATAGTTGTCTTGGGTGAGGGTTTGAACATGCAACATAGGAATGGCATGTGAAGTTGTAGGATGTGATGGTGATACTCTTAATGGTGGAGACATGTTTGAGCTTGGGTAATCATGAAAACATGATATGGGTAGAAGAGATGCTTCATGAGTAGATGGTGTTTTTGTTGAATGAGCAACATGTAAAGTGTTGGTAATGAGGTTGGGATTATTGTTTTGGGATTATGCATGCTCATCATAAGAAGGAGCATTAGTCAAAGCACGAATTGATGATTTGTTGTTAAATGGATGATTTGTGTGAGAGTGAGGTTTAGGTGTTGGTTGATTACGAACAACATCGCTTGAGTTGTGAAAAGATTATGAGGTTTGCGTGTAATATAGAAGGATATGGGTGAGTAAAGGTTTTTGATATGTAATGTTGGTGAGAAGGAGAGTGAGGTGTTAGGTAAGTAATGTTTGACAACATAGGAGGAATTTGGTGTTGGATGTTTGACAACGTCATTTAGTTTGATGGAATTTTAAAGGAAGTTAGGCTTTCTTCTCCAAACAAGTTTCTTGGTGGTTTTGGTTTAATGGGAGAGGAGATGATGAGATGAGTGGAGATTGAGAGGAATGAGAGTGTTTATAATGTAGGATTGGTAGGATCAAGAATGGATAAACTTTGATGGAAGGTTTTGGATAAAATAGGTTTGTGAATTTTGGGAAGTGTAGGATGAAATGGGCTAAAAAATAGAAAAAGGAAACAACACCTTCGACCATCAGATGGCCGGTCCCCTTAATTGGAGGCCGGTCCCCTTAATAATTAAGGGGGCCGCTTTATGATTTAAAGGGGCCGCCCATCTGGTGATTCCCAGATTGCCAGAAAAGGGTTTTTGGTAGTGAATTGCAAAAAGGTTGTGTTTTTGGTTTCAAACAAGTCCAACTCTTTGAGGCAATTAAGCATATACTAATTATGTAGGCAATTATGTAGCCAAAGCATGTTAATCAAAGTGATTAAGTAAATAAGCAATTTCATCTAGCATGCAAACATACTCATCAAGCAAGTAAAATATAAGTGCTAGGAAACAACAAGCAACATCAAGTATTTCATAACTACATAAATAGGAGGATTAATCCTAATGTGTATCAATGTGCATTAAGTGGGTAGTTATGATAGCATGGATTTCTAGACTTGTTACAAACAAAGTCTTAATGAACAAACCATGGTCCTCTTGATCTGATTTAGTTCACTTATAAGTGTCATTTATATAAATATAGATGACAAATATGAGATCACCATGCATGATTTTAAAAGAGACGTTTTTAGCATTATTCAACAATGTTTGAAAGTAAGTTTTCACTTAGATGTGAGAGTTATTTGAATAAAATAGATTGGGTTTTTACTTCAAAATGTGTGAATGAACGGTAAAGAATATTTTCTCAATCTTTAGTTTTGATCAAAACAAAATTGTGGATATTGATAGTGAAAACATGTTATTTAGAAGTGGGATAGTTATTTGAAAAACTATTTTCCAAAATGTGAGGTTTTTGCATATTTTTAGAGATATTAGATTTTTGACAACAAATATCATAAATAAATAAAAAAATGTTTATTAAAGATCTCATGCTCAAGAGGATTGGTTAAGTCTATTATTATCTCATGCTATCGTTTCTACATATCCTATGATCCTAAAGGAAATGAAGACGATAATTTATATGTTAAATGCGAGAGTGTTGAATGGGGTAAAACCTAACATCTATAGTTCCTTTGTTTTCGCGCGCTTATCTAACTTAATGCCATAGTCTACGAGAGCTTGTTTCATCCATAGTTTTCTTACACGAGGGATCTAATCCTACTTCTATATTAACGATTGATCCACTTAACTCAATTCACTTCATCACCATGAGTTTGCTAATAGTGGATATAGAAGATTTCCATTTTCTATTTTGTTCGGCAATGAACAATTTTATCTTATTCCTAGGAAAGTCAACCAATGATGTTTCTAGGTTATAAGAATATAAGCAATTATGTACTAAGCATTAATCTAACTAATCATTTATCTAAGCATGGAAATTATAGTGATGAACTTAAAAGAAACGCGTACCTTTTAGTCTTCAATGGAATATCTTCAAGCACTTCAAGTGACCATGTTGACTTATAGACGTCATTTGTAGATGATATTCCAACTTCTTCCAAGATTGACAACTTAGCCACTTGGTCCCCATTGTCTCATTGGTCCAAAGTTGTTTGGTCCAAACATATTTAACATTTGGCTAGGATGCATGTATGGTGGTAATATTTCCCAAGGATTGTAACTTGGTTGACAATTCCACATTTGATTTCTAGTGTTATTGTAATATTGTCTATTTTGATTTCTTCTAGGTTGAGGTGTTTTAGATCTTGGATGATGATTGTTAGGTTTTCTTGGTGGTGGAGTTTTAGATCTTAATTTAGGTTTAGAGGATCCTACTTCGGTCTTTAAGGATGGTTTATAAAAAGTTTTTACTTTTTCATCATTCGAAATGGGTATTTTTCTATCTTTTGTAAGTATATACTTAGGATTTGATTCTAATGATTTTTATTTACTAGATTCACATTCAACCTTTATACTTTTATTTTCACTAGTTGAAACATTAGTTGAAGTTAATCCTAGACCGGTTTTATCTCCCGAAGTTTCTTGAACACTTATTATTTTCTTAAGTGGGTTACTACAATTTTTAAACTTGTCAAGTTTGAAAATTTCATTTTTAAGTTTTTCGTTTTCATTTTTAACCTCTATGCATATTTTACATTCTATAAAAACTTCTTTTCCTTTTTCCAAATGTTCTAGTCTAATTTTTAATTCGAGTACTTCATTTTCTAATAGATTATTAATAAGTTTTAGTGACTTATTTTTAGCTATAACTTTTTGACCTAATTTGCATAACCTATTATATTCACTATCTAGGTCTTTTTCATCTAATGATAAATTTTCGTCACTAAAGTATTTGGTTTCGGAACGTACCTCGCTTGATGTCTTAGCCATAAGACATTTCTCCTCATTTGTGATTTCTTTCTTGTCCTCATCGCTATCACTCCAAGCACCTCCAATGAACTTCTTTTGATTTTGATCTCTTGACATCATTGGACATTTTGCGATGAGATGATTTGGATCACCACATTTAAAACACTTCCTTTCATTATATGGTTGCCTAACGTATCTTCTTTGTCTTTTGAAGAATTTCTTGAAGTCTCGTACGGCCATAGCATACTCTTCATCGTCACTTTTGGAGGTTGAGCATTCTTCGTCACTAGAGTCCTTTTTAGCTTTCAACGCAATTAATTTGCTTTGCTCCCTTTTTCCTTTGACCATCTTGGAGTCTTTCTTTATTATTTCTTCGTAGACCTTTAAGTTACCGATCAATTCGTCAAGTTGTAGAGTTGACAAATTCCTTGATTCTTCAATAGCCGTAACTTTAGCTCGCCATTTTCGATGAAGAGCCCTAAGAAATTTCCTAACAAAATTCTTACTAGAAAAATTCTCATCAAGTGCTTTTAAACTTGTGATGATAGTGTTAAATCTAGCAAATGCATTATCTATTGATTCATCTTCCGGAATCATAAATTGTTCATATTGTTGAACAAGAAGATCTATTTTATTATCTTTGACTTGACTATTACCTTGGTGAGTAATTAATAAAGAATCCCAAATTTCTTTTGCGGTTTTACACATAAAAATTCTTTCATATTCTTTGCGTGGTAACGCATTATAAATAACCATTTTAGCCTCATTATTTTTTGCTAGTTTATTTTTCAAATCATCATTTTGTTTTTCAAAAGATACAATTTCATCCTTTTTAGTTTCAAAATTATATTGAATGGGGGAAAAATCACCAAAGGTAATGACATGCCAAAGATCAAGATCTTTCGATTTCACATAAGTTTCGAATCTATTTTTCCAATATAAAAATCCATCACTTTCAAATAGTGGTGGTCTTTGCATAGATTGCCCTTCTAAATATTTTTCAGATTCCATAGATCGTTGCAAGTTTTAAAATACAATATATTTTAAAAATCTCGCTTGACGTGGCTCTGATACCAATTGTGGAAAACTAGAAGGGGGGTTGAATAGTTTTACGTCTTTTTAATTTTATTATGAAAACTTAGTTTAGTTTTAAAACATTGTTTGCTTTTAAAACTTTGATTCAATCTTATGTGAACTCAAATCTTGAACAATATGAACAAGTATATCTAAGTATGAATAATAATAATAATGTAAGCTAAGTATGTGAAATCAACACATGCATAATATAAACAATTATATCTATATACGATAGATAATTACGTAATCGTTTATTCTATAATCCTTAGTTATATTTTGTATGAAAACTATACTTGATCGAAATGATCAATTATATGTATGTTGTCTTTCTAGTTTGATTGTAAAGACTTAGTTTTGTGGATGAAACTTTTGTTTGATCTTTAAGTGAAATTAACACTAGCATTGTAACACCCCCAAAATACCGCAGCGGAAGACTGTGTCATAGGGGTGCTACTTCATAATACAAAGTACAAGTTATAGAAAACGAACTCTAAATGAGACGTTTTGAAAAGTTACCATTTGATTAATGAATTCAAAGTTACAAACATGAGATTCCAAAGTATGATACATAAATGTATACAAAATATTTTGAATAGTAAATGATAAAAGCGTAAGTCTTCAGAATATGCAGCTTGACTCTAAGTTCCACGCACTAGCTATCGCCTTACTAACCTGAGATAAACATGCTAAAGTGTCAACACAATGGTTGGTGAGTTCATAGAGTTTGTCTTAAAATAGTTGAAAAGCCTTAAAAGAATGTTCACACAGCAAAGGCATCGTGAATCCACTCAGTTACAAGTCCCGCCATAAGAGACTTGTAACCTGTGTGTTCACAACCCACTGCTAACATATAGTATAATAAAGACATGTATAAGTTCATCAAGACAATTAAGCAATTAGTAGTGAGTCTCTACTTCATCTCCGAAGACCTCACTTTGGGAGCCAATTCCCAAGGACAACTGGGAGCCACTTCCCAAAGAAAACTGGGAGCCACTTCCCAAAAATATAAGTTTACTGGGAGCCACTTCCCAAAGATAAAAGACAGTCATGTATGTATGAAATCAAGTATAATGCCATCAAGTATAAGACAATCAAGTATAAAACAATCAAGTATAAATGTTTTGAGTATTTGTACAAGTAAGCAAGTAGTTGAGCATGTATCCCCCCCAAGAGTTAAAACAAGTACGAAAAGAGTAGGGGCTATGACTCACCTTAAGTCTATGTAGTGAGTAATGAAAATGGTAGTCGAATCGCGAAAGTCTCTAAGAGCAGCTTATAATAGAACGTTGCGACTTAGGTTTGGAGTAACGTCTAAGAATATGAAGAATTGCCTATATATGTCTTGCATAATGTTCATGATGTAGTACTTTAGTATAATGTGTAAGTCTTTGAATATAAGTGGTTTATGAAACATGTATAGGTTGTACATCTCTTACTACCGTTCAGGCCGACATAATTCAGAAGTCATGGAGTAAACGTTCGAGGAGCCAGGACACTTTAATTCGTAAATCCACAACTCGTCTCGACGGCTTACTTAATGAACTCCTCACATGAGGCTCCCTACTATTGTAGTATTTGATAACATATATATAAGTTTTGATCTTTAAAAGTTATATGGTTTTTAGCCGTGGCTTTGCCGTGACCTTGGTCATTGTTACCATGGTCTTGAGACTCAACCTTGGCTTTAGCCATGGTTGTGGTCTTGGCTTTAGGTCATTAGATCTCTTGGTCTTAGTAATTCATAACTATAATATAGTGACTCTGGTCTAAAAATGGGCTGTTAAGAATTTGAAGAAATTATCACTCGGAAAGCGTTTTCAGGGCTCGAGCTTCTTTGTTCCTGAACGAAAACGTCGTTCCGGACAACTTTCGTGTTTTAACTTTTTGATGAATCGGACCAGAAGTGGGACTTTCAAAATCAAAATTTGATCAGAATGCTATTTAGGCAGTTTTGCCGTTTTGGTTTCGCTAACTTCAAATGGTCATAACTTTTGACTTGTGTACTCGTTTTGGGTGATTCAAATTGCTATGTTTTCCTTGTTAAGTCCTCTTTAACAGTAAGTAAGTGTCAAATATCAAAGTTATACTATTGTGGTCGTGGTTTTCCATAAAAATCACTAGTTTGCTTGTTTGCTTGTCATAAGTTAACATATGTATACCAATACTCGTTTTATCCATTTTTAAACATCATGAACACAATAACAAGAACATATATAGCATGAAAAGAACACAAAGAGCATGAAAATGATATTGAGCAAGAAAGTGTATAAGGGTTTCTTACAACTTTTGGCTTTCACTTAAGAAAGGAAGTCAAATATGAACTAGGACACTAAACCTATGCTTGTAAACCCTTCACCATAACTCTTGTAACCATTGATAGACTTGATATAAACCTTGTGAAAACCATTTAACTTCAGCCCCTAATCACCTTGTGTAGCTCCTAATTCAACCATGGAATCACCAAACAAACTTAAGAACTAGGTAGAGAATACTAAGACCTTGAACTTTGTAGTGTAACTTGTAGTTTGAAGATCAAAGGATCATGGAGTTAGGGATTGTGTTGTGGCATTTTTTTATTCATGAGAATGGAAGGGATTAGCTTGCTATTTATACTATGAATGAGGAGGTTAGGAAGGTTACTAGGAACTTACATAAACTTGGTGACAAAGTTGTAATTAAATCTTGATCTAATGGCTAAAGTCATGAGATCATGCCACAAGTGTGAATGCCCCCCCCTAGTGGCGGTTCATGAACTTGGAGAACAAGGTGTGGACTTTTGATGGTATTATCCTAAGTATGTAGCTAGTTTTGACTCTGTAAATCGCTAACCGTAAATGATTAAGCCTCAAAACGTAAAACCGGGTATCGTAAAAATATGAAATTTGAAAGTATTGTTAAACATGTCAATATAGTCCATAATAAAATATAAAATGAGTGGTAGGTTCTATCGGGTGCTAAAACCCTGCTAAAAACTGGAAACACGGGTCTAAAACGCGTAATTCGCGTAAAACGCTGAACTGAAAAACGTAAAATTCCGAAACTTTTGGAATTGTCCTAAAATGAGAGAAAATCATATTTCTATTGTTTATAATGTTTTATGGATATATCGGGATGCTGGAAGGACGTTTAAACCTAAAAGTAAATCTCGGACACGGCTTTGTGATTTTTGCAGAAATGATCCGACGAGCGTCAAACTCTCGGATTATCGTTAAAATAGTTTAACTTACGAGAATATGAAATAAAAATTTCTGAGATGAATAGTAAAAAGTGAATAGTAAAATTTTCGGGAATAAAAGTTAACCTGAAATTGCGAATTGTTACAAGCACTATATGAGCAACTATATATATACTTTTACGTCTACGAAAGTAATAACAATATAAGCAAGAAAATAAGTAAGAGATGGAAAGATCAAACCGGGAGACAAAGCATTTATAGTAGTTCGGCTACAAGGACACCTTCCTTGCCCTACTCCACTCCCCGAGTCACCTACTCGAGAGTTTTCTTCACTATATCAACAAGCTCCCTTATGGCGGAGAAAACCTTACACACCAATTTACACACCGATTTACACACCAATTTACACACCAATCTACACACCAATATTCACACCACAACTTCTTCACACCTAAGTCACAACTTCTACACACCTTCTTCAAATCAATCTACTTCACAACTAACTACTCCACACTTATCTTCTTCACACCAATCTAGCTCCTAACTTTTCTTCTTCACACCAAGCTACTAACTAATCACACAATCTATATCTAGCACAACTATCTACAAACAAATATTCACAACAATCTTCACTAAGAATATGTAAATAATCTTGATGATGCACCAATAACTTGGATGTGGAGATCACAACAAGTTGTAATACTTCTTGTCTTGGGGGATAGAAGTATTCTTCTCTTGCACTTGAGAGGATGAAGTAAGAATCACTTTGAAACAAAGGATAATGTATTTATGATCAAAGGATTTGGAGAATAGAAATGAGATCTAGAACAGAAAGTTTTGGGGTGCAAAAGGTGAGAAAATTCTGTGGGATGAACCAGTATTTATAAGGGAAAAAATTACTGTTCTGGAGCGTGGCCGGTCCCCTTAATAATTAAGGGGACCGCCTAGTATAATTAAGGGGGCCGCCTAGCAAAAAATATTTTTTCTTCAGATTTTTTGTCTTTTTGTGGGGGAGGTTTTTCCTGAAGAATCTAGCCGTTTTTTGGGTTGAAATTTGAATTCAAAATATTTATTTTGATTAAAACATTTCTTATAAATACAAAAATATTTTGTATAAGTTTAAAAATGTTTGTCCCACTTTAATAAAATGTAAGGTTTGTAAAAGTAAAAATTTCTTTGATCATAAAATACATTAGACACTTTGTTTATTCATACCTTAAGTGATATGGATGCTAAAGCAAATATTTACGACTAAATACTTATTTACGTCATAATTTGTAGTTTAATGAGTTTGCGTTTTGTGATTATCAAAACATAGAGATATCGATATATGTTAATAATGTTTTTAGGCATTATTTATATCAACAGTACTGTATGCCTTCTTCATCAAAGCAGTTTTTTCTCCTGCTTCCATGTCTGTGGGTAACGTCTCTAATGCAGCATCACATCCTAGTTGTACTATTAAAGCGCGCATCTTTATTTGCCATAACCCGAAGTCATTCTTCCCATCGAATTTTTCAATGTCAAACCTAGTTATAGAACTAGTCATTCTTCTTATACCTTGCTAAAAACCTTGTTAAGTTGTTTCTTAACCAACTTTACCGACAAGCCTCACAAGCCGTGTGCAATATTCCCCTTGTTGCTATAAACCCTTCTTGCAAATCGAATTAATTAGAATAATCCTAAACCCTCGATTTCGAACAAGCAAACCCAATCGTAAACTTGAAACCCAAGCTAACCACGATCAAAACTTGAACCATAAGAAAACCCGCAACAAGAAAAACCTTCGAAGTCATTTTCTAAGAAAACCAATAACAAAAAAATAATTTGGTCCTTTATGACGAAAACAAACTTTTTTTTGTCACCTTTTTAATTCTTCACATGCATGTAATTAAATTAAAAACTGCCACCTCACGTATATGTGAGAAACACGTGCATGCACAAAGAATATAAAAGCTTTCTTAATTTGTGGATTTCCTTTTGTTTCAAACCGCCAAAGGACCCCGTCTTTTACAGTTTACTCGTTTAAACGATCTAACGTCGAAACTAACTCGACATCTCGATCTAACACTCGAACTTCGATGACCACAATAACCGCGGCTCTTGATACTTGGACAATACCTCGACAACAAACCCAAAGTTTGATCGCGGAACACTAGATCGCGAGTTGTATTGAGCACACGTAGCAAACACGGGATACTACAAAGAACCGACTAGAATATGCATACGATATACCTTCAACGAACCCTTTATTAATACCAATAAAGATTTTACAATTGAGAAAGAATAATGAATAACTAGCATCCCCCCATCTCTATTTATAGAGATGAGAGGTGGAAAACTAACTTACCTTGCACTCCAAGCTAACTAATTTTAGTTTATGTTTAATACCTAATCTAATTACAAAAGTACACTTAAGTCCCTAATATATATTTGAGTTTACTACTAATATTCTAACATACTTCATGCACATTTTGTCAATGTAACACATTTCAATAGGATCCATATTTAAACGTCGTAGGACCATCTAATATGGCAGTATTAACTTGACCAACCCCGGCCCTTCACTTTCATGTAATAACAACTTAATATTTATTATAAGTCTTAAAATAATTAATTGTTTGTCTTATATGTTTAACTAGGCCCCCAGATATTTATTCATCAAGGATCACGACAATTATTTAATTCATTCCTCTAACAATAATATAAGCATTATACCATTATTTTTTTGTTAATGAATTTTTTAGTAGTCTCATGGCGGCCTATAAGGTGTAACAAATGTCCAATTGTATAAAGCTGAAGATTGTTGACTTTTTAAACCAAGAAACCGGTTCATCCATTTTCAACTATTGAAAAAACCGGTTTTGTAAATATGAGATGCCAATTGCCAAAGTTTTGTTTAAACAAATTGATTTCTGCCAGTAGAAACCTTCGATCTTATGCTGTGTTCCAGAAACAGGAAGTCGTGATACGGGGTGGAAATGTGCATGCATGCGCTATAGCTAACTGACCGTTAAGTACCCGCATGCATATATGATAGATCTTAAATTGCTAACGGATAGAAATTGATTCAGTATTTACAGAGTTGCAGATATTCGTTTTATGACTTTTATCTAATTTACTTCATATGTGTTGGTTAAAAAAAGTTCAGCTTTAAAGTTCCGTAGTATGTTTTTGTATTTTCATGTGTTGTAATATTAATTTGGATCCTTCGTTGAACATTTTCCAAAATCTGGCATGAGTTAACCACACCCTCCCTGTAGAGAGGGTGTGTTGACTGACACTGCTCGTCCAAAATCTGGCATGAGTTAACCACACCCTCCCTCGCTTGTACTGTCTGCTTTAATGCTTGTACTTTTTGACTAAAATAGATGGATCCCTCATGATAGAGATGGTGTGGTTAATGCATCCCCCAAAATCTATACATTTATTTTAATTTATTTGTTTAAAGAAATAATTTTTCCCTCCATCAACAGACGTGTCATACAAGCGTTTGCCTTAGAACACTCCAAATAATAGACTATTGAATTGTCACGTTGTTTTCATAACCTCATCCTTATCACGAACAAGTATAATTTATTGTTCTTATTTCCAATGTGACGAGTATGATGATGCAACATGTTTTGACTATTTTAGGATTGTTAATTAGTTAGATCATCAAGATATTTAATTTATATTCTTAGATTATCCGTATTCCACTGATTGATTGATACTAAATTAATAATCTACTATCATATATTCATGCTTAATGAAGTTGAAGTTCACCTTTATACGTGATTCATGCTTATTGGTAAAAAAAAATAAAGTCCTCAATGGCTAATTTACGAAGAGAGGGAACAAGTATGAGTACGTTCAGGCCAGATTCTGAGCTAGTGCCGGTCCCAGACTCTGGCCATGTAACGTGAGACTTCCATGGTGATTACTTGAGCTTTAGAACATAATCGTAAAAATATAAGTCATGACTACTTTGATATGAACATATGTTTCATGATCATTACATGATGTTTAAAACATCTACGAACAAAAAAGTTCTCTTTACAATAACAAAAGAACAACAAACAAACCCACTGATAAATAGTTGAATATCATTGGATTGATACATAATTTCATATCGAATCAAGATTTACTAGCACTTAATTATTATTTTGATGATGAGAATACCCGAATCCATTAGAAAGTGCATGAACCGTTGGATTAAACGCCAATCTTCCCAAAATACCTTGCTTATACGGCAGAAACGTTTTCTTCTTCATATCATTAGAAACCGCTCGATTCACCGTATAGTGCAACTCATGAGCCGAAACCTTACCCCGTCTCTTAGATGACCCTGACCCATTCGGGTCTCTAAAACTCGAGTTTCGTATATCCTCATGTTTTCTAAAAATCTCCGAATATTTCCTCAAAGGGTCGTTAGCCATAGCTCGTCCGTCCGAAGCACTTCTAAACAAAAAGAAATCCATAAAACTCCACTTCTTCGACCCCTTTCCTGACCCAGAAGCCGTAAGAGCCATTGAAGTTGTCGTGTTCGGGTTTGTAGGCCCTTGTGGCTGTTCTAACACTCTAACGGGTGGTAAGGAACGTGTTCTTCTACTTCTTGATGAAGATGAATTGTAAGAAGTACGATCACGTCCCCTTTCTTGCATGGCACGTTCATTTTCAACATGTTCATCATTATGACCACTTACATCAAAAGCAAATTCGTCATTGAATGAGTTATAGGCCGATTTAGGAACACCGGGCTTTTCTTCCCATGCAAACGGAACGGATGCTAAGTTGTTACGACTAGTGTCCTCCTCGATCAACTGATCATCAAACTCAAGGTCTAACTCGGGGATTCTTGTGGGACTATTGGGTGCACTAAAGTAACACTCCCCTAAAAGTTTAGGTGTCGATGGTGCGCTAGCGTATAACGATGAATTGAAGTCGAAATCAGGAGTGTTTACGGGTAGTATAACCTCCATGGCTATGGTTCTTTTGCTTTGATGGCTTGAGAACACTTGGAGTTTATGGTAAAGGGGTTTTTATAAAATGAAGGGGAAGGTGGTTGGAAGGTTGATAAAATTGACTCGAATGATAAGTCTAATATGCCGTCTTATTGTTTAATAACCTTTTATATTAGTATTTAGTATTATACTTCTAGAACAATGTTTGTCATATGTCGTATATACAACTTGTGTTTTTTTTTTGAAAGGTGAATTTCAACTTAGAATTGATCACCTTCGCGGACAGCGAAGGCCCCATCGCCACCCCGCCAGATTATGTTGTCTGAACCGGGTCCACGCTGATCTCAGGTGGTAACGGGTTTCCCCCGAAAACCGTACTGCCTCCACACAAGTTTACCTTGCTGGAGAAACAGCCGGATGAAAACCGGGCCATGCTCAAGATTTCGAACCTCCGCAACGAGTGGCTTCAATGGCTTCAATGGTTCAAATCTATCATTGCAATATATCTCCGGAACAATATGGTCTACAAGTGGACCACAAGTGAGGACTTCCCGGGTGGTCACCCACCCGGTACTACTCCCACTTGTGGCTCGCTTAACAAGTTTAGTCCCACCCACTAGACCACATGTCCTTTTGATAACTGTTAAGTGGTAGATTTTTATTAATTTTTTGTTTCTAGAGGACCCAGAGGTTTTATTTTAAGATTTTAAGATATTTAACAATAAGAAGATTATTAGCTAGGAGATATGATTGTCATATACTGACAAAATGAGCATTATTGAAGTAGATTTTTTTATTTTTTTAAACACCCAGTAAATTCTATCTTTGCTATCACTTGTATTAAATGGATAGTAAGAAAATAATTGTTACAAATTGTGATGCAAATAGACTTTATACGTGTAGGATTTCTTAGAAGTTTACATCGAAGAAGAAGAAGAAGAAAAAAGAAAAGAAAAAAAAATAATAATAAAAAAAAAAAACTTGAGGCACTTTTTTAGATACCGACTTATGTTTCTTCAAAATGTTAAACAAATCCTTTACGGCTATACTAATAGCTACACGAACGCTTTGTCGTTTCTTCTAACAACTCTTACGATGCAGGATTGATTTGGTAAACCATTAAAAGTAGTATCACTTTTTCTTTTGTTTAAATAGATATGTAAATGAACTTTGTGTATACTTGTGTGGTTCAAATGTACGTTCTTCAATTAATACTAAGCAGCCAAGTGTAGTAGGTACAGCTGCTGGTGGCTGCTATATTTGAAGGTGGCTCCAGTTTATGATCTTAAGCTCCTAATACCCATTGTGTAATATCCTCCTAATACCCATTGTGTAATTTGGTAAGTGTTTGGAATTGTAGTCTTTAGTCTCGCAGGTGTCGTTTGGAGTATAGGTTATCCATTTGAGAGTTGTCCATGCATGCCAACATTTAGGTATAGTATTGTCTTGTCAGTTCTCACTTCTTATAATCATCGTGTTCGATCTATGTCTTATAAATTTACTGATTTAGTACAAGAGGGGAAGATCGGTTGCTTAACGTTTGTATCGTTGGGTGGCTGCTTTTCAGTTGTTTTCTCAATTGCATATCAAAGTGTTGCCTATAAAATATTTAAACAGTAAACAAATGAGGATTTTCCCGTTCGAATAATTTGGTGAGGGTCAGTCTTTTAATATGATGTATGTGGTCTAGATCTAGGGTATCCTTACGGCCGTTAATGACCCTTTCTTGACTACCTCATATGTGTATCTAATGAGTTTTGAAACTTTAAACTCTTATCACTAACTCATTTACGGTTGTTGACAAACCTTTTTTTTTTTTTTTTTTTTTAATACTATATTAAAATATAATACGGTTGTCACATACTCACATATGTGCTAGTATATTATAATTGTGCATGCCAACATTATGCAGTTTTGCAGTTTGTATGAGTCACGTTGATGACAAGTTGATTGAGATATATATAATATGTTGGTTTTGGTCGATCTAGAACGTTAATACACGATTATATAATCCATAAGTCTATATCACAATATTTTTCAACACGGTAACCATTTTGGGTTTACAAATATCTTAAACTAAGCGCATACCAATATTCTTAAAAAGATGCTTAATTAGCTAACAAGTACTACAATGAATACTATTCCAAACACTCCATATGCTTAGCGAGTTAAAATGAATGACATGGTATGTCCTACCCGACAAAAAAAAGGTTGATTTTTACAGCATATTATAGCTGAAAGTTGTAAGACACTACGGTGTGGAAATTAACTCGATCATTAAAGTTACTAGACAAAAAGAGCAACCTATAATCTTAGAATAGACCTAAAGTCCGTATGCCACTTTTTTGCTAATAGATTAATATTATGATTAACAAAAACAAAAAGTAACATTTGAAAACTTTTCACGAAACTCAGATATTTAATAAATATTTTGATACTACCTCCGTCCCAAAATAATAGTCCCCTTTTGACTTTTTCGGTCTTTCTTTCACATCTTTGACTTTAAATATTTTTGTTTGTGTTAGACAATAGTTGATGAAAATTATACCAATGAAAAATACATTTAAAAGTCAATTCATTCATACATTTTGCATCAAGTATTATGTAATATAAACAAAAATATTTAAGGTCAAAGTTGAAAAATAAAGACCGAAAAAGTCAAAAGGGGACTATAATTTTGGGACGGAGGGAGTATAAAATAAAGACTATAACAACGTGCTTTTATATATTATACCAATAATTTTCATAGAATAATTTGATTAATTGGGTTTGGTGTTAAAAAGTCATGACAAGAAAGTTCCTTTCAACCAAATAAATTAGACGAAATAAGTTGAAAAACTAATTTGCCAAAAGATGTAAAGGCTCACTTAGTCGTATGTATGTGTCCCACTATAAAATTATGTTATTTTTTAAAACGTTTTTGTTCACTACTTTTTGAACATATTAGATTATTTGTTAGGCTGTATAAAGTCATGAAGAGTACTAAATTTAATGTCCTATCAACCATTTTGCCATTTTGGTCAAGACAAGCACCCTTAACCAGCCCAACTACTTTAAAAGCCTGAGTCCAGCTATGTGATGTCTTGATCCAACAAAAGACGTGAGTTCGAATCCGTTTCACAGCATGGTTAGGTATTGGGTGGAGGTATTTCACAGGCATCAAACCTTTGCTGGGTAGGATTGATGGGTACCATTATGGCACACAGGGTTAAAATGTCCCTGCCAATCTACACTTTTTTTTATCCAAGACAAGCATCCTTTTAACCATGGTAAATGGTTGTGTCCCAAATGAACGAATTTAAACATGTAGTAGTATAGTACAAGTTGCATGTGATCATCATTAAATGAATAGTAAGAAGCAACTTTGAACATATTTGAACATATAATCTGTTCTAAGTTCTATAGGTTTGTGTTGGTGTGCTAGCTGGTAACGAGTGGAACGTGCTAATATGCAGCCTTGCAGCCTTGTTGGCTATGGCAATATCACAACTTATTTTTCTCGCGAACCATGCTATGCACTAGCGGTAAAATAAGCTATTAGCCAAATTGGAAGATTTTGATCTTTGTGACTTGCCGTTATGGGATGTTAGGGTTGAGCTAAAAGCACAAGGGTCTAATACTCAGATCCAAAACGGTTTGGCTAGCATTATGTTTGAGATTATGGTATAACATAAACTCAAGTGGTTAATTTTCCAAAACTACGCATATACTCTCGTGTAACGTTTTTTTTGGAAAAGGACTCTAGTGTAACTTAATATGAATCTGCAATTTTCTTGTAATAATTTTTACTTGTTTGACCCGTTGCATATCACACTCTGTTCTCTACTTTTTATGTAGAGGAAAAGTAAAGTAAATGGAATGTATAGAAAGTAGTGATGAAAGAAAATGAAAGATTGTTAAAAATTTGATAGTGTTCTTGAGTTGTAAGGAGAAAAGTAGGAAAGTAAAGAAATAAATGTAATTTGACAATTATGCCCTCAATCATGTACTTAATTGATGCTTAAGTTAAATTAAATAAAGAACAATTTTGTCATAATACATGTATTGATTTTGTCCCATTCACTTTCATCCCAAAAATGAGATGAAAGTTTACCCACCACTTTACTTCCAATTTTCACACTTTCCTTTCACTTTCCCTCTCAAATAAAACTTAAGAACACTTCATTTTTTTTGTTTTCTTCACTTACTTTCACTTTCCACCTCAAATCACAACTTGAGAACATAGTGTATGTTTTTTGCACCGTTTCAATTCATTATAATCCACACTATATGTTTGAGATATTTCTTTTATGAGAAATGATATATGGATATAAACTTAGGCCTAATTGTAGGCCTAAAAACAAATGTCAGTATTTTAATGGGTTGTAAAATAAGTTGGTCCATGTCTGCAGCTATCAGGATGTTGTCACTTGTTTTTAGGCCTACAATTAGGCCTAAGTTTAGGTCCACATATCTTTTCTTTTCTTTTATTTCATGATCTTTTTCTTGGTGACTTCTGTGGATGGTGATTTCCCATTGTTAAAATTATGTTGTATTTCTGGAGATTGTGGTGTTGGTCATAACTGGTATTCAACATTGTTAACCGTTTCTGACCCTTTCATGGCAACACCCAAATGTGTACCTAGTTTGAACACTTGATCTAGCCGCCACGAAATGGACCTTGGCGGCTGATTTAGGTGTGGCGCAAAAAGACGTAACATATGGCGAGAAAAGGCGCGCCTTTTGGTAAGGCGTGGCTCTACTTTTTGAATCAGGTGTTTTTTTTTTTTTTTTTTTTTTTTTTTTTTTTTTTTTTTTTTTTGAACCAGTACTTGAAATTTGGGCTATTTGGTGTATAGGTCTGGTAGTTATATAGCAAGTAATAGTCTAAATGTCTAATATAGTACGAGTAATATGATCTAAAATTATAAATACATAAATCTATAAATATTTTTTTGCCGCTTTTGTGACGCCTTAAGAAACGCAAAGGCTCCGCCATGCCGCGTAAAGTTTGAGGTGCAGCCATACCGCCACGCCACACCTCACGCCTTTTATAACCTTTGTAAAAATCTCATCACCAGCTAAGCAGCTATTAATTTGGCGAATACCACCATCACTCCTTTGATTGGGTTCACGCTACTTATAAAATCATCGTTTGATAAGTGATGGCAACCTACTATTGAAGAAAAACTTTGTTAACTCAGTTATACTTATATGGCAAGTTGGCAACGAATTTTGGACATCATAGTTACTATAGAAGGTCAAATGATGATTTTGATACCAGTTGTTTACTGACACTATAACTGATTCAAAGGACATATTAACTTTAAACTAAGAAACCCAATAACATGTTTCATTTACTTAAAACAAATGTGAGACTTTCTCACAGCACTTTATAAGTCCCAAATCCTACAATTCATAGATATACAATTAAATGAAAATGGACAAGACAAGATGGGCTTAAAAGTTGTTCCATGTCTGTTGTGCAGAAACAAGTTCAGTCTTAACTTATCACTGGTTATGGTTTACAAGGCCTCTTAGTGAAAGAACACAAGTCAGAAGCAATTAGTACCCGGTTACATTTGAAAAAAATATGGAAGTCATTTACAGCATGCAAGATTTATATACGATTAGAGAAGTATGCCTCCTCAAGAGGTTCTTAGCTCCTCATAATTTCATCATGTACATAATCACTCCACATAAACAAAAAAAGAGGTAGTACTTTTCTTCTACTTGTTTGCTTCTCATTCTGTTTCTAGAAATCTATAGGGATGCAATTTGTTTTCATTATGTGCTCCCTCTTTAGTCATGTTCATCAGCTCTAACAGTCTAGCTAAGAAGAAATGGTACTTAAACTCGAAAACAAGAAATATAATAAAACTTAGGGATAGCAATAGTGATCATGTAGATTGTGCTGATGTTTGAGGACTACAACACAAGAAGAGTTGTACCACTCTAGTGGAACTTCTACACACACACACACAATAATAATAGTGACAATGGGACGTCTACAACATAGATAGAGTTTGCTCCTCGTCTAATTTGCGAATTGAGCTTTAATAAGAATTGGCGTTCCCGAAATAAAAGAGTTATACGGCTTTAATGGAACTTCTTACAAGTTCATTGCCTAAACAAATTATAGCCATTCTTGTCAGCTCCAAGATTTTTGTCCCAGTAAGAAAATGGTCAAAGAAGTGTACAAATGTAATATCAACTTACCTGGAAAACAAGACGCGCAAAGGTTGGTCTTGGAGCTTCAAGAAATAGATTATGACGTAAAAATCGAGATTGCTGTCAACCCCTTTGTATTATGGAAATTCATGATAACTTTATAAGCATATAAAAAAAATTCTTAGTCTATCTAATATGGTGAGCCTTTTTGGTAACTGGAGATTCTATTAAGATTTGTCAAGATCCATCTGTATATAGGCAGATAACCAACTCTGATAGAGGTGTCAATTCTACCCATGTGGTTTACTTATCTCAAACACATCAAACATGTAAAGTTTAAACACTTGGTCATATATAAAATGGTCAAAGAAGAAAGTCGTATAAAGACTTATGACATTCTAAATCACTTAGTTAATGAGTTAATTCAATAAAAGATTTATAATATTAGATTGATATCTTGAGAATGTAGTGTTTTAAACTTTAATAATATTTAGGACATTAAGTATTTGTAAGATTCAAGGAGACGAACAAAAATGCTGGCTCCTGAACCAGTTTTGACCAGTATTTAAAATCTACCCGTTCTGACCTGACCCATTTCGACCTACCAAGGTTGCAACCCACCCCACCCAAACCATCCAGTTTTCCACCTCTTTGCATTTATATTCCTAATGGAGATATATTTTGAGTGATTGTCATCTTGCAGTCAACTGAAAAAAAAAAAAAAAAAAAAAAAAAAAAAAAAAAAAAGTCATGTCCTATGACAAGCAAAAGTCTTACTACGTTTATAAACTTATATTCATGTACAGAAGATGCAAGTATATTACAATTTCGACTCAAAAAAAGGAGAACTTTGGACTCTCATGGGCTTTAGATGTTTGTGTCTTGTATTTGTTTGTTGCATTCTAATCTGTTTTTGTTTTATTAAAATCCCGATGCCTCATCTTAAAAAAAGGGAGGTTTTTGGTTTAGGTGGCATCACATGGCTTAGCAACAAAAATACCAAATGAAACCCAATTTCATGTGTGTAGTTTAAAATAATGCAAGACAGTCCCTGTATTGGTGCTAACTTGGAGTTACCAAAAAATGCCAACAAGCATGCATCTCTAATGAGCAAAAGGAAAATCGTGTACATGACTTATATAATGCTACTTTACAACAACAACAACATACCCAATCCCGCCGGGGCGGGGTATGGGGGAGGTGGAATGTAGACAGATCCTACCCCTACCCCAAGGAAAACCTTAGGGTAAAGATACTGAACGAGAAAGACCTCCGGCAAGTGTGTGCAGTCACTGTGAACGAGAAGAGAGAGCAAAAACAGAAGAACGCAAGGAAGCAAATAAGCCAACAGAGCAAAATAAAGCAAAAAAGCAAACACGGCAAAACAGGCATATAAGCAAGAAAGCAAAACAAAGCAACAGAGCAGACCAACATATGAGCAAAAAGACAAAACAAGCAACTAAGCGAACAAGCAAGCAGGCAAAGGAAAAGGAGATGCGCAAAAGAGACAGGGAGACACAAGCATGTAGAATCTTTGCACAGGTCTGATTTCCAGGATCATATTGAGAATACAAAACAGGAACAAAAAAGATGGGTGAACCCCTTATAACTGATATTTATAAAACGTATGGGTTATATTGTTGATTACAAAATCCTAAACTATTTATACAAACTAAAACGTTGCTTAACAAGAGACACCACGATTCATCACAACGTTATAAAACTTCTGACCGTTGTAACCCTAAACTATATAACAGTCATATCCTAACAATCTAATGACCCATATTGGCCCATATCGACCCAGCCCATATTAATTTTACAGGCTTTACACATATTACAGAAACATAAACATACTAAAATACATTAACTAACTACTGATTATATTATTAGTTCCAACAAAGCAAAGCAAGCATAGACAAAACCGCCAGGCAAAGAGCAATCAAAAGGGTGTGGGGCACACAAGACCAAGGTCTAAGCAAGCAACAAAACCAAAGAACGGCAAAGCCAAGGGCCTACAGCTAAGGGAAGCAAAGGAAACAAGCAAAGGGGCCTAAAGATAAAGGCAAAGCAACGACAAAACCAAAAAACAAGCAAAAAGGCACAGGAAAGGACCTAAAGCCTAAAGGAAACAAGCAAATGGACCCTAACAAAAGATAGCACGAGGCACGGCAAAAAGATACACCTATAAAGCCTAACACACAGCAGCCTACCCAAACCCTCGACTACCCTAGCCCAAGACTAACCACTAAAACTAATCCTATCTCTCCACGCCTTCCTATCTGAGGTCATGTCCTCGGACAAGTGAAGCTCCGACATGTCGAGCTTAAGTCTATCCTCCCATCTAAGTTTAGGTCTACCCCTCCTTCTCTGACCGACGACTATCAGAGTTTCTACTCTCCTTACTGGCGCTGTACATACTGACATACAACTCTAAGTTGATATCAGCAATTGTTGCAAAGAGCATGACTTGAATAGTTGAATAAACAGGACTTGTCAAGTGCAATTGTGCAAATATGAAAAAATAAAGGATTCAGTGGAGAAGCTTACAAGCAAAATTTTGGAATGCCATAACCGAATTTTGTGCTGATAACAAATTTTACTTATTCGTCAGTTAATACGAGAATCCAGAAAGCAGGACAAAGAGCCTAGGAAATGACACTGTAACAAGACGAGCCAGCTGCAAGCCTGCATGGAATCTCTATGACAGTATATAAACACATATATCAAAGATGCCAGTATTCATACACAATTAAAATGATGCACATTTCATATTTGTTATTAGTAATTTCAGTTTACCTTTTCGCCTTTTCTGTTGCAAGCAAGGATAACCAGATCACCAACCTAAACAAATTGATTAAATCAAAAAGATCGGTGAATACGCCACACGGAGAACCATGGACAAACCAAGATGCATCAAATTTATCTCCAGTTTATATTGTACCTCAAGAAGGGTCAATGGAAGCAGACATGATTGATAAGCTGCCAGGCCAACCAGAGGCGGACTTTGATCAGTATGCAGGATATGTAACAGTTGATGCAGAGGCTGGAAGAGCATTGTTTTATTACTTTGCCGAATCACCTCAGAATTCCTCAACCAAACCTCTTGTCTTGTGGCTCAATGGAGGTAACAAGCTTATTTAGTTTCGGCACGTAACTGAAATAGTCATGCAAGCAAAAGTAGTAATACTTTAACTATAAAATATATTCACAGCGTATGTATAAATTTATTAAAAGTGACAACATTGCCGGGTCGGAGAGGTCGAGTAATGGGTTGATATATGTATGGTTCAATTAGTATATTTCGTATACATATCAACATGGGTTGATGGAGTTAACCCACATACATTTTCACCTTTTTGCTTGAATTTTATGAACCATCAATGCTTGAAAAGGGGTTACAAAAACTATATTAATAAACTACTTGTCGAAATTATTTGAGTAAAAGCGTATTAAGAAGTTGTAAGAGTGAGATTTTGAATACACTTTGGCCCACGTTAGACTGTTCCATTTTTCACCAAGTTATAAAGTTTGCGGACTTGACCTCTAGTATTTGGTATACTACTAGTCCTGTATGCACGTCGCTTACCCAACATGATCACAGAATGAAGCTATTCTACAGGTCCAGGATGCTCATCATTCGGATATGGAGCCATGGAAGAACTTGGACCCTTCCGGGTCAACAGTGATGGAGAAACACTGTACCGTAATGACTATGCATGGAATAATGGTAACTATAATAAATCTCTCTTTCAACAATCAAAAAATGCAAAAAACAATCACATCTATTTTTTCCATACAGATAATTCAAACACCTAACCTTTGATAAACTTACAGTGGCTAATGTATTGTTCTTGGAATCACCTGCTGGAGTGGGCTTCTCATATTCAAACAGATCATCTGACTACACAACAGGAGACAAGCGCACAGCTAAAGACTCCTACACATTCCTCCTTAACTGGTTTGAAAGATTCCCGCAATACAAAAAACGAAGTTTCTTTATTACAGGTGAAAGCTATGCAGGTCACTATGTACCTCAGCTTGCTTCCCTCATTCTCTCAGAGAATGAAAAAACAAACCAAACTATCATTAATCTTACCGGGATTGCAGTAAGTAAAAAATCATACTTATATAGCATCCAGTCTCAATATTGTATCAACTAATGAACTAAACGGGAAGACCATCATTCACATGTACAGATTGGAAATGCTTGGATAGATGATGACACCTCTGACAAAGGAATGTATGACTACTTCTGGACACATTCTCTGAACTCTGATGAGACAATTGCAGGAATCAACAAGTATTGTGACTATGTTTCCGGAAACTACTCAGATAAATGCTATCAATATCAGAGCCAAGGAGACAGTGAGCTTGGTGATATTGATATATACAACATATATGCTCCATTATGTGATGTTAATACACAAAAACATGGATCCCCGGGATCGGTAAGTCTATGATTACATCATATAAAGAATTCAAAACTTGCAACTATAAAAAGCGTTCATACAAGTTAATTTGCAGTGGCAGTTTGTCCAAAATCATATAAACAGTCGTCCCTAAAAGCAGACAGTACTTTTACATGAACTAAATTTTAACAACTTGATGTACTGCAACTAGGTCAAAGATTTTGATCCTTGCTCTGATGGATATGTTTCCACCTATCTGAATCGAGCAGAAGTGCAAGAAGCTCTTCACGCCCGAAATACCTCATGGGCCCTTTGCGGGTATCTACTTCTGAATTTACATACTAGAGCTATAACTTAGATCTGATGTACCAAAATTATGACGTTAACTTGCATTCATTATTAACAAGTTTTAAGGTTACACAACAAACTAGGAAAAGATAGAAAGAATGACCATTTCTCCTCTTTTGTGCAGCGGTGTTGGATGGACAGACAGCCCATCAACTATCTTGCCAACTATCAGTCAGCTAATTGCAAATGGTATTAGTGTCTGGATATACAGGTGAGTTCACATATTGTATGTGTGCACCGTCAAGTGGCACTTGAACCAAACATCAGACTAAGATGTTTGAAGCAATCCCAAACCCTAGGCTAAAATCTAATAGGAAAATGTACTCATAAAGTATCGAGTGTTTCTATCGGATCTTTGAACTAAGCATGCTCTAGCCAGAAAAATACGTTATTTGATTCATGAAAAATTTGCAGTGGAGATATCGATGGACGGGTTCCAGTAACATCATCAAGGTACTCGGTAAACAAGATGAAGCTTCCTATAGAGACTGCTTGGCGACCATGGTATTATAACAAGGAGGTACATAGTATTTCAAAATTCAACCACAATGAATATAGCATAACTGTTTAACAAGTAAAACTATATATGACAACAGAGATTAACAAATTAATGCCACCAATGCAATAGGTTGGAGGATATGTTGTAGGCTACAGAGGAGTGGTACTAACCACAGTAAGAGGTGCAGGGCATGAAGTCCCAAGCTACCAGCCAGGAAGAGCTTTGTTGATGATCTCATCATTTCTTCAAGGAGAGCTTCCTCCAGCTTTTGAAGAATGATCTTCAAATGTCACTAATTAGTTCGACAACTAAATAACTTCAATAAGCAAGGCTCGATAAAATTGTACTCCCAAGTTATTATAAGATGAAAAGGTGCCAATAGAATAGAAATGAATGCATCTCAAACCTGTGATGCAGATTTTTTAATGGTTTGAGTTTATCCAATTGGCATGCCAGTTGAATAAATATGATACAAACATCCTAATCAAAATAAATGTTTAAAGAGAGAAAAACAAAGTAGAGATCAGTATCTGTGCATCATCCTCGTGACAACCTGAATCCTCCTAATAAACTCAAGTTATATGAAGGGTTTAGGTCGTAAAATAGCTACGTACTTTCACTAATGTACCGTTTTGGTATGTGTACTATTTTCTGTTTCACTTAATGTTGTGAACTTTTATGTTTTGTTCCATTTTGCACATTTTGATGACTTGTCATACCTGAAAGTCTGACATGTGTCACTAGTTATAACATGACACGTTATCAAAATGTGCAAAATGGAACAAATCATAAAAGTACACAACATTAAGTGAAACAGAAAATAGTACACATACCAAAACGGTACATTAGTGAAAGTACGTAGCTATTTTACGACCTAAACCCTTATATGAAATCCAAATTCTTTCTGACTGAAACATAATTCAAATCTTCATTTATTATTGATTTTCTTTACAACAACTCTTACAAGACTACAAGTCGAATGCCTGATCTACCCAGTTACAATAAATCATATATATATAATGGGTGCTTACAACATGGGAAAATTTAGACAAGTAAGCAAGTCTTCCTTTGACAGAGATGCTTCACTTATCTAAAACTCGATCTGTACCTGCTCAGAAGCAAAAGCACAATATCTTTCTGCCATTACATACTTCTCGTGGTGTTGTTAAGATGTACAAGGACAAAACTTCTCATAATTGCTCTTAACGTGAAGATGTGCATCAGCTCTCGCATCTTACTAATACATGGTCAGAGTCTCAGAGATGTGTACAAGTCTAATGGCATGTTACCTTGAACACACAAAGTCAGACCTTCGAAAATTGATTATGGAAACGTAAAGCATCAAGAATACTGTCAACCCATCTGTTAAACACATGTATGTGCAAAAGAGTAAATAACTGTGAATGTCTGATAACAGTACACTATCATAAGTAGAGTTTCAGTATGGTATGAGAGATGAATTAGTACGTACCCCTGGAGACCAGGACTGGATGGGTAATACACACTTCTCAAGCCCAATTTTCTGGCAGCTGAAGCAGTTGTCTCACCGATGCATGCAACTGATCCACCCCAATTTTCTGGTTCAGGTAGAAGATTGACCCAAGCACTGTAGCAGGGTGAGATTGTGATTTAGAATGTCAAAGTGAACTAAAGAAGATACATTTTATGTGTAAAACTGAAATGAAATTTTGTACAACATAAAAATCATATCAAGAAAATTTAGCATCAGATCATGGAACAGAATCAATACCGAATTGCTGAAGGCGATGCAACCGCAACTACAGAAGCAGAGAGTGCTTGCTGGAGAATCATTTGATCAACATGTTGGACAGGCTCCTAACATACAAGGTAAAATCAGAACAGATATTGAACAGATACAAGTGCTATGGCAGGGTAAAACTCACACAACTATTTTATTTTATTCTGAACGGAAAATATTCGACATAATACCACACTATGTCTCAGCTGAGACTTGAACCCACAACCTCTTGGTTGATGGTCACATACCACTAGGCCAAAGGCCCTATAAGCTAATAACATACATCATCATGTGTGCAATGATTATGTAAACAGAGTTGGTAAACAGTCAGTAATGGACAAACTCTCAACTAGTAGATAATAAATGTGAAAATATGAATCTTGTAAATGTTAAAAGGTGACAAATTTCAACATGATATTGGAAGCTATCATTTCAGAAAACATCACAATTCTGTAGTCATAAAGTGTAATTGTTAAAGATATTTCCTAACTTTACAAACTTAGGTGACCCAAAAGCTTTCACTATAAAGCACTCCAAAAAAATGGGCCGCATATGTCCCTATTCTCATTCTAATAAATATCAAGCCAAAAATTTTCTTCATTTAATGTGAATTACATGGCCTCCCAACTCTAAATTATGAGCTTTGATAAAGCAACATCTAAACTGACAGGACTTTGCTCTAACATTTGAATGTGAGTACTCCCAACCAAATGGCAACTGGGACAAGTGTGTGGTTTATATATAGTGTAGTGGGTGTGTGATATGCCATTATAAAGAAACCAACATTGTCAAAACTAGGATACATACCGTTGTGTATGTATTCAGTCTCGTGATGTAAAATCCACGCTTAGAAAGGCCTTCCTCTGAAATACAGAACCCATGGTCCGGAGTTAGTATAACTATGAAGAAGAGCTAACTAAAGTATATATTGGCAAGAATGGCAACAGAAAATTATACAATAAGCACATTATTACAATAACGATAAGGTAAATGACTAAATTCTATTAACTTATATTTTTTATATTAATATAATTTTGTACCGCATAATTTATAATACTGGTGTGTACTGCTTTACCATACAATGTATAATTCAACTTACCAAGATAAAATCCCACGGAAGAAAATGCAAAGTGAATTCTTGTAATAGACCTACTAGAGTGCGGAAACAAAAAGTTAAAAAAGCCACCGTACCAACCTATATCATGACTAGCTTTTGCAGAGGCAGGATACAAAACAGTAGATCTTTCACTCCCATGCTTTGGCAACTCTGAAGCAAGAACCTTGCCGGTTGCTGCAAAAGAAGTTCGGGTACGTCTTTTAGCCGACAAGGCACAAGCATATTGTGTAATAAGTACTTTATATTGCATAGTGAAGAAAAATACAACTACCTTTTGATGGAGTGAATGCAACGTCAATAAATTGCTTAGATGAAGGTGTAATTTCATGAAATATATTTGCTGTACCAGTCCCAACCACAGCTACCCTGACACTTGGAGTCTCAGCAGCTCTGAGATGGAAGTTAAATAGAAAATTACTGATCAACTTTCTACAAGTTTTCCAAAAATAGACCTTTTCCTTTTCATCCAGTGGTGGGTAAGAAAACGTTCTTAGGATCAAATATATGAACAGAAGCTGAGATAGAGTGAAAAAACATGAATAGAGACTGTGAGTAACATTCATTAAAGTGATGAACATTTTAATTTTATGTGGATTCAGGCATCCAGCACATGAAAATACACTAGATAGAAGTAATAAATAAGTTTGCATGGAACACTTGCAACTCGATATTATAGATTTATAGGTAGGCGCGATTTCTATACTTACTTCCAAGCTTGAAGAAAAACCAGAGCTGCCTCAGGTGAAGTTATAATGATCCAATCAAAACTAGTTGCTGCTACCAAAAAGATCATAGAAAGAAAAGAAATAAACACCATTGAAATAAACAGTCGAGGGTTCTATCAATATAAAAATCTCAATGATGTCCACGGAAACATGTTTCAAACAGAACTAAACATCATATAATCAAACTTATATTTCTCTAGGAGAGATGTTTTATGAACAATTTTGTAGCAAAATTACAGAAAATTGAGAAGATCCGATCTATTTTCCATTAATCGAATCTTCAAGGGAACGCGAACTTATATTTGAACTAGTGGGCAAATATTACTCTTGTAAAAAAACAAGCAACTGCAGCAACAGCTTAAATTAAGGAGTTTGAGCTTACTGCTTAATAGGGACACAAGTTTGTCCAGATCAGGCAAATGACTATGCTGAATTAGAGGAAGCTCCAAGCTCTCGATCCCATGTTTTCCCTACCAAACAAACAATATATATATACAACCTCAAAAACTTTGATGATTTGAAACAATAACTAATAGGTTCTAGTTGGCTTTTTTCCTACCTTATTTATGCATATTGTACACTCCTTTAGTCCTTATCTATATTAAAAGTTTGACAGTTCGTCGTCATTAGGTACCACTAGTTCAAAATTTATATGTCAACGAAGAGCATAAAGGCAAGACCATCAGCCAAAAGAACTAATAGAACAAATATGCTTACAGCAATTATTGACAATCTCCATGGACACCGTACAATTCTAAATATCGAAATATAACTTCTTACAGAAGAATGGAAACATATCGAAGTAGCACTATAGAGAGCATGGACTACTGCATGACGACTCAGTTGCCTTGATTTTATGGGAGATGATTTATACGCATTAACAAAAAAATTCATTTGACAATTGCACCCTCACATCAAATGAGGTAATCAGATGAGGTTTTCCTTGTTCAGGACCCGTGGAGGCCGAGTCTTTGACTAAGGTGTACGCAGCCCAACCGGGGTATCCCCATGACCGTTTCCAACCATTCCCTAGCCACCGTCAAATGTGTATCTAGTGGGGTATGAACCCTTGACCTCTTGAGAGGAGGTGAAGTGCCTTACCACTAGGCCATTTGGTGATGGTTTCACACCCCCATATCAAACAGACAACAAAAATGAACTGTTATACTTGAAGGGTAAATTTTTAGTCCGAGTACAAATCACTTAGGTTATGTAAAAATCACCTTTTTATTTTTATATTCCATTTATGCACAAAAGTATTAACCATTATCTAAATTTAATATTCTCATCTACACTAAAATGACTTATGACTCATGCAGCAGCCCATGTTCTCCTTTTATTTATCCAATAACTATGTTCAGTACTTCAGTCCTTATTCCTTAAGCATCATTTCTAAAGGTTAGTGTTGACCGGACCCTCCCTATTTTTTATCCCGACCCCCCCTAGTTTTTTTATTTTTTTTTATTTTTATAATTTTGTTTATATCAAAAAGCTATAAACCTGAAAGTACGGAATAGAGAATGTAAAGTTTAATATGTCAAACGCTTAAAACTGTCATAAATACGGAAAAGAAACTAACAAAAAACTGTGTTGTACTGGAAGAAAGTGGGGGATAAGGGGAAAAGGACGAGGGGGACATGTGGGTCACCCCCGTCCGGTTAACAGTACCCTTTCTAAATTTCAGCGTAATAACCTAAGTGACCTCTCGCTATTCCAAAAGGCATATTACCAAATAAATTACCTTATAATTTATCTGCACTCATTAGTATCTGATAAAGTAAACTTATATTGTAGAGTATCATTTTGCCAGAATTCTAGCTTGAACTGTTGGTGTAACTTTAAACGTCATTTTTTTCAAATAAAACTAACCATTAGACACTAAATTAATGCATTATAAGACAAGGAGTAAACTCCGAAATACATCCACGTGGTTTGCCAATTTTGACAGTTTACATCCTTATCAAATAAGTTGGGACATCTACTCCGTAGGGGAAAAAGTTAGCATAGTTCGTCCCTAGAAATGTATATTGTCTGACGTTTATTGACGAAGGGATGTAGATGTCTCAACTTATATGATAAGGATGTAACCTCCAAAATACATCCATGTTGTTTGCCAATTTTGACAGTTTACATCCTTATCAGATAAGCCGGGACAACTACGTCCCTACGCCAATAAACATTAGACAATATACATCCCTAGGAACGAACGTTGCTAACTTTTTCCCGTTATCTTCCACACGTGATTATCACGTGTATGGGAAAAAGTTAGCATAGTTCGTCCTTAGGGATGTATATTGTCTAACGTTTATTGACGAAGGGACGTAGATGTCCCAGCATATCTGGTAAGAATGTAAACTGTCAAAATTGGCAATAAGTAATCCAAACTTTGTACATTTAAATAAAAAAAAATGATTACGAGAGCAGTGATGAGCTTATCGTTTTTGCCACGTTCTCTGGTAACAACAACACGGTGATTGGAAGAGGTAGAGCAAGCACGGAGGTTAAACGGTTGAAAACGGTTGGAGCGGCGGTGGTTGTGAAGCGGTTGCGGTGGTGGAAGAGGGGAGAGAGAAAGAAATGATAGTACTTTCATTTTGTGATTGTGGTTGGTTGTTGTTGTTGTTGTTGTGTTGGCGAATAGGGGGTATCTACGTGGAGGAGGATAACGTATTGCTTCGTTAATGTTTTGTTTTGTTTATTTTTGCTGCTCTTTTCACACTTTTGCACCCTTATCTATTGTGTTATCGTTACTTTTTTCATTCTACTTTTTTGTTTTCCATGTTGTTCTCTCTTGTTTTTATGGATCTGAGTTATGCAAGCTACCTTACGTAACCATAGGGCTGAGCATCGGGCCGATCCCGAACCATCCTGACCCGATCCCGACTATAGGGGCAATCGTAAACCGACTACCGAACCGAAGGGTGCCGGATCGGTATCGGTCAGTTTCGGTTTTGTCGGTTCCAGTCAGTTCAGTCGCTTTTGGTTGCTTTTCTTGATTTTTGTCCTGAACCACCCCGAGCCGTCCCGACCCGATACCGAAAATACTAAAACCCAGAACCGACTACCGAATCGAGGGTGTTGGATCAGTATCGGGATTGTCGGTTTTGATCGGTTATCGGTCGGTCGTCGATTTTCGGTCGGGATTGCTCAGCCTTACGTAACCAAACTAAATTGATTAGAGTTCAATTTTATTGATTTTCGAAATCTAACATTTTTATGTTTATCTAAATATATATTTTAAGAGATAATATTTTGCAAGTCCTATATGTCACATAACCAGACATAAATTTATATATACACACAAGCTCACATTTTTGTCGGATGTATTTCTGAAACAGTTCTTTTACTCTCGGATTATAGTGACTATCTGCATCTTACCTTTCTCATATTCTGCTCAGAAATGATTAAGTTGTTGTTGTTATGTAATAGTTTAAGAGAATAGAAGAGGTTTGTAAAGAAATTAAGAAGTCGCCATTTTAATAGTTCACCGAAGAGTAAATACAGAGAGTTATATTATGTAATATCCGCAACTAGTTAATAGTTAATTATGTGTAGTTTTTGCAAGAATGTTATTAACCAATATTAGTGATTGATATGATGTCATCTCTAAGGATTATGTACAACACAATACTAGCCATCTAAACTGATTTATAGAGTGGCAAAATAGGTGGGTCGGGTCGGGTTTGGGTTACGGGTCTAGGTGGGTTTGGGTCTAAACGAGTCCAATTCTAGATGAATCTTCTAGAAACATGCGTCTAAATAGGTTCAAGTCTAGATGAGTTGCGGTCGAGTCGATAAGATTTTTTTTTCTTTTCCTTTTTTTTTTTTTTTTTTTTGTAGTACAAAATGAAAAAGTGAAAAAAAGGTTAAAAAAATTTACCCACTAAACCCGTCTAGACCCGTTAGGTAATTATTACTATTATATAATTGCACTTTTTATCAAATACCCAATTAAACTAATCTATAATATTTAAGGAGACCCGACTAGACTAATTTCCTACTAAATATTGACTCAACTAGACTAATATTTAACTAATGAGTCTAAAACTGCTTTGTTGTCATGTCTACACATTATATACAAAACAATAATGTCCAAACTTTTAACAACTTATCGATGTCTTACAAATTGATAAATGACATGTTGCCATAAGATATTAAGGGAAGATATTAAGGGGTGTTTACCTTTTCCCTTATTTTCTCTTAATGAAATAAATGTGGGCTCAAAATCTTTACAATCTATTAATTGAGGACTCATTAAAACTACACTCTCTTTAATAAGAGGCTAATTAAAACCTTTATTGATGAGGTATGTCATCCTCCGGATACTCCGGAGGAGACAGTCATAATTAACACCAAATGTTTCTAAGATAAAACCACTCCATAATAAGGAATTGTCTGCTTATGAGAGCTGTCTGCTCAGGAGAGCAATGTCTGCATCGGAGCTAGTACACTGGCCAGAGATAGTACACTGGCAACTGATATACGTAGTACGAATAACACAGATGCTTGGTCCACAAACTAACATGGAGACAACTTTGACCCCGAAGACCAAGCCTGGTGCTTATCAGTGTTAGATTATGGACATTATTTTAGTAGTCGTATGTTAGGATCGAACTCGAGATCACGGGATTGCACACAATACGTATGAAGAGAAAAAGAAATAATTATTTATAAAATGTTATAAGTAATTATTAATAAACACAAAATAAATAATAGTAATTAGTATTTAATGATAAATGACTAATGACCTATTAAACGAAGATTAGGAAAGTAATACTAAGGAAATTTTGGAAACAAGAGAAGTTTCCAGAATCCCTTGGAGGGACTCCAAACCGATCGGCCATAAGGGGGGGGGATACACCTCCTTTGTGCCTTGTGCTCCAAGTATTCATTAGTATAAATACAAACCCAAGATTCATTGTTTCTCATAACTTGTACACACACATCTTGGTGTTTTCTCTCCTTCTCTTTGTCTCATAATCGATCCATCTAAACAATCCCTAAGGGATTCGATTTTCATTGATCAAAATAAGTTTTGTGTTTAATTTACTTGCATAAACTTTTTCTTGAATTAGTACGTGTGTACAAGAACGTGAATCAAACACACTATTGTTTGATTCTTGGATTGAATTACAAAAGAGGAGAAGTTTCCAGAATCCCTTGGAGGGACTCCAAACCGATCGGCCATAAGGGGGGGGGGGGGGATACACCTCCTTTGTGCCTTGTGCTCCAAGTATTCATTAGTATAAATACAAACCCAAGATTCATTGTTTCTCATAACTTGTACACACACATCTTGGTGTTTTCTCTCCTTCTCTTTGTCTCATAATCGATCCATCTAAACAATCCCTAAGGGATTCGATTTTCATTGATCAAAATAAGTTTTGTGTTTAATTTACTTGCATAAACTTTTTCTTGAATTAGTACGTGTGTACAAGAACGTGAATCAAACACACTATTGTTTGATTCTTGGATTGAATTACAAAAGAGGTAAGGGGTAATTCTTGTAATCCACATAAACCCTAATTAGGGTTTTGTTCTGGAAGATTGCATTTGATTCTTGTTCGGGCTAGAATCATAAAGGTATGTTTACTATTTAAATATTGATTAATTAATTACATGTTATTTGATCTTGTTATAATTGCTTCCGCATATGCTCTCTTGATGTGTTTGGTTTATTTTATATGATTGTCATGATATCATAATTCCAACAGTGGCATCTAGAGCCGTTATAATGTGTAATTAATTATCGAAACGCATAAAAATTGGATCTTGATTCGTTTAGTTACATGTTTTTAGGGTTTATTTGTTATATTCCTAACCCTAAATTTTTTTTGGGTCGATTGACCTTAAGGGTTTTTAGGGTTTTGGTTTTTGATTTTTTTTAATATGATTAGAAACCCTAGGATGTCATGTAATTGTTATGCGTTTTAGTAAACGATCTTGGTGCAATATGTTAATTGTTAAGCTAAATCCATGAAAAAGTGCATATTTGCATGGATTTTTATATTGTGTAATAATTTAAATGGTTTAAATTGTTTATATGAATTAATGGTTAAGTTATATCGAAACATGTAAATTTATTAATAGATGTCGAATTGGGGAAGACTCCAATATTAAGTAATCAATTATGTGCTATGTGGTATTTATTTAATTTTGGCTTACGCAATCGATTTATCGATGTATGTGGCTCTTTTTCCAAGAAGAAGAAAGCCTTAATTGAATTAATACGTAATACACCTAGATTTGATTATTAATAGGACTATTGAATAAGATTTGCATGTGGCTACATGTTTTTATACATATTTAATTGTTATGATTATGTATATTTGTTTATTTAGTTGTTTTATTTTTTATTGTGCATTACTTGTTTTTGTTTATTAATTGTGTTAGACATGTTTATAAACGAAAAGGATAATTTTTTAATAGAAAAATAATACGGACTAAATACTGGCGAAATTGTTTTGGTTTTTAAGAGTTTAAATTTCAAAGAATTGGTTGATTGATGTTTTTGTACGTAATGGTTAACTAGGCCCGACCGAAGTTTACACACTACAAGATGGGTATAAGGATGGCTTCGCATTAAATTGTGACCTTAGAGAGACAACATTCTGTCTTAACGCTCGTTTGTGTGTAAATTAGACTTACCGAACAACCATTACATGTACACTGTCATCTTAAGGGTGAATTAACCACAATTCCACAATGATTATCCGAAACACTAAGCTTTCGGGCTTATGCAAAAGTACGATATAGTGGACGATAATTGATGGTAATTCTTTAATTGGTGAACCCGATACCTCAATCAAAACTTTGTTATTTTATTCTTAGCAAATTGGTAATAAAAATATTTTGTAAAACCAATGTTATGAAGTTGTATGCATGCTTCTTCATACATTATTTTGATCACATCAAAATATTAATACCCTTATAAATTAAGTCGAATGCCATCTAATTAAGAACACTTGAAGTTGTAATTTACGTCATGTGAGAACTTGGCGAGATTGCGATGGAGAGGTAAATTTCATAAATTCATTGCTAGCAGATCAACTGATGTGATGGATTTATAAGTTTGCAGTTTTTAAGTTAGACGACTTAAATTGAGTAGAAAGTGAGATCTTGGACTCAAGGCATTAAGATGGGGATCAAACATGCTTACATTACAAATGTTTTGTGATTGTAAATCCCATAAATCTAGGAATTGCAATATGATATTGGCAATTATTGTTCGACAATTACCTTGTTGAATACTATCATTACTAGCAGATCAACTGATGTAATGGTACTATGTCAATTAGGATCCTAGCTTTAAGAAAATACTATGGTTTATATGAATATTTACCAATGGGTATTTTATTTTCTTAAAGATCTAATTATCGAAAATACTGAAATTGAATTTTGTAATTCGTTTTAATGTATTAATGCAACGTTCAATCCGTAAACGCACTTTGGGCTTTGGTAAATTGATCTAGTTCTGTTTTCAAACATATGTTTGATTAAGAAATATTTACTTGAAAGACAAAAGAAGTCTATTTTCTATGAAGGAAGAGTGAGACACAATCCTATTCCTTTTCATGAATGAGAAAGGATAATAGGAATATTAGATATGTCTAAATTATAATATAACTCATAGCAAATTTTTTAATAGTTAAGAAAATTGCGAATATTTTTCATAGGGATTTTATCATCCTCATTTGGTGATCAAATTCTTAGTAACAAATATGATATTTGGTTAACAGAAAATTATGTATGACATTTTATGAGTTATTATAATTAGAATCTAGACTAATTACCGCAAAATGTTTAAAGACAAACTAGTTGTTTTTAACTATTTTAAAGGTGCTACATACATTGTAGGATGGTAGACCTATTAAGGAAGAAATTGCATGCCCAATTTTCAAGTTAATAGCATTTGGTGGATAGTCCATCATTTACGTAGTAGAATACACTTTTAGTACATAAGTAATTGTTACGTATGGACATTCAAAGGTGTAGGAAAGTTAAAAGCACACTATTTGCTTTCACTGGATAGGAAACATTTACAATATTGTCAAATTCAGTGGGAGTATTGTGTACTTATCACTGAATAAGGAATTATTGTAATAATCTTTAATTCAGCGGGAGTTACAAGCTTTGATATCTTGGTAGCTAAAGATAATTACTTTCCAAGTGTAGACACTCATACTTTTAAGGATAGTCTTGTACGTTTCCTTACTAGACATTGTTGTTTTACATATACTTGTTATGCTAAAATCTATGACACAATCATATTGATCACATAAACAAATGCATGGCGTATTGTTTATCAACTATATGAGGTTGTTCCATGCACAAGTGGGAGAAATGTTATCTTTAATGTGTGCAAGAAACAACTCATAAAGATATGATTTAATGGATTCTCTTGACTACAAGGTAAGAGAATAATGTTCTAATATGAATTATAATGAGATAATTCTAGAAACACTTGGTGTTACAATTTATGTTATGTGAGAACTGTAACACCCCGTGCCCGCTTAACCAAAAAATTAAAACTTTACGCGTGGAAACGCTTGACTTTAATGGACATACCGTTACTCTTTTACAAGCTGACAAAAATCTATAAACATTCAAACCTTGAGACCATTTTTAAATGAAACTAGACTCAATTACCTTCGAAACTCCGGGTGGCACGACCCATAACTCCTTATGGATTAAAAGATATGATTTTTCAAAAACCGACATAATCGGTCCACAGTTTCACTCCCAAACCGAAATTTGGGAGTTTTGGTCCCATACCGAAATTTGGTGTACCCCATACCGAAATTTCACCCATTTTTACAATAAACAACCCATAGTACCTTATTTTCGCTTCAAACTTAACCAAAATCATTAACATAACATATAAAACTTGTTCCATACACACATGACCCGTTTACATCCCAAAATGGGTAGAAACACGCTTATGCCAAACACTCCCTTAACTTTTCCCATTTACGCATAAAACATACTTTGACACAACGGTTGACCACCAAAACGTTAGGACAACCTTGACATACTCTTTACACATTATAGAAAGACTCTCGGGGTTACAACCATGACTTGAGCTCGGTATTCTACCTAGCTCAACTATCTTACCAAAGTCCTTCTACTTCACATATTCAACCTTAATTCATATCCAAGCCTTCCATAAGTGCATACCAACCTACAAAAGGTTAGACAACTAAACCGTAAGCATAAAGGCTTAGTAAGTAAACGGGTATAACATAACATTACATATCAATCACACATTACACATCATAACTATCAATCCATAACAACCATAAACATGAACACATACCTCTAGCCACTTAAGCATCACCATACTATCTCATCACACCTAAACCCACTTAGCTAACACTTCACTTGCTAGCTATACCAAACTAGCCTTATAATCACTTTCACACAACACATATCTTCCAAACCATTCAATAACCATATCAAGATAATCATATAACACATAATGGAATGAAATCAACATAACATCACATTATAACCGGTTACTTACCTTAGCTTTCAAAGCTAAGCTACAATCATAAAATCAATATCATCATCATCATCATCATCATCATTACTAGCCATCATCATCATCATCATCAATCTTTATCATCTATCAAAACCTAAAACATAACAATCAATAATCATAAACAAGGGTTTATACAAAACCCATAAAACATGCTCATCTTCCATTCTACATCATCATATGATCATATCTTGATCATATGATGAAAACCCACTCAATCCATAATCTATAACTTCAATAACCTCAAGAATATACATACTTACTTATGGAGGATCATAGCTAGGAGAGTCCATAATCATGGAGCCTTCATCTTCTTCACCTTAAGTCATCATCTAGATTTTCCATCCCTTTCTCCTCTCACTAGATCCGGACTTCAACTCCATCTAAAATGATGGATAAAAGTCTAGAAATTACTAGTTATAACTAGTTAGGTGGTATCTTTGGGCTAATGGCAAGAATGGCCCTTCTAGTCTTTTTCTTCTTATTTAAGGCACAACTAACTTAACCACATGTTTAATACTTGGCAACCTAGGCCCCTTTAGTTATGCAACACATTTTATATGACTACATAGTCATACTTCGACTATTAATTGGCTATCGGGTTTTACCATTGCGCAACGAACGTTGACTGGCCAATCACATGAGGTCTTTATCATTTTCATCTAGGGTGGGGCCCAACACCCGGGAAACGGGTCTAACAATTCTATCCCCCTTATTTAGATTTCGTCCTCGAAATCTCTTGTCCATTTCTATTCAAAACTAAATCACAACATATACATGTTCTTATCCTCATGCTTTCTAAGCCATTACCTTGCAACGATCTAAATGATCTTGCAAAGTCTAAACTTACTATACATAAACACTACTTTCACCACGAGCTTATCTAAAATTCCCAACAATGACGACTTGTCATTCGGAGGAAATCTACTATTTGACTTTATATAAGTCAAACTTCAACACTATCATTACTTCATTCACAAATACACTAACATGTCTTTAAGTCATATACCGGCCAAAATTACACTTTACACAATATCAACACTTATCTACTTTCAAAAACCGGTAACTTATCTCGCAATATATACATAGTACCATATAAACGGCACTTCCAAAAACCAAATCTACGCATTACTAAAGCAATCTTCTTGTTAAGTCGTGGGAATTCCACCCATCATCTTATCAACTTAAAGCAAAAACTCATTCTAGGTGTTTATCTTAAGGTTCATATAGGACCTTAACGCCGCTACAAGCTTTTATATCTAATCTCTTCTTATAACGTCTAACTTGTTTTAGTTTTCACTTTCTCATATCTCTACCCGTATTCATGTCATATCGGCTACACATAAGCCCACTCATTTATAACTATTTACTTACATAAAAAGGCGTCCCAATCTATGCAAGTAAGGAATTATAAACTTATGGTTCGGTGATTTACAATTTCTTTATTTAAATGAAGAGGCGTCCCAATTCATTTAAATAAGGAGATTATAAATCCTCCTACTCATGTACTTCCGACACAACAATTATACTTACTTTACTTTCCTTCTTTTCTAGCCTTGGATCCAATCTCACTAACTATTCATCCATGTCATAAAGACAAGCTGGCTATCCCGAAGGATACCATAATATCCATGCCCTTGCGGCAAGCTGGGCCACCCCGAAGGATGCCATAACTATCATCCATGCCATAAGGCAAGCTGTACAATCATGCCATGCAAGGCAAGCTAAGCTATCCCAAAGGATACTTTCATACATGCCAAGAATATAGGCAAACCATGCCGGCGAAGGCAAGCTAACAACCATGCCATGAAAGGCAAGCTAATAACCATGCCGTAAAGGCAAGCTAACAACCATGCTATGAAGGCAAGCTAGGCCATCTCAAAGGATGCCAAAACACATGCCACAAAGGCAAGCTAGGCCATCTCAAAGGATGCCAAAACACATGCCACGAAGGCAAGCTAGGCTATCCCGAAGGATACCAAAACTAGAGAATTGGATCCAAGCTATATCTAACTTATCATCTTTACTCACTTTATCTTTCATTAAGTACACGCTATCACTTCAACACTTCTCATTGCCTTGAGCAATTTCAACATTCGCTACCACGTTTACTTTCATCTAGACAAGTTGCTATATTACACTTGTTAAATTATGTTTGCATTCTCACAATGCTACTTATCATTTATCCGTCAACCCCAAGTTCACTCATACATTCACTACGTGGCATCTCTACTTTAGACAAGTTCTATATGATGCTTGTCCATTTACAGTTTACACATTCTCTATGTGTCTTTACCACACATTTTTACTATTATCCGTCAACCTTGTTGACCATGTTCACAACTCATACTATCACTTCATTTAGTCTACTCAACTTTACACATATAAGCCTTACATAGGCTTATTCCATAACATTTTCATTAATCTCATCACATACTATCCAATATATAAACATGACTATACTCATGTTTTACAATTCTTCTAGCGCACTTCATATCACTTATGAATTCAAGCGCAATCTATGTCTCATTCGTCACTTCTAGTTATCACGCTTAACCATTTACTTACTAACACATTTTACTTATCATGTTTTATATATAACACGATCTCGTCACATCTTAACCGTATACCTTAACTTTTCTTATTTTAATTAAGCGTGTAAGACTTGTACTTCAAGCATCTACTCATTATTACATCTAATCGTTCATGTCTCACGAAATATGCATTCCAATGCATCTATCTCAACTCATACACTTCTGTGAAGCGTGCTCTCAAGCACATCACATAAAACTTAGACATATAATAAACTACTACCATAGACATAACGTCACATAAACAATAACACTTAACATTTATCTAACAAGTGTTAAAACATTCATAATCATAATCAAATCATATAGTCTATGGCTCATATATCATAATGCACAACAATCTATGTCTAAGCATCAACGTTCTAATTAACCGCAAGCATTGGTCCACCTTATAACTAAGGCATCATACAACTTCCAATTCACTTGCTAGCCCATCTCTAATACCACTTAACATTTCTATTCACATTCCATTATCATGACGCTCTCATACTTTCACATAATCGCAATACAAACGCCGGCACCAACCGAGGTGCACGACCAACTAATCATTTAAAAACTTCAAGTCATCACGAACTTACATCTCATATACATCAACACTATAACACACACAATCACTTATCATCACTAATCTCATCTAGCATAAACCATAATCCATCTCATACTTAACAATTAATTCCCGCATCACTAACACTTACGCTCAACGCCTCTACGAGTGGTTTAAGACTAGGCAACCTATAGTGGAAACCTAATTCACTTAAACCGAAGCTCTGATACCAAGTTGTAACACCCCGTGCCCGCTTAACCAAAAAATTAAAACTTTACGCGTGGAAACGCTTGACTTTAATGGACATACCGTTACTCTTTTACAAGCTGAAAAAAATCTATAAACATTAAAACCTTGAGACCATTTTTAAATAAAACTAGACTCAATTACCTTCGAAACGCCGGGTGGCACGACCCGTAACTCCTTACGGATTAAAAGATATGATTTTTCAAAAACCGACATAATCTGTCCACAGTTTCACTCTCAAACCGAAATTTGGGAGTTTTGGTCCCATACCGAAATTTGGTGTACCCCATACCGAAATTTCACCCATTTTCACAATAAACAACCCATAGTACCTTATTTCCACACCAAACTCACTCAAAGTCATTAACATCTCATACTAAATCATTACGTAATCAATCAACCCGTTTGCTACCCAAAATAGGTAAAAACACACTTAACCCAAACACCTCTTTAAATGCATAACCCTTTTATGCATATTTTACCCATTTTCTGGAAAGACAACTTCTATGACCCGAAAATTAACAAAACTTTCCAGATTTACTTCTTATATCATTGGGCTTATTTTCATATAAAGACATTTACCATATGACCCTCAAAATAGTGCTTTACAATTGACGGGTTTTGTGCCAAAACCCGTTTCGACCCATTACATGCCATAAGTCACATACGACTTCCATAACGCTTCAAACTTAACCAAAATCATTAACATAACATATAAAACTTGTTCCATACACACATGACCCGTTTACATCCCAAAATGGGTAGAAACACGCTTATGCCAAACACTCCCTTAACTTTTCCCATTTACGCATAAAACATACTTTGACACAACGGTTGACCACCAAAACGTTAAGACAACCTTGACATACTCTTTACACATTATAGAAAGACTCTCGGGGTTACAACCATGACTTGAGCTCGGTATTCTACCTAGCTCAACTATCTTACCAAAGTCCTTCTACTTCACATATCCAACCTTAATCCTTATCCAAGCCTTCCATAAGTGCATACCAACCTACAAAAGGTTAGACAACTAAACCGTAAGCACAAAGGCTTAGTAAGTAAACGGGTATAACATAACATTACATATCAATCACACATTACACATCATAACTATCAATCCATAACAACCATAAACATGAACACATACCTCTAGCCACTTAAGCATCACCATACTATCTCATCACACCTAAACCCACTTAGCTAACACTTCACTTGCTATCTATACCAAACTAGCCTTATAATCACTTTCACACAACACATATCTTCCAAACCATTCAATAACCATATCAAGATAATCATATAAGACATAATGGAATGAAATCAACATAACATCACATTATAACCGGTTACTTACCTTAGCTTTCAAAGCTAAGCTACAATCATAAAATCATCATCATCATCATCATCATCATCATCATCATCATCATCATCATCATCATCATCATCATTACTAGCCATCATCATCATCATCATCAATCTTTATCATCTATCAAAACCTAAAACATAACAATCAATAATCATAAACAAGGGTTTATACAAAACCCATAAAACATGCTCATCTTCCATTCTACATCATCATATGATCATATCTTGGTCATATGATGAAAACCCACTCAATCCATAATCTATAACTTCAATAACCTCAAGAATATACATACTTACTTGTGGAGGATCATAGCTAGGAGAGTCCATAATCATGGAGCCTTCATCTTCTTCACCTTAAGTCATCATCTAGATTTTCCCTCCCTTTCTCCTCTCACTAGATCCGGACTTCAACTCCATCTAAAATGATGGAGAAAAGTCTAGAAATTACTAGTTATAACTAGTTAGGTGGTATCTTTGGGCTAACGGCAAGAATGGCCCTTCTAGTCTCTTTCTTCTTATTTAAGGCACAACTAACTTAACCACATGTTTAATACTTGGCAACCTAGGCCCCTTTAGTTATGCAACACATTTTATATGACTACATAGTCATACTTCGACTATTAATTGGCTATCGGGTTTGATCATTGCGCAATGAACGTTGACTGGCCAATCACATAAGGTCTTTATCATTTTCATCTAGGGTGGGGCCCAACACCCTGGAAACGGGTCTAACAAGAACTTAGCTAGATTGCAACAACAAGGCGAATTTTATATTTCATTACTAGCAGATCAACTGATGTAATTGAACTATGAGAATTTGCAGTTTTTAAGTTAGAATAATGTTCTGATATGAATTATACTAGGCTAATTCAAGAAACACTTGGTGTTACAATTTATGTTATGTGAGAGCTTAACTAGATTGCATTCATTACTAGCAGATCAACTGATGTAATTGAACTATGAGAATTTACAATCTCTAAATTAGATACCTATTAGAACATGTGTCAATATGATATCAAGACTAATTTAATTTATAGATTTATGAATTCATGGAATGACATAAATTAATTAAGTAATCTAATGCTACTTCAATCTGAATATTTATGTGTTCTTGGAATGACATAAATAAATGAAGAAATGATGTTATTTACATTATTGTGAAGTAATAAATTAACTTGTGCCTTTCAAAAACAAATTAACTTAAAATTACTATTGAAACCAAAAGATGGTGTTCATAATTACTTTAGTTAAATATGTTTATGTTTCATTGTAAAGATATAAACATAAAGTCTTTTAATTGTTACAAAACTTATAATAAAGTAAGACGTTATCTTGTTATGTTTTTTAATTAAGACATATACATGAAGTTATTAAATTGTTAAATGACTTTTAACGTATAGTGGGATTATAACAGTCTATGTTTTCTTGTAAAGACATGAACATGTAGTAACTTTGTAAAAAGTACTTGTGTTATAAAGCATGCAATAGACTTGAAAATTATTATACCATTAAAATGAATTAGTTGGTAAATAGACAAGTCAAAACGAATATGGTTATCTTAAATATTGTTAGATTGTCTTGTAATATTGATACTAATGAAATATCAAATGTTTATGGTATGTTCAATTAGGATAATCAAATTCTTAATAAAGTGTTTGATTAAAGATGACTATGATTTCTTTTCTTCCAACAGTTATCAAGGTTAAAATATTGAATATGGCTTGGACATATTTAATAAAACTCCAACATAGAAGATTAATAAGACATTATCATATGATGGAATGTAATGAATGTGATGAATCACATTAAGCCTTAAATTGAAGTTCCAAATTTGTTTAACTGCTTATGAAGAGGTTATTAACAAAGTAAAGTTAGGAACTGTCAATATGTATTTGTAATATCCCAAAAGAGAATATTGTATTATTGCTTAATTTGCTAAGTATTTAAAGATAGTCTTTAAATTGCTAAAAGCAAGTGGGAGTTTTGATCTTTAAAAGATAAAATTACAAGATACATAATCTTCTAAAATACACTAGGAAATATCATGATGAAGTTTGACATTTGAATGTTAAATCTCAAGATGATAATAAAGTTTGACATTTAAATGTTAAATCTCAAGATGATGGAATTATCATTCATAGAATAGTAATATATCTCAGATATTTGATTAATATGCTGAGGGCTATGATTTACAGGATTATTGTAAACCTGATAATCATTACGATACATTACCAAATATGAAATTGGGTAAAGTATACATGATATGAATGATTAAGATGCTGTCCATAAAGATAATCAATTTTAGAAATATGGTTTATCTTAATAGTTAGACTAGAAAACGAAGATGAGTTTCTTCAAAGATAAGGTAACCTTGTGGTTTAAATCTTTGTATAAAAATCATATGGACAATATTGTACACGTATTTAATGCATGTTTTATGACAAGATTATTAATCACACTTAAGCGATTAACTGTGATTGAATATTCTTTTCTAAATACATTAAATATATAAAGATTATGGTTGCCATATTTATGAAATTGACAATAGAATATCAAAACTCTTTCTTAATTGATTACTTGAGCGAGGACGATAAGTAATCAAAAGGAGTTTATGAATTCAAATAAATATTTGAAAGTGTACAAGGTGTAATAATCCATGAATGGATAAATGCATGCATATAGAAGATTACTCTTATGTTTAATTATTAAATTCATGTTTTGATTTATAATTGAAATAAGATAATTTTTAAGTATTCCTAAAAGCTAGTGGGAGTATTATGTTTAATTTCTTAAATCATATATGTTGTAGAACATATAAAAGGTAACATTCCATATAAGTTAAAAGTTAAGTCTTAGTTTGGAATGAAACTTTACTTTGAAGATTTAGAAAATAAGACATACAACCTTGAAATCATTGTTTATTGTTGAAACATGAGCGGTAAATAAATCTAATATAACATGATATATTATTTAGAAAGTCTAAATAGATATGTATGACATGGATAAAATCTAAGTATGACTCATAGATTTTTCATGTACATCATGTTTTGTTGTATAATGCTTGATTACAAGATAATTTGGCAATATTAATATCTAATTAAAAGTTATTAGATGACTTGTGTAATATTCTAAAAGGAATATGTTTGATTATAGAATCACATCCTTAATCTGGAAAAGCTTCCAAATTCTATAGATGAACAATTTTTTCAATTGTTGTGAAAATTGTCATAGCCAACAAACTTGAAAGTTTAAAGGGCATCAAACATTACACAATAGATATTATGGTTTACGGAAAGTTTTAATAGCATATTGTTGTTTGCATACAATGATGCTAATAAAATTGAGATGACACTCAATACTAGTTATGGTAAGGATTTCATCCTAGGCTATTACTAGTTATGCTTACTAAAAGCATAGTTGCATTATACATTAAGAGAATAAGAATACTTTAAACTTTAAAATGTTTGGAAGTTTAATTATCATAAATTGGTGGTTAAGGATGTCACACATTTTTTGAAATATTATATGGCATTGTCAAAATAGTTGAGTATGCACATACAAGAACTTCAATAGTTGAATTCTTGAAATAAGTATTCTCAAAATTCCGATAGATCAAAGTTGGATGATTTATGTCTTGTCCACAAGTATGAACGTCATTACTTGAGACATAATTCATCAACAAGAGTTATCATGCATTGATCTATTTAGTATTTGGATAAGGGATGTTAAACAATTATTATAATAAATTTAAATACATGGTATGTTTAATTTATAATAAATTGTATCCTATATTTGTATGTTTAAATCCATGAATAAAGGTTATTCTAAATTGTCCGTTGTCAGTTAATAATATGGGAATATTATTAAATCAAGACAAATCTGAAGGTTGGTATAATATACTTAAAGTATATTGATGCGTAGTCATGCCATTTCAGATGATATTCAATGATACCGAATATAGGACTTATCCCAACTACATGATGTTACTTTATGGATTTTGTTATTAAGTAAATCATGAGAAGTTATCCTCAGACTTGAGATGCAAGATAAGTGTCATGAATGTAGTACATTTTTGTGGAACAACTTAACGCTATACGTAACTGGTAGTCATAAGGGTTGTTTTCGGAAATGTTACAAAGTTTGTGGGTTTTGCTTGTATTCAAGATAGAATTTGTTCCTTCAAATTTATTTTTGAAGTTTAATACTGCTGGGCCCCTCGTAGGGTTGGTAAGATGTATGTGTGGCCACACCCAAGATCTCCCCTGAATATGTTCAGAAGATTTGGTAATCTTGATCAATCATAAACAACCAGAAACAGAATGGTTAATTAAGGAATGACTTTAATCCATATCCTTATTAACATGGTATTAGAAACAAAAGGATAATAATAATGAGAAATCATTAAAAGGTTTTCCAGGAGCCTTACTCGAGATCGTACTAGAGGCATCAGCGTGTTGCAAGACGCTAACCGATGTGATTACACTATTAAAATATGTTCAATTGGGAGCTGTTAGATTATGGACATTATTTTAGTAGTCGTATGTTAGGATCGAACTCGAGATCACGGGATTGCACACAATACGTATGAAGAGAAAAAGAAACAATTATTTATAAAATGTTATAAGTAATTATTAATAAACACAAAATACTCCCTCCGTCCCAAAATTATAGTCCCCTTTTGACTTTTTCGGTCTTTATTTTTCAACTTTGACCTTAAATATTTTTGCCTATATTACATAATACTTGATGCAAAATATATGAATGGATTGAGTTTTAAATGTATTTTTCATTGATATAATTTTCATCAAGTATTGTATAACACAAACAAAAATATTTAAAGTCAAAGTTGAGAAAGAAAGACCGAAAAAGTCAAAAGGGGACTATAATTTTGGGACGGAGGTAGTAAATAATAGTAATTAGTATTTAATGATAAATGACTAATGACCTATTAAACGAAGATTAGGAAAGTAATACTAAGGAAATTTTGGAAACAAGAGAAGGTTCCGGAATCCCTTGGAGGGACTCCAAACCGATCGGCCATAAGGGGGGGGGGGATACACCTCCTTTGTGCCTTGTGCTCCAAGTATTCATTAGTATAAATACAAACCTAAGATTCATTGTTTCTCATAACTTGTACACACACATCTTGGTGTTTTCTCTCCTTCTCTTTGTCTCATAATCGATCCATCTAAACAATCCCTAAGGGATTCGATTTTCATTGATCAAAATAAGTTTTGTGTTTAATTTACTTGCATAAACTTTTTCTTGAATTAGTACGTGTGTACAAGAACGTGAATCAAACACACTATTGTTTGATTCTTGGATTGAATTACAAAAGAGGTAAGGGGTAATTCTTGTAATCCACATAAACCCTAATTAGGGTTTTGTTCCGGAAGATTGCATTTGATTCTTGTTCGGGCTAGAATCATAAAGGTATGTTTACTATTTAAATATTGATTAATTAATTACATGTTATTTGATCTTGTTATAATTGATTCTGCATATGCTCTCTTAATGTGTTTGGTTTATTTTATATGATTGTCATGATATTGTAATTCCAACAATCAGCGCTTTGTGTGTTGCACCTAGAAGACAATTTAGCTTTTTCAAAGGGTTTTGTCATGGAGTTAATCACATGTAGTATAAAAGGAACTGTTTACACAAATGAATAAGCATCCCTTCACACATACACACTCCGATACAGACTTCTCTCAATCATTACTCCACTTGTTACGTACCGTTTATCATTTATCACTCACTTATACCAAGTACTCATTCTCACGCCTGAGCTTGGTCTCGGACTAAAAACCCGGGGCGAGTTAACAGTGTTCTCTTTTATTTCAGCCTACAAGAAAAAAAGAGCTGTCGCAGAGTCTCCTGAAGCTTAGGGTTGAAGAGTATCTACGAACATTTGCTCAAACATTTATATATAATCAATTAATTTACAGTAGTAAACACCCCCTAAGATCTATACACAATGATTAACCCAATAACTTTTTCACTTCTAGAAGACCACAATGTTTGATTTAAATAGCTAAGGGATTGATTGAAAAACAAACAAAATTGTCAAGGGACCGAAATTGCGTAATCATAGTCCCCGTCCCGTACACCACACTCATTGCATTTATTCAATATCGTAGTGCTCTACTTTATAAAAGCAAACAAAAGACAAGGAGGGCAACCCACGTTGTTTAATCTTGGCCGTTCATTGATTACAAAATCAACATCTGTTAACTTTTGATTTGATCTAACGGTCAAATTAACTGCAATGCAGGTGATAATTATCTACTTATATTGTTTTTGATGCATCCCATGACGAAACACACTTGGGTATTTTTAGTGTATTTATTTTACCAAATTTGGTATTCTTTGCAACTTGTAATATATTTTTTTTTTCTTTCTAACAAGAAATATTGGCCAAGTTAAAAGGAGCTTTTATGTATTTTATTTTATTATCATTCAATTGTTGTGATTTAAATTAGTGATAACTAACTTTATAGTGTATTGTCAATCTGAAGATCCTATTAGCTCGTTTTTATAATTCAAAGTACAATTTGAATATCATATTAGTTCATTTTATACCATTTGCAAAAGGTATTGCTAATCCATATTGATAACATTATATGATATAATCTAGGATACACGGAAACGCCGCCGGGATTGCGTACTACGTACCCGAAATGTCCTGAAAATGTCGATAAACACTCAGAAAACGTCCTGAAAAGTAAGTAGTTGATGTAGCGTTTTGATAAAAAAAATAAATATGTGAAATAAAAATAGTCATATTTCTATTTTCAAGATAATTTGTTAGATGGGGTACTTGCTTTTTCATTTTATATTTGATGATATACAAAATGTTACAATTAATAATTTGTTTTCCACCTTATACTTTTATTTCTTGTGTTTTTTATTACGTAACACAATGTAATGTACGAAAAACAGAAAAAAATATATTCGTAAGTTGCCAATATTAAACTAAATTCACACAATAGCTTCAACTAGATATTTGACATTCATGAAAAAGGGTTTGATTAAAACTTATACAACTTATATATGTATAAGTATAATATGATTATGAGTAATATTTGTTTTGATTTTTAACGTTGTTTAATTTTTTCTTGACATATACTAAAATATCATAAAATATATAGACATTTATGCGTTGTACCCGTTTTTTGAATTTTAGGATGTTGCCGTTTCCCGGTACCCATCCCCGTCCCTTTTTCCGTCCCTGTGCAACTTAGGATATAATATTGTCTTAAGAACAATTAGTAGGTGTAACCTGCGCGTTGTGGCGCTTAAATAGTTTTAATAGACAATGCAAAAAAATATATGTAAATCAGTAACAATGAGTGACAAAATTCCGTAGTTAGTTATTTGTAAAATATTATTGTAGTTACTGTTGAGGTAAAATCTTGCTTCTACCTTCGACAAGCGGAGTAAGCCCTCCGGACTCTGATCGGTCCTTCGGGTTCAAGGTATCTCTTGATTGGTGTAGGTTCCTTCGGATATCTGCAAAATAGATACGTCTGTTAGTCTCGCCCAGGGAGTATCTCCCAGGACCAACCTCCGGCGTGAGAGTAAGTATATATTTTTAGAGAGAGAAAGTATAAATGTAAATGAAGTTTTTAAGGATGAGAGAGTTGTTTAACCTTGATGATTTCTTCTCTATTTATAGGCTAACTTGGCGAAGTACAAGGTCGATTAGTACTTATCCCTTAATGGTTGCTTGTTTATGCTCCATTACCGAGTACTTATGTACTTGTTTGTACTTTGATTTACTTTGATTCACTTAGCTATTGTCTGCCCGGAGTGTTCGTTTATCCGGAAGGGTGTGGTCTTCCGGATGCTGTCATTGGCTAGCCTTGTTCTAATGGTCCGTTCCGTTTGACTGTCGGTTCGAGCCCTCCGGATTTATACCGGAGGGCACATACGGCAACATGTCCCCCCCCAGTATCATAGTATTGGTCTTGCCAATGGTGTGATACTAGAAGTCTTTGTTTTTTGTGGTTTTCCGGAGGGTGCGACGTATTTTTGTCGCGTTAACGTCGTGTACAAAGTGCCAAAAGTAATTAATATGTCTTTTTAAGGAGCGCCGTCGTTTTTACTGAGTCCCTTAGATTCGGACACGTATGCACGTTTTTGGATCCTTTGGCTGGCATCATGACACGTAAGCCCTACGTGTGAGGTACCGTTTCGCGCCCATTTCTTTTGGCCTATAAATAGCTCATTTCGCCTAATTTTTTACTACTGTAATTTTTCTTCTCTGACACATCTCTTGCTTCGTACTTTTCGAACGAATTTCCGAACGTCAAGAATTTCCGAGCGTTTCTTTATTAACGGTTCTTCCGGTGTGTTTATTACTAGGTACGTTTCGTTCTTCTTTACGTGTTTGTGTTGTCTGGCTATAGCTCTTCTCTACTTTTCCCCATTATGTCGGAATCTTCCGTGTCGGTGGATCTAGATGATACTCTCGTTGGTGGTGAGTTATCGGTTAAACAGGATATCCAGCGGAGGACCTCCAAAACTCGTCCTTCGGATGTTGTTGCCTTAGTTGAGGCCTTCGGAGTACCCAAAGATCTACATCCAAGGGTGCCTCCGAAGGGCATGACCATGGATCAATTGCCTGCTGATGCTATAGGTCTTTATATCCAGTATTTCTTTGAAGGAGGACTCAACGTTCCTTTCTCTACCTTTCTTTTGGAAGTAATTAAATATTTTAAAGTTCATATTTCTCAATTGGTTCCCCCCGGCCTTCATCGTGCTACCCTTTTTGAGGTATATTGCCGGAGCCTACATATCCCTCCGACAAACCCTTTGTTCAGGGTGTTCTATAAGCTAAGTAAGCAGGGTTCTTGGTAGGAAAGTTTGTTTTGGTGAGTTTCCATCTTGTTTGAAGGGTTGGAAGGAGGAGTTTTTCTTGATAGATAGGCGTGCTATTCCTTTTGCTATGCCTTGGAGGCATCATGATTCGGATGTTTCTGATCCGTTTCTGAAAGACGAGTTTGATGTGGCTCATGCTGAGAAGTTGGCTGAGTGTGTTATTGAACCTTGTCAAGTTCCGCACGATTTTTTGTATCTGTTGGGCTTATCTACTTACTAGAAGTTTCCCGGTTATCGGGCGGCTTTGAGGGATGAGGAGGGAAGGGGTATAGCCTTTGTTTTGTTGTGTGTGTATATATATATATATTGTGTGTCTACATATATATTATCATCTTTTATTTTTTCTTATCTTTGGGTTTTCCCTCGCAGGTGTTACCATGTCTGACTATTTAAAGAAGCCCTCTATCCGTAAGAATGTTAATGTTGTGAAGGGTGACAAGCTTCGTGAAGGCCAAAGTGTGGAGACGCATCTGACCCAGCCACTGGCCTCCAATTCCGAAGTTCCGGAAAAAACTGCTGATCTCTGATGAGTGCTCAAACACTCATCATTTTTAGTCAAATCTGAACTGCAAAACATACAAAAACACTCAGAAATGCATCAAAATACTGAAAATATTTCAAAAGTTGTGTTTTATATGTTTTAGATGCAAAATGAGTTAAAACAGATGAAAAACGTACAAAGTTTGTAAAATTGGCAGTTTCAGTCCCCCAACTTTCATAAAATGACAAAACTAGTCCCTGGTCATTCAAAATATGGAAAATTATCACCAAAGGTTCTTTTACAATCATAAGTTGTCATATTTTGTCCTTTGGTAAAAAATTGGAAAAGTTTTAAGAATTCACACTTTTGGTCCCTGGAGTTTCAAACTTTGGCAGAATTGGTCCCTGGTGGGATATTTTTGAAAGAAAAATCAATTTTGGTCTTGTGGTTACTTATTTTGGCAAATATGGTCCTTGGGTAAAATGTTTGTGGAAATTACATGTTTGGTCCCTGTACTTTGCAAACTTGTCATATTTGGTCCCCGGAAATCTCATTTTTGGATAATTTATCATTAAAAGTCCTTGGGTTATTACACTATGGCAAGTTTGGACCCTTGAGTTAAGTTTGGAAAAGTGACATTTTCAGCCCTCATGTTTCAGATTTTACATGTATGGTCCTTGTGATATAAAATTAACAAACCAAATGGACCTTTGTTTTATTTAACCCTAACCAACCAAATCCTGATCCACTAAACACAACCCACCCAAGCCCAAACCAAACAATCCAGCCCACTCCCTAAATAAAAACACCCCGTTTTTATATACTCCCTCCAGTCAAAATAAGTCAAACCACTCACCCTCCCTTCCCACTAGCAGCCTGCAACACTGTGTATCCCCCCCACTCTCACTAACTCTTCTCACTCGCCCATACATTGTCCCCCTAGCCTCCAATAACATCCAAGAATCATTAATTGTCCACAAATCTCTCCAAGCTACCCTAAAGCAGGAATTCTTGTTTTCCCGCCAAAAATGCAAGTAGGAGCAAAAGTCATCCATAATCTCTGGAAAATGATGGGATTTCTTCCCTAGGGCCCACAAAAGCTGAAAAGTCATCTATATAGCAAAGAGAAAGCAAGGAGAGCAAGTATCTAGTGTAGAGTAGTTTAGTTTTAGTTTAGTAATGTCGTTTTTATGAATTTTCCATTTTCAAGTGTAATTTCTGGCTTCAATTGTTGTATTAAGTTACATTAGTATAATTTAAACTTGTTTCAAGCATAAATTTCAAGTCTCCTTTTTAAATTCAGTTATTGCTTAATTTCAGTCAAAATTTCCATGTGCTTTAATATTGTTGAAAATGGTTGTTTAGTGCTCTAAAAACTTTCATAAGCTCATTACAAAGTTTCTATAAGGTTAGATAAGAACTAAATTCAGTCTAACTAAAAAACTCAAAAATACTCAAAAATTCCCATAAATAGGTAATAAATAAAAATTTCAGAGAGGAAGATGATTCAGGTTGGAAGCATGTTTCATTTTGGAATGTTTTATTGGTTTAGAACTCATGGTGAGTGATTAGGTTATGGATTGGTCTCTTTGTTCTTGTTTCTCAGCTTGGTAACACTTGTAAGCATTCTCCATTATTTTGGTAATTCCCTGTGGCATTGCTTATCATTTGCTTATCTGTGCTTATTCATGCTTCATTTACATGCTTTAGTCATTATAGTATTTAAATAGTAATGCTAGTGCTCTAAATCTCTTTGTGCTCAAAATCTTCATTCAACTGCCATTTTAGCTTATTTTAGAACCCTAGGTTCTTGTGGTTTGATCTTGTATTTTTGTGTTTAATTAAGTTTGTGTATACATAATTAGTTGTTAGAAATCAATTTCACAGTCATTAGAATCCATTTTCTTCAAAAAATCATAAATCATAACTATTAAGGGAGTGTTTGGTTTTGTTGATCGCACACTGAGTTTGTTGGTTTCTGAGGTTAAAACTTGTTGAAACATGTCACTTGTAGTTTATTAGTTGCACTTAAGTCTTAAAATCAGTTGTTACATTGATAGAAGTCAAAATCATCCACCATTGTACCCAACAATTAACTGTTGAGTTTTTTTTTTTTTTTTTTTTTTTTTTTTTTTTTTTTTTTTTTTTTTTTTTTATCTCAAACCTCACCCCTTGTGATGATAAGTTGTTCTATTAGCCATATTTAACCTTAATGTAACTTAAAACATCCATTTAAGTCAGTTAGATCCAATCTAAGTTCAATAAAGTCAACATAAGTAGTTTTTCTTAAAAGTCAAATTTGCATGTTTTAGTTTTTCTAAAATCTAACAAGATTTTTATAGATTTTTGTAATGAGTTTTAGACTTTGAGCTTTTGAGGTTTAGCACTCCTCCACCTAGTCTTTAAGTTCCCACATTCCTTGTATTTTTGCCATTTTTCCCCTGGGCCCCACATTGAACCAAAGTAGGTTGCAGGGGGGCTGTGTGCCCTGCTGCAGCAGGCCCTCCACCAAACCACCACCTTTGGTGGTGATTTCTGACCACCACAGTGGTCTCCACTAACCCAACTTGGTTCTTTTCATCCCCCTCCTAGTAGGGTTCATGTTTTGACCTTTGGTTTGACCTCCAACCCTCTGGGACCCACCTGATTTAGCTCCTTATCTTTGTCCCATTTTCAGTTATGCACCAAGAAATGCAAGTGCTTATTGAAGCTTATTGGCTTATTCTGTGGACCCCAAGAGCTTATTCTAGCTCATACATGTCTATTCAACTTGTTTAGATCAGAATTCATCATAGTGGGTCCCACTTAAGCTCATTTGAGCTCATTTTCCTTTTTGGTCAACAAAAGTCAACTATAGAGCTAATAAGCTTCCACAGTGCTTATTTTTAAGCTACAAAAAAGTTGTTTTCATTAAAGTTGTTTGTTTTTAGGTGTAAAATAAGTTTCCAAAAGAAAAATCAAGAAAAATCAATTTAATTATAAGTGATAGTTTCTATTTAATGTAATTTAAATTTTAATTTTCATTTTTATATTTTTATTAAGTACTTAGCATTTTTATATTTTTATTAAATTCGTAATATATTAAAGTAATTTTAATAATTTCTCAGATTTTTATTTTGTCATTTAGTATTTATTAGAATTAATATTAGTTTTATTAATAATTAATTAATAATTAAGTTTTAAATAGCATAATTAGTCTTTATTAATTAAGACCTAGTTTTTATATATTTCCTAACTTTTATATAATATAATATAATTTTAGGAATTTTTCTAGAATTTTACTGTTCATTTGCTATTTTTTATAATTTAAAATAGTTTAATTAGGTAATTAATATTTAATTAGTTTTTAATTACTAGAAATTCCATAGAAAGACAAAAATATTAATTTTTAATTCTTATACTTTCTTCAAGTTCATTTTAAGTTTTAGAAATTATTTTTGCAAGTTTTTAGTTTAATTTGTAGTGTTTATCATTTTTAGTTTATTTAAATTAGGTTTAATTTACTTTTTAAATAGTTTTAATTAATTAAATAGTATTTAAATATTAAAATAATCATTAAAATTTTTTTTTTATTTTAAGTTTGTAAAAGTGTCATTTTCACCCCCTGTGGGTTTTCAGATTTCAGTTTTCACGTTTTATTTTGTACGTTTACGTTATTTAAAACGTGAACGTACGCGTTTTTAGGTTTTAAATGTTTCTGGTTTTTCCAACTTTCCATTCTTGTTTATATAGCTTATTTAAGCTATTTCATTGTATAAATCAGTAGTGTAATTAATCTCAAACCCATTTCCATCCTAATTCACCCGATCACAAGCCGTTTGATAACCATCCACACCTCGTCGGGACATAACGACCCGGGGAAACCCCTATACTTACACGGAGCATTGACTCTAGGAAGTTTGACCTTGTTGACCATCCTTTGGTCAATTTAGGTTGACTGTTTGGAGCCAATCAAATTTTGGCGCCGTTGCCGGGGAGTTGTGCGCGCTATTCTAAACGGTTTTGCGTATTAGTGAATCGGGATATACATCCATTGTATATTTACCACCCTTGTTTATATTATCTTCTTATTTTCATATAAAAACAAAACCGTTCCCGAAAACATTTTAAAATCAAGTTTTCAACGAACACAAAAACACAAAAATATTTTCTTTCTGATTTGTACAAAATGTTTATCCAAAAATCCAAAAACATTCTCCTTTACCCTCTCACATCTTTGATTCTTTATCCCTACCCCTCTATACACATTTGATTCTTTCTATGTCTCATCCACACTTTCTTATTTTCCAATGGTGTGGTAATCCTCATAATGGTGGCAATTGCCCCAGTTGTGGCATGGTAGAGTCAGGAAACGGGTCTGTCTATAATCAAGATCCCTATTCCTATCATGACACCACTGATTCATTCCACCAGCTACCACACCATCAGTCTCAGCAGTTTTACTGTTGTGAGTACTGTAGTGGTTCACACTACAGTTATGATTGTCAATCAGGAAACACGCTTGTCTATGAGCAGTTTTCTGATAACGATTATAACTCTAGCACATACAACCCACAGCCACATCAGTTTTACTGTTGTGATCACTGTGGAGGTCCACACTTCAGCTCAGATTGTTAAATGGGGAATCCATTTCCTTGTAACAATTTTGACACATCGTATTATGACGAACCTCCATCTCCACCAATTTCTCAAAGTCTTCTCCTTGATCTTTTGGATTTAGTGAAGGATTTGAGAGGAATCACACATACCCCAGATAATCCAATACAAAAATCGATGGAAGAATTGTTAGCTGACGAACAGGCTGCTAAAATAAATTCCCAAGATGCGTATGAAAGATCTATTAGGGAATCAATTGCAAAAGAAAAAGCAGCCAGATCTAGCTCTCGATTCCGTTTCATTCCTGATGACAGTGATGATGAGGATACACTTGATATCCTTGGATTTTATAAAGATTCATCAGATGATATTCCATCAGTTGAGATTCCATCTCAACCCACTCTTATCACACCCGAGGTTCCCACTCACTCTTTGAGCATGGGGGACGAGCATCTTGACACTGTTCTTGATAAGGAATCGGACGAATTCATAAAGTCTAGTGTTGAGAACCTTGTTCCAATCCCAAGAAAGTCACAAGGAATTCTTGATCATATGTGTGATATCCCTCCTCCTCTTGTCTTCCCGAAAGATGATGTTCAGATGTTCTCCGATTCTACTGATGACGATTCGTTATCTTGTGGAGACATCTTTTTTATGGAAGAATTACCTTCTAAGCTAGTTAGCTTAGAAGAAGATAATGTTGAGATTGAAACTGAAATCAAGGATGAGGCACTTCGTGCAACATTATTGAATGTCGATCTTCTCATTTCTAAAATCGAGGCTTTCAAAATGAAACCTATTTCATCTCCTATCCTAATTAAGGATAGTGACATTGTCTCCGATGATCCTATTCCGGAGTTTGAAGCCTTTACCTTTGATCATATGGGAGAGAAGATTAGTGGCAGTACCACTTCTCATTCTCAAATTTCTCTCCCCGAGTATGATTCGTTCACCTTTGAGGAGTTCTCCGGTGAACTCACTCATATCATATCTCCATCGGAGTATGATAACTTTTACTTTGATCTAGACAAAGTTGATCTTTGTTTTCCGGAGGGAAATATTCTCAACCTTGAGAATTTGATTGATATCAAAATCCCAACCCTCCCACCCATAATATGTCTAGATCATATGAGCTTTACTGATGAGATTCATGATACATCAATCATGAATTCTCTTTTTGATGACGATGAGTCAATCTTGATTGTCATCAAGATCTTCCTCCCATTCTTCACCTACCGGGTGACTTCTCCTGTACTTCACTCCTTCGGGAATGAAGACATTATCTTTGACCCCGGCATAACCACTTATAGTTTATACTATTTTAAGCCTGGGTCTACTTATCTCATCGGTGTGGAACTTTCACGTGCTTTAAATGTTTGTCCAAACATCTTGAATGAAAGTCCGATGGAGATTACTTGTTCCACATCATGCTTCCCCAAGGACAAATGAATTTGGGGTCGAGTCAAGCTAGCGACTCGGTAAACAAAAACAGTAGCATGCTTATAGGGTTTTCACCCTAAGTGTGGGGGAGTCACCCATGCTATGATTACAAAAGTGAAAAACAAAATGGTATTTCCACATTTAGCTTGTAATGTTGCCCTCTTACGTTCAAAGAGTCGGCATAATAGCCGGGACTTTGAATATTGAGGACAATATTCATTCTAAGTGTGGGGGGGTATTTCGCTATTCTAGCGAATTTTATCACATTTTACTATCTAATACCCCCGTTTTTGGCCAAAATTTCAAAAAAAATTCACTGGAGCTTAAATTTTTTTTGTGGTAATCAGTCCGCCATGTCTAAGTGACAAATGGATTGGCTAGTCCAAGAGCAAACGGCTCTTGGTAAAGACATCTCAAACCCGTTGATGGCTTGCAATTTGCCAAAAATTGTATGGTAAATCAACTCGCCATATCCCATAAAGCGAATGAGTTGGCTAGCCCGCAAGATTATGGCTTGTGGTAAAGGCAGTGGAAAATCCATAATTGGTAATCAGCTCACCAAGATGTTGACTTTGTCCATCAAGAGTTGGCAAGTCCAGAAGCAAACGGCTTTTGGTAAAGACTAATCTAATCCGTTGACAGCTGGTGGTTTGCTCAAAATCACATGGTTATCAGGTGGACCATAGTTCTTACTTGAATCGATACATCTGGCTACTCCAGAAGTGATGGCTTTTGGTAAAGAGTTTAAAATCCATCAAGTTTTCAAAACAGTTATGATGCGTGGGAATCGCAACAGGCTTTACCTCTCGAGGGATCTCGAGAAACTTACAACCCCCACCAGGCAGTGTACCTGATCGTTGTAATATAGTATAGTGACAAGTACCGGGGGATTGATCGTTCAGCTTAGGAATAATGTCGCTAGGATTAGAAAACCTAATTACTAGTTCTAAAGGTGAGGGATGATTATTTTTGTGTTTTTATATTTTTTAGAAAGCAAATAAAATCTCGGGTTTTGGAAGAGTGGGCGGAATTAGTTGCTATTCAACTAACCCAAAACTAAGATGCAATCAAAATAAAATACTAAAAATGAAAATAAACTAATTAAACTAAAGTTGTGAGCAGTAATTGGAGAAAATGTGTCTACTTAGATTTCACTACTCCCTAGATATAATTTACACGTTAATTACTTGTTATAATTGTATGGATGACAGATCGTATTCCTTAATACCATTCATGGGATGGCATACATAAATCCCCAATTCTATGAGCTCTTATCTCCTCCTACACCATGCCCAGCACAACTATAGGGATTGTAAACAGTGGCTCATGCATTAAATACAACCAATAAAGACCTAGTACGCCTCGGTTCATGTTTCTTAAGACGTTCAAGCATGTTACCATTTGGAGATCTGCCAGTTTTCTTAAGCCTAACATATAAATCATTCATCCAAGACAAGAATAAACAAGTAATCAACACATAATCAATATCTAGGTTTCATTAGATCTAAGCAAACACAAAAGAGATCTAGCCTAGCATAATGGAATTGAGACAAGAACAAGATATAGACAACCAACACATAGACATATTGATTGAATTAGAAGAACACTTATCTCAATTACAATGCAAGGTATCAAGGGTTTGGAACCCTTGAAAAACCTGTAAAAGTTGCACCAAAATCGTCTTTAGGGTTTCTCCAAAACTTCTCTCTTTTATGTGAAAACCTAGAAAACTATATATAGGAAAATCGGGGTGACGGCATCAAGAACAAAGGTGTGACGCCGTCATCTCGCCGCCAAATACTTCCTCGGACGGCCTTGATCTACTTCTGACGCCGTCAAAGCCTAGGCCGTCACACAAATTACTCTTGACGCCCTGTGTGTGACGCCGTCATCAACTACGGATTTTAATTCTTGAGGTTTGACGCCGTCATGAATTTACTCTTGACGCCTTCATGTACTGTTCCCAGCATGAAAAATTGAGACTTTGCCGTTTTCTTCACTTTTATGCTCCAAAAACGTCCAAAATGGCTTCTTTTCCAGAATTCACTCTCCAAGTACCTAAAATCACAAAAGGAACGATTTAGGGCAATATTTGATCAAATAAATTCGGATTCGTGCTTAAATGACCCCCTAAAAACGGATCATTTTTCGCCTCATCATATACCCTTACACTTGAGATTTGCTTGTCCTCAAGCAAATGCGCTTTTATTCTACTCAAAAGACAAGTTAGGGGTCATTTAACATTAATATAAATGTAATTACAACAAATAATCGTTCCACTAAAGACTAATAGACAAGCACGGAGGTCATACACAAGCACCTCACAAATAGTGTTTAGATACTCACATCTCTCGGGTGTAATAAAGTAATATAACATTATGGAAATGGAAGATATCTCTCACTACCTGTCATAGCAAAATAGATTACCATAGGCTTGGGAAAGGATCAAACCTCCACCACATGGCGTAAGCACCTAGGATAAACTATCAAAGAGGTCTTTTAAAGGGTTGTAACGTTAGGTATAGGGATATGAATTACACGGTTTTGTTGGATAAAGGAAGTTTTACTGGTGGCGAGTTAACAATCTTGGTTAATTACATGTACAATATGGCGTTGCTAAGCTAAGACTAGACTCGACTTAAGCTAATAAATGAGAAATAACAAAAACATAAAATGAACATAAAATGAAACGGGATGGTAGTCCGTATGTTTTTTCTCTTTTTCCTTTTTCTATTTTTTTTTTCTTGATTTTTTTTTTCGATTTTTTTTTTTTTTTTTTTTTTTTTTTTTTTTTTTTTTTTTTTTTGCATACACTCTTACCCTACCATCCAAAATAATACATCATAGGGGATGGAAATTCCCCTTACACTTGAATCTTTACATACTTTTCAATTAACTAAACTAATGACTCGAATTAAGAAAATCAAAACACTTGGAGCACTTTTAAGATTATCGTACATATGGGGGTAATAAGTGATGTTCTTCCCCATTACTTCATAAAATAAGTACTTTACCCATGAGTCCCAATCATCCCAAAACAATATGTACAAGGATATGACTCGACTTAGCAACCATGTAATCAATTAGAAAGTTAACTTAGGGTTTAACAAATAACAATAATGCACTAAAAATGAGCGCATACACGGAAGGCTTAGGCGATTTGGTTGTACATTTAAGTGGGGTGTAATAAATTTTCCTTTAAGTAAAATGCTTAAAGTTAGAAACGAAAAGATAGGCTCGGAGGGGTGTACTAGGGGTTTCGTGTACTAAAAATGAGTACAACGCTAAGGGTGTGGGAAAAATTAGTTGACTTAACTAGCCAAGTAATATGAATTAAATGGTCAAGTAATTATGATACGGGTTTAACACAAGGGTGATCCTAATGCTTCTTATCATGTAGTAAATCCTACCACACGAATGTAGTCTCACTAGCGGTCTCGGGATGCACCACTAACGCAAGTTCTAGAATCTAAATGCTACCGGTACACTCATAAGCACTAATAATGAATGCTTTTCCTATCAAATCTAAAGGCGAACCTCACATATTTGGGTGGAAAATTTTTCTGAATATACGGTTATGTGCTAGTCATACAATCTCCTATCCATGAGACGCTTGCTATGGCTAAAGTTTCACTCCTAAATGTTGTAAAAAAATTTAAATTTGGCGCTAAAATTACACTAACAAGTATTTCTCATAGTTTTATTACACATCTACTATCAAACAAAACAAACTCAAGCGAAAGTGCATATGTAAGGTATCATCTTTTTACCCTCCCCTTACACTTAAGATGAACATTGTCCACAATGTTCAAGTAAAGAATGTAAAAGTGAAAAAATAAAGAGAATGAAATCAAATACTCCCCTGATTCGCTCGGTATGGATTATAGGTTGGCCAGGTTAAATCTTCCTCCAAGAAAATGAACAATCAAAGCTTCCCTTCCAGAATATAAATCATCTCCTTGTCGAACACAACCTGTAAATCCTGACAAAAATAGACAAGACAACCTCGCGTAAAATCAGCGGCATCCTATATAAGTTACTAAATCCTAGAAAACAAAGTAAGATATAATGCTTGTGGAATGAAGTTTGCAGATTTCCTGGAGATTATAAAACTTAATAATTCACAAAAACCATAAGACTCCGTTAGAAAAACAAAACCGGTAAAATTTCCAGATTTTAACTTCTGACGCCGTCAAGAGTAAAACTCTGACGCCGTCAGAAAGGACCTGCAGAAATTCTTATGTTAAGTTTCCGGAAAATTTCTGGAAAAACTTGGTCCTACTTCCTGGAAAATCCTGCAAAACTTCATTATGACTCAATACAAGCATTTGACTCTAACAAATACGAATATACATGTTCATTTAATATTGTGGAGAATCATGATCGGTTTGTTTCTTAAAAACATATTTGGGGTTTCCCCTTACACTTATCTTTTGCAAAAATACCTTTAGGTTGGAGTTAAGACTAGGCCAAACAACATAGTAAGGTCTTTCCACTTTTTAATTTGAGAAACACGATCTACCAACAATAAAAATAAAACATGCGTACGGAAGCAAATAACAATCAAACAAATAAAATCACACAAAACATGGGTTGCCTCCCAAGAAGCGCTTTTCTTTATTTACGAGTCTTGTAGCTAGACTCAAGGTCATGGGTTACTACGTGATCTCATCATTGGTTCCATTCTCTAGTTCGTCTTCTAAACTAGTATCGCTTTCATAGTGCAAGTACTTCGGATCTTCGAATTCGAAAACATCTTGTCGATACTTAGAACCAAGCTTACTAACATTCTTAAAGAATCCACATGATAAATCAGAAACATTTCTACACCCTCTCCTAACATCTTCATCACACAAGATAAGTTGGGAGCTCATCATATCAAGCCCGTCACAATCTATTCCCTTAAGGTCTTTTCTCTTGTATGGCGTTTGGTATGAAATCCTCCTAATCCCATCAGTGAAGGTCATGATTCCGTTCAAGTCATCCACTATCAAATTAGTGATTTCACAAAAGGGTGCTCCAAAGACGACTTGCGATAACCTAGGGTCGACATAGTCCTCTATGTTGTCCACAATCGTGAATTCCATAGGGAATGCCATATTTCCTACGAACACCTGGATTTCATGATCCTTACCAACCACTTTCTCTCCCTTGTAAATCATCCCCCATCTGCAGATATTGTTATAATGAAACAATGACATACAATTCTTTGGCAGGAATACATTAATGCATATGTTATCGAAGTACTTATGACCGATCATGCAGGGGATTTTGAGATTATTCGGATCACGTCGTCTTATCTTCCCCAACTCTCCATCCTTTGACCCATATAGATTCTCCTCAAGAGAGGGACGATACTCGTACACCTCCTCACTATCCCTACGAAAAATTACCTTCCTAACACCATTGGTGAGTACTACACTACCATCTTTCTCATCAAGGATTGCTCCCGATTCATTGATAAATGGTATCCCAAGGACAAGGTGGGTTAACGTTTGATTGGTGAGAGGGTCCATGTCATCAACCACGGTGAGGTCAGTATTGTAAACAAGCTCTCCAATCCTAATTGATAAATTTTCTATTACTCTCTCGCACGCAATGTGCTCTGGAAAGGTTTTGTGGTATAGGGAAAGGGGGATTATGTTGACTGGGAAGCTAGGATCTATATGACTATCGGTTAAGAGCTTTTCCTCAATGGTACAGGGGATCTTGAAAACTTTAGGGTTACTTTCCTTATTCTGATTGCTACCCACACTAATAACATCCTCCATTTTTCTCTCGGATTCTTCTATAATAGATTTACCCAAAATGGTTGGATCTTTCTCATGCTCTTCCGATTTTTCGTTCCTTTCATCCGGTTTGTCGGATTCTTGCGCGGTGCATTGCTCGGGTGAGTCGGTAGGTTTCCTTGCCGAAGCATGGTCAACCCTTGAGGTCTCATCTTTCGCTGTCTAACTGAATTTGTTAGTTTGTTGTTGGGTTGGGTTGGATGTTGCAGCAGATATTGTGGTGATGGTGTTTACGAAGTGGATTGGTCCAGGGGGGTTGACAGGTTCTTTTCCGTTAGGAGATAGATGTTTGAATAACTTGCTAGGACTTTTTATTTTTACAGGGGAGGCGGGTGGACTCATGACGGTAGCAGATTTAACCTCATCAACGTGAATGGGCTTATTATCAATATGCTCTTTGATAGCAGTCAACAGATTACAAATCTTGTTGTTCACGTCAGCCTGCTGTTGTTTAAATTTTGCCTCGAGCGTAGTGAGCTGTAGTTCTTGAGATAGAATGAATTTTTTTAAAGTATCTTCACAGCTTTGCCTAGGGATACCTTGTGATGGAAAATGCTCGGACCAAGTGAGTGGTGAGGAGTCATTGAAGGATACGCTTCGCGTTTGGTACCTTCTAAAATCAGGTTTATCCTTCCATGCCTCATAGGCTTCGGCAGAAGTTCGAGGACCCTGACCTACGTGTGATGATGTGAATTCGTTATAAGCACGTTTTGGAAGTTCCATGCAGTTATGGGTCTCATGAGGGCCATTGCATAGTTTGCATGTAGAGGCGATTCTGTTTACTTGGCTTGAAGGTTTATGAGCCTCGTAAGATTTCATGAGAGACTTGACTCGACCTTCAAGTTCCATGATCCTACGGTTGGGAGTGCTAGAATTGTTCGAAGGCAAAGATATTGCCTTGACCGTTTCGTTCAAATCACGGGGATCATTCCAACTTTCGTTGTCATAGAGAGCATCTTCTATGAGTTCCCATGATTGTTCCGCACTAAGATCACGTAGCTTACCACCGGCCGATTGGTCAATGGTTCGCCTCGTGGAGATGTCGATATGGTCATAAAAAATTTGGACTTGGAGCCAAAGATCTATGCCATGATGAGGGACTTTTTGGAGTAAGTCCTTGAAACGAGTCCTTGCTTCATAAAGAGATTCATTTTGACGTTGTTGGAACATCAAGATGTCATTCCTAAGCTTAGTAGTTCTCCCCGGTGGGAAAAATTGAGCAAGGAAACGAGTGGTGAGATCATCCCATGTGGTGATGGATCCCGCGGGTAAACGCTCAAGCCATTGACTAGCTTGATCCCGTAGAGAGAATTGGAATAGACGTAAACGGGTAGTCTCTCTAGTTTCAACACCTAGGTCTATGGAGTCTACGATTTTGAGGAAGTCCTTAAGGTGTTGGTTTGGATCTTCGGAACGAAGTCCATGGAATGCACATCCGCTTTGCACCAACCGGATGGTGTCGGATCGCAAGGGGGTCACATTGGCTCCGGTGAGCTCCATGGTGTTTCGGTAGCCTTGGTGGCTAGGTCGGGAGTACTCTCCTAAGGTTCGGGGCCTAAGGGGTTCTAGTGGTGGGTTTTGTTGTGGTGGGATGACGGGTTCAAAGATGTTACCACCTTCCATGATGTCGGATGGTAAAGAGTTACGAACAAAGGCACAAAGAAATAAGATAGACTCACTACTACAAAAAAGTTCATGGACACTGGTTGGAATAGCTCATAAAGACTGGTTTTGGAACCAATCTCTGTGAGGGGGTATCTCTATGACCAAGAGTCATTGAAACCGGTTAAACAACCGGTTTCTAATAGGAGCATCAAGACTTGTTTTCTTTTTCTGAACCGGTTTTACTATAGAACAAAGACACTCGATTTTAAATCATATAACCGGTCTTTGTGATAATTATTTTATGAAGATAATGGTTTAAAAAATTTTAAAATTTCCACTTTTTTAGAATTTCTCAACTCAACATTTTAATTAAAGCAAAAATACACAGTTGAAACTAATGCAATGTAAGTTTAGTATTAATAATACTAAATTGTGTGCTACAACAAAACATCATTTACAACTCTCAGGTATAATCCTTACATGATCTGTGTCACAAAAATCATTTATTTACAACTTATTGTGCACAACAATCTAATCTAACATTTGCCTCTGATGCTTTCACGATCTGCACATCCTTCCTTTAGTCAAGTTTCCATGTGTTTTCTTCTTTTTTCAAAAACGAAGATCTACACAAATGAATACAGATAATGGTTTATTATATGGAACAAGATGATGTTCATTATAATGGTTATCAAATAAATAGGAAAGTTTACCACATCATTTGATATAGGGCCAGGGGCTTCAGAATCTTCATCTCTACAAATTATATAATAACTTAAGTCAATGGATTCCATAAAAAACTTGTCAAACTATAGAACATAAAAATAAAGTCTAAAAAAGTCTCTTATCAAGCCAAACTATGTCAAACGTATAGTAAGGACGTTGATATAATAAAATATATAATGCATGCTCAAACCTAATGTCAGAATGGGCTACTGATCATATAAATGATAATCTTTGGTGTGTGTATAATATAACTTTTGCTCAGATTGTAGATTCATTATATTATTTCAGCAATTCAACTTAGTACATAGCAGCATATCTATGAACACATAGGATATGTAGTTATGCACTATTTTTTTAGAACAACAAATTTTCACTACCTACACCACCTATCTTACATGTCTCCAATGAGACTTGAACCCACAACCTCTAGGTTGATGGGCCACACACATATGGTTGGGCCAAGAGGCTTTTGGTATGCAGTTTTGCACTATTAGTCTATGATCACAGTTGACGTCTTAATGTTTTAATAATAAGCTTTAAACTTATTATGTGATTAATAATAAACTTCGGACCAGGCCATTGCCACCTTGACTACCTCCGCACCCCCACCACTTAACACACTCATGTTCATCTCATGGTCACTCATTCCTAAGTTGACAATATATTATTAGCAAGCCAATCTCTAGCCAAACTAATCCATATTATATTTAAAAGAATTTAGAACTAAAAAAATTTGGGGGACCCTTTCTTCTCATTGTCGGATGCTATAAATTTATTAACTCAGTTTAAAAACCAACCAAATTAAACAATACTGAATAAGACATTATTTAATTTTTAAGTGCACGCACCTCAAAAAATTGATGAAACCTCTCTGTGAATAACAAGATGATGTTCTTTTTTAATGATAAATGATCTACACAAATGAATACAGATGTGTTAAGTTTTTACATAAAACATAATTAAAAACAAGATGATCTAGGATACTTATTCAGTAAAATAATACTTTTTATACATTTAGTATGTTTCCATTTAAGATATCTTTAATTAGCTTGACCCGTTAGAGATATAACATAACCGGCTAAAACATGGATCAAAACATCCACTCAACAACATATCACAAGAGTTAACTATAAAGTCATAATGCTAAGTTCTATAGAATCTAGAGAAAATGTATGGTGACACACCTCTGCCTCTTTGGTGGATGCAGCCTTTGCATGAGGTAGTTTATATGCAGCAGATTTCTTCTAAATGTTAGGAGGATTAATTGGCTCCACAACACCCGAGAAGGCTTTCCCTCTTATCCTGAATATAAACAACAATACTTTATTTCTATAGCTAAAATACCAAGAATCTGGTCCAGAACAAATTATATAAATAAGATCCATATGGGTACTTGTGGTTTCCACATTTAACAAGCCGACATACTTGAAAATTTCTTCAATGTCACCTAAGTTATCAAGTATCTTTGCTTTCCAATCAACCTATGTAATGAGTTAGCACAGGACCACAAACAGAAATTTGAGTATCGATCATATGATTACTAAATAAAAAGTACCTGAGAAGGATGCACCAACAAACAAAGTTAAATTCTTTTCATTAGAGAAACCATTGAGCATCATGTACATACCCTTATTTCCTGCAATAAATTTGATCAGCTACCAAACACTTGTGAAAGCATGCTATCTACTTAACAAATCACGTAACTTCCGAAGACGCTTTTTTCTACAACAATGACTTGGCCACATTCACAAAATGTTAAGCATTATCTAAACCTTCTCCCAACACTTGTATTGGTCTTTCCCTCCTTTCATTCGCTCAACACCTTGAAAGTGCCCTGTGCAACTTTTGAGGCTGGACCAGAAGGTTCACCAATCTGCTCAAGAACAAAAATGTTTAAAATGACGAGCAAAAGAAGAAAATAAGGTGACATTAAAGGTTGCAACTTGTAAGATGTGGGGATGGATCATGGATGGGATGGTAATAGGTCAAATATAGGTTAAAGTTGAAACGGGCAAATTTTGTATAGGTCAAAATGAGCCAGGTGAAGTTGTGTTAAGCCACAAACACTTTTTTTGTCCATCATTTTATCTTTTTATAGAAATTAATGTATTACAATGATCAAGAAAACAATATAGCTACAGCAATACTCTAAATCTTAGTATAAGATAACGTCAACTTGTGACTTATGAGACTCCAAGACTTTATTCAACTTTCAACGCGTTTAGCTAACACTTCCACTTGGCCCAAATAAGACAATGGCCACCTTTAAGTACTAAACAAAAGGAGTATACAGTAAAATAATCCATGTACCTTGTTATGATCCTAGACGTTCAAGATTCCATCCTCTGCTGAACTTTCAAAGACAGATGATTTGTCCGGAGACCACTACAAAATGAATAAAATTTTGTGAACATCTAAATATTACTTAAAAAAACATAGAAGACGCAAAATACACTAGTGAGTTAAACCTGCACACAGAGAACAGCAGCAGTGTGATTCTCAAATATATGGATGGGTGATCTAATCCCATTAGTAGTGAGATTCTCACAATCAAACATGTAAAGTGTTATCAGCAGACCTGAAAAGGAAATATTTCGGTGGAGCTCAACAACTGCTACATTCAAAGATATCATTTTTGACCCACTTAATAATGGGTCAATTAGACATCATATATTCGTATATGCTTATTAGTTACTATTACCCCGACAGTATAAGATTTTCATCAGTCGGATTCCAATCAAGAAAGTGTAGATCAGCATTGTGTGCTTCTCAACCTGCAAAAGAGCCATAAAGAAAACGAAAAATATTTATACATTTTTACCATTAAACCACAAATGGATGAATGTTATCTGCGCTAAAAGTCTCGAAATTGATGAAGATATGAAGACTGTAATAATTGCTAGACAACAAATATTAAAGCCACATTACTCGATTGGTTTATTATGATGATAAATACAAATTTATATAAAGTCACTATGTAAAACTAACAATTCCACATGAAATAATCAACAATGATCAAAAACCTGAATGATAAAGAAGACAGGAATTTACCTTAATAATTAGAGAAGAACCTGTTCTTGCGACCCATAAGATAAGACAAGAATCATCACCAACGCTGCAGAATTCTTGCCCACTTCACAAAAGACGACAGCATTCAAGCAATCTTCTTTTATTAGTAAAAACTTTAGCTATAAAAAAGAATGGGTCAACTGAGTTGAATGTTGCTTGTGTTATTCTTTTATGCATATAACATTTTATTCAAATTATATATAGTTATTATAATCACTAATATCTAGTAATCAGACATAGTGCATAAACTGTTTATACATAATATATACTATAAATAATTGTATATCAACGTACTTTGTCATTTAACCTTCAGGCCAACTTTGACAAAATAAGCCAACACAAACAATCCCCAAAAACCAGGTCTTGGAACCCTTTTTAAAGCAAACAGCAGGGTCAAACACCCTATTTGCGAGAGCAAAAGAGTTTGACCAGACGCCCCATTTATGACGGCAAATAGCACAACCAAAACACCCATTTATCATAGCAAAACACCCATTTACAACTGATTATATTGTCTTTATATTGAAAAATAAATATATATTTTAGTGTCATATAAATCTAGAACCCATTCAGAGCTAAAAAAACTATCAGTTTCAACAATTTCATTCCAAAATCAAGACTTTAACTGGTTATGCTTGAGAAAATGCCTAAATTCATACTGAGATACTTCTATGATTTTATATAAAAAATTAAAGACAGTGGAATAATGAATAAAATCTATGTAATATGTTTAGCAGTTAATTTAGTTAATTTGTTATATCAAAATACTAATAACAACCTTAAACTTTTAGATTAGTGGATATACCACAACTTATTCCAGAATCAAACTTAACAGCAACATTAGTGAGATACAAAAAAGGTTAATTGAACAATAACATCAATTATAGCAATTTTGTACCTCCTAATTCGATTAGTTTGCTGCTGGCTTGTTTACGTCAGGAAGGTGGCATGTGATGGCAATGATGTGCGGCAGTTGTGGTGTGTGATGGTGGTTAAGTGGTGGTGGTAAGCGGCAGTGAATGTTAGAGGGTTAGGGTTTGTGAAAGTGAAAGGGGGAAAATTTAAGGTTTTGTGAAGGTAATGAAAACTTGAGTGGGAAAATAAAGCGCCCAAAAGGAATTAAGGTTTTTGGTTTCATTCGCCAAAGTTTTTGTGTAGAGTACTTATTACCGGTATGTCTTTTGATTGAGTAAAAAGACTGGCTTTTACCCGTAAAACTAGTTTTTATGTGTTTTGTATTATGAAAACATGTTTTCTCAAGAAAACCGATCTCAGTTCCTTCCATTCCCGGCAGTTTTATATCATAGGAATAAGGTTTTATATAACCGGTCTCTATTTGGGGGTGTTTATAGCCTTTTGTCTTTAGTACTAAAGAAGACCTAAAAAAATAAAAAGAAAATCTTACTAGAAAGGAATCAAGCAAGTAGACCTAATAAAAAGAAATCCTAACCTAGACAATAACTATTCCCCGGGCTGCGGCGCCAAAAACTTGATGCGTGGGAATCGCAACAGGCTTTACCTCTCGAGGGATCTCGAGAAGCTTACAACCCCCACCAGGCAGTGTACCTAATCGTTGTAGTATAGTATAGTGACAAGTACAGGGGGATTGATCGTTCAGCTTAGGAATAGTGTCGCTAGGATTAGAAAACCAAATTACTAGTTCTAAAGGTGAGGGATGATTATTTTTGTGTTTTTATATCTTTTAGAAAGCAAATAAAATCTCAGGTTTTGGAAGAGTGGGCGGAATTAGTTGCTATTCAACTAACCCAAAACTAAGATGCAATCAAAATAAAATACTAAAAATGAAAATAAACTAATTAAACTAAAGTTGTGAGCAGTAATTGGAGAAAATGTGTTTACTTAAATTTCACTACTCCCTAGATATCTTTTACACGTTAATTACTTGTTATAATTGTATGGATGACTGATCGTATTCCTTAATACCATTCATGGGGTGGCATACATAACTCCCCAATTCTATGAGCTCTTATCTCCTCCTACACCATGCCCAGCACAACTATAGGGATTGTAAACAGTGGCTCATGCATTAAATACAACCAATAAAGACCTAGTACGCCTCAGTTCATGTTTCTTAAGACGTTCAAGCATGTTACCATTTGGAGATCTGCCAGTTTTCTTAAGCCTAACATATAAATCATTCATCCAAGACAAGAATAAACAAGTAATCAACACATAATGGAATTGAGACAAGAACAAGATATAGACAACCAACACATAGACATATTGATTGAATCAGAAGAACACTTATCTCAATTACAATGCAAGGTATCAAGGGTTTGGAACCCTTGAAAAACCTGTAAAAGTTGCACCAAAATCGTCTTTAGGGTTTCTCCAAAACTTCTCTCTTTTATGTGAAAAACTAGAAAACTATATATAGGAAAATCGGGGTGACGGCGTCAAGAACAAAGGTGTGACGCTGTCATCTCGCCGCCAAATACTTCCTCGGACGGCCTTGATCTACTTCTGACGCCGTCAAGGCCTAGGCCGTCACACAAATTACTCTTGACGCCCTGTGTGTGACGCCGTCATCAACTACGGATTTTAATTCTTGAGGTTTGACGCCGTCATGAATTTACTCTTGACGCCTTCATGTACTGTTCCCAGCATGGAAAATTGAGACTTTGCCGTTTTCTTCACTTTTATGCTCCAAAAACGTCCAAAATGGCTTCTTTTCCAGAATTCACTCTCCAAGTACCTAAAATCACAAAAGGAACGATTTAGGGCAATATTTGATCAAATAAATTCGGATTCGGGCTTAAATGACCCCCTAAAAATGGATCATTTTTCGCCTCATCAAGTTATTGCTAGGGACTAGCAATATTTTAGTGTGGGGATTGATGAGTGCTCAAACACTCATCATTTTTGGTCAAATCTGAACTGCAAAACATACAAAAACACTCAGAAATGCATCAAAATACTGAAAATATTTCAAAAGTTGTGTTTTATATGTTTTAGATGCAAAATGAGTTAAAACAGATGAAAAACGTACAAAGTTTGCAAAATTGGCTGTTTCAGTCCCCCAACTTTCATAAAATGACAAAACTAGTCCCTGGTCATTCAAAATATGGAAAATTATCACCAAAGGTCCTTTTACAATCATAAGTTGTCATATTTTGTCCTTTGGTGAAAAATTGGAAAAGTTTTGAGAATTTACACTTTTGGTCCCTGGAGTTTCAAACTTTGGCAGAATTGGTCCCTGGTGGGATATTTTTGAAAGAAAAATCAATTTTGGTCTTGTAGTTACTTATTTTGGCAAATATGGTCCTTGGGTAAAATGTTTGTGGAAATTACATGTTTGGTCCCTGTACTTTGCAAACTTGTCATATTTGGTCCTCGGAAATTTCATTTTTGGATAATTTATCATTAAAAGTCCTTGGGTTATTACACTATGGCAAGTTTGGACCCTTGAGTTAAGTTTGGAAAAGTGACATTTTCAGTCCTCATGTTTCAGATTTTACATGTATGGTCCTTGTGATATAAAATTAACAAACCAAATGGACCTTTGTTTTATTTAACCCTAACCAACCAAATCCTGATCCACTAAACACAGCCCACCCAAGCCCAAACCAAACAATCTAGCCCACTCCCTAAATAAAAACACCCCGTTTTTATATACTCCCTCCAGTCAAAATAAATCAAACCACTCACCCTCCCTTCCCACTAGCAGCCTGCAACACTGTGTATCCCCCCCACTCTCACTAACTCTTCTCACTCACCCATACATTGTCCCCCTAGCCTCCAATAATATCCAAGAATCATTAATTGTCCACAAATCTCTCCAAGCTACCCTAAAGCAGGAATTCTTGTTTTCCCGCCAAAAATGCAAGTAGGAGCAAAAGTTATCCATAATCTCTGGAAAATGATGGGATTTCTTCCCTAGGGCCCACAAAAGCTGAAAAGTCATCTATATAGCAAAGAGAAAGCAAGGAGAGCAAGTATCTAGTGTAGAGTAGTTTAGTTTTAGTTTAGTAATGTCGTTTTTATGAATTTTCCATTTTCAAGTGTAATTTCTGGCTTCAATTGTTGTATTAAGTTACATTAGTATAATTTAAACTTGTTTCAAGCATAAATTTCAAGTCTCCTTTTTAAATTCAGTTATTGCTTAATTTCAGTCAAAATTTCCATGTGCTTTAATATTGTTGAAAATGGTTGTTTAGTGCTCTAAAAACTTTCATAAGCTCATTACAAAGTTTCTATAAGGTTAGATAAGAACTAAATTCAGTCTAACTAAAAAACTCAAAAATACTCAAAAATTCCCATAAATAGGTAATAAATAAAAATTTCAGAGAGGAAGGTGATTCAGGTTGGAAGCATGTTTCATTTTGGAATGTTTTATTGGTTTAGAACTCATGGTGAGTGATTAGGTTATGGATTGGTCTCTTTGTTCTTGTTTCTCAGCTTGGTAACACTTGTAAGCATTCTCCATTATTTTGGCAATTCCCTGTGGCATTGCTTATCATTTGCTTATCTGTGCTTATTCGTGCTTCATTTACATGCTTTAGTCATTATAGTATTTAAATAGTAATGCTAGTGCTCTAAATCTCTTTGTGCTCAAAATCTTCATTCAACTGCCATTTTAGCTTATTTTAGAACCCTAGGTTCTTGTGGTTTGATCTTGTATTTATGTGTTTAATTAAGTTTGTGTATACATAATTAGTTGTTAGAAATCAATTTCACAGTCATTAGAATCCATTTTCTTCAAAAAATCATAAATCATAACTATTAAGGGAGTGTTTGGTTTTGTTGATCGCACACTGAGTTTGTTGGTTTCTGAGGTTAAAACTTGTTGAAACATGTCACTTGTAGTTTATTAGTTGCACTTAAGTCTTAAAATCAGTAGTTACATTGATAGAAGTCAAAATCATCCACCATTGTACCCAACAGTTAACTGTTGAGGTTTTTTTTTTTTTTTTTTATCTCAAACCTCACCCCTTGTGATGATAAGTTGTTCTATTAGCCATATTTAACCTTAATGTAACTTAAAACATCCATTTAATTCAGTTAGATCCAATCTAAGTTCAATAAAGTCAACATAAGTAGTTTTTCTTAAAAGTCAAATTTGCATGTTTTAGTTTTTCAAAAATCTAACAAGATTTTTATAGATTTTTGTAATGAGTTTTAGACTTTGAGCTTTTGAGGTTTAGCACTCCTCCACCTAGTCTTTAAGTTCCCACATTCCTTGTATTTTTGCCATTTTTCCCCTGGGCCCCACATTGAACCAAAGTAGGTTGCAGGGGGGCTGTGTGCCATGCTGCAGCAGGCCCTCCACCAAACCACCACCTTTGGTGGTGATTTCTGACCACCACAGTGGTCCCCACTAACCCAACTTGGTTCCTTTCATCCCCCTCCTAGTAGGGTTCATGTTTTGACCTTTGGTTTGACCTCCAACCCTCTGGGACCCACCTGATTTAGCTCCTTATCTTTGTCTCATTTTCAGTTATGCACCAAGAAATCCAAGTGCTTATTGAAGCTTATTGGCTTATTCTGTGGACCCCAAGAGCTTATTCTGGCTCATACATGTCCATTCAACTTGTTTAGATCAGAATTCATCATAGTGGGTCCCACTTAAGCTCATTTGAGCTCATTTTCCTTTTTGGTCAACAAAAGTCAACTGTGGAGCTAATAAGCTTCCATAGTGCTTATTTTTAAGCTACAAAAAAGTTGTTTTCATTAAAGTTGTTTGTTTTTAGGTGTAAAATAAGTTTTCAAAAGAAAAATCAATTTAATTATAAGTGATAGTTTCTATTTAATGTAATTTAAATTTAAATTTTCATTTTTATTTTTTTATTAAGAACTTAGCATTTTTATATTTTTCTTAAATTCCTATTATATTAAAGTAATTTTAATAATTTTCTCAGATTTTTATTTTGTCATTTAGTATTTATTAGAATTAATATTAGTTTTATTAATAATTAAGTTTTAAATAGCATAATTAGTTTTTATTAAGTAAGACCTAGTTTTTATATTTTTCCTAGCTTTTACATAATATAATATAATTTTAGGAATTTTTCTAGAATTTTTACTGTTCATTTGCTATTTTTTATAATTTAAAATATTTTAATTAGGTAATTAATATTTAATTAGTTTTTAATTACTAGAAAATCCATAAAAAGACAAAAATATTTATTTTTAATTTTTATACTTTCTTCAAGATTATTTTAAGTTTTAGAAATTATTTTTGCAAGTTTTTAGTTTAATTTGTAGTGTTTATCATTTTTAGTTTATTTAAATTAGGTTTAATTTACTTTTTAAATAGTTTTAATTAATTAAATAGTATTTAAATATTAAAATAATCATTTTAATAATTTCATTTTCATTTTAAAATTTCTTTTTATTTTAAGTTTGTAAAAGTGTCATTTTCAACCCTTGTGGGTTTTCAGATTTCAGTTTTCACGTATTATTTTGTACGTTTACGTTATTTAAAACGTGAACGTACGCGTTTTTAGGTTTTAAACGTTTCTGGTTTTTCCAACTTTCCAGTCTTGTTTATATAGCTTATTTAAGCTATTTCATTGTATAAATCAGTAGTGTAATCAATCTCAAACCCCTTTCCATCCTAATTCACCCGATCACAAGCTGTTTGATAACCATCCACACCTCGTCGGGACATAACGACCCGGGGAAACCCCTATACTTGCACGGAGCATTGACTCTAGGCAGTTTGACCTTGTTGACCATCCTTTGGTCAATTTAGGTTGACTGTTTGGAGCCAATCAATCTCCTTAGGGTTTGATGAGGCGAAAAATGATCCGTTTTTAGGGGGTCATTTAAGCCCGAATCCGACTTTATTTGATCAAATATTGCCCTAAATCGTTCCTTTTATGATTTTAGGTGTTTGGAGAGTGAATTCTGGAAAAGAAGCTATTTTGGACGTTTTTGGAGCATAAAAGTGAAGAAAACGGCTAAGTACCTAATTTGCATGCTGAAAATACAAGGTGACGGCGTCAAGACCAACATCTTGACGGCGTCAGACATGAAGAATTAAACTCCGAAGGTGGTGACGGCGTCAGAAGGACTCGTGACGGCGTCAAAGTGGCAAAATTAATATACCGTGGGAGGTGACGGCGTCACATAGGCCGTCATAAGTGGATCAAGGCCATCCGAGGAAGTATATGGCGGCGAGGTGACGGCGTCAGAAGTTACTCTTGACGCCGTCAGACTGTTTTTCCTATATATAGTTTTCTAGTTTTTTCATTAAGAAGAGAGAAGTTTTGGTGAAACCCTAAAGACGATTTTGGTGCCTCTTTTACAGGTTTTTCAAGGGTTCCAAACCCTTGAGACCTTGCATTGTAATTGAGATAAGTGTACTTTCAATTCAATCAATATGTCTATGTGTTGGTTGTTTATCTCTTGTTCTTGTCTCAATTCTACTATGCTAGGCTAGATCTCTCTTGTGTTTGCTTAGATCTAATGAAACCTAGATGTTGATTATGTGTTGATTACTTGTCTATTCTTGTTTTGAATGAATGATTTATATGTTAGGCTTAAGAAAACTGGCAGATCTCCAAATGGTAACATGCTTGAACGTCTTAAGAAACATGAACCGAGGCGTACTAGGTCTTTATTGGTTGTATTTAATGCATGAGCCACTGTTTACAATCCCTATAGTTGTGCTGGGTCATGGTGTAGGAGGAGATAAGAGCTCATAGAGTTGGGGAGTTATGTATGCCACCCCACGAATGGTATTAAGGAATACAACCCGTCATTCATACAAGTGTAACAAGTAATTAACATGTAAAAGATATCTAGGGAGTAATGAAGTCTAAGTAAACACAATTTCTCCAATTACTGCTCACAATCTTAGTTTAATTAGTTTAATTTCATTTTCATTATTTTATTTTAATTATATAATAGCTTTGGGTTAGTTGAATAGCAACTAATTCCGCCCACTCTTCCAAAACCCGAGATTTTACTTGCTTTCATAAAAATATAAAAATACAAAAATAATCATCTCTCACCTCTAGAACTATTAATTAGGTTTTCTAATCCTAGCGACACTATTCCTAAGCTGAACGATCAATCCCCCGGTACTTGTCACTATACTATACTACAACGATCAGGTACACTGCCTGGTGGGGGTTGTAAGCTTCTCGAGATCCCTCGAGAGGTAAAGCAAGGTGCGATTCCCACGCATCAAGTTTTTGGCGCCGTTGCCGGGGAATAGTTATTGTCTAGGTTAGGACTTCTTTTTATTAGGTCTACTTGCTAGATTCCTTTCTAGTAAGATTTTATTTTTATTTTTTTTTGGATTTCTTTAGTCTATCTTTTTCTTTGTGTGTTTGTTCGTAATTTCCATTGACTATTCCGTTCACCATTATGGAGAACGCGAATCCACCATACTACCAACCACGAAATTCACCCACCCTGTTGGGATTCTTGATTTGATGTGACAAAATAAATATAAGAATGAAACATGAAGGGATAAAGTGACAAAGAGAGAAAGCTTCAAAGATATCAAGATACAGAAAATAATTTATTCTGTAGAAAAGATTTTATATTATTTGGTATTATCTCTTTGTGTAAACCCTAGCATTCTCTAGTATATAAAGAGATGCAGGGTACGTAGTTTATTAAGTCTTTCACAATGTAGTCGACTAGAAAAGTGTGTGTGTGTTCTAGGGCGTAGTTCATTATAAACGCCTAGAACTAGTTTGTGTTGTTCGAATCCTTCAAGGTCTGAGGTGTCTTAGATCCATGTTACATTTAGGTAACACGTTATATTCTGATCAAATATAATTGGAGGTGATTGGGAAAAACCTTGTTGTCAATAACTTTGATTTACTCTTAATTCCGCTGCATATATTGTCATTGTTACTGTTAACTCTAGTGCTCAAAACGGTCCAAGGAGTCTAACAAACTCCACACACCCCAAATGACATCTTGATATTTAAACAACATGAGGATGAACCTATCTATGATGCATGGGCTCGTTTTAAATATTTACTCCGAAAAGTCCCTCGTCATAATTTCGATCTGTGGTCCCAAATTGAAATATTTTACCATCGTGTCGACCACTATACCAAAATGGATATTGACCATACCGCACATGGGGACCTTTGGGGATTAAGTGCTGATAAAGCATGGGAAGCCATAGAGAATTGTGCCATACTTGCCAAAAAAATGGACAACCCAACAAATGTTGTTACAGATCAATTGATAGCAAGTTTAAGGGAACAAGCAAGAAGATTGTTTGGGAATAAGCGTATAGATGAGATAACTGGGTGCACGGGGTGGTTTGATTTCACCACAGATGTGATGGAAGAGATAGTAGTAAACCCAAGCCCAATAAGTACCCCACAAGTCCTACCATCACTTGAGGAATACACACCACCCGTGACGTACCCGGAAGAAGTAGATGAGACTATAGGAGCCCCAATAGAGGTAGAACCCTTGTACCAAACACCACTAGAGGATATAGGTTTGAATACTTGTAGTGATAACCTTACTCTTAGTTCTAGGGAATTACCTAGTGTTGATGAACCGGAACCTCAATCTTCACACAACTTTCCATCCTTAGATATACATCTAGGAGACAAAAGAGGAGCCGACCCACCCATCAACCCATGTAGTCCGGGTAGTCTTAGGATAAAGGTAGTAGACTCTAAGCCTTGTAGAGAGGAAGCCAATATAGGAGTGGAAAATGACCTTACATGCTTACATCACCCATTTATGACTGATCACAAGAAACATTATGGGTTTAAACCGGGTTTATTAGGTCAAGATGGATTCCCAACTAGGAGTCTCTCGAAGTTGATAGAAAATGATCCCTTTCTAGGAGGAAATCTCAATCCACCCATTAACCCAATTGAATTAGGCAAGGTTATGATGATAGGAGCACACCCCTTGGAGCATATAATTCATCCACCACTCTTTCCTCACGAGGCATATTCCCATCCTAAGGGTGTGTATCGCTACTTCCACCCGCACTTAATCCTAAGTGTAGTGATAACCTCACCTATTTCCATTAAATAAGGGTAGAGTCAGGCTCGTGACTCGAACAAAAACAAGCGCTTCTTGGGAGGCAACCCATGTTTTGTGTGATTTTATTTGTTTATTTGTTATTTGCTTCCGTATGCATGTTTAGTTTTTATTGTTGGTTGATCATGTTTCTAAACTAAAATGTGGAAATACTTTACTTTGTTGTTTAGCCTAGTCTTAACTCCACCTAAAAGTATTTTTGCAAAAGATAAGTGTAAGGGGAAACCCCAAATATGTTTTTAAGAAACAAACCGATCATGATTCTCCACAATATTAAATGAACATGTATATTCGTATTTGTTAGAGTCAAATGCTTGTATTGAGTCATAATGAAGTTTTGCAGGATTTTCCAGGAAGTAGGACAAAGTTTTTCCAGAAATTTTCCGGAAACTTAACATAAGAATTTCTGCAGGTCCATTCTGACGGCGTCAGGGTATTGCTCTTGACGGCGTCAGGATGTAAAATCTGGAAATTTTACCGGTTTTGTTTTTCTAACGGAGTCTTATGGTTTTTGTGAATTATTAAGTTTTATAATCTCCAGGAAATCTGCAAACTTCATTCCACAAGCATTATATCTTACTTTGTTTTCTAGGATTTAGTAACTTATATAGGATGTCGCCGATTTTACGCGAGGTTGCCTTGTCTACTTTTGTCAGGATTTACAGGTTATTTATGACAAGAAGATGATTTATATTCTGGAAGGGAAGCTTTGATTGTTCATTTTCTTGGAGGAAGATTTAACCTGGCCAACCTAAAATCCATACCGAGCGAATCAGGGGAGTATTCGATTTCATTCTCTTTACTTTTTAACTTTTACATTCTTTACTTGAACATTGGGGACAATGTTCATCTTAAGTGTAAGGGGAGGGTAAAAAGATGATACCTTACATATGCACTTTCGCTTGAGTTTGTTTTGTTTGATAGTAGATGAGTAATAAAACTACGAGAAATACTTGTTAGTGTAATTTTAGCGCCAAATTTAAAATTTTTTACAACATTTAGGAGTGAAACTTTAGCCATAGCAAGCGTCTCATGGATAGGAGGTTGTATGACTAGCACATAACCGTATATTCAGAAAAATTTTCCACCCAAAAATGTGAGGTTCGCCTTTAGATTTGATAGGAAAAGCATTTATTATTGGTGCTTATGAGTGTACCGGTAGCATTTAGATTCTAGAACTTGCGTTAGTGATGCATCCCGAGACCGCTAGTGAGACTACATTCGTGTGGTAGGATTTACTACATGATAAGAGGCATTAGGATCACCCTTGTGTTAAACCCGTATTATAATTACTTGACCATTTAAGTCATATTACTTGGCTAGTTAAGTCAACTAATTTTTCCCACACCCTTAGCGTTGTACTCATTTTTAGTACACGAAACCCCTAGTACACCCCTCCGAGCCTATCTTTTCGTTTCTAACTTTAAGCATTTTACTTAAAGGAAGAATTTGTTACACCCCACTTAAATGTACACCCAAATCGCCTTAGCCTTCCGTGTATGCGCTCATTTTTAGTGCATTATTGTTATTTGTTAAACCCTAAGTTAACTTTCTAATTGATTACATGGTTGCTAAGTCGAGTCATATCCTTGTACATATTGTTTTGGGACGATTGGGACTCATGGGTAAGTACTTAATTTATTGAGTAATGGGGAAGAACATCACTTATTACCCCCATATGTACGTTAATCTTAAAAGTGCTCCAAGTGTTTTAATTTTCTTAATTCGAGTCATTAGATTAGTTAATTGTAAGTATGTAAAGATTCAAGTGTATGGGGAATTCTCATCCCCTATGATGTATTATTTCGGATGGTAGGGTAAGAGTGTATGCAAAAAAAAAAAAAATTAAAAAAAAAAAAAAAAAAAAAATCAAGAAAAAGAAAAAAAAAAGTAGAAAAAGGAAAAAGAGAAAAAAAACATACGGACTACCATCCCATTTCATTCTATGTTTATGTTTTTGTTATTTTTCATTTATTAGCTTAAGTCGAGTCTAGTCTTGGCTTAGCAACGCCATATTGTACATGTAATTAACTAAGATTGTTAACTCGCCACCAGTAAAACTTCCTTTATCCAACAAAACCGTGTAATTCATATCCCTACACCTAACATTATAACCCTTTAAAAGACCTCTTTGATAGTTTATCCTAGGTGCTTACGCCATGTGGTGGAGGTTTGATCCTTTCCCAAGCCTATGGTAATCTATTTTGCTATGACAGGTAGTGAGAGATATCTTCCATTTCCATAATGTTATATTACTTTATTACACCCGAGAGATGTGAGTATCTAAACACTATTTGTGAGGTGCTTGTGTATGACCTCCGTGCTTGTCTATTGGTCTTTAGTGGAACGATTATTTGTTGTAATTACTTTTATATTAGTGTTAAATGACCCCTAACTTGTCTTTTGAGTAGAATAAAAGCTCATTTGCTTGAGGACAAGCAAATCTCAAGTGTAAGGGTATATGATGAGGCGAAAAATAATCCGTTTTTAGGGGGTCATTTAAGCCCGAATCCGACTTTATTTGATCAAATATTGCCCTAAATCGTTCCTTTTGTGATTTTAGGTGTTTGGAGAGTGAATTCTGGAAAAGAAGCTATTTTGGACGTTTTTGGAGCATAAAAGTGAAGAAAACGGCTAAGTACCTAATTTGCATGCTGAAAATACAAGGTGACGGCGTCAAGACCAACATCTTGACGGCGTCAGACATGAAGAATTAAACTCCAAAGGTGGTGACGGCGTCAGAAGGACTCGTGACGGCGTCAAAGTGGCAAAATTAATATACCGTGGGAGGTGACGGCGTCACATAGGTCGTCATAAGTGGATCAAGGCCGTCCGAGGAAGTATATGGCGGCGAGGTGACGGCGTCAGAAGTTACTCTTGACGCCGTCAGACTGTTTTTCCTATATATAGTTTTCTAGTTTTTTCATTAAGAAGAGAGAAGTTTTGGTGAAACCCTAAAGACGATTTTGGTGCCTCTTTTACAGGTTTTTCAAGGGTTCCAAACCCTTGAGACCTTGCATTGTAATTGAGATAAGTGTACTTTCAATTCAATCAATATGTCTATGTGTTGGTTGTTTATCTCTTGTTCTTGTCTCAATTCTACTATGCTAGGCTAGATCTCTCTTGTGTTTGCTTAGATCTAATGAAACCTAGATGTTGATTATGTGTTGATTACTTGTCTATTCTTGTTTTGAATGAATGATTTATATGTTAGGCTTAAGAAAACTGGCAGATCTCAAAATGGTAACATGCTTGAACGTCTTAAGAAACATGAACCGAGGCGTACTAGGTCTTTATTGGTTGTATTTAATGCATGAGCCACTGTTTACAATCCCTATAGTTGTGCTGGGTCATGGTGTAGGAGGAGATAAGAGCTCATAGAGTTGGGGAGTTATGTATGCCACCCCACGAATGGTATTAAGGAATACAACCCGTCATTCATACAAGTGTAACAAGTAATTAACATGTAAAAGATATCTAGGGAGTAATGAAGTCTAAGTAAACACAATTTCTCCAATTACTGCTCACAACCTTAGTTTAATTAGTTTAATTTCATTTTCATTATTTTATTTTAATTATATAATAGCTTTGGGTTAGTTGAATAGCAACTAATTCCGCCCACTCTTCCAAAACCCGAGATTTTACTTGCTTTCATAAAAATATAAAAATACAAAAATAATCATCTCTCACCTCTAGAACTATTAATTAGGTTTTCTAATCCTAGCGACACTATTCCTAAGCTGAACGATCAATCCCCCGGTACTTGTCACTATACTATACTACAACGATCAGGTATACTGCCTGGTGGGGGTTGTAAGCTTCTCGAGATCCCTCGAGAGGTAAAGCAAGGTGCGATTCCCACGCATCAGGGTTGAAGTTCCTGATGATAAAGTTGTTGCTGCCAAGGAGAAAAAGAAGGAGCAGGCGGCTCGGGCAGGACTTCAGAAACCTCCGGTGGGTGCTGTCACCAAACCGACAGCTTCGGTTAAGAGGTCCGTGGAAGACGTTTCTTCCCGTGTTCAGAAGAGGAGCAGGACTGTTGATTCTCCGGTGATTGATCTGGATTCTTCCGAAGCTATTCCTAACCCTACTCCCATCTGTTCTCTTCCATCGAAGGACCAGTCTTCTGCAGGTGGGGAAGGAAGTAGCGGTCAGAAAAGAGGTGCTTGAGATGGTAAGTTTTTTCATTAGTTCCTTCTGTCTATTGTTATTTTGTTAATTCTTATTTCGTTTTTCTTGTTATCAGGTAAGCTAAAGGGTGCAGCAGTTGGTCAGGGTAGGGAGACGGATGATGAGGATGTTGATATTGAAGGTGATTCATCTGATGAAGCCTTTGTTCCTGAATGGTCGGTGAAGAGAGGGACAAGGATGAATACCTCTTCCGTTTGCAGAGATATGATGATCCATCTGGCCACTCCGGGTGAAGAAAAATATATTGATGCTCATGACGATGGGGAAGCCTCCAATCGTGCTTGGCTTCTTTTGGCCAAAAGTGCCACGGCCCAGGCAGATTTACTATTCCGTTTTGAGAATGCTGTGGAAGAGCGTGGGAAAGCCGTTGTTGCTCATAAAGATTGTGACCGTAAGGCCAAAGACAATCTCAAACGGTTTCAGACTGTGAAGGGTGAGCTGGAAAAGCTCAAGGCCGAGCATGTTAAGTGTGCTTCTAGTGAGCCGGAGGAGTTGAAAAGGTTTAAATCCGAACATGCTGGTTGTTCGGCCAGGGAGCTTGGTTTGTCGGGGAGGATATCTGATCTGGAGAAGGAGAAGGAGGAATGGAGAAAGGTTTCGAGCGATCAAGCCGAACAGATTAAATCTTTGGAGGATGAGCTGAAGAAAACAAGGTTGCTGCTAAGTGATGAAGAAATGACTACCCAAGAGCTCCGTAAAGAGAAACAGGAGATTTCCATTCTTGCGGGGAATGTGGAGGTGGACCGCAACAAAATTGTGAACATCTTTATTCCAGAGATGGTCCGCCGCTTGCTGGGTAGTCATGAGTACAAGACAGCTCTGACCGAACCTTTCAATTTGTATTCGCAGTCTGGGTTTTTAGATGGGGTATCTCTGGGGAGGAAACCGGAGCAAGTAGAAAAATTGCTGGAGGATGTGGAGGGTCTTGACTTAGATGCTGATGCTAAATATCAGCCCTTATATGATCAGCTTTTTGTCAAAGAATATCCGTATGTCCAGAAGATCCGCAAGACTATCTACCGTACTTTTGACGAGCTGATGAACCTTTTTCCGGATCCCGCTCCTGCTTCAGAGATCAAAGGAACTACTGCTCCAGACTCGACTTCTGAGCCGGTGGTTGAACCTCTTGTTGACAATCCTTCTGTTAAGCCTTCCACTGATCAGAGCACTTCTGCCTTTGTTTGAAGGAATTTACTTGTAGGATTCGAATACCTCCATTTTGACTATGGGTTTAGGTATTTCGGATCCTATGTGAAGCTTTTTTCTAATCTTGTTCCATGTCCTGTGAATTTGGGTATGCTGATCCTCTTGGGGAGGTCCGCTTTTAGGTGGCAATACGGCTTGTCCGGAGGCTGATGGATGTCCGGACGTTTATTATTATTATTATTATTATTATTATTATTATTATTATTATTATTATTATTATTATTATTATTATTATTATTATTATTATTATTATTATTATTATTATTATTATTATTATTATTATTATTATTATTATTATTATTTTAGAAAGATGTAATAGCTATTCCGGACTTTTGCTTTGTAAGGCCCTGGAGGTCATTTCCGGAACAAATACATGTAATGGCCTTCGTGCCTTTTTTGGATGATCTGAATATATATATATCGTTTCATTTTTCTCTTTTAGTTGCAATTATTTTTATTTGTTTTCATACCTTGCAACTATTATTAGTTCTTATATGCTACTCGTGAATCCTTCGGATCACTCTACGATATTGTATGGTACTTATCTAATATAATTTTTTTGTGGCTCTTAGTCGTTAGGGTCACTTGTGCCGATGGGCGTTTGACCTTACAAAATTCTTGGCTCTTGGCCGTCAAGGGCACTTTATTCCGATAGGCGCTTGGCCTTACAAAATTTTTGGCTCTTGGTCGTTAGGGGCACTTTATGCCGATAGGCGCTTGGCCTTACAAAATTTTTGGCTCTTGGCCGTTAGGGGCATTTTATGCCGATGGGCACTTGGCCTTACAAAATTCTTGGCTCTTGGTCGTTAGGGGCATTTTATGCCGATGGGCACTTGGCCCTACAAAATTTTTGGCTCTTGGCCGTTGGGGGCACTTTATGCCGATGGGCACTTGGCCCTACGAAATTCTTGGCTCTTGGCCGTTAGGGGCACTTTATGCCGATGGGCACTTGGCCCTACGAAATTCTTGGCTCTTGGCCGTTAGGGGCACTTGTGCCGATAGTCACTTGGCCTTATAATTTTGGATGTGTTGAACAATAATATCAATCAAACAGCCGTACGTGAGTTTTATTAGAAAAAAGGAGTGGCTTGTGAGCCTTACAATGGATCATTCGGACATTTCCGATTACATAAAACATTTATTTAAATTGATGGCGTGCCATGTCCTAGGTACCTCCACGTCCTCCATGGTTTGAAGTTTGTAGGTACCATGTTGATAAGCCTCTATTATCCGATTATGACCCTCCCAATTTGGTCCTAATTTTGCCTGATCTTCCGTCCTGCTAGCTTCATTTCTTCGGTACACAAATTCTCCTACCTTAAATGTTTCGGGTCGCACTCTCCGGTTATAATATTGTTCCACCTTCTTCTTGTATTTGGCTTCCCTTATTGCTGCCATTTCCATTCGTTCTTGCAGCAGGTTCAAATTAAGGTTGATTTCGTCGTCGTTACTTTCCGTATTTGCCATCATGGTCCGGAAGGTGGGCATGCCGATTTCAGCTGGGATTACTGCTTCACTTCCATAGGTTAGACTGAAGGGTGTTTCGCCATTGCTGGTTTTCAGAGTAGTACGGAAGGCCCATAATATGTTTGGTAGTTCGTCAACCTATCCGGCTCTTTCTCTTCCCAGTCACGACTTGAATCCTTTCATCAAACTTCTGTTGGCTCTTTTTACTAGTCCATTGGCCTGAGGGTGTGCTACGGCTGTGTTAATCTGAGTGATGTTCAATCTCTCACACCAACTTTTGAAGGGGTCGCCTATGAAGTTGCTTCCGTTGTCCGTGACAATTATCTTGGGCAATCCGAACCTGCACACAATATTATCCCATACGAATTTCTTGACTTCTTTTCCGATGGTCTTGGCTAACGGTTTTGCCTCCATCCACTTAGTGAAGTAGTCTATTGCAACGATGACATATTTGACCTTTCTTGGAGCTTCGGGCAAAGGTCCCAGGACATCCATTGCCCATTGATAGAAAGGCCATGGTGCCATGACGGAGGTCAGTGTAGTTTTTGGTAATTTGGGAACCGGAGCGTGTATCTGGCACGAATCGCATTTCTGAATCACCTCTCTAGTGTCTCGGTGCATGGTTGGCCAATAATAACATTGCCGCATGAGCATAGCCACCACGGACCGCGGTCCGGAGTGCATTCCACATGCCCCTTCGTGCAATTCCCTGATGATGTAGTTGGCTTGAAGAGGTCCTACACATCGCAACATTGGGCCTAAGTATGATTTCTTGAATAGCACGTTGTCGAGTAGAGTATAGTGGCTTATTTTCATTCGGAGGGCTCGGGCCTCGTTCTGATCTTCCGGCCAGATCCCTTCTTTTAAGCATCGGAGGATGGGTGACATCCAGTTTTCCTCTTCTTCTTCCACTATTGCATGGACTACTTCCTCTTCGGTAGATGGCTTTTCTAATACCCCTACCAGTATTTCCTTCGTTAGGTGGTCAAATGCTATGGATGCGAGTTTGCTTAGTATGTCAGCCTTTCGGTTTTTGGTTCTTGGGATATTTTTTATTTTGAAACGTTCGAAACAGGCGATGTGTTCTTTGGCCTTGGCTAGGTATTTCGTCATACTCTCCGTGTATGCCGTGAATTCTCCATTAATCTGACTTGCTACTAAGTTTGAGTCCACCCGTACGTCCAGTGCTTTTATGTGCATACTTCTTGCAATTCTCAGTCCGGCTAATAATGCTTCGTATTCCGCCCCGTTGTTAGTAGCGTCAAAGTTTAACCGGAGGGCATAAGTATATTCTTCTTTATCCGGACTGATTAAAACTAAACCTGCTACGGCACCTTTTTTGTTGGATGCTCCGTCAGTATAGAGTATCCATTCTTCAGCTTGGGAGATATCATATATCTCCTTGCCCCTTCCTTTTGGATCCCCCCGGTGTGTCCGATGGGTATTTCGTTAATGAAATCAGCTAAAACCTGTCCTTTGATTGCGTTTCGTGGCACATAGGTGATATTATAAGCTCCAAGTTCTACAGTGTACTTGGCTAGACGTCCGGAAGCTTCTGCCTTACTCAATACTTGCTTGATAGGCTGATCTGTTATGACCTTGACATGATGAGCTTCGAAGTATCGTCTCAATCTTCTGGACAGGTGTAGGAGAGCCAGAGCCAATTTCTCTATTGGAGCGTACTTCTTTTCGGCTTCGTGCAACATTCTGCTCACATAATGTACCGGAATCTGTCGTCCGTCTCTTTCTACCAACATCACCCCACTTATTGCTTCCTTGGCAGCCGATAGGTATAAGTACATGTTTTCTTTTGGTTTTGGTGTTGTTAAGCAGGGGAGTTCCAAAATCATCTTCTTCATTTCTTGAAAAGCCCTTTCGGCTACTTCTGTCAATTGGTACTGGTCTTTGTTATCTTTGGTGATGTTTTTAAGGGTCTCGAAGAAAGGTAGGGATCTCTCGGCTGATTTGGACAGGAAATGGTTTAATGCTGCGAGCTTGCCGCTCAGGCTTTGCATTTCTTTGAGTGACTTAGGTGATTGCATGTCGGCAATTGCTCTGGTTTTCTTAGGGTTTGCCCTAATCCCTTCCGAGGATATTAGGTAGCCGAGGAATTTTCCTTCTTCCACTTCGAAGGAACATTTTTTGGGGTTCAGCTTCATATTTATCTTTCGGAGGTCGTCAAATGTCTCTGCTATGTCGGCTAGTAGCTCCTTTTCGGTTTGGCTTTTAATCACCATATCGTCCACATATGCTTCTAAATTTCGTCCGATTTGTGACCGGAAGACTGTATCCACCAACTTTTGATAGGTTGCTCCGGCGTTTTTTTAATTCGAATGGCATTTTAGTGTAGCAATACGTTCCGTGATCGGTGTAGAAGGCAGTTTTCTCTTCATCTTCTTTCGCCATTTGGACTTGATGGTATCCTTTGTAAGCATCGAGGAAGCATTTGTAACGGAATCCTGTTACTGATTCAATTTTCCAATCAATTTATGGTAACGGGTAATAGTCCTTTCGGCAAGATGAGTTGAGGTTTTTGAAGTCAATACACATTCTCCAACTACCGTCCGGCTTTTTTACTAGCACCGGGTTTGATATCCATGTCGGATATCGGACAGGCCTTATGATTCCGGCTTTTAGCCATTCCTCCACATCTTTGTTTATGGCTTGGTTCTTTTCTTCTGAGAAAAACCTTTTCTTTTGGGCCACAGGCTTGTCTTGAATGTTTACATTGAGTTTGTGCTCGGCAATCCATCGGGGAATGCCCTTCATATTAGATGGTTCCCATGCAAAAACTTTCTGACTGTTTTTAAGTAAGGTTATCAGCTGCCTTCGTCCTTCCCTTGAGAAATTCCTTCCTATCGTTACTAGTTGATCCGGATATGCCGGATGGATCAAGATTTCTTCAGTTTTTGTGGCTTCGTTAGTGATTCCTGTTACCGAAGGGGTCTTCGTTTCGGTTTCCTTCTCCAATAGGAATTTTTCTTTTAATTTCCGACATTCTGAAATGATGATGGAACGAGTAACTAAAGTAGCAATGCCCCTCGGGGTTGGGAACTTCATCATGAAATGTATTGTTGAAGGGATGACTCTTAATTGTTTGATTCTGGAGCGTCCAAGTATTATGTTATAGGGGGAAGGAGACCTTACTACTGCAAATTTCATGGTTGTTCGCCGATACAATCCTTCACTTCCGAAACATACCTCCAACTCCATTTTTCCTAACAGATTAATTGCTTCTTCGGCAAATCCGACTAGGGGTGTGTTTGTTTTTGTGAGCTGCGACCGGATGGAGGGGTCAAAGTTTAAGAAACAGTGTTCGTATATAACTTCCACCAAAGCACCTTGATCAACATATACTCTTCGGACCGTGTATCCTTCTATTTCGGCATCGATTATGAGTGGCTCCTCCGAGACGTCTCCGGGTAGGATCGGAGGAAAACTGATAGGAGTATTCATCCATTCTTCTTCCTGGTCCATGTTTTTGCGTTTTCGCCCTTTCTCTTGATATCCAACCATATTTATGACTCTACCTTGATTGTCTTGGTGATTGCCCCTTTGAGGTGCCCTATCTCTTTGCCGGACGTCTCTGATCAGATGGTCGAGTTTGCCCGTTTCCATTGCCTTTTTGAGTTGTTCTTTCAAATTATGGCAGTCATTTGTAAGGTGGCCCTTTTCTCCATGGTAGTCACAATATTTGTCCATATTTTCTCTTGACGGTCTTCCTTTCAACGGAGGTGGTGCCGGTAATATGAGGTGATGTTCGGTAGCTAGGATTTCTTAAGGAGCCTTGGTAAGTACGTTCAAGTCCATTGGCCTGGTGTCCCTCCTGTTTATGTCATTACGGCGATATTCCCCTCTATAATCCGTTCTATTGTCATTCCTTACTGGGCCGTAAGGTATGAAGTGGTTGTTTTGTCGAGGCCTGAATTCGTCCCGGCGGCTATCTCGCCGACGATTTCCCGGAAGGAAGATCGCTGAACGTTTGAGTCGTACTTGTGGGGGCTGTAGTGGTGATCCCTTTTGTAGTTGTCCGTCCTTTCTTCTCTCGGCACTTCGGCTGACCGGTATGCTTTTTCAGAACGAATGAAATCATCAACCCTTATCATCATTTCGGTCACTGTTCGGGGGATTTTTTCGGAGAACCTTTTTGCTAGCTCCGGACACTTGCAACCATCAATGAAAGAGGATATCTGCATTACTTCTGGCACACCTGAAATGCGACTAGCTTCATCCGTCCATCGTTCTTTAAATTCTGATAGACCTTCATTGGCTTTTCGGACGATTTTAGTGATTTCCATGGGATCTCTGACACATTTTCTACGAAGGGCGAATCTTTTCACAAATTGCTCACATAGGGTATCCCAATTGTCAATACTTCCTCGTGGGAGGCTATCGAACCATCCTCTGGCTGCATCATCCAAAGTTTGTTGGAACATCATGCACCATATGGGCATGGGCCAGGCGCCCTGGTTGGCAGCTCATTCGAATCTTGTGACATGATCATCCGGATCTGTGGAACCGTCGTACAACTTTATGTGGGAAGGCATCAGATATTTTGCATTTTTTGGTCCGGAAAAGTCAATGATCCTTCGGGTGAAAGGACTCTTGGATGCTGCTTTGAAAGGTTTATAAAGATCGTCCGTTGCTTCCTCTTCGACTCTCTGAGCTCCGACATCTTGGGGCTCTTCGTCCTCGAAGTCGAGCTGGATAGGCTTGATTGGTGTGTTCCCCTGTGGCATTGTACTGTTGGATTAGAGCTTTTAGGGTGGTGAGTTGATTCTGGATTTGTTCTATGCTGCCATTGTTGGTATTGACATCTGGGTTTTTTCCACTTCCTTCAGGTGTTGTAGGAGTAGGACCTGTCATCTCTTAGTTCGGGTAGAGTGAATGACGAGTCCCACGGATGACGCCAATTTGTTGAGGTAAAATCTTGCTTCTACCTTCGACAAGCGGAGTAAGCCTCCGGACTCTGATCGGTCCTTCGGGTTCAAGGTATCTCTTGATTGGTGTAGGTTCCTTCGGATATCTGCAAAATAGATACGTCCGTTAGTCTCGCCCCGGGAGTATCTCCCAGGACCAACCTCCGGCGTGAGAGTAAGTATATATTTTTAGAGAAAAAAGTATAAATGTAAATGAAGTTTTTAAGGATGAGAGAGTTGTTTAACCTTGATGATTTCTTCTCTATTTATAGGCTAACTTGGCGAAGTACAAGGTCGATTAGTACTTATCCCTTAATGGTTGCTTGTTTATGCTCCATTACCGAGTACTTATGTACTTGTTTGTACTTTGATTTACTTTGATTCACTTAGCTATTGTCTGCCCGGAGTGTTCGTTTATCCGGAAGGGTGTGGTCTTCCGGATGCTGTCATTGGCTAGCCTTGTTCTAATGGTTCGTTCCGTTTGACTGTCGGTTCGAGCCCTCCGGATTTATTCCGGAGGGCACATACGGCAACAGTTACGAAAAGTGTATACCCGCTTATAGCGTTTAGAATGTTAATCCAATGGAGTGAGTTTATTCCCGTACATCACAAATGAATCGTAAAGTATATACTATTAAAATCCAAAGACAAATTATAAATATCTCATAAAAGGTTTAGCAAAAAAATCAGTAAAAAATATTTACTTAAAGTTTAAGGGTTATACTTTCTGTTTTATAAATATATGAGTGCTTTGTAAAACATTTATAACTTTAAGAGGTGTTTAGTAAAAGATTATAAACTTAAAGGCCGTTTTGTTAATTCTTCATAATAATTATATTATATTTGTTTTATTGTTAATAAATTTTATTAAAATTATATTTTGATGTAATAAATTAAAACTAGTACTACTGTTCATTGTAGTTCGTAAATGTGTAATAGTAATGTTGCTTTATAAAGTAAACAATACTTGCAAGTCATGTACTCTATAAAGTATATTTACCTAATTACTTATTCATTTTCTGTCAATGAGGAATATTTCAATAGATATTGCTAAGTAAGAGCTAGGGACAATTAAAGTTGACAAGAAAAAAAAAACAATGATAAAATTTTAGCTTCCTTGTATTAGTAGAGAAAATGAAATCAACGATTCCTTTTATTAAATCCGAAAGTCGATGGTTAAAGTCTTTAGTTGATGCACACATGATGCAATTTTTATAAGGGTTTTGCTAAACACTGCTCACTAGACAATGTTTAAGCTACATTAAATAATCTGTTCTTTCCATGTTTAAAGTAATTATGCATTTAATGCACAATAAATGAACATAAAAATTAACTTAAATATATGCGATTTTTGATTTAATAAAGTCTAAATTTCCTTTTATATCGTATTAAACATTGCCCACTGAGCATTGATTAGCAAAACCCTTTTTATAATCATACTACTAGGTTCAATACCTTACTACAGTTAATAATACATAGTATATTTTATTATACAAAAATGCAATTGCTTATTCCTAAACATAAAATGGTTTGTATTGTCAAATGAAATTAAATCTTATTATATTTAAGAAATTTCTTCCACAAACAGTCGTTTTAGATAGGATCAAATATTGAGCCTTGCGCAATCAAAACTCATCAATTCCACCAAAATTCCACCCAAGCAAATCCAAATCACAACTTTATTTTTACTTTAAGGTTCATGAAAAATTTTATATGCACGTGGCTAAAACAATTAACTGCCTTTCTTTTTCTTTCATTTTATTTGTAAAACAACTAACCGACTTTTTTCTTTCATTTTATGTGTGTGAGTTATTATTATTTTTATTTTTTAAATATATTTGTGTATAAATGAGATATATTGAGTGATGATGTTGATCTGTGTTATTACATTATGTTGATGATGATATTGGTTGGGGATAGGGGTGAAAACGAGCCCGAGCCTGCCAGAGCTCGAGCTCGGCTCGTTTATATATATAAAGCTCGAGCTCGAGCTCGTTTCGAGCCTAAAATTTTGAGCTCGAGCTCGGCTCGTGAAAATTTTCACAAGCTCGAGCTCGAGCTCGGGCTCGACTAATGTGTATGATGTTTTAAAGAAAACAAAGTTAAAATGGAGCTCGGCTCGTTAATTACATAAGACTCGGGCTCGTTTACTAATTTTAAGCTCGTTTATTCGTATAAACAATATATATACGTATATATTTCTAGGGCTTGTTTAGGCTCGCGAGCCTACTCGAGCTTTTTGTATAGAGCTCGAGCTCGAGCTCGATTATTAAATGAGCCCAAACTTAGGCTCGAGCTCGGGCTCGAGCTCGTTTAGGCTCGGCTCATTCGAGCTTTTTACCGATCCGATCCCGAGCTTTTCATGAGCGGCTCGGCTCGTTTCCACCCCTAGTTGGGGAGAGAGAAACTAACTTGGCGCTGAGTTGGCAGACAGGCACGGCACCAGAACAAAAAGTCATCAGATGCGTTTGGAAAAAATCAAACAATACTACCAATAAATTTTTTTTAGACAAAGTGCATTTATAAAAAATCGGGCTTTTTTTAAATAAACAAGTATGGCGGCGGCCGGCCGCGTTGCGGCCTGGCGGGGTTTTTTATTCGTTGTATATGGTTTATAAATAGAATGGCAGTGGTATTTGGTTTTGCTATTGGATGTACCGATGTAGATACACACACTTCCAGTTATCGATATGGTGACCCATTCAATAGCAGAAGTCACCATGTAACTTGCATCCACAATGGTTGCATCGCTAACACTGATGGGCTCTGAAAAATGAAAGGAAATGGGCAGGGTTCAGTTTACATTGTTTGGATCATGCAAGTCTTCCAACATTAAATTAATTCAGCCAATATTGTATGGTAGATGTGCAATAAATAAAATATGACATACATAACAAAGAAAGGAGAATGTAAAACTCTGTTGCAAATTCATAGAGTACACTATTTTTTACATGAAATGTATACCATTATTACTTTTGCAGTTAATGAGGTCTATGAGTCTATCACAGCCTGAAAGAGCTCACTCCTTTAGAGCTCATAAAATCCGAGTTAGCAACACAATACTACCGGGGTTATTAGATTTAGCAACACCTGTAAGTAGCATGTGATGAGGTATCGCTTCATAGTGAGCATTCATTTTTCTAAAATTTTGTACAATAAAAATGATTCAGAAGTGTGCACGGAAAAGATGATACAGAAAAAATAAGCAATTCCAAACAATCCTGAATGAAAATATCATACCAGCATCTCGTTATTCAGAAGTCCTAATATGTTGTTAGCCCGTCTATGCTTCTAGGCGACATTCCACACAAAAAAGAAGGTCGTCGAGAATGCTTGGCTGCATTATTGTCACCTGCAGATGTAAATAAGAAGCCAATAGTTGTGCATGTATTGTCATAATATAATTGTTGACTGCAATTTATATAAAACACGCAAAATGAGTATAATTTAAAATATACTAAAACCATAGAGTAGCAGTCAATAAAGTGCCTAGGATGCATAAAAAATATAAAATGTAAAAGTTTACTTACGTTTTCAATAAATTTCGACATTCAAACTCTCGACTTCTTTATCGTTCGCCCTATCATAAGGAACACTATCTTTGTTACAATTCTTTTCAGATCGCCAAAGAAGGTTTAGAATGATGGTGACTAACACCCTTGGCCGAGTTCACTGTACCTACGGATTTTGCTATTTCAAATCCAGTTATATCCACTATTTGAAACAGCCGTAAAAACTACATATTTGCAGCAGTCGGAACGACACAAAAGGTAAAAAAAAACCATAACTACTACAAAGGAACTAACAATTTCACTTACCCTGGGTTGTCGAGCACATAACATGTCGGTCCAATATTCCTACGCGAACTACTGCAACCGGTTTGTTCTTTTGGCACTCAGGCGTGTGTCGGTCTTTTTTTATCTTTATATAGTTGTTTGCGGGCTGAAGTTTTTAGTGCTGCAGCTTTGTCCACAGGAACGTGCACCCACTTTATGTTACTTACCAAATTTTTAGTGTTGCAGCTTTTAGTGGGCTGAAGCATGTCAAGTAAAAGCGTGCTGAAGTTTTGTTGTTAGTGGGCTGAAGTTTTGCTGTTACTTCAGGTAGCTTTTAGTGGTGAAGTTTTGCTGTTACTTGCCAAGTTTTCAGTGCTGCAGCTTTGTCGACAGGAATGTGCACCCACTTGGTGTTACTTGCCAAGTTCTATAAGGCTATAAGCATAACCTGCACCATATTAAAACTTACACAGCTCAAACCTTATATCTTTATTATGAACATACGCTTGGCAAAAATGAACTGTCATTAAGCCGCGTTTTCAAAACTTTAATATCTAGATGGACATGTACAATGCCATTTCTGCGAGTTAATGATATAATTTTGGATTGGTAAATGTAGTAGTTTTTTTTGGACCTTTCAAACCGCTCACCTTTCACCAAAGTAACATGGTTGAAACATTTTGTTTTTCTCTTTATTTTAGAGCAGATTACATGAGGCAACAACCATTAAAAAGAAAACAACCCCAATATTTTTTGACTTCATAAAATGAAACATACCTGGTATACCATGAAACACGGAAATGCATTAATGTTTTGATGATTTCAGATCTTACGAACATGAGATAAAAAGACAGATTATTTGGGCCTGCAAAATAAGACCCCAATTCAATATTCAAAATACTAAAAATCTGAAACTAAAATTAACTGCATGTCTTACATGCCATTTAAAGATTAAACCCTGGACTGTTACTCTTCCTCTCCGTATCTGTCATATCACACTACCTGAAAACGCGGGAGACTTTTTTTAAAGGAAGATGATAAATTTACGAATTTAGCCTATGTACGCATTCAAATTTATTCTTACTTTTTTCATTTATTCTTACTTTTTTCTACTACCCGTGTGAGGTCATAAGCTTATCAAATTTAGCCTATGTACGCATTCAAGAACAAAAGCTCAACTTAATAACTTCATAAACCAAAAAAGTGAGGTCATAAGGTTTTCCAAATACAAATAAGGTTGTAAGCCGGTAAAATAAGCTGATCCAAGCACCCCTTAATCATTTGGTATTTCGGTTCCATAAATCCACCACTATAATCAATAAAAACCAACCTGGCTAGGTACGATACTGCTGAGAATTGGTCCACCGCTCCTTTTTTCACCATTCCTATGAATGTTGGCCTGCAAAATGGTTTGTGGCAAATTGAGTGATGACTTTTAGTCAAAATACATGACCTTTATTGTAATAGGCTACTGATGGTAGTGATTTTGTCCTTAGAAATTCCCCATTATGTTATTGATTGGGTTTTTAAGCGTTTGACTAATAGTCACTTTTATAACACAACAACATCAATAACTCACATTCAATTGCCACATGACTACTGAATTACCCTTTTCGGATGCAAGCAACATGATCAAATGACCATTTGAAGTATGATTAGATTACAGGCTGTTTCAAGAAATTAGCAGAAGAGAAAAAAAAAATGCTAACCTGTACCATAACGTCGAAGATCCCGGTACCACCAAAGACTCTCCTTACTAACCTTGAGTTCATTTAGGCGATTATCCGAGTAGGCGAGTAATAAAGACGTTCTTTCTTTTGACTTCCACCAATAGGTGCACCAACCTATATCGGCCACCAGCACTCCATATATCGGCTTCTGGACCATAGTTTTTTTTAACAAAACTTCAAATGCAATATAGTAAGGGCTTCCAACTACATCTTCAAAATTTTCCCCTGAAATTTAGACTAAAATGTATCAACTTAAATTTTAATAATGAACTATACATTGGTTACGGAGCCTCCTAAAAAAAACGCTGCTATCAAGTGTCCCAACTGAAATACGCATACAAAAAGGTCAAAGATATATAATGTTACGACAATGCAATTGAAAACTGTACCAACCTGATTGCCGGTTCCAAACCTAGTTTCTGCATGTGCTATCTCGTCAGCGTCTACCAGGTATAATGCTGGCAATTTGTAGGTCCCCTTGAGCAAACGATCCGTCAAAGTTTCCACCTCGCGTAAGAACTAAGGATGTGAGTAATATATAATACTACTCACTAAGTTTCAATTCCTTATTAAAAAAAAGGCCTTAGTGTATTGGTGAATCTTACCGGCATGAAGAGTAACATCAGTGTTTTTTCCAGGCTTGTCTTTCACCTTGTCCATGATATATTTAGCCTAAAGACATAAAATTCAAGCAGGTAGGGAATCGTTCATCTGTCTTTGTTGTACTATGGCATCTTATTTTGCGGCGTTCAATAAATGTTACTCAAAATTAAGTAGCGACTCACCTCAAGTAACTGAATGTGTACGCGAATGATTTTCATGTAAAGTAGTCAAGACGGCTCCTCTTTGTGTAGGCGTACCTAAAAAAGCAACAACAATCTTAGTATATGGTATTACGGAATTTGAATAAACGAGAATTGAAGCAAAGAATCAGTTAAAATAGATATGTGCACTCGTAAAAATGTGAGCATTTTTTATGTCATACGAACATAAGACATGCAAATGAGAGTAAGGATGCACCCCATCAACGGCACACTGCAAGGCGTAAAATTATGCACCCCATAACAAATGTCCTTACCAATTGCACCCACAAAATTATGCCCCCCATCAGCGGCACGCTGCAAAGCCGCAGCTGGCGGGCACCAATCCGCAGGCGCAACCGGCACCACGCTACCAATATGTCTTTAAAACATTTTATCAAACACATGGTATGAAACATGAACAAATTAACAAATTTCTTCCATTAAAACAATTCGTCTAAAAACCAATACATAACCGTCTTAATCCTAACAAACCTAAATTTTTTTTATAAAAAAAGTAAACGTTAATGAAAAAAAGGAAAAAGTTACTTTTTGGAAGATCAATATCATCACCCTCAATCTTTTCAACTTTTCGTTCTTCAACCATAACGCCGTGGTCTTGGGTGGTCCTTTACCTCTAGCGCCTCCTCTAGCAGCGGCCTGTGATTTTGAATAAGCTATCAAAACATAAAAAAATATAGAAATCGCAATTTTCATAGAACGACAACAGAAAGCAGCAAAATACCATAAACCCACACCACTAATTATGCAAAATACAGCTCAATATCATAAAATCTAACAAAGAACAAAAACCCATAAATCAAATTTTCTTACTTACCTGTTCTTGGAAGTGCCAGCTACAACCACAATCAAGGATACGGGAGGCGACAAAAACACGGTAAACAAAAAGAAAATCGGCACAGATCTACATATTTTGTTCTTGATATTTTTTATAAGAATAAGAAAAAGAAAAGCGATGATGTGTGTGGTTGATTCTAGAGGCGGATGATGAGGATAAGCTTCTAGGTTTTTCTATATGTTTTATGTATACGAAACAGATCGAGCAAGATGAATTGGGCAACAATGAAATAGATCGAGCAGGATGAATTGGGCAACAATCAACGGGCCAAAGTAAGCCCAATTATTTTGGCGGGAAACCCGCTAGCAAAACGACGTCGCAACCCTTGGGATTTAATATATATTGTAATTAACATTGCGTCACAAAAATCTATATCCCTCTCCCAGAGAAATTACCTGGGTTCCGTCTCTATTGACAGTCACTATTACGACTTGTCTGAAATTTAAGATTGGTTTCAAGACTCTTCCTTCACAACTTGTGGATACAAACACAGTTGAATATATGTTTTAAACAACATATGATGTGTAAGTGGATACAACAAAATTCCGTAAACATTCTAATGCTAATCTAATTAGTTATGTAATTACTCCGTGCTTTACAAAGTCAAACATAAACAGCAGATTTTTTTTCTTTTCTTTTTTTCTTCTATGTTTAATATGAACGATAGATGATTTATTAAAGTATTAACAACATATCATTGATAGAATTAATAACTCATTTAGTTGTAGGGTTATAGCTTTCGGGTAGTTTAAGTGTTTGTTGTGTAGGTTATGGGGTTGTGTAATTTTCGACATCACACTATCTCCGTGTGTCTTTTTCAGTTTAATGAAATATTTAATCGTTTTCAAAAAACATTGTGTAATTAGTTAATATGTCATGTGTTTATACGAGGTTGTATCTATTGTGTATGAACGAGTGGAGGTACCCGCGCGTTGCTGTGGAAATGATGTGCTATTTTTTTTTCTTTTTTTTTTTTTCTCACACCTTAGGGCTCAGGGACTAAATTGCAAAAGACTACTCTTGCTTCCACTATGACACTCTAAATGAATTTTGTTAATGAATTTCCAAATCTTGTCAAAAACGTATCTTCATGAAAATTTTTAATAATCAAAATATCATTTTTTTTTTTTTGTCAAATATTACCCAAAAAAAAAAAAAAAAAGTTGCTACAGTAGCTGCTACAGTACATTGCTACAGTACCTTAATATAAAAATGTATGTTACTGTAGCCACACACAAAAAATACCGTATCAAAAGAGGGAATAGTACATTCACGCTAATTGTAATATTGTATAATTACGTTATGATTTGTGTAATAAACATATACATATTAATACGATTCTTAAAAAAAAAAAACAAAAAAAAAAAAAAAAAAAAAAAACCCTATTTATGATACATGTGAAAGTGATAGTAAATCGTTATCAAAGTAATTAACATACATTTTATTTCTTTGCGTGGTCTAGACATTTCTTCTATTGCACGCCCGTTGCACAACATGGGTATGGAATCTAACGATCACTTTTTTGTTTTTTTTGTTTTTTTGCGATACAGCTAGTAGCATTTGGCGCCTTATTCGAGTGTGGACTGATATTAATATGTCTCTCTTTTCCTCATGGTTTGATTGGTTACAATGGCTAGATAACTGGAGAGCTTCAAAGGATTCTAAAGACCGTGTGTATCTTATTTCTATAGCTTCTTTGTGAGTTTTATGCCGATATCGAAATAGAATTACTTTTAATTCTCATCCTACAAGGAAAAGTGATATTTTCGATTCAATTCATTTATTTTCATTCTCTTGACTTAAGTGTAGAAGTCATAATGTAAATTGTTGAAACTTTTGGTTTAATAAGCCATTGTAATTTCTCTTCTAGCTCCTTGCTAGAGTCTTTAAATTTAAATGAAATCGTCGTTCAAAAAAAAAAAAAAAAAAAAAAAAAAAAAAAAATCTGCATACAAAATAATTGTATTTATATTTTTCTATAAAAACTATTTGCCTATGTCTATTTGTTCCCTTTGGTCAATAATTTAATGTAAATTACCGTTAAGTCCTTAACATGACAAAACTGACTATTAACCATAATAATTATGGAGTATTAGCATTAACACCTTTTAACAAGAGTCACACTATACATACTCGGAGGACATATTCAACTGTTAAATTAAAGAAAATTATTTGGAAAATCGTACTTGTTGTTTTACTTAAGACTTGGAGGACACATTTTTTCGTATCTTCAATTGAGGATATCAGGGTCACGTGAATAAAGAACATCGTGATACAAACATTCGCTAATACTAATTACATTCCTACGATCCTACATATTCCAAACTACAAATGACTAAAAAACAACAAAAACTCGAAAAGTGATGGTTATGTTGTCACATATTCGCTCGAGGAAAATGTATATATGCGATTCAAATATTTTATTTTTTATGTTTTTCTTTTTACGTTTAACGTGTAATAGTAGGATCGGCCAATATGTGAGTCACAATGGCACAACATTTTTTCATGCGACCAAGTAGCCAAAATGAAAACAAATTCATTTGTGTCAAGTTTGATAAGGGTGCGTTTGTTTAAGGTATATGGGAATGAGGTTATGAGAGTCATAGTCATACATGATGTTTGTTATGAGATAATGATTGCATCAAACCCATAGCACCTACCAAATATGATAGGAGCCCTTACAGACAACTATCAATCTATCATATACATTCAATCATTTTTTCTCTCTACTTTTTTTCTCTCTCATACTCATAAAGTACAAATTTTATTAAAAATTGATCCGACCAACACATTAACATCCACTCTAAAAATTAATTTTTAAATGTACCCACTAATCTTTGATACCCATGCCCCAAAAAACATACCAAACGCAATTAATAAAATTGTCATACCGAATCTCATACCATATTTATATCAAAGTCATACCTATAGTGATTCCTCGTAACATACCAAACGCACCCTTAAATCTTTTGGTACAAATTTCATCTGCTGTAATTTTTTTAACTTTTCTGCTTTATAGATGTGACTAGGGGTGTCAAATGGGTTGACCCGACCCGACCCGAACCCGACCCGAACCCGATAAGACCTTATAGGGTCGGGTTGATTCGGGTCCAACTTACCTTATCGGGTTTATCGGGTCAACCCGATAGACCCGATAACCTAATAGGGTCGGGTTAGGGTTCTAATTAATTTCTTATCGGGTTATCGGGTCAACCCGATAAACCCGATAAGATATAATGACATATTAATAAATCTTTCATTTTTGAATAAAAGCCCATTAACAAAGCGTTTTTTTCCATACGTTTAGTGATAAGCATGTTAGTGCTCTTTTCTTTATTAACATATGTACAACACTTTATGACATAAATACGTGATTTTAATTTTCAAATGCTTATTATGAATTTCTAAACACTTATGCCAACTTATGTAACTTTTAAATCTAATGTTGGATATGTATGAGTCATACAGTATGACCTCAAAAATACATATGGACGTGTCATTCTTTTGGTGGCATATGCTACAACATGACAGCATACGTGACTGTGAGTATATTTTTTAGTTACATCCAATTAGCCTATAGGAGCCACGAATATGTAATTCTTGCGGCTAGTTTATCTTTGTTTTTTTATGGTGCTACATAACGAATATATAATTCTTACGACTAGTTTATCACTTTATCTTTGTGTTTTTATGGTGTTACACTGTTACATAACCAACTTTTGTGTGATCTCTATTTACAGGTATCACTATTTGTTTTCACCCATCATTAGCCAAGCATTATTCTTCTTTCAGTAGCATAAATAAGGCATGGAATACTAATTGAGACAAATATCAAGTGACCCGATAACCCGATTAACCCGACCCGATAGTAACCCGAACCCGATAACCCGATTCCTTATAGGGTCGGGTTGCGGGTTACTTTTTTCTACATGAAAACCCGAATCAACCCGACCCGATATACCCGATAACCCGACAACCCGACCCGATAACACCCCTAGATGTGACTAATAATATTTTTGTCACTTTAACAAATCATTGACTTAAAGTACAATATAAGAAAAACTAATTGACTAAGAGGGTTCATGATGAAAAAAGAAAAAAAAAAGGTCTTATATAATAAAGGAAAATAAAAAGTTAAGAAGTAGGTATTTCACATTAATGGTAGAGCTCAATTTCAAAACTGAGACATCCTATTGGTCAATTGAAAAGTTAACATCGACTTTTTTTTCGTAAACATTGCTTAATTTTTTTATCCAGTTAAAAAATGCATAAAAGTACATTTGTCAAAATTATAAAAAATAAAAGTAGAAAAGAAGAAGAAGAAGAAGAAGATGAAGAAAAGAGTTATTTTGAAACTTTAGAGGTTAAGTTCAAAATATTAATAAATTCGATTTTGTAATTTGACATAAAATAAACTAAAAAGAGTTGGTGTAAATTGACAATAAAGAAATTAAAAGAAAAATAGGGTAATTAATTAAACTTAGTGTTAAATTTGAAATAATGTTATATTATGATTGATTAATAAAATTTACATATAAGCCTAAAACTTTATAATATATCTAATCTTAATTTTTATATAACAAATACCTCATAAACTCTACATTTGTCTTTTTAAAAAAAAAGACATTTATTGTTATTGTTGTAGTCTAAATAAAAAGGATAATAAAAACGCAGATCAAACTATGAGTTACATTAAACACAACTTATGTGAAAGCCCATGCAAAAAGATCTAAAACTAATTAAAAGAAAAAAAAAAAAAAAAAATAGCATTCATTATATGTTGTGTTTATCTTATATAGAATCCAAAATTAAAATTGAATCATTTGATATGTAAATTTAAGAAATGCATGACAAGGTAGAAATTGATGAAAATGCCCTCATATGCAGTGATTTAATGAAGAGACACTAACGACCGTTTGATCAAAGGACTAGTGTGTTAAAAATGGATAATTACAGGGATGAGCGGTGTAATTATGAAAGTTAAAAGACGAAAGTCGAAAAAAGATATAAGCCACATGGACAACATTTGTAATTAACTCTAAAATTAATGTATATTAATGTATGATATAGCTAACATCTGAAAAGACTAACGTTTCATTTACTTTCATTCTGACACATGAATACCCAAACGACGTGCTTATCTATAGAATCCAAAACCAAAATTGAATAATTTGATATGTAAATTTCATCTTGATCTTAGTTGAACCCCTAAATAGTCAAAACACATTTCTTTGAACTAATCAAATGTCTCATCTCCTAAGTTAAGCAAAACTCATATTTCTTCGAAATGTTAACACACACAACCTCAAACAAAATAAAATAAAAAAAAATTCAAACACGTCAGACGATTTAATCCAACGGCCATTAGATAGTCTCGACAACACAACAACAAGTTTGATAAATCTTTTTATTTTTCTTCTCATGTGCGTCGTATCCATAAAAATCACCACATTTTATTTCTCTCCCTTATAAATACTACATTTGGCCACCCACTTTAAACATCTGTGTCCTGTTTTTATAAAACTACATATTTCACATTGGTTTTAACTTTTTGATCATCTTAAGGTAACTTAATATTATATATTCTTTATTATTAATGTTACTGTTTGATCAAAATGAATTGTGTAATGTGTGTGTTTTTAGGTGATTTATTATTAGCTTGATTACTGTTTAGGATTTTTGGTTTAACTAAACCCTAGTTTTGTTTTTTTTAGTAATTTGGATTAATCAAATGACTTGTAGCCTAGCGAAACCCGGACATAAAATGATCAGGTGCATTTAAGAAAAACTAAAAAAAATTCGGAAACACAATTTTTTTGGACCAGGTGCATTTTCGAAAAAACGAGGTTTTTTACAAAAACTAACACTAGGCCGCGAAAATCCATCCCGGGATTTGTATACAGTGTGATTGTTAGTTTGCTATTAAAAAAATAGAGTAATTTGTTGTTATTTGAATACTGTGATGATGATGAAATGAAATGTATGATATTTTGAAAGCGCTTGTAGGCTAGCGTTATCTGTGAGAACGTGCGAGATGTTTCCCCAAATTTTAGTGGTTGTGGGTCCCGTCAAGCACGGTGTGATTGTTAGTTTGCCTTTGGTAATTTGTTATTTCTAGAATAATTGTGACGGTGAAATGAAATGTAATACATTTTGGATGTTGTGATAGTGATTGTTATTATTGTTACTGTAACAGAGGGTATCTTATTCAGGTGTTTTGTGATGTAATTGTTACTTTAATAAGGGGGTAGGGGTCTGTTTGGAATTGCTTATTTAGGATTATTGCCTTTTTTAAAAAGGAGATTGGCAATTTTTAGTGTTTGGATGAAGAGAAGTGCTGCTTATTTTAGGGGTGAAATAAGCCTATTACAGATGTGATATATTGATTAGGAGTTTAGGATTGCTTATTTCAAACTGATTATTTTTTATGGATTCAAAATTACGAGTTTACCCTTCTGATGAATAAGCTGTATTCACAGTAAACTGATCAACTTTTAACAGAAACTATGCCAAATACTGCTTTATTAAATAGTAGCCTGTTTCCTTTACGGGAATGATGAAAAAGGGTAGATTAACATGATAAATGTGTTTAAGTTTCGATTTCATTACAGTACAACATATTGAAATGCACTCAGAACTCTAGAGCTGGTTAGTACTTACTATATTCGATTGTAAGTTAAGAAGTTTACCCTTGTAGTGAAATAAGCTGTTTTTAGTACGCTGATTGCAATTTATCAATGGCTATGCAAAACATGCTTTCTTTATTGAATGGTAGTCTGATTTTTTCATGGGAATATTGGAGTGGATGACATGATAAATTTTAGAAATTCGTATTTTGATAAAATCTTAATTTATCGAAATGCGCTCAGGATCCTGAAGCTGAGTACTGTATTGGATTGATTTCACGTACATGTAAAGATTGTGATCAATTTCTGGTTAAAGATAAAATCTTGAATATGGGTACCGTCACTACGGTGCAGCAGCAGCCTGTTGGTATATTAGATAACATCAACATGGAGACAGTTCGGACGATTCTAGCTCATCCATACCCATACCCACATCAGCATTCCCAACACGCCATTATTGCAGTGTTTGTGGGTTGCCTATTTTTTATATCGTCGGACAACATGCATACACTCATTCAGAAGCTAGACAAGAACTTTAAATGGTGGTCTATGTACGCGTGTTTACTTGGGTTTTTCTATTTCTTTTCATCACCATTTGTTGGGAAGACGATTAAACCAAGCTATTCAAATTTCAGTAGATGGTAATTTACTCGTATCGTTCTTTTTAATTAGCCCACTTGTGTTTTTTTTAGCTAATTTAAGTATTATGACGTGTAGGTATATATTATGGATATTAGTTGCAGCTTTATACCATCTTCCGAGTTTACAGTCAATGGGACTAGATATGAGGATGAATCTTTCGCTATTTTTGACGATCTACTTTTCTTCCATTTCTTTTCTCCTTGTTTTTCATTTAATATTCCTTGCCCTTTCGTATATTGGCATTGTTTCTCGTGAGGCTAGAAGGAGACCTGAGATCTTGACTATTCTTCAAAATTGTACTGTAAGTCTTATATTTACAAACTTTACTAAATCCATTTTTCGTTTCAGAAAAAGTTTCAGTAACGAACAAGTACATCTATTCAAATATTTGTTTTTACTTAAACTTTTTACAATGATCCCTGAATTAGACTTTAGGCATATTGAGCATATATAGACGCCCCCTTGTTGTACACTCCCCATGTTTCTTGAAAAAATGTTACCATGCTGTGACATTCTGCAACAAATTTGTTTTCAGGAACTTTTCGTGTTACAATTTCCGATTTCCAAATTTGTCATCATCATGAAATGTTGTAGGTTGTTTTGGCACTAGACAACATATTTATTAAATGTTAAGTCGCTAGTTTAGAGATTGCAATTTGGTTGGACAAAGGAAGTATGATTTATACGTCATCATTGTTCATTGTATTTGTAATCATGGGGTTGCTATATGCGTGTAGGTATTAAGTCTGGCATGTTGTGTATTTTATAGCCACTGTGGAAATCATGCTTTAAATGAAAAACCATTTGGACGAAAAGATTCTGGCTTGTTTTCATTTTGGAAAAGAGAAGACCGGAGTGAATTGCTGGCCAAATTTCTCAAAATGTATGAATTCAAAGATGAAGTATGCAAATCTTGGTTTGCTCCAGTTGGGTCTGCCCGTGACTATCCACTCCTATCTAAGTGGGTTATATATGGAGAAGTACGCCTTCTGTACTCGGTTTGGAGGATCTAGTTATGATGCAACTTTAATAATCTAATCTTGTTTCCCATATATTTTTCAGTTTTCTGGCACTGGTTCATGTGAGTCATCTGATGAAATTTCTCCAATATATTCGTTATGGGCGACGTTTATTGGTCTGTATATGGCTAATTATGTCGTGGCAAGATCAACTGGGTAAGTGGGTTTATAAATTTATATCCTGTGTACAGACTAAGTCATCTTTTCATGATTATTGGTTTTATTTATCATCAGATGGGCTCTTACCCACCCTCTACCAGTCAAAAAAACTGAGAAGTCGAAAAACAAGCCTAAATTTTTGGAAATGGTTCCTTGGTACTCCGGGTATCCACTATCTTTAGTCTTTACACATGTGTATTGTGTGTGTGTGTGTGTGTGTTTTTTTTTTTTTTTTTTTTTTTTTTTTTTTTTTTTTTTTTTTTTTTTTTTGTGGGTGTATATAAGATTGTTTATGCTTATGTATGGATAAACACTGTGTTGCAGGACATCAGCTGATTTATTTAAGACTGTTTTTGACCTACTTGTATCTGTAACTGTTTTTGTGGGACGGTTTGATATGCGCATGATGCAGGTTATATATTTTCTGTCCTTTTTCTCCTTTGAGTATGACCTTTTTCCGCTCTATTAATTTTGGTCTATTGTACAGGCGGCAATGAGTGGTGCTCATGTAGGGGCAAAGCAAGAAGATTTTCTTTATGATCATTTTAGTGAAAAGGATGACTTTTGGTTTGACTTTATGGCTGATACGGGTGATGGTGGCAACTCTTCTTATTCTGTTGCTCGACTGCTTGCTCAACCTTCACTTCAAGCCTTAAATGATGGCTCTTTAATCAATTTGCCTCGTGGGAACCTTCTTCTTATTGGAGGTGATCTTGCGTAAGTCTCACATTTCTTATTAAGCTGTTTTACTATCATACACAAATTTTAGGTGTAATCTCTTTGGTATGTAATGGTTGTGTTATGTCGGGTTTTATGTAGGTACCCTAATCCATCAGCATTCAATTATGAAAACCGTTTATTTAGGCCTTTTGAGTATGCTCTTCAGCCACCTTCATGGTATAAAGACGAGCATATAGCTGTAAACAAGCCTGAATTACCCGCTGGCTTTTCTGAACTAAAACAATATGATGGCCCACAGTGTTTTGTTATCCCTGGAAACCATGGTACGTGTTTTATTTTGTTGATTGGAAGACTGTCTCAAAGTATGTTTCTTAAGTTGATAGTGGTTGTTTTGCTTCATATTTATTATTTTATTTTATTTATTTATTTTTATTTATTTATTTTTTTCAGATTGGTTTGATGGTCTTCAAACGTATATGAGGTACATTTGTCACAAGAGTTGGTTAGGTGGATGGTTAATGCCCCAAAAGAAAAGCTACTTTGCGTTACAGCTACCAAAGAGGTGGTGGGTGTTTGGTCTTGATTTAGCTCTTCATAACGATATCGATGATTATCAGTTCAAATTCTTCCTAGAGGTCATACAAGAAAAAGTTAAAGAAAATGATTCTGTGATAGTTATGACACATGAACCAAACTGGATTCTTGATTGGTACTGGGATGAGGTGACTGGAAAGAACGTGTCACATCTTATTCGTGATTATCTAAAAGGAAGGTGTAAACTTAGAATGGCTGGAGATTTGCATCATTATATGCGACATTCATATGTTCCATCAGAAAAGCCTGCTAGTGTGCAACATTTTCTTGTGAACGGGTGTGGTGGGGCATTTTTGCATCCAACACATGTATTCAGTAATTTCAATAAAGCGTATGGAACAACATATGAGACCAAAGCCGCTTATCCCTCCGTTCAAGATTCAAGCAGGGTATATTATATAAATAGAAAGTCAAACTATGCATCGAATATGTGGGCTATTTCAACCCATTAATATCTAACGGGTCAAACTGGTAACATCATGTCAAATGGGTCGAAAGTCACACAAAATGTTTTTTGAATGCTTGAAAAGTCCTAAATCATTTCCTTTTTTTTCCAGATGATCAAGAATGGTTATAGAATAATTATTTATTATTTTTTTGAAAAGTTGGACAAAAAGCGTTCTGTGACAACTGGACCTGTTTTGACCCATTACCTGACCCACCCATTTTGCCATTCCCAGCATAGTGTTTGTATCACATAATTCTCACCATATATGTTTTGTGGTTGAATGCAGATTGCTTTGGGTAACATATTGAAGTTCCGAAAGAAAAACTGGCAGTTTGATTTCATTGGCGGGTTCATATACTTCATTTTGACCTTTTCAATGTTTCCGTTGGTAAGTACTTTTTGTAACTAGATCTTTCGATTGGTAAACAAACTGACTATTCTTTCATTTTCTATATTTGTTTCACAGTGCAAGCTAGATCATATCCTACAAGATGATACATTTTCTGGTCATATAAAAAGCTTTATTAGCACGGTGTGGGACGTTTTTATGTATATGCTTGGGCAATCATATGTATCTTTTGCGGGTGCTATTTTCTTGCTGGTGGCTGCAGTTGCATTCGTTCCTTCACAAGTTTCCAAGAGAAAAAGGTTGGCAATTGGAGTTGTGCATGTATCCGCCCACTTGACTGCAGCGTTAGTCCTTATGTTGTTAATGGAACTTGGTGTTGAAACATGCATTCGGCATAACCTGTTGGCAACATCAGGCAAGGTTTTTATTTATTTATTTTTCCCACTAATTACTGATAATTGAAAGTGTCTATAGAAGTTACATGGTATAATATTTTTCTATGCATAAATATCCTTTCAGGTTATCACTCCTTATATGAGTGGTACAGATCAGTTGAAATTGAACATTTCCCAGACCCGACTGGTCTTAGGGCACGTATAGAGCAATGGACTTTCGGTCTTTACCCAGCATGTATTAAATATCTTATGTCTGCTTTCGATGTTCCAGAGGTTTGACTTTTTGGTACTTTTTCTATTATTTTTTAATTGCATTCTAGTTTCTTACCTTTTCTTTTAGGTAATGGCTGTTACGAGGACTAACATATGCAAGCATGGGATGGTTTCGCTGTCTCGAGGGGGTGCAATTATATACTATGCCTCTGTTTTTCTTTACTATTGGGTGTTTTCGACTCCTGTGGTTTCTCTTGTATTTGGAAGCTATTTGTACATTTGTATTAATTGGCTTCACTTGCATTTTGATGAAGCATTTTCATCACTACGCATTGCTAATTATAAGTCCTTTACACGGTTTCACATCAAGCAGGATGGAAATCTTGAAGTTTTCACTCTTGCAGTCGATAAAGTGAGAATCATTAACATCACATTCCTTTTTTTTTTTTTTTTTTTTTTTTTTTTTTTTTTTTTTTATCTTTACTTATTCGAATTTGATATGTAGGTGCCAAAAGAATGGAAGCTGGACTCTGATTGGGAAAATGAATTAAGACAACCGCAACAGATGAGTCACCACAGAAAGTATCCAAGTACATGGAGGGCAAAGTCTATTCATCAGGACCCGATTAATACTCTCCGAATTGTAGATCATTTTGTTATTCAAACTGACAAACCCGAGTAGGTCAAAAATGGTCTGTATCTCACAGATGATGTATCTCTGTATACTTTACTAGCATAGAGTCATCTGTAGTCCATTGTTATAGAAAATAACAAAAAAAAAAAAAAAAAAAAAAAAAAAAAAAAAAGAAAAAAAGAAAAAAATACATGCCGTTATTAGAGTTCAGAGGAATGATGTAAAGTTTAGTCATTTGGTTTAAAAATTGTTGTATCACTTGTTCGTTGTAAATCATTGTGTAAATCATGCGAATGAAATCGTTACATTTTCTCACCTCAAAGTGAGATTGAACTTATGAGAGGGGTTCTGACTGAAAGGATCAAGAAATAAACGATTTCTAGCCAACTATTGTATGCACATCTATATGAAGCTATTTGTCTTCATTCTGGAACTGCACAAATGATTGCTTATAGTTTGATTGCTTTCAATTGTAGTTAAACTATATTTGCTATTGTCTCTTGTTTCCTTCTATTTAATATCAGTTCGTATGGTATTGATCGCAGGCTTATAGTTTGCTAGTATACTAGCCTGCAAGATAAATTTACAGAGCTGTTACGTGATGATATTTCTGTAATGTGTAGCATTGCCATGCTGTTAAAACAGTCCTCACCTGATTTAGCTTCTGGCCTTCCAGCACCAGCTGTGCATTCGTTTCTGTAAGCACTTGCTGACAAATAATGATCGAGACTGTGGCATGGTTCATGTGGCATGGTTGATACATTACCCCTGCGTCGTTTGGCTGGAAAATTTTGGCATGGTTTCACGTTTTGTGACTGTTTAATAATCACTCGAACCAGCTGCTCCCAGATCTTTGCATCAACATGATCACAAACAAACTCAAGGGACTACGCACATTTGGTCATTTGCCTCCCAATGTGGCACCTCCATTTAACTTGACTATCTTCGCCCTTGGATTCTAATTATGGGATAGAAGCGAAAAGCAAGAAAAGACTTTTCACTTCATAAAAAGTTTCCATGCGTAATTAGTACTCGTAATAGAATTAAATACTACAACAAAAAAACTGTGGATTTTGCCAAATGTAGAGATAGAATCGAAAAGCAAGAAAAGACTTTTTGCTTCATGATATACAAAGTATTACAGAAAGAATGACTTAGATACTTTGCACAATGCATTCAGTCGTTGCAAATGCAGATCGTTACAATGAAAAGGTTGATCTGCTTCTCTTATTTGTTTCTTAAAGGAGATATATTTACAATACACTACTCATACTGCAGCGTCCACAACAGCAGCCCTTCTTCTGAAAATATACAAAGAGGGCAATACAGAGGTAATATAAAGTAACCCAATGTGGGTAAATATGTCATCTCAAGGGTCTCTATAGCTATATCTATTCTTTAACCAATGGCAGAGGCAACTAAGTTTGAGCCTGCTACTAGTCTCTGTGATTTAGCATCATACAGCTATATTACAACTCACGCAGCAACACAATCATCCTAACAGCTTACGGTCAGTAGTCTGTACATGGCTATTTACATGGTTTAGAGGACTAGCATGTACATCTAGACTGTCTTTTCACGGATACGTGCTCTAAGTTTTTGTAAAAGATGTAAAGTTTCACTGTAAGAAGGATCGTTTCTGCTTATAGGTTTGCATATATTTACATGATCCGTTGATTCTAACACCTGCCGTGAAAAAGAGCAATAGAATATCAAAAAACCATCCACCTTTTCAAGAATAATGTTTATTTTTTCCTTTTTATTATTTTGTGACCAAAAAACTTACAATAAGTTTTCCATATCCAGGATATGATGATTCCATCGGAACTATTTCCAATCTGAAGGCCCAACCTCCATACCCTTCAACAATTGGAGTTACTTTTGTCTGCAAACAACTTAAAGTTTATTAGTCAAAATCTGCATGCAGACAAATAAAATCAACTGCAAAATGAGATTGAGCTTATGGCGCTACCTCACAAAAACTGAGAACATCAAGAGCCCCTTTTTTATGTAATCGTCGAATAAAATCATTAAGCTTCACTAGTCTTGGAGAACCACTTCTCAGTTCTCCTATCTGAAAAAGGAAGAATTGCAGACTAGTCAATTACAAAATTTAAGTATTTATTATGTTAACGCACAGCATAAATAGCAAGATAGTACAAACCGTCGGTGCAGGGCGTAGAACAAAACCCATTCGCCAAGGCAAATCTGCAAGTTTGCTACCAAAGTGTGGACAGCTATAGAACACCTAAAGGAGATAAAAGTATAAACCATTGGTGCAAGTGTTTAATTTTCTATAAGTCATTTAATGTATTTGAAATTTAACATACCACACCAACGGTGTTGCTAACGATTTTATCTCTATTTTCTGTTCTAGCTTGGTGCAGCATCTGTTTTACAACCAACCCTCCCATGCTGCAGAATAATAGTGTACTGTCATGAAACTATTCCACGATTTCAATATTAGAACAACAGAGCTACCATTTATCACACGCACCTGTGAGTTACAAATACAACTGGTCGATCTCCAATGCCTGCAGTAATTAGCTTTTCCAACAGCATGGAACTCACTTCCTGAAGGGGCAAGCTTGATCCAGACCACTGTGTAAGATTTGTCTGCAAAAATAATATCCAAAAAACGAGGTTATGACTTATGATCATGTCAAAAGAAAAGACTAGTTCTGTTCATGTCAATGATCACAAACCTTGTATTTTAGAGTAAACAAACGAGCATGAGGGAAATCAGATGAAAGCCATTCTGCAGGCCAAAAAGTTCCTTGCTTTCCTGCCTCTTCATCAATCTTTTCTACAAGTCCAGATTTAGATGAGTACTTGCACTCAGATAATCTCCAAGACTTATATGGCCCACCGCGCAGGCCATGAATAAACACAACATCAAACAAAGGATCTGAATGACTCACTGATCCAGTGTTATCCGATGATGTCTGCACAGTCGATTCCATCCTTTGTTTTACAGGATCTTTCCAGTGAGGTAGGTCAGGGTTGATTAAATAAATCATCTCGGTAAAATGAGGACACCTATGTTTATGTTCTGAATCACTATTTAAATCGTTGTCATTGCAGTAAATATTTAACAATGTTGCTCTTGCATAGCTTCGAGTCTTGAGGTCATTGCATCCAGGGATCTTACCATTTGCACAATTTTCAAGCCAATCACACCATACTTTGTCATTTAATATGTTTTCTTTCACTTTTGGATGGATTGAAAGAACAGTTAAAAATCGAGCTGCATGCCTACGGATATGAGCTGCAGGCGGAACTTGGACTTTGGATGGATCATGAGCATTGGGAACACTTTCAGGTTTATCAACAGATTTTATATCTTTTGACGCATTATATGCTTCACTTGCTGCTAATTTCTCATAATCATCTCTCAATAAGAGGCGGCGCAGCAAAGATACTACACCATTATCAATGATTCTGGTTTGACAAAGTAAGTCATCACTACAGATTTCGGACATAGTTTTGATCCCTTTAAGAGTTGCAAGTGCAGAATCTGCAGCATTCACTTTCGGCACAATGCCTTTTTTAATATTTTTAAATGGTACAACAAAGGGCTCGATGCACAGAAGATCTTCCAGAGACTCTTTTCCCAGCTGATTAACTGCTAAATTAACCACAGCACCAGCCAATTGGTTAGCAGCCTGTGTGCCATATACAACATTTGCTTGATCGATTTTAGTCTACAAGAATTAGATAACTTCATTAATAACCATATATTACCAAAAGATTAAAAAAGACTCGTAAATATAAAATGAATAATAAAGCTACAAACCTTCACTTTATCCTTAGGCTGAGCACTCCCATTAAGTTGCGAGATCCTAAATTTTACAATGTCATTCAGCAATATAGCCAACCAACCTTGAGAAATTGGTATCGAAGACGGCGCATAGTCTTCTAGAACATGAGAAAGAATCTTTATAGCAGAAGATCTGGTAGCATCAGATGACGTATCACCAAATACCCACCGTAGCAGAATGCTTGTCCACTTTTGACCTTCATCAAGAGTCAGATGTACGTTACCTGTACATAATGATTCTAGACCTTTCGCTAATGCTTCTTGTATAGATTCATGTTTCCACATTCTATTAGCAGTTCCCCTCATTAAGTAAAGACTCTTTTCCATAATCGCCTTTTGAGCCCCACGACATCTTTCAAGTGATAACAAGAATGCAGATAAAGCTACACGGGTCAAAGGAACATCATCACTTTTGCTCGCTTGGGACACAGCAGAAAGAAGGCAGGAACTCCAGTCAGAAACAAAATCGTCTGAAGGCAGATTTCGGTCTTCTAACAATAACCTAGCCACTAAACTCCCGTGCCATTTCACAGATCTCTCGGGTGCCACCAAAGCAGTCATAATAGCATGACCATTATGGTCTAATTCTTGGATATGTGATCTATTCACATCTGAAGCCATTGCCCAATTTGCTAAAGCCCATGCAGCAAAAGGGACCGCTACATGTTGAGAATCCAAATCATCCCATAAACCAGGGATAACGGTTGGAGAATTTTCAGTTATTTTGTTAAACAATATTCTCCTAGCTTTATTAGTACATTTAACATGTGGTTTCTCTAGCTCCATCGACCCGTTACTTCTTGTAAGGCCTACAAAGTTAATCCCAAGGCCATTACCTCTCGGTTCATCCAAATACATACCACCTTCTTCAACAACCTCAAGTGCAGCTGCGATATCTCTCATTGCAGCCTTTTTTGATAATATAGGCTTCAAACTGACCTTATCCACATTGTCACATTCTGAAGTCACAATATCCATAATTGCTGCAACAAGCATGCTTCTACCTTTTAAAGGATCAGCAATATCAAACGAATTACGCATCTTTTGCTGTTTACATGAAAATGCAGCTTGTCAATGTCAATGAATGTTCCTTATTTTCTTTTTTGTTTTATTTATTTTTTATTTTTTTATTTTTATTTTTATTTTTATGTGTGTGCATATATATAATGGAGAGGAATCTTGTATAAAGCGCTAAAAAGGGCACCGGTGAAAGAAATTTACATAATTACATCACTAGTAAAGCTTAAAGACCTATGTGCAACACGGTGTCCTTTGTCCAACTTATATGATTTTTGCTCACCAGACACAATTGTTCATCAATGTTATAAACTCGTTCCATTCTTAGCATTTTGAGGTGTTCTAAGCTAAAATTGTTCTTTATTGGATGTTGATCGAATTAAAAGGTAATATAAACTTTGTTCATTGATGCCTATTTTGCATTTTTTTCCACTGGCTATGCTAATTATGCTTAATTTTATACATTTTGTTTGTCAATGTCCATTGAGCATATGTTTATGCTAGTTTTGCTAATAAGGCCTTTTATTTGATCATCACATCCCTATCAAATATCTTATACAATTTGTTCATTAGTACTACCTTTTTAGCAATTTTCACGCTAGCCAGCTACTCTAAATAGGTTTTGTATTATTTGATCCCGACCCTATTGATGGATCATCTTGATGCTAATATATAATGCTTTTATGAGATTTCCATCATATAGCTAATATGAATCAATAATACCTGTTCCCAAGGATGAGGATGAGATGAGAAGATAAACCTAAGCAAATTTGGAACCGCTTTCGGCCTCTTAAGAACAGCTTCCGCCACATTACAATCAGCAATCAAATAAGCCAAAGCCCTAGCTGATTCCGCTTGAGTTCCATAACATCCACCACCTTTATTCAATGCAACCGAATCCAACAACCAATCAACCACCACACCTCCACCAGCACCAACGATAGCAGCCCTACTTCTCTCATCAGCAGCCACAATATCCGCTAACAAAGCCGCAACCCTAACCTCAAACCCTAAACTCACCTCATGGTTTATCAAAACCGAACTCAACGACTTCCATAACACAGAAACCGCCACATGGGTATGCTTTACCGTGTCCATAAACCTCTTAAAAGATTCATGCAAACTTTCTAACGTAAAATCATGAAACACGGGCTTGTTCTTATTATCCTTATATTTCTCATCTTTATATTCATTGTCCTTATTGAGAAATGTTGTGGCTGTTAAGGTAGCAGATATTAAGGTTGCTGTTATGGCAATATTACGCAAGATGGGACCACGTGGGATATTGATGTTGTTAAGGTTTCTGGCTTTGGTGGTGGAGTTTGCATGGTTGTTCGTGGTGGATGAGGAGGACGAGAAGAGGCGGTGGAGAGGTGAAAATGGTGTTGCATGATGACGACGACGGTGGTGGTTGATCGTGGTTTTGATTATGAATATGAAACGGTGCATGGTAATATGTATGCATGGGAATTGAAATTAAGGTGTAATAAGATCTTTATGGAGATCTTTTAAGAACAAATTAAAGATGTTTTTGAATTGGTGTGAGCGAAATTTATGGGGAAGATATGGTATTATACGGTACTAATATTACTAATTTCTAAATATGTGTGTATTAACATATTTGATTGCTCGTATGGTAAATTTCTTTTCACGATCCATTTGTACACAAAACAATAAAACTAGTAATAAGGTGTTACTCACTTACTACTTGTAACAAGGTGTTGATTTGAGTTCAACTCTTGTCGAAGACATTTGTGAAATATATTTTCAAATGGTACTAGGTACAAATAGTGTGAAAAACATTTTAAAGGCCTAACCTTTAGAGGCCTAGTTGCAAAGTGAAACCCATAGTTGAGCGGCTTGAGCTGGTCCATAAAAAGCCCAATTGGGTCATAATGCAATATGAACAAGTACTGCAGTTACTTGGATGACTTTGTAGAATGAAATCAAAAAAACATGTTTTATACGGCATAAAACATATAGAAAAGCTCCAAACCCGAAACTCCTAATCGTTTGGCGTTTATCAATCGTTTTAGCCACGAAATCGATCTTTATTCCCCTTCTAGCGAGAACATATAAAGTATTTCTTGATGCTATAAGTCTTACTTTAAGTGGTATCAAAGTTTGGTACCAAGTCAACTTTACCATCACTTTAGATTGAAGTAAAAAACTTAAACAACTACAAAGCACTAAGCATAGTATTAGCACAATTCCTACACAAATCAAGCACATACAGAGACAACACTCACAAAAATGTCGTTTTCGCTTTGGCATCAAATACTTGTCAAAGGATCATATGATGAATTGTAAGATAATCTTTTTATTTGGATTTTCAAAAAGGTAGTTTACTTAGTCTTCAACCCAAAGGATGAAGAAAACAACCCTTTGGATTTTACTAATCAGCTACTAGCATTAAAATGTTGTATACAAAAAGTAGTAGTATATATACTTGTTATGTAAAGTTATAAACCATATGCTTTTATTATAGTCATGGGCGTGTTTCATCATGAAGAACCACCAAACCCCTCAAAGAGTTGCAAATTCCTCAAGGATGCTTTTTCAATATGCCATAATTTTTGCATAAAAATTTCTTCTCATAACCTAGACGAAGATGATGATGTCAGCGATTTCGATGATGAACAGGAAGTAATATACCTCTCCATACTCTAACGATTTTTTTTTTTTTTTTTTTCCTCATATTTTTTGGTTTTTGGTGGTAGGAATTTTCACCCTTATAACAAAACATGTAAAAAGATGCAAAAAGTCGTTCAAAGCTTATTGTATATAACTTCTTGAATTGATAAATTTTTAACCGCGTATAACAGAGTTCATTTAGTCATAACTGCATTAGTTATGTGCAAATTTCTAAAAAAATGGGACAAAGAAGTGTTTATGGCTCAACCGGACCTAAAACGACCCATTTAACCGACAAGCCATTTTGCCACCTCTGGTTATGTTTTATATGTGTATACTTTTCCTCTTCAGGTTTTTGTTTCAGCGGTACTAAGTAGATACATGGAAGCAAAGTCAAAAAGGAAGCTTGGACTAGCATTAGACAGCTTTATTTGGGATTACTCCCCAATTGGATCACCTCCCATGAAAAAAGAAATACATCATGAAGATGATGTTGTAGACAAGGATGAATTCCACTCTCCTTGTAGTCGTCTTTCACGTTGTTCAAGTGCTACAACTGCAGAAGAATTTATGTCTGTTAAGACAAATCTTTCTCGTTGTTCAAGCATGAGTAGGATTGAGTTCCCGGTCTTTAAAAGGAGGCGCTCAATTATGCGAGAGCTTTGTCATCATCAAGGGTGGCCTTTTGGTCTTTGCAGAAAGGCTCTTCTTGTTCCACCTCTGCCTAAATCGCCATCTGAATCTTGGATGTGGCGTAAAACAACCAGAACAGTTAAAATACCTTGATTAATGTAATAGATTATGTTTTTCCATTTGAGATTAAAATAAAGGAGGGTTGATACAAAAGAATTTTGATTAGAATTGTTGCTAATTCTTTAGCTTTTACTTAAATAAAGCAGCTAAATAATCCATTGTTTGATACACGTATCGACAGTCACTTATAAGCAAATAATCGCATACATCATAAGCTTGCATGTATCTAGCTTCGGGTTTTAGACCTTTAAAGAATTGTCAAAAACTCTGCATGACTACATTCCTGTCTTTTAAATGTAATTTTAGATTGAGCATATAATGATTAAGCTGTAATAGGTGTTCTTAATGTTTACTAACTTTTAATGCGAACGGCATGATATCCTAATTCTAGAAAAGCTTAAAATAAGTCTTTAATGTGAACTTTGAAGTGCTTGTCAAAGCTTATTTGATGGGCTTATGAGTTTATTTGGCAAATTGAAAAGCCAATAAGCTAAACTTTTATTTGGCTTATGAGCTTATCAAGTTGAGCATCGTCATTCGTTATAATAAAATGCCGTTAAAAAAAAAAAAAAAAAAAAAAACAAGTTGAGTTCATAAGCTCAAATTAATAAACTCATGATCCATTAAAAACAAGCTTATTGTTTTTTAATTTTTCTATACGCTTCGTAAGCCCGTCAATTAATCTTAGCGTTCCCGTACAACCGTTTCTGTAAATTTTAAATCATACCCGAAAAATTATACACTATTTTACCTTAATGATAACAAAAAAAAAAAAAAAAAACAAAAAAAAAAAACAAAAAAAACAAAAAAAACAACTAGTGAGACGTACATAAAGGTAACATTTTTCAAGCTAAAAAAGTCGAATTATTAGCCAAGTGATTAAACGTTAGGAGAATCTTATAATCAACATGATAAGTCATGTTCTCTTACCAACAAAAGAAAGACTAAGTCCCGTAGTAGACCCCACAGTTTTGTATGTGAGGTAACATGACCTAACCTAATAGTCTCACAAAATATGAGGGAATTTGAAAAGAGGGGCGAAAAGCTTAGAATAATAAAAAAGGTAAGGGCCCATACATACAGTATTTAACTCCGCTCCTCCTCTTTCAATTTCAACAAGTAACAGGAGAGATCTTAATAATTTAATATTGTTTGTTTGTCTGTCTTGCTCCCAAAGAAAGTGAATGTCAGGTATGGAACGTTTACAAAGAATGTTCGCGGGAGCAGGTGGCGCGTTAGGTCACCCCCCACCTGACTCACCATCACTCGACACTTCTGAGCAAGTTTACATCTCCTCATTAGCTCTTCTCAAGATGCTCAAACACGGTATTAGTGCTTCTTCTACTCATGAATTCTGCTTTTATTAGTGCTTCTTCTATTCAAATTAGAGTTTAATTAGTGGTTTTCAAGGTAAATAGGTTTGTTGGTTAATTACTTCAAAATGTAACTAGTAGTAGTTAACTTATCACTTGTTCAATGTTGTGTAGCCATTTTTTTTTCCCTTCTAGTTATTAACTTAGCATTCATTTCCAATCAAGATATCTCACTTTTTTTTTTTTTTTTTAACCCATAAAAAGGTTGCCATTTTATTTATTTTTTTATTTTCCAATTTAGATATTTTTGTTAAATATAAGTCCACAGCCGAAGCCACCACCTCTGATCACTGTTGACACAACCAACCCTGCCCACCGCCATCACTACCAAGCACCGCCTCCACCACCAACCCACCCACCCACCGCCACCACAACCAAACCCACCCACCGCTGCCGTCGGTGGCTGTTGATGGTGGGGGTTGGTGGTTTGTGACGGCGATTGGTTGTGGGTGGGGTTGGTGGTGAAGGCGGTGCTTGGTAGTGGTGGCGGTGGTCAGGGTTGGTTGTGGCAACAGTGATTAGAGGTGGTGGCTTCGGCTGTGGACTTAAAATGTAAAACTTACCGGATGATCGTTAAATATTTAACAAAAATATCTAAATTGGAAAATAAAAAAATAAATAAAATGGCAACCTTTTTATGCAAAAAAAAAAAAAAAAAAAAAGGAATACGAAATGACCTCAGACTTGGTACTTTTTTGTGCAATTTACCTTTTTTTTTTACCATACATTAAACCTTTTCAATTTAGACCTCTATGTACCCCTAGCTATTAATAGGGTGGTTGAAAACGTATTGTCACAATAATACACACAAAAGTCGAAATTCAAACCAGGTTTGGTATATAAGGAGTAGAAAAAAAGGTAATTAGTAAGGGTCTAAATGAGACGAGAGTCACGAGACAACCAGTGGCGAAGCTAGAAAATTTTCAGTGGGGGGTCGGGATCTAATTTTTTTTTCCTAAGGCTATTTTTCGGGTAATACCGAAATTTTGGGGTTCGAAACCGAATATACCAAAATTTTTCTACACGAAAACTATATACCCCCTACATCGCAAAAACAATTTCTGTAGCTGCGCCATTGGAGACAACTTGCAAACTATTCGAGATCGATGCTCAAAAAAGTTTTTGAAATCCACTCGATTTAAAACTAGTCGAGAAGTAAACCTTAAAGCGAGCTTAAGTATCCAAATGCTCGCCTCATGAGCTCTATTGAGGTTTTATTTTTATTTTTTTTGTTTTCGTTCTTAAGCATTTTTACTCGTTTATATATGTAATTTTGCATATTTCTCGTATTATAGACAAAGTTTGACTCTCGAGCCCTTATTTTCAAACCATGTCAAGCTTTGAGCTTGCTCGATTACATCCCTAGTACTTTGAGTTTAATTATTGGTTTCGAATGTAATTATCGTTTTAATTGATGGTTCTATGATGTTGTGCAGGGAGAGCTGGAGTGCCAATGGAAGTTATGGGATTGATGCTTGGGGAATTTGTTGATGAGTATACGGTTCGTGTTGTCGATGTTTTCGCAATGCCGCAGAGTGGTACTGGTGTTAGTGTTGAAGCTGTTGATCATGTTTTCCAGACTAATATGCTTGATATGCTTAAACAGACTGGAAGGTGATTGATTTATTATTAATTTGATTGTTTGTGTTGATTGATTGTGACTGTGTATAGTTATACTTATATATGTAAGGTTTACTGCTTCGATAGTGTACTTATAATCTCATCAAAACTTGGACTCGTATTAGGATTTAGGAATAAGCCAAGATAAGTGGCGTTCTTAATTGTTATCAACTTGTTCGTGTGACTATTCATGCAAATGGTAGTGGAAAAGGTTATCATTTATGAGATGAATGCAGAGATCACCATCTTTTATGCGGTTTTTATGATTATATTAGATGGCCTCGAGTTGCAAGATATTTACTAATTGCTTATGACAATGAAAGAAAACTAGCTTGTGTTAAGACTACAGATGCTTCTGTTTTTAAGGAAAACTTAGGTCCTGCCGTCGTGCCTAGTTTCTTTGTATTTTCTAATATACTCTTAATATATCGTTTTCATCTTTGATGAAATATTAAACGTTGCAACGGGAATATTGATCTTTAATGTCTTTGTCCCTATGATGCATTCTGGATAGAATCCAGGGGGTTTTATCCCCACAAACAGGTCATTAGTTGCAGATCTTTATACTATGAATTGCGTGGCAATTATTGTGATATGTTTTGAGTGGTATTTTACTTTTTCTCACGATATTTTACCCGCTATTAAGATGATGCCTATAACCTTATTTTAGGCTTCGAAATATGTCTCATAACTTCATCAGAGCTTTCCTATGGTTTTTGATAAATTTATAGCAATGTATGTTTCTGAACCGCGTTACCGAAATATGGCTGATAACCTGGAGGGAACCGTGTTACCGGAAAATACACATTGCCTTGCCGAAAAATACACATTGCCTTCATTTATGGATGTTTCTGAACAGACTATATATAGGGAAACGATATTTACACGCTGCAACTTTGTTATGTGTAGTATCTATTTTAGTAGAGGATTTCATTTCTTTCTCGTAGTTGACTCTTTTTGTTTATTGTCACAGACCAGAGATGGTGGTTGGCTGGTACCATTCACATCCTGGATTTGGTTGCTGGTTATCTGGAGTTGACATCAACACACAACAGGTACTGAATTAGTTCTCTGTTATTTATTACGCTACTACAGTGAAAGGGTATGCTAATTTGAATCTGCTACTACCCATTTTTTCTCAGTTTGTTTAAGCAGATACATGCTTTTGCAGCATGTGAATAAAGTGCACTCATGTTCATGACATTCTGAATTTGCGGATGGTTTAAATAAAAGGCTAAGAAACAGATCACTCACAAAGTGTTAGGTTCTGGGAACGCTTACTAAGTATTTCAAGAACATAAGCAATTTGTGAGTGAGTTTAGATCATACTTATAGTTATAAAACTTTAAACAGTTATAAGTTCACTCATATACCCCCTACTAGAGTCTTGTGCTGTCCAATAGGATAACTAAACACCACAGGGATGATCCATAGCACACCCTTTCATGTAGTTAATTATGACCAGGAAGGTCAAGTTCAACAAGCATAAATCTATATCAGTTATATTTGATATAATCTCATCATTGTACAAAACGAGATTGATTCTTGTAGGAGTCTAGAACTGCTAGAAATGAAACACAACTATAATTGAGAAAACCTTAATGTGCACCTGATAATCTTAATTTTTCGAAAACAGTTCACATAAATACTAGAATTCTCTCAAGTCTCAATGGAACACAGTTATATACCTTCCTATTGATTTGTGCTCTCTAAAATAGTACATTACTACATTGTTATCTGCTATACATACTGCATCATAGTTATGTAACAGTTGTCATTCTAGGAGTAAAGCAAAAGTTCAGTGCTCACTTTCTTGATTTGCCATTGATGGCCTTGAATTTACCAAATTGCAGAGTTTTGAAGCTCTAAATCAGAGAGCTGTTGCGGTGGTGGTGGATCCAATCCAGAGTGTCAAAGGAAAGGTTGTCATTGATGCCTTCCGCTTAATCAACCCCCAAACCATGATGCTTGGCCAAGAGCCACGCCAAACCACCTCCAACCTTGGCCATCTCAATAAACCATCCATCCAAGTAAGTACTTGCCAGTCGCCATATCTCAACTCTGTATATGCCGGGGACAATTTAGTAATTCTTTTCATCTTGTTTTTGCAGGCACTGATCCACGGTTTGAACAGACACTACTATTCAATAGCCATTAATTACAGGAAAAATGAACTTGAGGAGAAGATGTTATTGAACCTTCATAAGAAGAAGTGGACTGATGGGTTGAAACTTGAACGATTTGACACCCATTCAAAAACCAATGAGCAGACTGTGGAGGTGAGAATAATCAACGCGTTAAGTTATTATGTGCCAATGATGATTTTGTCCCATATTCCTGTTGGCACTCTAGTTCATGTTAGTCCTGGCTTAGGACCGTCACAAACGTACTTGAGAAACCTACATCGTAAATATAGGTGGAAAAAATTTTAGGTCACGCCCATGACATTTTTTTAATAAATAGTCAGGATGTGTTTAGTACTTTAGTTATAGATTTTTTTATTTTTATTTATTTATTTATTTTTCCATCTTTAGAAAACTATTTAGAATTTGAAAAACATGTGTATTATTTTTGGTTTCCTCTTCTTTAAGTTTGTGGTAAGCGGTGTGATTGGAGGTGCTGGGTATTGACAGCAATGGCAATGGGCTGTGGTGGTGATGACAATGATGACAGGGGTTGCTGTTGACAGTGGTTGGTAGAGTTCAATGGCCGCATTGGTGGGCGATGGTTGAGGCGGTTTAGGCAAGGTCGGGGGTGGGGGCCTTGTGAATTGTATAATATGGAGAAGTTCGAAAATATGAAAGAAATTTTATAAGGAATCAAGTCTGGAAAACAGTACTTTAGTGTTTCCATGAGAACCTATTTGAACAAGTTTTCTGAAATCTGAGTTTTTTTGAAATTTTTGTAGAAGTTTCTGCAACCAAAGACACTGTTGGTTTTCTACTTCATAACTGCAATTTGAAAAATCTTAAAAACACTGTTTTACGGACTTTGCGTTTGTATATTTTCTTTGTATTCCTTAATTTTCTCTAATAAATACTTGGCAACCGACCACCAGCCTCCATCCTTTCTCAAAAACACCACAACTATTGTCACCATTGACTCCAGCATCCTGAGCGGGGGTGCCACCATTGTTGCTGTCCAACACCATTTATCATTGCCATGGTCAATGCTGCCCACAGCTACCACCTCACTGTCGCCGCCACTAGTCTTGACACAAATTGTCGCCGCTACCACCCTCACTCTCAGCCGCCGCCATCACCACTGTAACCATCATTGATGCACACCAGCTTCAATCACACCGTCGTTGGCCGTGCAACCACCACCATTTATAGATCACCTACTGCAAACTTAGTGACAGAAATCTAAAAATGGATCAAAATTCTAGTTTGAACATGTTTTTCCAAATTTTCAGTAGTTTTTGGAGATAGAAAAATGAATTAAAAAAAAAAAAAAAAAATAGCCGTAGTTATGGTGTAGATGACTAAGATATCATAATCGATGAAAAGCTTATTATTTTTTTGGTTAAAAGTGAGTTTCCAAGAAAGCCTTTGACGGACCCCGTTTATTATCACAAAAAACTATACTAATAATATGATATTGACTTTGGAGTTTGGGCCAGTTTCAAGTTTTAAACCATTTGACTGGTTGGACCCCTTTTGACCCGTTTCAGTTGTATTTATGTTTTCATTTGACTCGTTAGGAATAACATATGATCGAAATCATGACATTCTTAAGCAAATTGGTTGCAAAGGCTACTTCTAAATATTTAATCCCAAACATAGAAAAGCTTGTTCATAGTTTTATGGTAGAATGGTAGTCTACTAGTGCGCATGGTTACCGATTATCTTTCGAGGATGAAAGTGGATTTAGAACCAAAGTTGTGCTGCATGAAAAATTAATATTTATGGCAATATTGAAGAATAGTTGTCGATGTTTGCAGGAGATGCTGAGTCTAGCCATCAAATATAATAAAGCAGTTCAGGAAGAGGATACATTGTCTCCAGAGAAGCTAGCAATTGCAAATGTCGGAAGGCAGGATGCCAAGAAACATCTGGAAGAACATGTCTCCAATCTCATGTCGTCCAATATCATCCAGTCACTCGGCACCATGCTCGACACTGTTTCTTTCTAGACTCAAATCAATTAGTTTATGGGCAGTGTATTCTGGTTATTCTCTGGTAAGCGATTTGAAGAAAGCAATTTTTTAAAGCTGAGAGACTTCTTACCAGCTCTTGTACTCGTTGTCTTGATGTTCAACCCAACTTAGTCTTCTTCAACTGATTCATGGAAAAATCAGCTGGGTTAAACTGGGTAGAAAGTCATAAAAAATGTATGCAGATTTGCAACAGCCAAAATCTGTCAGTGTCAAGGGAAATGGCATTTTAAAGTTTCTGGGCATAGAAACAGATCTCCTTTTTAGTACGTCACTTAGGAAAGAATAATCTAATGTCAAAATTTTAGCCAACGTAAAAAATTGAATATAAAAGCTTTCTGCATTAAGGTTTGTAGTTTTGTACACATCTAAAAAACAATTATCATCAGAAAAGAGGGATCACATACGAAACATTTATAAGCAATATGCTACTTAAGCTTTTATATATGTATTGTTAGATGACTGTAAACAATGTTCATATTCATATTCGATACATGTACATGTATCAAGAACTTGTGTAAATACGCGAATATTTCGAACGGTTAGCTAGGGTATATCCCTTAATTGATTGTTGATGATATATGTACACGTCTTTTAGAGAAATCAAACCATGACCAAAAGAATTATCTATACTACATTATCAATATATTGAATCTCTAGTTTTGCCGTTTTCCAAAAAACGCTTCCCCATTGGTTGGAGCACCGTTGGATCACTGTTCATCCGTTATGTACACTATGGCTGTTCCGTTTTCTCCCTTCATAGCTAGAACCTTCCTTCCCATCATTCCATTCTAGATTCATCCATCCACACATATCTTTCACAAAAACACACACAAACTAACAAAAACACTCTCTTCTCACTACCATAAATCATAGTCACAGCTACCACCATCATCGATGGTTTTACACACCTCAGATCCTCTCACACTCTCTCTCTACACAAACACACGCGAACACAGACAAACACACACACAAAACGAATAATGATTCATGCCCAAAAAAAGGATCGATCTAGCACAAGATTCACAGATGCAGAAAAAAAAATGAATTAGCAAAAATCAGATCCGCACATCGGGTATAAGCTTTTTTTTTTTTTTTTTTTTTTTTTTTTTTTTTTTTTTTTTTTTTTAGTTTGGAGTTTTTGTTATATGTGGTTCATATATATATATATATATATATATATATATATATATATATATAGGGGAAGGTTAATGTAAGATCAAGCTTAAAGTTATAAAAATAAGATCTAGTCTAAACAAGCATTAAAACCATTTTATAAATAACCATATTAGCAATAATACACAAAAAATAAAGTATTGATACGAATTAACATTTTAGCAACTAATAACTAACTGATACATGAGTTTGGATTAGTGATACATAAATATAAATTTACATGTCGAATCAAACTGTATCACCTTAACTTGATACATTACATGTCGAATCAAAGTGTATCACCTTAGTTTCGTCAATTTAAGAAAGAAAACTGTCGGAACTTTAAAAATTTTAGTTGTAATCAATAAAAAATTTAATTTAATTCTAACGAGAGTGTCACTTGTTAGATTTTCATTAGATCTTATTTTTACAACTTTAAGATTGATCTTATTTGACCTAGATTCTCTCTCTGTCTCTCTCTCTCTCTCTCTCTCTCTCTATATATATATATATATATATATATATATATATATATATATATATATATATATATATATATATATATATATATATAGGTTGGTTTATGAAAAAAATTGATTTTGATAGAAAAGTGTACAAATCACCCCCTCCCATCCCCCTTTCTTTTTTCTCCTAACTCAAGGGACCTTATTGTAACTTCTTGTGTTTTATAAGGGCTGTTTTGTGTTTCATCTAATTTTGTATGATTTTGTGCTAGCATTTGAGTTTTTTTACTGCTCGCATATTTGAATCACCTGATTTGATATGTTTTTATTTTGGAGAAAGTGTTTTAAATTTAGTGGCATTCAATAATAATCTTTAGGTAAATGTAAATAAGTTATGTTTTTTAAATGTACGTTCACATTATGGCAAAAACATTGATGTTTTAACAGCTTTCAAAGCTTATAATAAATGAGACGCAATCTACAATTGAATATTTTGAGTAGAAAAGTGCAATCTACTGTCTTCCAGGAACTTGAATTTTTCTTGATTAGGTACAAAAGTTAATCATGCCTTCCACCATGAGCTCGTGGTAGGTGACCGAGTCCGGTTGTCTTTGGAAAAGCGCACTATTTGGGTGTACGTAAACGGGCTGGTTCTTGACAACAGTTATGTATCCTTATTGTGGGTCTTTACGTGCATCGTGAAAGAAAAATCCTGCTGTTATTGCCTTCCGTATCTTTGTAAAGTTCTGCCCAACAACCACAATATCCAATTTGTACCTGAATGAAAAACAAGCTAATAAATGATAAATAACAAGAGCACCACTAACACATGACTCGAGTACCACAAAATCAACAGAAGTGACACTAACACCCTCATCAACATTGGTCAACTGGTGACTAACAGAAACAGTAGTGTTACTGTGTTCACTATCAATCAAAGTTACCAATTTTCTTTTGGTTTTCATACTTACAAAAGCAAATAATGAAAAGGCGCCAAAATAAAAGGAACTACTAAAAGGCATTCAGCATACCACAGAAAACACATGTCAGTAAACATATAAAAATATAAAGCCAAAACAAGGATAGCATACAGACATGCAAACGAACTACCCATGAAACAAATCCTAGGAGTCTACTCACATGCAACAACATGAAACATAAACAAATAGATAGTAACGCGGCCCTTTGTTGCGGCAACAACCACCGAATAAAAGCCACCATACCTGTAACACAAACCTACTTGAGAAGGGAAGCAAATGGCGAGAAATGTGCCCAGAAGACGTATATCCAGAACTTATCAACCCAAAAGGACAAAAAAAAAGGAAAAAAAAAAGAAAAGAAAAAAGGAACTTTAGCTTGCTGATATGTTTTAATCAATGCATCTATATTGCTACATTTACAGCAATCAAGAATATCACAGGGTCCAAAGGGGTCCTATAGGATCACTTATATAAACTCATTAAATGCTTGTTGCTTTTTTTAGAAAAGCTATATCGAGCAATCAGGTTCAAGAGGTGTTGGCTTTTACTATTATTCACTAGCTTATTTGCTTATGAGTTTAAATAAGCGAACCTAAAAACCTTCGCTACACGGTCATTCGAAATGGTTTTAGTTACAAAAAAAATATGTTTTCATAGGCAATCCCAATTATAACAAAACAGCCTGTTCATATAGTTTTAAGTGGCATTTGGGCCTGCTGCTAAAATAAAGTTGTGCATCAGGATACAGGTAATGGGTGAAAATGACTTTTTTTATGTTGTTCAGTATAGCAAATCCTAAACAGCCCAATACTACAAATCTAAAAGCTAAAGCAAAATACTCACTGATCTTTAAGTGGAGTATATTAACAAAGATAGAATGATCTCTGACCTGGTAGCACTGTAACCTCAAATGATTTTGTCATAGTCTGCAATAATGTGTATAATATGAGACTTCCATCAGATATTGGTATTAAATTTCTATTAGAAAAGAGCAATAGTACAACAATTTATAAAAATATTAAAAAGTTTGATCAGTTTTAATCATCAGATATTGGTATTAAATGGATGCACTAAAGTGCCTTAAACGGATGCAATAAGGTACCGCAAATGATCTATAGTGCAGACATCGTTCTATCATCATTTGAGGCTGCAAATGAATTAATCATTATGCCCCTGAAATATATACCCTGCATTGCATGACCAAAAAGATCACTTTTGTGAATAAGCAACAGTTACAAAACAAGCATTTGTTTGTATGTTATTTTTTACATATTTGTCATTTAAACAGATTCAGATAAGCATTCCTAAACACCCTCTTGTTTTGTTGCTGTCATAAAAGTGAACTGGTAATTGTTGTCACTTGTTTTGCTACTCTCATAAAAATGAACTTGTTTTGCTACCGTCACAAGAATGAACTTGTTTTGCTACTATGATACAAATGGATGCAGTAAAGTACCTCAAACGGATGCACTAAAGTACACCATTTGACCCATTCTAGATAAGACAACCGTAATTGACATGGCCTACGTGTTTCACCTCGTACTAAAAAGTTATCCATTTACCCGTTACCCAACCAGCCGACCCATCTTGCTACTTCCATAGTTACTATGTAAAAAACCGAATGCATTTACAAGTGAGCTTTTGTAAAACTGAGCATACCTGATACAACTCTGGGCCTTACTCTTCCTCTTCCCCTTCCACCGCTACCTCTGCCAATTGCAGCTGGCATTCCGTCTGCAAAAAGAAAGTTTTAATATAAATCTACCGCAGCCCAACATATTGTTACAAACAAAAAATTTTTTCATATATAAAAATATACCTCCTTCGTACTCAAACTCAGGAGATGCCTTCACCCGATCAGCTGGCATGGAGGCTCATACCTGAGAACATGTAATGGCATGAAAACTGAGGAAGGTACTAGAATGCTGAATTTTCACAATCCTAAGGAATTACTAGGCCATTTTTTACAGCAAGAATGCAACATACTCGATCAAAATAGACAGCACTACACAAACGTAAGGATTTGGTGTATAGTAGAAGATCACCAATTTGAAAGAAATAAAGTAGTCGAAATTAACTGATCATCTTCACTAACATGTAATTTGAAAGAAATATGTCCAAACAGATGCTCTAAATACACAAAGGGATGCGCTAATATCTACCTATTCGATGTACTAATCATACTCATAGATGCCCTAATATCTACCTTTTCTTGACTCAGCATAATACATAAATATCTCAGCATAATACGTAAAGCTTATATCATATATCAATTAACGACATTCTAAATCAATAGTCCCAGTTGTTAGCATACCTCCCCTTGCGTGTATATAAGACGTTGGTTGATTAAAAGTGGCAGAATAAACTCGTTCATACGTATCCACAATCACATACTCACGAGTAGGTATCTTAGAAGCCGTTTTCTTACTAGCAGCTTGCGGCACCTACATATTAGATAACAAACATTAACCAAAATGAACAAATCAACAATCAACAAAATATAAAGAATGCAAACTAAAGTACTAAACCTATGCCTCATTATCCGCTTCTACAACAACGCGAAGCGTCTGTGTCTGGGTAGCACTGGGAGTATCGTCATCTCAGAAATCTTTAACATATTTCAAAATAGGAAACTTTTTGTGTATGAATAAAGGATACGGTCTAAATGATAGTCTACTCATATCAGATTATCAACAACTCATTTCCATCGATACCAGATGTCTTCTTATTGAGTTAAGCATTCACGCTTCACTGCAAACAACCATACAGTACATGTTACTCGTCGATATAACATGTTTTCATACCATAATAAGCTAGTACAAACTCCCTCATTCGTATAACAAACAAGTAGTATTCATACCATAATACTCAATTTTCTATTCATACAAACGGATACACTAAATGTACATACAGATGCCTTAAAATGTCTGACGATGCACTAATCTTACTCATTGATGCCCTAATATGTAATCGATGCACTAAACATACAAACAGATGCCCAAGTAAGAGATGATGTAACACATTTTTTTGATGCACTAATTATACAAGCAAATGTTGAAAGAAGTCGAGTGATGCCTTAATTATACTAACAGATGCGCAAATGCTTATTTTAGATGCACTAATCAAACAACATATGCCTTAACTAATAACATGATGATCTTATCATATAAGAGATGCCGTAACACATTTTTTAATGCACTAATCAAACAAACAGATGCCATAACTTATAAGATGATGCTCTTACCATCGTAAGAGATGCAATAACATGAATCTTGATGCACTTATTTAGACAAACTAATGCAGTAACATATTATCAAGGCAGATGCACTAAATTGTAATTTAATACATATAAATGCTTTAATATGTAATTTCATTCAGCAATAACAACAATTATTTTATAATTTACACAATGATGCACTAAAATAACATATATATTTAAAAAAAGAAGGCAAAATAACATATAAATTAACAAAACATGTAATTAAACACTTACTTTTATGTTTTTGACGATCGAAATTAGGTCACTTGTTATTCCTAAATTTATGAGTATCTGATGATTGGAGTGTGTCCATTTTTTGATCGGAGTGTGTATGTTTTTGATCCGATTGAGTTGTTTCTAATCAGAGTGTGATCCAATTGGTTTTTTTTATCGGTTTTAATGGTGCAGACGGTGGCAACGGTGGTGGTGGTGATGGTGCAAAAGGAGGAGACGATGGCGACGGTGGCGGTGGTTGTAACGGTACAGAAGGTGGAGACAGAGTAGCTCATCTCTTTTGTGAATCAACTGAAAATGATGATTTGCCTCTTTTGTTTATTTATTTTTAATTTTTACCCTAAACTTTCAAGTGTTTTCAAAATCTACCCTATAACTTTTTTTCTCACTTTTCTATCTAATTACACTTTTGTCTAGAACCCTACCCTATATATATATATATATATATATATATATATATATATATATATATATATATATATATATATATATATATATATATATATATGGGTTTTGCTAAACACTGCCCAATGGGCAATGTTTAATATAAATATAATAGAAAATTTATACTTTATTAAATCAAAAATCGCATATATTTAAGTTAATTTTTGTGTTCATTTATTGTGTATTAAATGCATAATTACTTTAAACATGGAAAGAACAGATTGTTTAATGTAGCTTAAACATTGCCTAGTGGGCAGTGTTTAGCAAAACCCTATATATATATATATATATATATATATATATATATATATATATATATATATATATATATATATATATATATATATAGTCTTTAATTGTAATGAGCTGGGAATCCCGCGTGTTGCGGCGGGTGAGTTTGTTTATACATTTTATGTTTGTTGGTTTATAACGTTTATCGTATAAAGGTTGTATTTGCTTCCGTTTATTCCGATCTTCCAGTAAGAAAGGTCTCGTCATGACAACTCAATTTGTCCGGTAGGAGTTGTATACATTTTGAAGTTAAATATGTATAACATTTACCGATAACATGTATGACATTGCATTTATGTTTGGCTTGTGCAGTTCACATTAACAATTTTGACAAAGGAATCTACGATGAGTATGTATTGGTTCATTTAAAGTTGAGCTTTTCTGTATTGGATGTATTGCATTTATGTTTAGAATGTGTTTAGTTCATTTTTGTTTTGCTGCTGTTGGTGTGCATTTTGGTTATGCTGTTTTTTTCATTAATGACTAATGGATACACAGGTAAAGTACAAATAATTGTTGGTCTTTATAAGTAGAATCTTTTGAATGTGTATCTATAGTTTTCAATAGCTGTATAATTGCAATAAGCCAAAATTGTAGCACTCATGTTCTAAAATCTATAAGTGTATCATTTGACCTTACTTTCAATGGTTGTATAATTGTAAGAAGCGAAAGGACAGGGAATCAGCTGAATAGTGTGATGTATGCAAAGAGGCTAAAAATATTGTAAAATGTAGCAAGTTTTTTCATGGCAAAATAGGTAGCATATATATATATTTTTTGGTAATAAGTTATCTGTGCTACTTATACAGGTGCGTAATGTACATGCATACATAGGTGAAATAGTTTTTTTTTGTCATGAGATAACGCTTTCACAGCATTACATATGAACATATGATAGCTTGCATAAGAAAAGATAGTTTCATGTTTCTGTTTTAGGTACAACATTTTTCGGTCGATGATTTTGCATTCAGTTCTTTTTTTCTTTTCTTTTCGGCGGTTGTAGATTCTGGAGTTTCTGCTGATGAAGCTGGCTTCTGTTTCTGCATAAGCATCAAAAGAATACTTTATCAGTGACTTAACATTTCCTTAATAGAAATCACATGTTTAAACAAAGAGTATGAAGTCTTATTTTTAATATCATCAACGGCGTACTGATCATATACACAATGGTGCATTTTGCGAGAACAATTACCAGGATGGCAAACATTTTCCACATAAATGTTTTAGCATGTATGCAAGTCACAAAGCAGATATGAAAGAAAAGTAAGGCATGCTAGAGTAGAAATTCGAACCATTAAATCGTGCGGGCAAGGTACTAAAAAGGCTCTCCAAATCATAAATAAGTTGTCCAAGAAATAAGTTACCTAAGCCACGTTTATCCTATATCCCATGGACAGTGGAAACCATCATACTGTTTCTTTAGCAACTCGACAACTTAAACTAAAAATCAGAATCACACTACAATTCTCTAACTTCCTATTGCATAATGGGTATTTGGATCAGCTTATTTAACCGCCTTATGAGCTTGTTTGAATCTTAAGAAGATGATAAGCTTATAGTTCATTCAACTCCGTTCGCTAAACTTGATATTTCAGAAGATCATAGGTTTGAAAAAGTCTATCTATAGCTATTCCAGATTGAAATAAACCCATACAATGGCATAAAAATCTAATCCAAACACCCCATAAGACACACTATATTTAAAAGTTTGATTATCGTATAGTTAATCCAATTACAAAAAAATGGGTGACGTAACCAACCTATAGATAGCGAGAACTGATGATCATGAGAATTGAAAGTTATTTTTGACTCTTCCGTGAAATGCATAAGCGTATCCTGTAGTAACGTCTCTGGTTAAACAACAAACGACAATATAGTGCCATGAGCAAATAGTACAAAAATTGTGTAGGAGAATATGAAAATGTATTTAAAAAAATGAAGAAGAAGAAGATATGGTGTACCTGAATCAGGCTGCAAAATATGTGTACATGGTGTTAGGAATTATATTTTGAGTTGATATTGACAAATATGAAAGATGAAGGACTTATGGAGACAAAGGAAGAAACTTGCAAAGAAAGAAAAAGATTACAGCATATCTTTTATTATTCTAGTTTATTCCTTGTAACCCTAGTATCTCTATTATATAAAGAGATACAGGGAATATGTTTTACAGGTCTTCCACAATGTAAAATCAGAAAAACGTGTGTGTAAGTCTAGGGCTGGAAAAATGCCTAGACTAGTGTACAGGTGTTTTATGGGAAACACCTAGGGTAGATTGTGTTAAGCCTCAACTATCTTAGATAGCTGTTAGGATGTAACCGTGCTACACTTGATCACGTAGCATTGGGGCTTTGATGTATGTTAGAGTAGAGATGATGACGAGAAACCTTGTTAGCAATAATAAAGATGTTTTGTTTATTCCGCTGCGTACATGTTCTTTATCTTTGTTATTGTGCAATCCCTAGATGAGGTTTATCCAACCTCGAGCTTTAAACGATCTTATCAATTGGTATCAGAGCCAGGGGGCTCGTGATCGTGGGATTAAACAAGGTTTGGTTTGTCGAAAAGAAGAAAAAAAATTCGAATCTGCTTCAATTTTCGCAACTTTCTGCAGGTCAGTTTTCAAAAGGCGATATCTCCTTCGTTAACTGTTGGATCGGGCTGAAATTTTTATTGGAGCTTCTCTACATGTCAAAGAAGAGTTTCACCGGAGGGATCTTCAATCTGAGCTTCCGATAAAAAGATAAAAATTCTTGAAAACTGCTGCAGAGAGGTATATTATTTCGAATTTTTAGGGTTTTTAGTGACTCTAAAAAGTGTCACTAAAGGCTAAAAAGTGTCGTCTTTATACTTAAAAAAAAAAAAAAAAAAAAACAAAAACAAAAAAAAAGACGATTCTTATGTTGTTATCTTGGTGTCGACTTGATGATATGTGGTCGAAGTTTTATGTTTTTGGTACAATGTTCAATTCGTGGCAATTAGGGTTTTCTCAAACCCTAATTTTAAATAAAACAGGAATGAATGCTTATAGGGATCTGATGAGGGTTGCACGAAAACCCTAGCTGGTACAATGATAGAACATAACAACTAGGGTTGTTGGTCAAGAAGAGTGTGGCTACGCTCTGATAAGTAAAGGGTTTGATCTATTTGTTCTTACTAGTCTTGGTGAGTCAATTCTAGGATTGACGATGAACCCTAGTAGGAATACGTGGTGATAGCTGCTTGGTGGTTTTTGTGATTTATTGGAGCAGCGAATGAGGGTGACTAGGGTTACTGGTGGCTTGGTGCTGGTATGGTTACTGATCGTACAAGACAAAGTTACCACTGCTCGCTATCATGTTTCCACTGCAAGGCTAAATTTTACCACTGCACGCTTATCAGTTACCACTGCAAGTGTATTCGTTACCACTGCAAGTGTATTCGTTTCCACTGCAAGTTGATAGTTACCACTGCAAGCTTAATTATTTTTCCACTGCTTATACAAGTTACCACTGATGCCTTAATTGTTTCCGCTGAAAGGGCATGTGGTTGGTACTTATTCATGTTGCTATATTTCACGTGGAGACTTTGATTATTTCATTGGCAATCATGAGTTACAAGCAGTGAGGGGAAGTATATATTATTTTGGAACAGTTGGTTCCAACACACACACAGGAGAAGAAACACACACACAAGAAAGATTTTTGGAGTTTTGATTTATTGGTTCTTAGCAGATTCAAAGGCTCGTTTTTATTGATTTAATTGATTACGAAGAAAGGTTTTTATCACCTATTTGAAGTTGAAGTGGAGATTCTTGGGTGCGTGTTCTTATCATATCTCAAAGTGAGTATGGCACTTTGAAGATAACTTGTTTGTTCGTTCAGGTGACTACGAATTGGAAAAACACTTGAAGGAGTTACGTTATTGTGCTCAGTGATTTTTTGTCAAGAGGTTGCGATCTCCCTATACGTTAGGTATACGTTCGAAGTCAATTTTAGTACAAGATATAAGACACAAGTTTGGGTGGTTCTACTTCAGCATCAAGTTGGTTATACTTAGTTTTCTTCATTAGTAATCATTACATAAGAGCCTACAGAATTGAAGATTCAACAAATGGTTAACATATGGGTTTCAGGGGAAGCTTTAGTGTTCAAATGTTTAACCATTTATGTGCTACATCGAGGTGAAGGTTTTTACTACTGCTGGTTATTATTACTACTTCTAGTTTTGATTTCTACTGTTTCAAGTCCATTTTTAGATGCGGAAAACTTAATGGTGGGCGACTTAGAAACATTAGAAAGATAGATTGGATGTGTAATATTGATTCGTGGTTGTGAAGATCAAGGTTGCTTACATTTGTCCCCTATTTGATGATGACAAAAAGGGGAAGAAGAATACTTTGAAGATTGCAGCTTGAAGATCCTTGATGATATGCATGGTTTGAGGGGAAGACGACATCTTTCATATACTTGGTTTTGTCATATCAACTAGGGGAAGATTGTTAGGAATTATATTTTGAGTTGATATTGACAAATATGAAAGATGAAGGACTTATGGAGACAAAGGAAGAAACTTGCAAAGAAAGAAAAAGATTACAGCATATCTTTTATTATTCTAGTTTATTCCTTGTAACCCTAGTATCTCTATTATATAACGAGATACAGGGAATATGTTTTACAGGTCTTCCACAATGTAAAATCAGAAAAACGTGTGTGTAAGTCTAGGGCTGGAAAAATGCCTAGACTAGTGTACAGGTGTTTTATGGGAAACACCTAGGGTAGATTGTGTTAAGCCTCAACTATCTTAGATAGCTGTTAGGATGTAACCGTGCTACACTTGATCACGTAGCATTGGGGCTTTGATGTATGTTAGAGTAGAGATGATGACGAGAAACCTTGTTAGCAATAATAAAGATGTTTTGTTTATTCCGCTGCGTACATGTTCTTTATCTTTGTTATTGTGCAATCCCTAGATGAGGTTTATCCAACCTCGAGCTTTAAACGATCTTATCACATGGTAAATCTCGCCTACTTTTGTCTTCCCCTTACCAGTGCCTGCAAGCTTCTTTGGAACGCGTGAGACACCAACACCAGCCATTCCAGTTGGATGATCCTGTTCAGCGATGGTTAACTGTTTTGACGGCCGCATATAGGCTAGCATGGTGATAGGTAAGTTGTGTTTTTTATTGGCTTGACTTCGTTGTCACACTGCCCCTGACACATGAAACCCGATGACACCCCGAGAATGTGGGAAGTCTAAGTTACGGTGTGATATCAGCAACTATAATTTTTAACAGACATAGGATTAAATAATCAGTTCAGTGTTAGCCATCCGACACCTGACCTGGTAGACATGGCCTTCAAAATGACCAGCTGACCTGGGTTGCCTCACCCCACTATTTTTCAAAGCGCCACTCGACCCATGTTGCTGCAACAAAATAACTTTACATGTGAGTCGTTTGCATTGCCGTTCTGTTTTAGAACTGTACCAACATAGTCAATTCAAGTTTTTAATCAATCGACCTTTTCCACATTTTTTAAAACCTGGTCATTTAACTACTTATGATAACAACATATGTAAAATAACTTTTGTATGTGAAGAATACGGTACCATTGTCGCATTTGTAACTCTTCTTTTACTTGTGGGTTGATGAGTATTCCAGAAGTTCCTTCCACACTCAATGAAAGACCTGTACAAAGGTACTAAAAATAGTAAAGTCATGATGTTCATACTATCCTTTAATCGAATAGGAAAACAGTATAACATAAAAAAGAAGCGATTGAATGAATCATTATTTGAAAGTGTTATACTTACAGGTAAATGTTGTCGCTTTTAACCTCGTACCTAATATCGTAGGTATTGTGCCAATGGTCCCTACATGTAACTGACTCGGAAAAATGAGTCTCAGATCTGCCTTTCCTTGGGTGACTCGACACACCCGCCATGGCTGCACCCACGTAACACTCATGGTTACCCCGCCAAGATACGGGAATGTGTCAGCCACACTCATGGAAGAGTTAATTTGCAGAAAAATTCATCATCGCCTCGGAAAGCATAAGGTGAACTAGATAAGTGAAGCCTCACCCATGTGCACTGCAGTCATCTGGCTTAACACCGAACCGACTTGGGGTTCCCGCCACAACTGCAAATAAAATACACAACTTATACTGGGCACACCTACTTTTGGTGCAACAAATGACAGGCTCAGATCTGTATATAGTGGTCAGGTGACTGAAGTATCGAATTCCACCAATGGCTGCAAAGAAACCCGGTTGCACGACAGCCACATATGTCATGCCATCCGGTCATTGCCCCGCCAAATGACAGTTGGATCTCGAATGACACATTTCATTTTGGTCAACTCACAACAGTCATCACAGCCTTTCCGGAAAACATTATTAGGAATTAGTATGCAATCCAAACCAATTGTAGGACTGAGCTTGTTTGGTCTTTGAACTCTGATTGTTTAAGCTCATAAGCTTGTTGTTTTTAAGCTTGTTTGTATTGTGATGACTTATGATTACCTTGACCATGCTTATTTGCATATTGTTTTAACTGCTTATCTCAAAAAGCTCACTTAGAACACTAAACCCTCCACTGTTGTGATTTTAAGCTAGCATAAGCTAATTTAAAGCTTCTTAGCAAAAGTTGTTTTTCAAAAGTTGTCTAATTTTGTTGTTAAAGTGTTTGTGTAAAATAAAAATCAAAAGAAAAATGTTTGCAAAAAAGTGAGGCCAGTGGGATTTGAACCCCTGACCTCTTTGTTAGCAAAGTCAAAACCAAACCTGTAACATGCACCATCTGGGCTATGTAGTACTTGGTGTAATTATTTTCCATAGTTTTTTTATGGTAGTGCTTAGTCCTTTTAGCTTATTTTCTTATTAACTTATTTTTACTGCTTATAAATAAGCACTTCACCACTTTTATATTTTTCCTAGCCTTCTGCACTTGTAAAGTATTTTTAGAAAAAGTTATAATTTTCACTGTTCATATAGTATTTTTTAATAATTTAAATTAGTTTAATTAGTATTTAATTAGTAATTAATTAATAATAATTAAATAAAAAGTTAAAAAATATATATACAGTTTTCTTTTTCTTAAAATTTTCTTTTGTCATTAGGATCGTAGAAAAGTAATTTTCATATCCGGAGGATTTTCATTGCTCACCTTTCACTTTATATTTCGTACGTTTACGTAACTTCTAATTTAAATGTACGTTTTTAGGTTTTAAATGTTTTTTAGGTTATTTGACTTTACGTGTTTGTTTATATTGTTTTGTTTAGTCATTTTAATTCATATTCTCTTAGTGTAATCATTCAAATCTCTTATATCGTTCATTCTGTCCAAATTCACCCGATCACAAACCCGTTTTGAATACAATTCACACCTCGTCGGGACATAACGACCCGGTGATACCCTATACTATCCGGAAGCATTGGTCTAGGTAGTTTGACTATATTGACCATACATGTGGTTGACTTTAGTTGACTGCTTTTGCATCAATAAAATTTTGGCGCCGCTGCCGGGGAGGTTGTGCGCGTTATTCTAAACGGTTTTGCGTATTGGTGAACCTGGATATACATCCATTGTATATTTACCACCCTTGTTCATATTATCTTCTTATTTTCATATAAAAACAAAACAGTTCATGAAAACATTTTAAAATCAGTTTTCAATGAGCACAAAAACATTTTCTTTCTCATTTGTACAAAATATTTTCCAAAAATTCCAAAAATATTCACCTTTACCCTCTCACATCTTTGATTCTTCATCCCTACCCCTCTGTAAACCTTTGATTCTTTCCTATGTCGTATCCACACCATTGTGGTTGCCAATGGTGTGGTGGTCCTCATAATGGTGGAAATTGTCCCAGCTGTAGCATGGTAGAGTCAGGAGATGGGTCTGTCTATAACCAAGCTCCCTATCCTTACCATGATACATCTAATTCATCCTACCAGCCACTACATCATGAGATACTGACATATCTGTGTGAGTTTTGTGGTGGTCCTCACCAAGGATTTGAGTGTCAAGCCGGAAACACGTTTGTCTATGAACAGTTTTCGGGAGACAATCAGAACTTTGGTTATGACCAATACCCATATGACTCACCAGTCCAGACTCAACAGTTTTACTGTTGTGATTACTGTGGAGGTCCACACTTCAGCTCATATTGTCAAACGGGGAATCCATATCCTTGTGACAATTTTGACACACCTTATTACGACCAACCTCCACAGTACGATATGAATCAAGCACTTCTTCCAGAAATGCAAAATCTGATGAAAATCGTTGATGAGCTTAAGGGTTTAGTTAACGACTTTGCCCAAAGACATACTCATCAAAAATCCATGGAAGAACTGCTTGCTGAAGAGCAGGCTGCTAGAATAAATTCCCAAGATGCCTATGAAAAATCTGTGAGGGAATCAATTGCAAAAGAAAAAGCAGCCAGATCTAGCTCTCAGTTCCATTTTATTCCTGATGACAGTGATGATGAGGATACATTTGATATCCTTCAATTCTATAAAGATCCATCAAGTTCATCAGTTGATACCCCAGCAGTTGAGATTCCATCTCAAACAACTACTATCACACCCGAGGTTCCCACTCACTCTTTGATCATGGGGGACGAGCATCTTGACACTGTTCCTGATAAGGAATCGGACGAATTCATAAAGTCTAGTGTTGAGAACCTTGTCCCAATCCCAAGAGAGTCACAGGGAACTCTTGAGCATATGGGTGATATTCCTTCCCCTCTTGAGTGTTCAAACGATCATTTTGAGACTTTCTCAGATTTTAATGATGATTGTACATCTCATGGAGACATTGAGTATATTGAGGCATCAGTTCCACATTCTGATGCTCATCCTCTTCTTGAGGAGTTCGCCGATGAACTTACTCACATCAATCCACTTTCATTGGAAAGTGATGATGGTCTCCTTGACTTTGAAGCCGATCTGGGAGAAATTGAAAGTCTCCTATATCATGATCCGTCACTCACTTCTGATCCCAGCAGTCAAATAGAGAGTATTAATCTCTTTGTTCCCGAAACTTTCAATACCACTCTCACCAATCCTCTATTTGAATTCGACTCTGAATTCACTTTGATTTCTTATAATCCACTCTTTGATATTCAGAACGAGGATTGTGATGAGTTTATTTCGGAACAGGAATTCACAGATTCACATCTTGTGAATGATTCTCTTCATGAGGAGTTCTCCGGTGAACTCACTCATCATATCATGACTCCTCCGGAGTTTGATAGCCTGGGGGGAGATGCTCTCAATCATGAGAATTTGCAAAATCCCACCCACCCTCCCGGGATATTTACGAGCTTAACCTTTGAAATCCAAACTCAGGCTAATGAGCCTCCTCTTGAGGAAGAAAATCAACTCATGATTTTTATCATGATTTTCTTCCTTTTCTTCACCTACAGGGTAACTTCTCTTGTTCTTCACTCCTTCGGGAATGAGGACACTATATTTGATCCCGGCATTTTCATGTATCATTATCTTGAGCCGGATACTTATCTCATCGGTGTGGAACTTTCACATGCTTCAAATGTTTGTCCAAACATCTTGAATGAAAGTCCGATTGAGATTGCTTCTTCCACATCATGCTTCCCCAAGGACAAATGAATTCGGGGTCGAGTCAAGCTAGCGACTCGGTAAACAAAAACAATAGCATGCTTATAGGGTTTTCACCCTAAGTGTGGGGGAGTCCCCCATACTATGGTTACAAAGAAAGTGAAAATACAAAATGGTGTTTTCCACGCTTAGCTTGTAATGTTGCCCTTTTACGTTCAAAGAGTCGGCATAATAGCCGGGACTTTGAATATTGAGGACAATATTCATGCTAAGTGTGGGGGGGGGGGGGGGGGTATTCGCTATTCTAGCGAATTTTATCACATTTTACTATATAATACCCCCGTTTTGACCAAAATTTCAAAAATTTTAAAATTTTTTTCACTGGTGCTTCAAAATTTTTGTGGTAATCAGTCCGCCTTGTCTAACCGATAAAAGGGATTGGCTAGTCCAGGAGCAAACGGCTCTTGTTAAAGACATCTCAAATCCGTTTACGGCTTGCAATTTGCCCAAAATTGTATGGTTCATCAACTCCCCATATCCCATAAAGCGAATGAGTTGGCTAGCCCGCAAGATTATGGCTTGTGGTAAAGGCAGTGGAAAATCCATAATTGGTAATCAGCTCACCAAGATGTTGACTATTCCATCAAGAGCTGGCTAGTCCAGAAGAAACGGCTTCTGGTAAAGACTAATCAAATCCGTTGACAGCTGGTGGTTTGCTCAAAATCACACGGTTATCAGGTGTACCATAGTTCTCACACCTGGCTACTCCAGAAGTGATGGCTTTTGGTAAAGAGTTTAAAATCCATCAAGTTTTCAAAACAGTTATTGCTAGGGACTAGCAATAGTTTAGTGTGGGGGATTGATGAGTGCTCAAACACTCATCATTTTTGGTCAAATCTGAACTGCAAAACATACAAAAACACTCAGAAATGCATAAAAATACTAAAAATATTTCAAAATTGTGTTTTATATGTTTTAGATGCAAAATGAGCAAAAACAAATGAAAAACGCACAAAGTTTGCAAAATTGGCAGTTTCAGTCCCCCAACTTTCATAAAATGACAAAACTAGTCCTTGGATATTCAAAATATGGAAAATTATCACCAAAGGTCCTTTTGAAATCATAAGTTGTCATATTTTGTCCTTTGGTAAAAAATTGGAAAAGTTTTGGAAATTTACAGTTTGGTCCCTGGAGTTACAGATTTTGGCAGATTTAGTCCCTGGTGGGATATTTTTGAAAGGAAAATCATTTTTTTGTCCTTGGAAAATCAAAATGTGTCAAATATAGTCCTTGGAATGAAAGATTGGTGAAATGGCAATTTTAGCCCCCGAGGTTTAGAAATTTACAAATTTAGTCCCCGGGAAATTTTGAAAAATGAAAATGGCAAAAAAAAAAAAAATGGTTTTTGAAATATTGGTGATTGGCAATTTTGGTACTAATGAGCACTTTGGAAGATTAGCAAATTCAGCCCCCTTAACTTTCTGGAAATTACAAAGTTGGTCATTGTGGTGTTTTAAGGTTACAAACAAACGGACCCTTTTATTTTATTACTACCCAACAACACAACCAAATCCAAACCTGCCAAGCCCACCAACCAAAACCCCAAGCCCAAAATTTTACCAGCCCACTCCCACAAAACCATTACCCCGTTTTTTTATTATCACCCCAGTCAACACCCATGTTGACCACCCATCTTCTACCCCCACTTGCAATACACTCCCTGCAACACTCAACCTGCCAACCCCCCTCCTCTGCCCCTCTCCCATACTATGTCTCTCCACCTCACCACTAACCTCCAAGAGACATTTAATGCTCACCAATTGCTCCAAGAAAGCCACAACCTGCCAAATTCATTTTTCCCGCCCAAAAGACTTTGAACGGATGAGATCAATTCAAGATATCCAAGGGCTTATAATGAGTTGGGAAAGTCAAAGAGAGACCCAAGGAGCTATTAAAAGGAAGAAAAAAATGAAGAAGGAAGTTAAGTAGTGTAGCAGTAGCTAGTAGAGTTGTATAATGTAGTTTTAGCTTATTTTTCATATTATTGTAATTTTATTCTCAGAAAAACTTTAGTTGTAACTTATTTTCTCTTGAATAAATTTCAGTTTGAATGTTCAAATTTTAGTGCAATTTTCATTTTCATCAAAAGTAACAAATAAATATAGTTAAGAAAATATCAAAAAGATTATAATGAAAAATCCAGGAGAAGCAAAAGGAGTATGGATAGTTTGGTTTAGAACTCATGGGAGTACTAGGAGTGTAAATTTGGGGCCTTTGATTCATGGTTCTTGGATTTGAAAAGCTCACTGTATGCAGTTTGTAAGGATTTCTCTTTACCATTTTTTGCATAATCTGTGATGGTTGTTTCTTATTGTTGAAAGTTGATTGATTTTTCTTATTTATGTTTGTTTTAGCCTAGCATTAGTTATTATATCAGTTTCATAGGTTAGATTGCAAATTTACTTCACAAAATCTCATTTTCAGTCACTATAGGGGTGTTTGGATTTAGGTATCTAACTAAGTATTTGAGTTTGTTAGTGGTTACAACCTGTTGATACATCATTCTCAGGTTCATGTTATCCCATTTTAAGCCTTACATTGGTCTCTTTGAAGCAAAAAAGTCAAATCATCTCTTGAATCACCTTGACAGTTAACTGTCAAGGTATATGGTTCTAAACCAACCCAAATCTTTTCATTAGTTAGTGTTCTAGCTTATTTTCATCTTCTAATAGCTTATAATAACATGTATAATCAGTAGATTAAGCCCAAACTTCATAAAAGTCAAATAAGCAAGTTTTTCTCAAAAGTCAAAATGTGCATGTCTCAGTTTTTTTCATTTCTAGCAAGAATTAATTAGATTTTGTGTTTAGATTTATGGCCTGAAACTTGTTGTGGTTATAGTCCAACACCTCATCTTTGAGATCCCACACCCCTCTCATTTTTAGGAATTTTGTGCTGGGCCCCACACAGCCTCAAACACACTTGCAGGGGGGATACCCCTGCTGCATCAGTAGCTAAGCAGCCCATCACCACCACTTTGTGGTGATTTTCTGGCCAACCCAGTGGGTCCCATGGCCCCAACCTCGTTCATTTCAACCCCCCTGGTAGACTTCTAGTTTTGACCCTTGGTTTGACCTAGAACCTTGTGGACCCCACCTTAAATCATCACTCATATCTGTCCCCATTTCAGTTAACTCTCAAAGATCAAAGTGCTTTTTGATAGCTTATTTGCTTAACCTGTGGTCCCCACTTGCTTATTCCAGCTTAAACATGTACCAACATCTTATTTAGACCTGAATCATCTATAGTGGGTCCCACTTAATGCCATTTGAGCTTATTTCTTGCCACAGTCAACAAAAGTCAACAGCCACACCATTTAGCTTATATTTTGCTTATTTGTAAGTTATAAAAAGTTTATTTTTACAAAAGTTTGTTGTTTTTAGGTGTAAAGTAAGTTTGTAAAAGAAAAATCAAGAAAAACCAATTTAATATTAAGTGATAGTTTCTATTTAATGTAATTTAATTTTAATTTTCATTTTTAAATTTTTATTAAGTACTTAGCTATTTTATATTTTTCTTAAATTCCTATTATATTAAAGTATTTATAGTAATTTTCTCTGATTTTTATTTTTATCATTTAGTATTTATTAGAATTAATCTTAGTTTTATTAATTATTAATTAATAATTAGTTTAAAATAGCATAATTAGTTTTTATTAAGTAAAACCTAGTTTTTATATTTTTTATAGCTTTTATATGTTATAAAATAATTTTATAAATTTTATTAGAATTTTTAATGTTCATTTTCTATTTTTCTTATTTTAAAATAGTTTAATTAGGTAATTAATAATTAATTAGTAATTAATTAATAGAAAAAAGCACAAAAAGACAAAAATACTTATTTTTAATTTTAAAATTAGTTTTTAGTTATTTTATAATTTTATAAATTTTATTTTCATTTTTCTGGTGTTTAAATAATATTGTATTATATTTAAGTTATTTAAATATTAATAATTAGTAATAATTAGTATTTAATTAATATTAAATAATTAATTAGTGTTAAAATTCATTTTCTTTTATCTTTTAGTTTGTAAAAAAGTCATTTTCACCCCCTGGGTGTTTTCAGATTTCCGTTTTCACTTTTTATTTTGTACGTTTACGTTTTATTTAAACGTGAACGTACGCGTTTTAAGTTTTAAACGATTCTGGGTTTTCTAGTTTTACGTACTTGTTAATATAGTGTATTTAAGCTATTATCTTTTATATTCCAGTAGTGTAATCATCACAACTCTCTTATACCCCTTCCTGTCCAATTTCACCCGATCACAAACCCGTTTTAATACCATCCACACCTCGTCGGGACATAACGACCCGGGGAAACCCTATTCTTCACCGGTTATCTTGCACTTTCTCCTGGGTTGACCTATTGACCACACCCGGTTGACTGGTTAGTTTAGGAGGAGTCACTACCATATACATATATCATCTAGAACTGGCGGCAAACTAAAATTAAATTACATTGTGAAATTTATTACCCTACAAACACAACACAACATAACACGACAAAAGAAACATACATCAGCTAAGGTAAAGTTGTATATCACGAACTCCAATAAGGGGTGGTCGTCTAAGCCAATATTTTTTACTTCTGAGATTAATTTGATCCTGCCTTTTTATTTCGTAGCAGATTTTAGGACCTCTGAGCTTAATCTGATCTAATCTTTTATTTCGTACCAGCTTATAACTACAAACAAAAGTATTTAGACAATAGAAAAAGTTTTGTTACAGATGACCTGAAAAGTTATTGGTATTCAGGTTTTACAAATCCAAGTGAATGCAAAAGATCAGTGCAACTGCTATGTTACCAAAATGCAAACGGGCCAAAATCTTTTGATGAATAGTACTCAGTAAATGTTATGTTATATAATCATTTTGACATAAGGACTACCTTAAAAACACATTAAGACCGAAACACCACTTTCCACAAACTTATAATAAAAACCTCCCAAGAAAACTACTTAGAAGCAAACCGCAGCTTTTCGCAACTAACAACAACCTAAGAACAACTTTTTCAACTAACCCTTGATCCACTAAAACATTAGATAACAAAACCGGTGAAACATGGCATATTAAAAAAGCACCAATTGTCATAAAAACCACTTAGGCAAAAGTTCTTTACAGATCCAACTTTTAACATAGAACCCATCAAGCAATCTTAACCACTCATTTTTTTTATCAAAAAGAAAAAAAAAAACTTTCACCCTTTTTTTAAAACTTAAATATCTCGCAAACCGTAAATCGTCAAGCTAAAAAAAAAACCATCGCGACGAGAATTAAATTATCTTTCTATAGACATGCATTGTTATATACTTTCGACGAATTTTTTTTGATAACTTTTTTTTTTTCAAATTTTCCGCCCAGAAAAATCATATATGATTTGTAAAAATCATATATGATTCGTTAAAATCAAATCATATATGATTCTTACAAATCGTATATGATTTTTAAAAATCATATATGATTCGTAAGAATCATATATGATTTGATTTTAACGAATCATATATGATTTTTACAAATCATATATGATTTTCCTGGGCGGAAATTAAAAAAAAAAAAAAAGTTCGTCGAAAAAAAAAGTTCGTTAAAAGTATATAACAATGCATATCTATAGAAAGATGATTTAACTCTCGTCGCGATGGTATTTTTTTTTGTAGCTTGACGATTTACCGTTTGCAAAATATTTTATTTTTTTAAAAAAGGGTGAAAAATAAAAATGGATAGCTATGATTGGTTCATTGGTTTTATGGCAAATATGAAATCTATATTGATCTCATACTTAAAATTTTTGGAATGTCATCAACTGTTTGCATAATATGGTCCAACAAATAGCTTAGAGAGTTGGAACACTTCAATTATAAATTGCAACACTTCAATTAAGAGTATATATATATGTATGCATCTTTATATTCAAACACTTCAATTAAAAAAGCACCAACATGTTCCATACATTGTTCAAAATTGAACTATAAAGTCTAATAAATAACGATCTCAACATAAGCATAACCATTTTAACAAAACCCCCAAATTAACAAAACCCTAATTTGAAATAAAGATTAAAAACCCATCTAATTCCAATTTAATAAAATCCTAACTTCGATACCCAGATTTCGATTTAACCAAATTATTAAAATCCAAAAAACCCCCGATTCAATATCTCATTTTTTTTAAAGTTACTAACCATATTCAAGCAAACAAACAGAATAAAGCAAAACAAAATAAAAATATAAAATTTATTATGTATATTAAAAGTAGATCTTACCCAAAAAAAAGGGTGAGATAATGGGAGATTTGGGAAGGAGAGAGAGAGAGAGAGAGAGAGAGAGAGAGAGAGAGAGAGAGAGAGAGAGAGAGAGATCTATTGGAAGTTTCTGGTGTTTGAAGAATTGGATGAGTGTATGGATATTTATCCACCAACTGAAAGCTGGGAAATAGCACCATTACAACGTGATTACGGGTATGAACAGTATCCATAACGGGGTAATTAGTGGATAAACAGTGTTTTGCACAGTTCTCCTACAGAACGGAGTAACAGTGCCCGTTATTTTTCATCCAATACATTTATGCAACATGTGTACTTTCTATAGTACTATGTACAGTAATCCTCGTACTGCTTCAACATGGACCACAATTTGGCCCGTAATGTTGGTGTAAAAACTTCTGTTATAACAGTCTTATTGCAAACGCAACTTCTGCCTTTTAGTATATATAATAATTTCATTATTCATTTATTTTGGATAACTTTATCTAGAGGGATTTTTGATTTTCGATTTGATGATAGAAGTAAGATAGGAGTTTGTTTGATTTATGATGTGGGAGTTGTGTTTATGTTGTTATTATTGGATTTTTGCCCCAATTAGCACTAATAGATTTTTGATTAGATTATAGGGTTTTGAAATTCTGAGTTGATTTAGGGTATTCTTATGTTTGTTGGCATATTATGTTTCTTGTCATATTCTTAGTTGGTTGAATGAGTTTTGTTTGATAAATAATTGTCACGTGTTTGGAAAGCTACGGATTAAGTAGGACAGGTTTTGTTGCTGATATGTGGTTACAGCGTAACTCCTCCTATAGTTACGCCGTAGCTTATTTGATTTAATTTGCCGTAGTGATTCCGACGTAACTCTTCTTATAGTTACGCTGTAACTTTTGTGTGGATAATATCATCTTGAATGTTTTATGATTCTTGCAAACTTTATTTAATTATGAACATTCACTAATAGTGACAACATTTGCAGCTAAGCTCGTCAATGGTTCAAATTAAGCCTTCTCGCTCTCGACTTTGCTGATTTTGGTAATGTCAACTATAGGAGGGCTCTAGAGAAACTTGAAGCATTCTATCAAGTCACTTATGATGACGGTTGTGCCCCCTTTGTCTCAAATGCTTGGTTGAGATTCAAGATTAGGGAGCCGGTGATCTGTGAGTATGTTTTGGAATTTTGGCTATGGCGAACTTCAGAGATTATATATTTGATTTGGATATAGCTGATACCCTAATGTTCCAGGTAATTCGTTATTTACATGCTGGAGTTCATCTTTTCCAATCGTTTTAATATATATTTTCTTTAATGTGTATTTGTTTTAACAATATGTGCAACAGGTTCTCATGGACTAGTGGTGTTGGACTTTGTAATGGGGACCATTGATCGAGAACTGACTGATGCAACGGCTACAACACAGGCCCCTCAAACAGGTATCCGGGAACATCGTACCACTGTACATAAATGCCTCTCCGTAGGCCAGCTATTTGGCGATAAAAATAAAAGGCCGCTAGAAGGTATTCTTATGTTGTTATATGCATTTGTGTTGTCAATAGCAGATATGATCACTGACTACCATCCGACTCACTTACTTATGTCACTAAATGTTATCCACGCTTTCTTATTCTTGGGAGACCGCTCTTCAGATCATGGTCCTCGCAAACAGCGGTGCCAACAAACGTCCATAGGTAGGTGTCTTTAGGCCCATGTCATTGTTGTATGGGTGGTAAGGTTGTGTTACGTCCTCAGCAAGAATACCCTGATTATATAAAGCAACTGTTATATACGAGCTTACAACTCGATGTTTGCTATGACTTTTTTAGGTGCTGAGGTAAACGAAATGGTTAATAGAGGTCGTGGCCCGTATGTGTTTTAAAGTCAGCCGCATAGATTGTATACTTTCTACGACCATGCCAAATGTAAACCCAACTTCTTTAACTAACATGTTCGCATATATTAACTGATATGAACCACACGTTGTTCTGCAGGAAAGTGCCTCATGGAGCCGCATTAGCTGCTATAGCAAAATCTGCTGGAAAAAGACCAATTACGCAGCTTGAGACCGTACTTGTTGTAGATATGAAAGCATCAGACATCGGCAAAGCCATATGCGTCAGGGTCTATCGTAAGTGGACAGTTACAGCTACTAGAGGCGCTAGGCAGCCAACTCTTTGCTTCATATTGCTAGACCAGCAGGTATCAAAACTTTTTATAACCTACCTTTACACAGTCTCTGGGATTGCTTATCAGACTGTGTTGGTCTCGTTTACTAGGTTAAGATTAACTAACGAGTTAAACTAACCAAGTTTCATGACTTATAACAGAGATGTAAACATGATTAACAACAATTAAAACGTAAAGATAAGAGACAATATTTTTCAACGTTAAATTCTTTATTAGAAGTTAATAAAAAAGAATTATACCCAAGTGTTTGCGGAATAACACTTGGGATTGAAATGACAAGTATGGTATGAGTCCTCTCTAAACCCAAACTATGTTTGAGTGACAACTAAAGGTCTCACTGAGCTATCTCAGGGACTGTGTTGTTCTTTGGAGGAGTAAAAGTTGTTTGTGAATGTCTAAGCATTAAGTGCACAAACTTGTCAACTTTTACTCCTCACTTATGCTACCTATTTATACACAAGTAAATTACAACTTTACTGATAAAGACAAATTGATGAACTAAGCTAGTGGAGACAAAATACTTACATATTTTGTCTCTGTTACAATAGGCTATATCGGGTAAAAGACAATGTGCCTTTCTGATGCACAGTGATGACACCATCCTGACTTTATGCCTTTCAGGGAAAGTTTGACTTCAGGTCGATAGGGACACCTGTTCAGACATTCAAACTTTTCTCGCTTCATCCCACCCATTTTTCAGTCTTCAGTCTTCATTACTTCATTAGTTGTTGAGGAGTCCTAGGGGTTCATTGAGTTATTGTCATCCTCACTGAACCCATCACCTTCTTCTTGGCTTAGATGCCACTCGCTGAGTTCCGACTCACTGAATGGAGAACCTTTCATCTTAGCCTCGTTCTAAGCATCCTGAAGATGACTCACTGAGCAACTGTTCACTCAGTGACTTGATAGTATTTACGGGTATTAAACACTTAGGTTATTTTATATTCAAATCTAAGTTAGAGGAAGTTTGGGGAATTCAGTGACCCAACAGACTGCTTATATAAGAGTCTTTACAGTTTGGTTGAAGCTGCTTATTTGTTTGTCTTAGTGTAAATAAGCTATAAAAAGTGAGTGTGTTTGGTAACAAGTCTAATCAGTTAAATACGGTCAGAAGCTCATACCAACTACCTATATTATGTTTTTTGGAATTCTGAAATGAAATGGAGTCGCAACTTAAAAAGTAAAGAGTCTCATTTAAATGCTTTTGTTTTTGGATTTCTGTATTCTGATATGTATGGTTCTATCAAAAATTTAGACTAGCTTTTGAGCTTAATTGAACAAAATAACTAATACTAAGATCAACACCATTTCTAGCTTTTCTTTTGGGTCGAATCGGTATTACCAGCACGGTTATAAGATGACATAGGTGTGAGATAGAGTATATCGAAAATGGGTCAGAATGGGTATAATGGGTCTAAAGTGGTCTTTCAACAATTATGTTGCAATTACTTCACTTTTAGATTTTTTAATCATGCGTTTGAGATGTTTGAGGTAAGTTCTATATGTAAGAACTAATAAACTTTTAAAATGTGGTGGAGTTTAGTTGGTAATATAGTTGAGTCGGTCAATTTTTTAACTGTGCCTGTTTAAGTGCGTGTGTGTGTGTGTGGCCTTTTTTTTATTTTTATTTATTTATTTATTTTTTAAACAAGGTGATGATTTACTGAAGTTGGGTGATTTTTTGACTGATACACTTGAGAATAAATGAAAATGACGTGTTTGAGCTAGATAATGGTATCATATACTTGGTTAGTCGATTGTGGTTTTGAGTATTAATTAGCTATTTGGTTTCAGAGTAACAAGATGACGGTGGGACATCAATTTGGAAAGTGTGTTGGATTTCTCAAGTTTAGGATGAATGTGCTGACTTGGTAAGGCATAGCATGATTCTGTTGTTCATGTTTTGTGATAAATATAAGTAGCATGAACCTGAATCTTTTAATTTTTTTTTGCAGCCAAGGAAACAACACATGCTTTTGCACTGTTTGTGGTTGTATCATTTACAATACTGCGCTTTCAATATGATGCTTTGCCGATACTTTCGATCAAAGTTTCATTAGAACCACGTGTTCCTTGATTTGAACCTTTTTTGGCATGGCATCAGCGATGAACTTATACACCCAATTGTCACATGCCATCAGCTATACGCTTTTACACCTCTTTCGTGTTCGTATTCAAAGATTTGTTGTGTTGAACCGGTAAGTTTGATATTGAGGTGATACTGATGTAGAACATAGTATTTCATTACTTGCAGCTCTAATGAGCTATATAAATAACTGTAGTGACTAACTGATGTATGTGGCTAATTGTTGTTGCAGGGTTCGTGCAAGGTTTTGTCATGATAAAACCCCAGAAGGAGCTTATATGTTGTTAAAAAAGATCACATATTGCCTTCCTATATTGGTAATGGTCTTTGAAGCTCTGATCATACTATATAGTTAGTACTGTCGCTTGATTTTAAGTTGGCATTCTTTTTGCATTCTGTTATACGAGTTATTTGTTAGGATCATTTTGGAATAGGATTTGCGATACAGAACGTAGTAACTTTTTATTGTTATGATAACCTTAGGTGATTCAAAGTTCTAACCCTGGAAGTTGTAAGTATAACATATTAGTGCTCAATGAATCTGTGGGTTGGAAATAGTCCCATTCTGTCCAATTCTTATTACAGTTTTGCATTGCAGCCTTACTTATAACCTAGGAATTAGGATGTATATTATTTTTATCTTTTAAATCCATACCTTGGTTACTACAGGTTACTGATATTAGTTTAAAAAGTATCAATGTTATGGTTGCTACATTGGTAAGTCAAAGATACGGTAACACTTCAAGTAACTAAACAGGGTGGCGTTAAAGTTACATTATGATGAGTTACTTCTAGATACTTTACTATACAGCTATTGAGTGAGGAATGAGGTGGTAAACTGGGTAGGTTAACGGATTCGGTATCGGTTCAAAATGGGTCATTTATTGTACATGTAAAAATGGCGCGATTAGGTGGGTTAGAAGTGCAAATTTAAAACCATGTATCGGAGTATTTTATAATTGTGATCATTTAATGGATTTGGTATCATTATGCTATTCAAAATCATTTCATCACAGAAATGAACACCACGTTTGCCTTTTTTTTCCATATCCAAGATTGAACCATAACCTTGAAAACAATGACTAATAAGTTGGTTAATCTTTGTACATTATACCACATCCAACTACTGTTCTGCATACTCCTTAACAACATATATTGTTTGTTGTAATTGTAGAAATGTATCTTTGCTTGATCTCAATGTTCGGTACAATAATAGATTATATAGAATTCAATATGGGCCAGTATAACAACGGGCCAAAACTAATCCAATCCTATTCTATTACTAACATCTAACACTCCCCCGCAGTTTGAGCGGGAGGAGACCGAACACTCAAGCTGTCACGAAACTCAGCAAACAAGGCGGACGGTAACCCCTTGGTAAAAATATCAGCATACTGAAACCGAGAAGGAACATGTAGAACTCGAACCTGACCAGTAGCGACCAAATCACGAACAAAATGAATATCAATCTCTATGTGCTTTGTCCGTTGATGCTGAACAGGTTTAGATGACAAGTACACGGCACTCACATTATCACAGTAAACAATAGTGGCAGATGACAAAGGTGTATGAAGCTCACGAAGTAGATTCCGAAGCCAACATGTCTCAGCAACAGCGTTGGCAACACCACGATACTCAGCTTCAGCACTGGAACGAGAAAGCGTCGGCTGATGCTTAGAGGACCATGAGAGTAAGTTGTTGCCAAGAAAAACACAATAACCCGAGGTGGAGCGTCGAGTAGTAGGGCAACCAGCCCAATCAGCATCCGAATAAGCAACCAAGGACGCAGTGGTAGAAGAAAATAACTGTAAGCCATAATCTAGAGTCCCTTGAACATACCGTAAAATCCGTTTGAGAGCAGAGAAATGAGACTCTCGAGGATCATGCATATAAAGGCAAACCTGCTGAACAACATATGTAATATCAGGCCTAGTGAAAGTAAGATACTGAAGAGAACCTGCAAGACTCTGATATAACTTAGGATCAGAAACCGGATCACCATCATCACCCAATTTAGACTCAGTGTCAACAGGAGTCCGAGACGAGTTACAACCAACCATATGTGCACGCTCCAAAATTTCCATAGCATACTTTCGCTGTGACAAAAACATCCCAGAAGAGTCACGCGTAACCGACACACCCAAAAAATAGTTAAGAGCACCCAAATCAGTCATAGAGAACTCCTTATGCAAAGAAGCAATAATCTGCTGTAATAAACAATCAGAGGAAGCAGTGAGCACAATATCATCCACATATAGTAAAAGAAAAGCAGTATCATCACCCTGTTTGTAAATAAATAATGAAGAATCACACCGAATCAGAGTAAACCCAACAGTAGTAACGTAAGTAGCAAACCGCTGAAACCATGCCCGAGGTGCCTGCTTAAGACCATAAAGAGACCGCTGTAACAAACAAACAAATAATCCGGATGCTCTGGATCCCGAAAACCGGGAGGTTGATGCATATAAATAGTTTCAGCTAAATCGCCATGTAAAAACGCATTCTTGACATCAAGCTGGTGAATAGGCCAATGTCGAGAAATAGCTAAGCTAAGAACAGTCCGAATGGTACCCGGTTTAACAACCAGACTAAACGTCTCATCAACATCAACTCCCTCAATCTGCGTGCTACCGTTGGCAACAAGACGTGCCTTATACCGAGTAAGAGTGCCATCAGCCGAATACTTATGACGAAACAACCACATACAATTAACAACATTGACACCCTCAGGCCGAGGTACACGTTTCCAAGTTTTATTCTTAACAAGTGTATTATACTCGTCATAGATAGCATTGCGCCAATTTGGATCATTAAAAGCATCCTTATAGGACCTAGGGGAAGGAGAAACTGTAGTCACGTGACCAGCATACTTAGGATTAGGACGAATAGTCCCGACACGAGAACGTGTGACCATGTGATGAGTAGATATAACAGGTGGAGGTGTAGGAACAGAACATGTGGTGAAGAGGATGGAGGCGTAGGAACATGAACATGATCATCTGGTGGAGTGGGTGGAGGTGTAGGTGGTGCGGGTGATGCGGGTATAGTGACAGGTGTAGTAGGAATGAGGTTGGAAGGTGAACCAATTGGTGTAGTGTTGATAATAGTGGAAATGAGATTGGAAGAATTGTCCAAAAATTCATATGAGGGTGTGGGCTTGGAAGGATGTGTTTGAAACGGAAAAACCGTTTCATCAAAGGTAACATGTCGAGAGATGATAATTTTGTTGTTGTTGAGATCAAGACAACGATAGCCAAAATGATTGGCGGTGTGTCCCAAAAATATTGCAGGTGTGGCACGGGGTCCTAGTTTATGATTGATATCGATATGTGGGTAACAAAGGCATCCAAAAACACGAAGGACACTGTAATCAGGTGTCGCACCAAAAAGTCGAGTAAAAGGTATTTCATTATTAATGGCACGAGAAGGTAAGATATTCAATAAATAAACAGCCATATTAAGAGCCTCGGTCCAATAGTTGGGTGGTAGGTGTGCTTGAAACAATAAAGTGCGAATAAGATTATTTATGGTACGAATCATGCGTTCAGATTTTCCATTTTGTTGAGAGGTGCGAGGGCATGAAAATCTAAATTGAATGCCATGTGTGGAAAATAATTTATGAAAGGCAGTATTATCAAACTCACCACCATGATCACACTGAAACGATTTAATGTCACACTTAAACTGAGTACGAACATAACTACGAAACAACTGAAATTTAGACAAAACATCAGATTTATTCATTAACGGATAAACCCAAACATACTGAGAGTAATGATCTAGAAACAAAACATAATACTTGAAACCAGAAAGACTCGGAATTGGGGATGTCCACAAATCCGAGTGAACAATGTCAAAACAAGAAGTAATAGAACTTGACGAACTAACAAACGAAAGCTTCACATGTTTACCAAGCTGACAAGCATGGCAAAAAACGGGAAGCTTCTCTTTATTACAAGAAATAGAATCACTAGACACAAGACGCCGCAACACTTCACTCCCTGGATGTCCAAGTCGTTGATGCCACGTATACTGACTGGTAAGATATGCTTGAGGAATGGGAGAAGGCTTCGTAACAGGATAGAGATCACCCGTGCTATCACAACGGAGCAGTACCCGTCGAGTTAGGAAGTCCTTCACAGAAAAACCAAAAGGATCAAATTCAACAGTGCAATAATTATCACGAACAAATTGACGCACATAAATTAGATTTTTGACAATGTGAGGAGTGATTAAAACATTGTTTAAATGAAGAGGACGAAAGGGGGTAGACAAAATACTATGACCAGAGTTAGTGAAGGGAATGAAACGCCCATCACCAACCGCAACAGATAGATAAATGCACTCATTAAGAATATAATTAAGATTATGTACAGAATCATTAAGGTGAGAGCTCGCACTTGTATCCATATTCCAATTGCCAGCAGCTGGTTCCTGAAGAGTGGTGGTATTAAAGGCATTTGGTAAAAGAGTCTCTTGACCCGAACCCTGTGAACCTGATGCTAGTAGTTGACCCGGGTGAAAACTGGCCGGTGATGGCCCTTGCTGAACCCTACCGGGACTGAACTGAACCCCAGGTTGTAAACCTACAAACTGAACCCCCTGTGATAGACCGTGAACCCCCTGCAACTGCTGAGAACCTGCAGCAAATGGAACCCCATGTGCAACGTGAACCCCCAGTGGAAACAAACCTGTCACCCCAAACGGAACCCCCTGTGGTAGACCATGAACTCCTTGAGCAACATTATGACCTGCCCCTTGTGGTAAACCTTGAACCCCCTGTGGAAACACTTGGGCTGAATAGAGAGGCTGGGATTGGTATTGTAGTTGAGCTGGTCCATAAGGATGGTGATTCATAGTATAAGCAACAAGAGATGTAGTTTTGCTAGGCATAGAGGTAAACCCCAACTTAGCCAACAATTGTCGCAAGGTATCCATATCCGACATAGGAGATGATGAACCGGAAGTACGAGGGAGTAAAGTAGGCTTACCATGAACACCATTGTGAAGATACCGACACGCCTCACCGAAACGACAATGACCTTTAGCAAAAAGAAAACAAGGTTTGTTCACTTTTTCCAAAGGATTAGACGAACGCCGAGCATTATTATTTGCCAATAGGACCATAGGAGAAGCAGATGTAGCATTCACAACTGGGTCTTGAACCTTAGATTTCATGCTCATTTCTTGCGTGGTCAATAAAGAACGAACTGTCTTGAGATCGGGAAAGGGTTCCCTACTAGCAATAACTGTAGAAATCACATCATACGTGTTTGGCAAGCCTTCAAGTGCAAACGTAACAATATCGTCATTGCTAAGAGGAGAACCAAGACCATTTAATACTGAAGCGATTGTCTCAATTTTCTGAAAGTATGCATCAATTGTTAAGTCCCCAAGCTTCAAATTCGGTAGCTCCACCTTCAAAGCCATAGCTCTTGGGCGTTTATTGTCCTGAAAAATCATTTGGAGGTACACCCACGCCTCTTTGGCAGTTTGGGGATTAAGAACAACCAACCGCTTTTGAAGATTTGATGCAAGTGTGGAAAAGATCCAAGACCGAATAATGAAATCAACCTTTAGCCATTCCGGATCCCTAGTTGGTGGTGAAGAAGGTGTAGTAGAGGAGGACTCGGATGGATCAACAAGATGGTCCAAGATGCCATAGCCATGACAAAGATGAGAAAAATAATACACCCATGAGGAGTAATTCATCTCATCAACATCAAGTTTGATGGGAACAAAAGTGGTTAAGTGATTCATGGCCATAAGTTTATCCGATAAGGTGAGAATGGGTGCAGGGGGAGTCGTATCAGTAGTCATGGTGATGGCTTAGGGTTGATAGTATAAAACAATAATACTATGGTAATTAATACTAGGGTGTAGCACGTGGGTTTGTAATAAACTATTAAAAACAAATGAACAATTCAAACAATACCAACTTAGTAAATCAACAACAATTGACTATTTAAACCAGCACGTGGGACGGTGAATTTTTTATTGGTCTATTCATCATCATCATCATCATCATGGGACGTTGAGTTTCTGATTTCCTTTAATATGAAACAACCATAACAAAAACAAAGTCGACAACAAAGTCGACAATCAAGAACAGTAGGAATAGAAACTGAAGCAAACAAACAAGGTCGACAACTCAAAGGTCGACAAACGGAATCTGGAAACAACCGCCGACAACTCACACCGGTCGACAAACGAAGATTGGAAAACGGGTAAGAAAAGAAAAAATAAAAAATAATAATCGACTAGTTTAGGTTTTGTTTAAGGTATGCGGAAGCAGGAAAAGGTTTAGGGATCGTTTGTGAGGTCTGATACCATGTAGAAACGTATCTTTGCTTGATCTCAATGTTCGGTACAATAATAGATTATATAGAATTCAATATGGGCCAGTATAACAACGGGCCAAAACTAATCCAATCCTATTCTATTACTAACATCTAACAGTAATTGCAGGAAAGTTTAAGGCGTAATAGCTTTTGCAATCTTTGGAAAGCTTCATCAAGCTTATGATTGATCAACATGGTGGCTAAAATGTGTATTGAAGTGGACTGAAACGATTATAGTTCGGTGTTTGTATTGCATTGATCGATTTAAGCTCAGTTTGTAGTAGCATATGCATATGCAAATGCAAAGTCTTTTGTTAATTAACAATTGTTTTTTGGTGATCCTAGATATGTTTGTTAATTTTTATGTTTATCGAAAGGAACGCGTTTAGATTTACAAATGATAACGGATAAATACGGAAAAAAAAGTCAACAAAGCACTCTCGCGGTAACGCACATGCTACCCCGCTCGTTATAATGTATTTGAGATTATTCTATAATTAGAAAGACTTAAAATTCAGACTTTTTTTTGTTTATCATGGAAAGATTTCAAAATTAATTTGTTAGGAAGCAAGTTGGTTGTTCAAACTAAAATTATTTGGCTTAACCATCTCTAATATCTCTACTTATAAAGCATGAAGACAACTAAACATATAACCAAATAACACAAAATATAATCACACGGTACTGCCGCCGCATTATGCGAGTACCATTCTAGTCTACTATTACTGAAATATGATCAACAACTTTTACATTTTTTATATTTAAATATAACAAACTATCAAAATAAAAAGGTCAGAAAGGCTTGCAAATATAAATCATGAAGTTTGATCGATCCTCTCTTGAGAAAGTTTACTGAGACATACGCTCATTGTCTAGGACGTCTAAAGCTGGGTCATTTGAAAAATAATCTGTCACCATAAAAAATAGTTGTGCGAGATCAAAGGTTTTTTTTTTTTTTTTTTTTTTACGAAAACACTCAAGAACAAAATCGACTTTAGTCATCACCATCCAATGCCCATGGAAATGCAGAAAACAGTTGAAAGTATATTGCATCTTAGATTTTATTTTCTTACAAAATTTCTAGTTCTTATTTGCTCTAGAAAATGATAGCTTTACCATTTCAGGTGTGATTTATAAATAAACGAATATAACATATCTAAACATTTTATTAATATACAAAAAACATACATCTTTTTGTTTTAGACGTTTAACAGTGGATCAATATATATATAATCGTAGGTCGTACTTATTTCTTAGGAGAGCTGAAAGTATATGCGCAACCACATAATCTGCTGTAAATGAACAAATGAGCGCGTTATATATCCTTCCTTCGGTTGATGATCAGTTCCTAGTAAGTTAGTAACATTTTTTTTCCTGTTTGCTTAATTGTTGTTAAACGGTTGATGATCAGTTCCTAGTAAGTTAGTAACATTTTTTACCTCTATTATCTCCCTCCTAGAGATTACTAGCCGTAGTTGAATACACGAAATAATTGAGAAAAGTGTGTTAAATGAAGAAGTTTAACAACAATTAAGCAAACAGGAAAAAAGATACAGTTTAACAACAATTAAGCAAACAGGAAAAAAAATGTTACTAACTTACTAGGAACTGATCATCAACCGAAGGAAGGATATATAACGCGCTCATTTGTTCATTTACAGCAGATTATGTGGTTGCGCATATACTTTCAGCTCTCTTAAGAAATAAGTACGACCTACGATTATATATATATTGATCCACTGTTAAACGTCTAAAACAAAAAGATGTATGTTTTTTGTATATTAATAAAATGTTTAGATATGTTATATTCGTTTATTTATAAATCACACCTGAAATGGTAAAGCTATCATTTTCTAGAGCAAATAAGAACTAGAAATTTTGTAAGAAAATAAAATCTAAGATGCAATATACTTTCAACTGTTTTCTGCATTTCCATGGGCATTGGATGGTGATGACTAAAGTCGATTTTGTTCTTGAGTGTTTTCGTAAAAAAAAAAAAAAAAAAAAAAAAAACCTTTGATCTCGCACAACTATTTTTTATGGTGACAGATTATTTTTCAAATGACCCAGCTTTAGACGTCCTAGACAATGAGCGTATGTCTCAGTAAACTTTCTCAAGAGAGGATCGATCAAACTTCATGATTTATATTTGCAAGCCTTTCTGACCTTTTTATTTTGATAGTTTGTTATATTTAAATATAAAAAATGTAAAAGTTGTTGATCATATTTCATAGTTTTGAGGGCATAGAAAATTCTTCTTCATTTCCCTTGGTACATGTGCAAAACGTTTAGATGAGTACTTTTGTCGCAATATGAGGCTTTTAGTCCAGCAGGGATGGACTCAAAATAAAAAATTTGTTTGTTATGTATCCGTGGGTTTTAAAATAAGGACTTACACCCTCCGAAGTGGGTTTTAATTTTCAAAATCCTGATGAAGAGCCAAGGTTTAAACACATCTTTGCTGCCAAAAAAGAATTCAACCACTAGTTTTATGCTACTAATTTTGTATTCTTGCTTTTGTCCTCATATAACAGAGCTAAGAATGATACAAAATGTGTAAGACAGCAAACATATATGAATTTTGATATACCAATAACTAATCCTAAACTGCCCGGTTATAATCCTAAGCCCATAGTGGTTTTAGCATAGTTCCAAACACACCTTCATTTTTTGACCCAAAAGTTGGATTTTCTTGACCGAAATCGATGTTTTTGAGTTTTGACTATTGAGAGGCCAATGCAAACCAATACTATAAATAGACGTATTCATGCATCCTTCAAAACATACCATTTTCCAAACTCACTTTCTATCATACAGTACACACGGAACAAAGCTCATATATAACATTAAACACGTACATTATTAATCATGTCTTCTGTGGAATCACCACGGTCACCTTTGCAACGACCAGCATACGGAAACTTAATCACGATCTTAAGCATTGATGGAGGTGGAGTACGAGGAATCATTCCAAGTGTTATCCTTAGCTTCTTAGAAACCGAACTTCAGGTACAACTCGTTACCATGCTTACTTTTTAGACATATTACACAATTTTGTTTAACACATTAAGCATAATTTCAGAAACTAGACGGCGAGAGTGCAAGACTAGCAGATTATTTTGATATAATTTCTGGGACAAGCACTGGTGGCCTCGTGACAGCCATGTTAACAGCCCCTAATGAAGACAACCGTCCCCTTTTTGCAGCTAGAGATATAACAGACTTTTATCTTGAACATTGTCCAAACATCTTCCCGCATGATGAGTATGTTAATCTGTTGCATAAAAACTCATACAATATGTTTTTAGCTGTGTTTCTTCTTGGATGATATCTCAATTTTTGGTTGTTTAACATGTAGCAATCCACTTGGTCATGCTACAAAGGTGATTGAAGCTCTATCTGGACCAAAGTACGATGGCGTTTATCTACATGAACTTATTCAAGAACTACTAGGAAACACACAACTCCATGAAACATTGACAAATGTTGTGATTCCAACGTTTGATATCAAGCACATGCAGCCTACCATCTTCTCAAGCTATCAGGTTAACTATATGTCATGTCTTATATATCGAACTTAGCATATGGGAAATTTATTTTTATTATAAATATTTGAACATCCTATTTTATTTCAGCTGAAGAAAAACCCAGGTCTGGATGCATTGCTATCGGATATATGCATTGGAACATCGGCTGCACCAACTTATCTTCCTTCCCATGCTTTTGAAACTGTAGATTCGGAAGGAAACCTACTTGGGGAATTTAATCTCATTGACGGTGGGGTGGCTGCAAATAATCCGGTATGTATGTTTCACACTTTCATTAAGTAACTACAAAATAACACATAATTCACATTAAGAAATTGCTATGGCTATTCGTTCATTTTGTAGACTTTGGTTGCTATAAGTGAAGTGACACAAGAGATAACAAAGGGTAGTATCGATTTCTTTCCAATTAAACCAACAGAATATGGGCGCTTTCTAGTACTGTCGTTAGGGACAGGCTCGCCAAAATTTGAAGAGAAATTTGACGCTGCCACATCGTCTAGCTGGGGTGTTTTCGGGTGGTTGGCAAGTAGTGGCACAACTCCATTGATAGATGTATTTACCCAATCAAGTAGTGATATGGTTGACTATCATATCTCTACCGTCTTCCAAGCTCTTCATTCGGGAGAAAATTATCTTCGTGTTCAGGTATAGACCACTATGATAATATTCAATTAGGCAAAAATGAAATAGAGGTTGCGTATTTCTTATTTTGAAATGGTTCGATCAGGATGATACTTTGAGTGGTGATGTGGCATCGATGGATCTTTCATCGAGAAAGAACTTGGAAGATCTTGTGCAAGTTGGCGAGGAACTACTGAAAAAGCCAGTGGCTAAGGTGAATTTGGAGACGGGCATATACGAGCCTTATCGTTGTACTAGCAATGAAGAAGCTCTAATAAGGTACTAACATACATACGATATATACTTGAATAATAAGTTATGATAATTCTAATATTTGATTACTTTACGTGACTGTTGGTTACTAGGTTTGCGAAAATACTGTCAAAGGAGAAGAATACAAGAGAACTCAGATCGCCGGGTGTTAACAATGGCCAAAAGATGAATGGACACATCACAAACAATGGTGCATTTTCGAAGGCAAAGCCATCACTTACAAATGCTATTTCTCACTCTTTTCCAGACTTGCACCAACTCAAAACTGGCTGAGAAATTGCTTTGATGTTCTTAAAATTTATATTCAGATAATTATTTCCGAATAAAAGCCAATGTAGTTCTAGTCAGATTTCTGTTCTGATTCATAAATAGAGGAAGAATAAAATTTATTTATGTAACATCTCGATCTGTTTGCATTATGGAAAAGGGACATACATGCCCTCTAAAATGATTTAATACCTCTTACTTTTTCTATTACTTTTTATTTTTATAATTTTATTTTTATTATAAAATTACGAAACTGAAAATACAAAGTTTGACAACACAAAAATATTAAAAGAAAATAAGGAACACAAATGATAGAAACTGTCAAAGGAGAAGAATAAAATTTATTTATGTGTTTTAGATATTTGTGCGATATAAAGATCCAATAGACTCAAGGTTTTCAAGATCGGTATCTTACCCAGGATCGTTTTCATGTTTGCAAGATCAAAATCGTAAGATCAGATCAGGATCCTAAAATCTTACTATAATGTCATTTTATTACTAGTATTTGTAATATTATTCAAATCCCAAATTACAATATATCATAAACACAAAATTATATGAATGTTTAATTAAAATGTTGTCCTAAATTATAAATATGGATTGTTTAAGAAGATTAACATGTTGTTTTTTAAATTATATAAAACATACTCAATAATTTTGTAGTTTTTTAGTTTGTTGTTCGAGAAAGGTAAGACCAAATAGGATTAGATATTAAGATCTTATGGTCAAGATCGAGATCTTATAAGATCTTAAGCTTGCTAAGATCCTACGTAGTATCTTAGCAGATCTGTATCGTTTTTGCTTTATACTATCGTAAAATCGTAAAATTCTAAAGTCATGATCGGGATCTTAACAACTATGATTATAGACTCTTCCTATAAACATCTCGATGTGTTTGCATATTTGGAAAGGGGACATGCATGCCCTCTAAAATGATTTAATACCTCCTACTTTTTCTATTACTTTTTATTTTTATTATAAAACTATGAAACTAAAAGTACGAAACTGAAAATATAAAGTTTGACAACACAGAAAGTATTAAAAACCAAAATATGACGCAAATGACATAAAATTGTCTTGTCTCGATAATAAATGTTAAAAATGGGTCAAAGCGGTACCAATAACATCACCATTTGAAAACATATAAAAAAGAGTTAATTGCTTAAATGGTCCTTGTTGTTTGTTGGGTATAACGAAATGGTCCATATACTTTTTTTCCCCGGATCCTCTCCCTGTGGTTTTGACCCGTAATGGGTTTGGTCCCTTGACCACTAACTCCGTTAGTTTGACCGCTAAATCAATAAAGTTACAGTCAAATATGTTAATACAAATAATGTCAAAAACATTATTTGTATTATTCGGTCTCTACATGTTTTGATAATCACAAAATATGAAAACACGATACGTAAACTTACGGTCAATAAGTTTTTGGATGAGAAAACTCATTTACTTAATGTATCTACTACAACGTCACTTCAAGTATCAACAAACTCAATACCGAAATTAATAGAGTGATCAAAATGTTTATTTTCACAAAACCTTACATTTTTATGTATTATAAAACATTTTCACAAAAGTATTTTTTTTAAAGAAATATTTTATTAAGAAAATACATTCAAAATTCAAATATCATAACAGCCATATTTCCCGCTCAAAACCGACAGGAATTTTTCACCAGATAAACTTTCACCATGTCAGGACAAAAAGAGGAGCGTCTGTCGAGATGGTCCCTTAAAAGGCTGACGGTCCCTTAGTGATAAAGGACCGTTACATGTTTAAGGGACCGTCACCTCCTTTCCTGGCGTGCATAAATACTGAACTGATCCCTTTCAGAAAACAGAGCCTCTTAGCATAAAAACCTTCTGTTTCTTTCTTGTTCTTCTTTGATCACCATAACATGTCGGGTTGTGTTTATAAGTGATTCTCGTATCCTCTACATCAAAGTGCAAGAGAAGAACACTTGAAGTTATCAAGAATCGAGCTGTTATTGAGTCCACACACAAACGTAACAAGTGTTACGATTATATTCTTTCTCCAACTCTCTAATTTGTAAATATTGCAATATTGTGAATCCAACTTATGTAAGAGTCGTGACTAGATGTGTTAGGGTGAACTTGGACATTGGTGAAAGTCCAAGAAGTGTTGTATCTAGATTAGACTTTGTAATAGTTGCTTGTTGTGGTGTGAAAGCTAGAACTTAGTGGAGTTCTAATGTGACGATTAGGACTTAGTGAAGTTCGTGTGTGAAGACTTGAATCGGGTGAAGGTTCAAGTGAACGGGAGTGCTCGTTCGTGTGAAGACTTGGATTACGTGCCGATCCAAGAGGGACAAGAGTGCTTGTTCGTGTAGCCACGTGGGCTTTGGTGTAGATTGGTTCTAGCTAGGATTAGGACTCGACATTCCGCTTAGTATTGTTAAACTTGGTGTAAGCTTGTGTACGGATTGCTCCGCCTGAAGGAGTCTGTAGACATAGTGCTTGAAAACTATTGAGTGTGATACTCGGGGAGTGGAGTAGGACGAAGAGTGAGCTTTGTGCCGAACCACTATAAATCTCGGCGTCTCTTTTGGCTGTGCTCTTTCCTTTACTATTTTCTTTACACCATTTATGTTTTCTTTTGGCTGTGCTCTTTCCTTTACTATTTCCTTTACACCATTTATGTTTTCGTATATAGTTAACTTGATATCACATAATTAGCAAATTTATGAACTTGGTAATAAAAACGTAAACGGACCTAACAAAGTGAAAACCGATTTTAATAAGCATTAATAAACGGTGAAACTATTCAAACCCCCCTTCTAGTTTCTACAATTGGTATCAGAGCTTCGTCACTCAAGATATTTAAAGTATATTGTACTTTAAAGCTTGAATCGATCTATGGATTCTGAAAGAAATATAGAAGGGGTTTCTTTAAAAGAACCACCATTTTTCAAAACTGAAAATTTCATTGAATGAAAAAATAGATTTGAAAGTTATGTGAAATCAATAGATCATGATCTTTGGCATGTCATTTCAATTGGTGATTTTCAACCAATGGAAATGAATTTTGAAAGTCAAAACAAATTTTTCAAAGAAAAGTTTTGTAAAAATTTAATGGCAAAAATAATGATTTATAAAACCTTCCCAAGAGTCGAATATGGAAGAATATTCTTTTGTCAAACGACAAATGACATATGGAAAAATCTTTTAAACTTTCATCAAAAGGATTGTCAAGTCAAAGATGATGATGTTAGTCTTAAAATACTCTTCACTTGTGAAGACAAGTCATTAGAAAGACATCTTGTTAAATTAGATACATGTGCTACTAGTTCAATTGATTTTGATGTAGGACATGACATCGACAAAGACCCTAAAAGTAGCCTTGGAAGGAAACTCTAAATGAATCTTGGAGTGATGCGGATGAAGATGACAATGTGCATATTGAATGTGAAATATGTCACAAGATGGAAACTACAAGTGAGGTACATTCCAAAATTGAACATCTTTGTGTTGATCCATCTATCCAAGATTTTTCAAATTTAGAAAATGAATGTAGTAACCCACTAACTTCCCCATTAAGCCTCCCCTAGGTTAGCTATGCCTTACTAACTTAAATTAGGCACTCACTAAGCATCCTCTAGGATTAGAAATGCCTATATCATTTTCCCGAGTAAAATTTTTGCTTTATTACATCTCTATTACCTATATGACTTTTAGACCTACTCACATATCCACCTATCCACAACACCACTATGTTTACCTCCTGTAAACATCCAGGTATGTCAAGTCTAGGTTATAAACACTAATACACTAAGTAATCTATCACTCTAAGATACTATATCTATTAGAAAACCTAACAAAACCCTAATTGCACCCTATGTGTTTACGGTTATCTTTAGAACACTGATTGCTTATCTGAACTAGTTTGAAAGTGTTCAAGGCTTAGGTATAAGTTACTATAGCAACTTTAGGATATCTTAGAATCCCTAGACCATAGTACAACTCCCTAGAACTTAGGTACAAGTCCCTTAAGCACAAAACCATAACTAGGGTTTACAAGTCCCAAAACTAGGTCAAACCTTCCCACAAGCTACCACCACTTAGTATAAGCCTCCTAGGACTTAATATTAGTCACTAAACACTCATAGGACCCTAATCTAGGCACTAAACCTTAGGCTAGATGATTGAGCCTAAACGGTCAACCTAAATTAACCAAGTGAATTTGGTCAACAAAGTCAAACAGTCTAAGGTCAATGCTCCGTGGATAGTATAGAGTTTCCCGGGTCGTTATGTCCTGACGAGATTGAAATGGTGCTGTTAAACGTTTGTAGGAATGAGTAGCACTGAGGACAGTAACCAATAAAGATTTGGATTTGAATTACACTACCGATTACTTGGTATTTAAGTAAATGAAACAGTATTAACAATTACAAAATCACAGATTTAAACAAACGTAAACAAGTTAACAATCTAAAATGATTACATACAGAAGAAAAGGTAAACTTAATATTAAAAGAAAATTAAATTAAAAAGAAAAATATTTTTTTGATTATTTTATTATTTAATATTTAATTATTTAAATAAAAACTATTTAATATATAATTAAAACTAATTAATTTAAAAAGCTTTATAATACAAATTTTAACTAGAAAATTGCAAAATTAATTTTTAAAATTCTAAAATGACTTAAAATAAATTTAGAAACTAAAAATATATATTTTTGTCTTTTTGTGGATTTTTTATTAATTAAATACTAATTATATTAATTAAACTAATTAAACTAATTTAAATTACTAAAAATAGCAAAATGACTTAGAAAATTCTGAGAAAATTTGTAAAACTAATTAACCATCTCAGGAATCCTAAAAAATTATAAAAAGTTTATAAAAATTATTTTTAGACTATTTTACTAAATATTTATTTATTTATTAGTTAATATCTAATTTAACTAGATTAATTAAGAAAAATAGAAATTGAACAGTAGTAATTAGGAAACTATTTTCTAAAAATATTTTATGATTTACAAAATCTAGGAAAAATATAAAAAGGTACTGTTGTTAATTAAAATTTAATAAAACTATTTAATATACTAATATTACTTAATTATTAATTAACTAATATTAATTATAATAAATACTAAATTAAAAGAGAAAAATCTAGAAAAATTACTGAAAATACTTTGATATAAAAGAAATTTAATGAAAATTTAAAAATGATGAAGTGCTTAATAATAAGCTGAAAAGAAAAATTAAATAGATAAATCCTATTAAATAGAAGCTATCACTAATTTTAAAGTTGGTTTTTCTTTGTTTTTCTTTTTGACAACTAATTATATACTGAAAACAAACAACTTTTATGAAGGAAGTTTTGTTGTAGCTTATTAATAAGCTGTGTGCACCCCCAAGTGCTTAACAGTCTGTGATTTAGCTTATTAGGACTTGTGGTTGTTTGAAAAAGCTAATTTTAAGCTACCAAATGATCAACTATGATAAAACAGATAGACACAAACTTGAAATGATCAAAATGTTATGAAATAAGCACAATGATAAGCTGAAGCAACCAAATAAGCACTAAGCAAACCAAAAGACCAAAACAGGCCTTGAACTAGGATCTTTGGACCTCTGTGGGGTCCACAGAATTGAAAGGAGGTCCAAATAGAAATTTAACCTTTCAAGGTTACCAGGTCAACTTCAAAATAAGCCAATAAGCTGGGCTTATGGCTTATTATTGAAGTCTTGGTGAGTCTTGGTACTTGAGTATAAAAACTGATTGCTCAGGTTTGGCTGTGTGGACAGGTCAAAAGTATGGTTCAAATAAGCTATCTACCAATAAGCCAAGGTCCAAACTAAGCCTGGTTATGGAAACTAGAGCTGATAAGATCTTGAAAAAGCCCAAGGGGAAGGTGTGGGGTCCACTGAGGTGGTAATGGTGACCCCAAGAAACTTGGCCAAAAGGCCTGGTGCAGGGGAGGTTGCACTACCTGCAGCCTCAAATAAGCATATGCATACCCAACATAAAAATTCACAAAAATAAGCTAATAGTGGAATCTTGTAGATTAGGTGGTAGACTTTAACCTCTAAAAATTTTAAGACCTAATTCAACCTACAAAATTCTAGAAAAATCCCACAAGAAATGGGTTTTCTGAACACCTAAGAAATTTTGACTTTTTAAGTTGATGAGCTAAGTTGACTTTTACCAATTTCTAATGATCACTACTGACTGATTATGCTATATTATGATATATTAAGATGAAATTAAGTTAAAATAACAACTAGTGAACTGATATGATGAAATTAGACACTAAAATTCTAACAGTGAACAAGTAAGTTTAGATCAAAGGTAAAGTTGACTTCTTTACTAAACACCTACTTATATTATGCTTCTGTTTTACTATGATGGACCTGAGAATGGAGTCTAAACAACTTTTAAACAAATAGACTCACAAGGATGCAATCAAACAGGCAATGCCAAACACCCTTTTTTCGCAATCCATTTCAAATTTTTGTGAAGCAACTCTTGTTTTAAGCTTATAAATCCATGAAACAAACATGCATAACATCCAAGGAGACTGAATCAAACTTAGTGAACACAAAAATTTCAATAAAATCCCACAGATTCCATGAAATGTGAACTAACACAGATTTAAAGCAAGTTATAGAGACAGTTGATGAAATAATCAACAAGAAGCTATGACAATGCTTATAACTAACAGAATAAGCTATATTATACTAAACTGGAGCTAAAGTAACAGTTAACAACCAAGAATAACAAATCTACACTAGAAATTGATAAAATGCACTTTTTAAGCTTAAAATAAAAATAGAACTCACTTGGTGCCCTAGCTAAACAAGGGTACCCAAATGGAAAGCTAAAAGCTCTAGCTTGTTAGCTAGTAAAGTCCTTCTTTCCATATCCATTACTGGCAACTTCCTTAAGCTTCCAGTCAAATGCAAAGGTACCCTGTGGTATTTTTGTTTCTATTTTATTTTATTATATATATATATATATATATATATATATATATATATATATATATATATATATATATATATATATATATATATGTTTATTTATAGATATAAACAACCTAAGTGAGCTTATGAAACAGTAAAACCAAGCTTAGAAAATTGTTAAAGAAAAAAAAAAAAGAAATTTCAAATTAAATTGCAAAAACTGAATTGGAACTGAAATGATTGGAATTCTGATTAAAGAAAGATCAAATTACATTAATGAGACAGATTACAAGTTATTTGAAGCAAATTTAAGAACTAAGGACTGAGTTTACATTATTTCGACATGAAAATTTAAACTATGTGACTGTATGTCCTTCTCCTTGCATCTTCTTCCTTTTATAGCTGAGTTTCTGAGTTCTTTGGGTCCCACTGAGCTTTTCCCACTTCCATCTGAACCATTGGATCATCATAATCAATCTTGGCCGTTCAAATAATTTTTGGTGCCAAAAGATAATAGAGCCAATTGCTCTGATTAATACCAATTGGGGGAGGGGTGGCATTTAATGCTGGTTGTCTTGTTAGGTGATAAGGGTGGTGAGTGGTTTGGGCGGTGGAGATGGTGGGAGAGGTGATGGGATGGAGTTGCAGTGCAAGTTGGGGAGGGAGGAGATGGTCAACGCAAGCATTGACCGTTCTAAATAATCAAACGGTTGTGGATTGGTTTTGGGCTGGGGAAGTTGGGCCAAAGGATTGGATGTTGGATCAGGCTTGGTTGGGTTGGCTTTCTTTTTGGATTTATAATACTAAGGTCCGTTTGGTATGTAAGTTATCACAAGGACCAAGTTTGTAATTATCCGAAAGTTTAGGGGTGAGATTTGGGAAGTTTCCATGGTTATCACAAGGGTGTATCTTGCCAAGCTTAAATAGTTCAAGGACCATATTTTATAGTTTCCATTTTTACACCTCCAGGGACTATTTCTGCCAAACTTTGAACTTCAGGGACCAAACATGTAATTTCACCAAAATTTTCACCCAAGGACCATTCCTGCCAAAGATGAGTAGCACAAGGACCAAAATTGATTTTTTTTCAAAGTTTTTACATCACAGGGACCATTTTTGACAATTGTGCAAAATATAGGGACTAAACTTGTAATTTCTGAAACTTTACACCAAAGGACTAAATATGATTATTTGTCATTTCAAAAGGACCTTTGGTGAATTTCCTTCCAAAATAAATGCTCAGGGACTAGATTTGACAAGTTTTGAAAGTTGAGGGACTGAAACTGCCAATTATGCAAACTTTGTTCAATTTTCATCTGTTTTTAATCATTTTGCATCTGAAACATATAAAACATAATCCTGGGATATTTTCAGTATTTTGATGCATATTTGAGTGTTTTTGGATGTTTTGACAGTTCAGATGAGCCAAAAATGATGTGTATTTACACACTCATCAATCCCCCACACTAAAATATTGCTAGTCCCTAGCAATCTTTTGTGAAAACTTAATGGATTTGAATTCTCTTTACCAAAAGCCATTACTTCTGGAGTAGCCAAATGTTTCAGTTCAAGTAGGAACTATGGTATACTGATAAACATATGATTTTGAGCAAACCATCAGCTGTCAACGGATTTGATTTGTCTATACCAAAAGCTGTTTGCTTCTGGACTAGCCAACTCTTCACGATTAAAGATATGGTGAGTTGAATCCCATACAATTATTGGCAAATTGTCAGCCATCAACGGTTTTGAGTTATCTTTACTGGGAGCCGTTTGCTCTCGGATTAGCCAGTCCTTATGTGATTTAGACATGGTGGACTGATTACCATTTGATGTGTTTAGTGCGAAGCACTTCCACTAAATTTTTTTTGGCTAAAACGGGGGTATTATGGCACTTATAAGGTAAAAATGTGATCAAATTCGCCAGAATTCCCCCCCCCCCCCCGACACTAGAATTGAATATTGCCCTCAATATTCAAAGTACCGGCTATTATGCCGATATTTTGAAAAACTTGGATTTGAAAATTTGAAACTTGGGCAAGTGTGGGAATAGGATTTTTTTTGAGATTACTTTATATACAACAGCATGGGTAATTCCCCCACACTAGTTTTTTAGAAAAGAGAAAGAAGTCAGAGATATGGGTGAAAACCCATGTTTTGCTAATTTTTGTTCACCGAGTCACTAGCTTGACTCGATCCCCGAATTCATATATCCATTGGGAATGTTTGGAGATCCGGGACAACCATGGATGGTATGTCCTCTCCAAAATAGTGTTTCAAACGATGACCATTCACTTTGAAGTTAGGACCGTCGGGTTGAGATAACTCAACAGTTCCATATGGGTATACTTTTGTAATAGTGAATGGTCCAGACCATCGGGTTTTTAGTTTGTCCGAGAAGATCTTTAACCTTGAATTGAAAAGAAGGACTCGGTCACCGACGTTAAAAACGCGGTTCTTAATCTTTGAATCATGGATCTTCTTTGTCTTTTCTTTGTAGATCAAAGAGTTCTCGTAGGCCTGATCACGAAGTTCCGTTAATTCATTGAGTTGAACTTTACGGTGATCACCCGCTTTATGAAGGTCGTAGTTAGCATGTTTCAAGGCCCAATAGGCTTTGTGCTCAAGCTCAATCGGTAAATGACACGCCTTCCCGTAGACAAGCTTGTAAGGAGTACACCCGATGGGTGTTTTGTAAGCTATACGGAAGGCCAAAGTGCATCATCTAGTTTATCCGACCAAGAGGCACGGTTTTCACCTACGGTCCTCTCAAGAATCCGTTTTATACCACGGTTAGAAACTTCCACTTGTCCACTAGTTTGTGGGTGATATGCGGTGGAAATGCGGTGAGTGACACCGTACTTAAGCATGACTTTCACAAATTGATCATTGCAAAAGTGTGCACCTCGATCACTAATGATAGCACGGGGAGTTCCAAAATGAGCAAAGAGGGATTTCAAAAATTTCACAACAACTCGGGCATCGTTGGTGGGTAAGGCTTTTGCCTCAACCCATTTTGACAAATAGTCAACAGCCACGAGGATGTACTTGTTTCCACGAGAAGATGGGAATGGCCCCATAAAATCAATGCCCAGACGTCAAAGATTTCATAAACTTGAATGGCATTTTGTGGCATTTCGTTCTTTTGTGAAATATTCCCGTGACGCTGACAAGCATCACAAGTTTTGACTAAGCCGTGAGCATCCTTATAAATTGTGGGCCAATAGAAACCAGAGTCAAACACCTTTTTAGCCGTGTAGTTTGGACTATGGTGTCCCCCGGTGGGTCCAGCATGGCAAGCCTTGAGAATATCATTGGCTTCCTGTCCGTAAACACATCGCCTGATGACTTGATCGGCACAGATTTTGAACAAATAGGGGTCGTCCCAGAAGTAATGTTTAACGTCTTTAAAGAATTTGTTTTTTTGTTGGGACGACATCCCCTTCACAACGAAGTTACCCGCATGGTAGTTTGCAAAGTCGGCAAACCATGGGGTAGTAGAGTCACCACGAAAAGAAACCACATTGAGTGTCTGATGTGCTCACGGTGTGTACAAGTTTTAAATTTATAAACACGATTACCGGATCTAGAAATAACACATACGAGCAAGTGAACTCGTCCCTTATAGCAAGATTTGGTTGGTAAGTCGGGATCGTTCACAGGGATTTGTGAGTGATTCTAAGCGTAAGTTTAAAAAGTAAATCTCTAACACAAGCGATAATGATTATAAGATAATTCAAATGATTTAAAACTACACTTGCTTAGACTAGTTAACTACTCATAAGAAAAGCATGATTGTGATAACTTCCTTAACATGTTGGTAATGAGAATTAGTTGGTGTTCTAATCTATTGTTTCTACAAGTTAAACCTTCATCAAGATTTTAGTTTATAAAAACAAGCATTAGGTTTGGACCAATCAATTCAAGATCAATTCAAGGTTCATAAAGTTGAGTTAACAACCTTAAACACAAAAATAGTTTCTTGTTTAATCAAATACTCTTAAGAAATGGTCAATACAAAAGGTAACCTAATCATAGACAACAAGGTTACAATTGATTATAAACTACTAAAACATTCGACCAATTAGGCGTTTACAACCAATCCGATTTGATTAACAAAAATTATTCTCATTACAATTACACCTTAGTTCCTTTGTTTAGCCAAGAATGATTATGGTGAAAAACAATCTTTCATAGACAAAAGATTATAACTAGTTGAATGATAACAACCCTTTCGGCCAATGATATTATAAGCAACTAGTTAAACTTGACTCAACAAATGTCACATGAAACTTTTAGTCTAATTGGGTTTTAGAATTGACTTGAAATTGAATTAAAACATGTTATCACAATCATAGACTAATCATTAAGTAATTAACATCATCTAAGCAAATGCAAAAGGTAACTAGCCACTCATAGCAAACATGAACATAAACTCAGAATATTGAACATTAGAAATAATAATTAAAGTCTTACAAATGTTTGGAATATGATTACAAATGAGTAGGAAATGATTTCTTAAGTGTTGGTGTTGATTTCTTGAAAGTTTGACCTCCGAATGTTGACTTTTTGGACTTCCAATGCTTTCTGAACTTTTATGGACGAATTTTGCGAACTTTGAGACTAGTAAAGGATTGCTTTGTTGTTGTATGTTGATGGTGTATTGAGTTATGTTGAATTGTGTATACAATGCCTCTATTTATACTACTCCTCAAGCCTAGGCTCATCAATGCAGCAACTTGGCCTCCAAGGTGAATAGAAAGACCTAGAATACCAGAAAGAAGGGCCTAGAATCGGGTAGAGTGAGATAGAAAACATCTTGCAAAATATTAACGAGCTGACCAACCGATCGGTATCGGGCTTTGACCGATCGGTTGTTTGTGACCTCTGCGACTAACCGGTCGGTTGGATTCATAACCAATCGGTTGGATGTGACAATTTCTTCTGACCGATCGGTTATGATGAATACCGATCGGTTGCTTTTGTTCTGACAGCAACAAACTTGATCTTTAACTTGGCTCTTCGTTCTTTGTCCAAACTTGATTATTCCTTGTCAACAAACTTTAGAATGATGAAAACTTGGATTCTTCTTTGTGAAATGCTTGAACGAATTGAATCTCGAGATGGGAATGACAAATCCTTCATTTACTTCACTTTTTCTTCCCTTTTCCTGTTTTTGGCCACAAATGCTTGCAAACACACTTTATACGATTATGTGACAAAAGAATATAAAAATAACCGAAAAACATACGAATAACGCCACTAAAAACATGCAGAATTTGAGCGTTATCAGTGTCTTCGAGAGGAAATGTTTCATTTATTTCATGTTTTTCGGACACATCCTGGTGAGGATTTTCTAATCGGGAGAGATGATCAGCAGCTAGGTTCTCGGCTCCTTTTTTATCATGTATTATGATATCAAATTCTTTCAGGAGGAGAATCCAACGGAGTAGTCTCGGCTTTGCATCTTGTTTTGCAAAGAGGTACTTCAAAGCCGAGTGATCCGTATACACTATGCATTTGGTCAATATCAAATACGGCCGGAATTTTTCAAAGGCATACACCACTGCTCATAGTTCTTTTTCAGTGGTGGTGTAATGACTCTGAGCCTCGGTCATGGTTTTGCTTGCATAGTGTATAGGCTAAAAGTATTTTGCTTTTCGTTGGCCCAAGACCGCACCTATGGCAAAATCACTGGCATCGCACATAAGTTCAAAAGGTAGGTCCCAATCGGGGGCAACAAGGATCGATGCCTCAATAAGCTTTTTCTTCCAAGTTTCAAAAGCTTTGATGCACTCAGGTGAGAAGATAAAAGGAGCATCCTTCTCGAGGAGATGGGTCATAGGTTGGGCGATTTTGGAGAAATCTTGAATAAATCTACAATAAAAACTGGTGTGACCTAAAAAGCTCCTAATACCCTTGACGGTAGTGGGATGAGGTAATTTAGCTATTACATCAACTTTGGCTCTGTCAACCTCGATCCCATTTTTTGAAATTTTATGGCCGAGGACAATGCCCTCTTTAACCATAAAATGGCTCTTCTCCCAGTTGAGACACAAGTTTGTGTCTTCACAACGTTTTAGCATCTTTTCCAAGTGGGAGAGACAAGACTGGAATGAATCCCCGATGACTGAGAAGTCATCCATAAACACCTCCACGATTTTCCCGATCATGTCAGAAAATATGGACATCATGCACCTTTGGAACGTGCCAAGAGCATTACATAAGCTGAAAGGCATACGTCTGTAGGCAAAAGTTCCGTAAGGGCATGTGAAGGTAGTTTTCTCTTGATCCTGTGGATCAATGGGGATTTGGAAATAACCCGAGAAACCATCGAGGAAACAGTAGTACTCGTTCCCTGCTAATCTCTCGAGCATCTGGTCCATAAAGGGTAGAAGAAAATGGTCTTTACTGGTGGCATCATTTAACTTACGATAATCAATGCATACTCGCCACCCCGTAACCAACCGAGTTGGAATCAACTCGTTTTCTTCGTTTGTGACAACAGTTATGCTACCCTTTTTTGGAACGCAATGAATTGGGCTAACCCAAGGACTGTCAGAGATGGGGTAAATTAATCCGGCATCAAGAAGTTTGAGAACTTCCTGTTTAATAACTTCATGTATTTTGGGATTAACCCGTCTCTGTTGTTGGACTGCTGGTTTGAAATCATCCTCCATTAAGATTTTGTGAGTACAGAATTCAGGGTTTATACCCTTGATGTCGGAGAGTTTCCAAGCAATTGCTTGTTTGTGAGATTTCAAAACCTTTATGAGAGCAGCTTTCTCCTCATCTTTTAAATCTTTTGCAATAATGACCGGCAATTTATCATTACCCCCCAGGAATGCGTATTCAAAATGGGGAGGTAAGTCCTTAAGCTCAACCTCGGGGAAATCTTTAGTTTTCTCAACATTTTTTGTTTCCTCTTTATGAAGTATTTGTGAAAGAACGGGAGGGTGGGAGGGATCTTGATTGAGTCGCTTCTCAAGGAGAAGTATATCCCTGTCCGGGTCAATCTCCTGGTTATCAATTTCTTCAGGAATTGAGTCACTTCAGAGAAAGGCATCTATTTCCTCCATGACGAAGTCACTTCCCTCAAACGGAGTGAGGGAAGGAGTAGAATTAGCAATTATGGGATGAGAGGAGGGAGTGGGATTGCCACTCGAAGAATCATCAGTGAAACCAAGAATTTCCTGAGAGTACTCCTCTGTAGCAACATCGATGACATTGATGCGGTTAACAGACTTGGAATCATAATTCGAGGAGTATCTCGAGGTTTGATCAAGACTGAAGGTTATGGCTTCGGAACAAACACGTAACGTGATTTCCTCATTGAATACATCGATCAGAGCACGACCCGTTCTGAAGAATCCCCGTCCAAGAATGAGGGGAACCCTTGGGTCTGCATCAAAATCAACAATCACAAAGTCTGCCGGAAAATAGAACTTTCCCACTTTGACAAATACATCCTCGGCAATACCGAGGGGACGAGATATCGAACGATCTGCAAGCTCGAGAGTCATGCAGGTGGGATTGAGTTCTGGAAGAGAGAGTTTTTTCCATACTGAGTGAGGCATTAGGTTGATGCTGGCACCAAGATCGGCCAAGGCATAGCATTCAACCATTCCCGGGAATATACATGGAATGAGAAATTTCCCGGGATCTCCCAGTTTCTCGGGAAGCTGTTTCAACAAAACCGCATAGTAATTTTCATTGAGGGGAGTTTTTGCCATCTTGAATAGTTTTTCCTTGTTATTTAACATAGTTTTGATTGTGGATGTAAATTTAGGCATTAAGAGGATAGCATCCGCGAAGCTGATATCAAAATGAAGATCTTGAAAGATTTGGAAAAAATTTTCCATTTGATGGTTTGCTTTTTCACGGAGCTTTTGATCTTGTAAACGTGATGGATACGGAATTTAAGGTTTTGGGTTTGGTTTTAAATTTTCAACAGAGGTCTCGGGAGGTTCAAATACAACCCCATTTTTGCGGGTCGAGACCGGGATAACTGGAGGAGGGATGTCAGTGGTACCTTTGTTATTAGTAGGAAGTACCATATCTGTTGTGTCCTCAGTTTCACGTTCCTCTACCTGAACAGGAGAAGAGGTAGACGGGACCGTGGGTCCTTTATAAGAAACTCCACTTTGGGTCGTGATCGCCTTAACATCGCCCCTCGGGTTAGCGATCGTGTTTCTCGGTAGTGTACCTGAGCCTGAGGGTCGATCATTTAAAGACTTCTTAAGTTCAGAGATCTGGCTGACCAACAATTTATTCATTTCTTCTTGGGATTTCATAAACTGTTTCAACAACTCATCGGATGATGGTCCAGTTGGAAAAATGGTTTGATTTTGATTAGGAACATTTTGAGCACGGTTGTTTTGAAAATTCTCTTGATGTTGATTATTATGACCCTGAAAATTGTTTCTGTTGGAAATTATTACCCTGATTAAAATTACCATGACCTTGATTACGGTTAAAATTTCCTTGGTTTTGAAAAGCCTGATTGTGACCGGAATGGAAATTCCCTTGGTTTTGAAAACCTTGGTTCATTCGGTTTTGATTAAAATTTTGATTCCGGTTTTGGTTTTGATTTTGAGACTGATTAAACCCGGGTGGTCCAAGGTAGTTATTAGAACGATAGCTCAACAGATTACGGTCCCCTTGTGGTTGGTAGGAAGAATTACCTCCCGCATTATAGGAACCTTGAGCTGCGTACACGTTTTCATGAGTGAAGCCACCGGAGGCTGGACACTCAGTGTACCAGTGGGGACCACCACAAGTTTCACAACTTGGGCTGACAACTTTGACGTGATGATTTTGACTAGACTGATGTATACGTAGGACTGCAGTGGACAAATCATCAAGTTTTTTTTAGCAAGGACAGCTATATCATTGTTTGCTGGAGTGACAAATTTACATGACGAGTTATTCCTCTCGACTGAGGAATCCCAGAAATTGTGATGGGCAGTCATGTTTTCAATCAGATCATAACACTCTTTGGGGGTTCTTTTCATGTGCCCCCAGCAGCAGCATTTATGGTGTCACGATGATGAAGTGTCAAACCATTGTAGAAGGTATCTATAATGGTGACAAGAAGCATATTGTGATTTGGACATCGATCAATTGCAAGCTTATAACGTTCCCATGCCTCAAATAAGGACTCGTCAGGACGCTGTCTAAAGTTGCTGATATCATTTCTCAGTTTTGTTACCATGGATGGTGGAAAGTATTTAGCCAAGAATTTGGTAACCATCTCATCAAAAGTGTGGATCGAATTCTTAGGAAGACGATCGAACCAGGCAGTAGCATGATGAGTTATAGAATAGGGGAAGAGGTACAAACGAAGGCCGTCTTCGGTGACGCCATTTTGTTTCATGCTTTGGGTGACGGTAAAAAATTTGTCAAGATGCTTGTTAGCATCATCACCCGGTAATCCGTGAAACTGACACGAATTTTGGACTTGTTGGATCATGTGGTGCTTGAGGCCAAAGTCTGTAGCCTCAATAGTGAGTGGTGCAATAGGTCCGCCCCACCCTTGCATGGTAGGCTGACATAACTCCTCCATCGTTCGGAGATCGGGAGCTGTTTCATCCTTGGGAGGGTCAGGGGGTGGTGGGGGCCCGTCGTCCATTTCTGTTTGTGGTTCTTCAATAACAGTACGTAGCTCGGGTACATTTTTGTGACTTTTATGCTTTGTTTGTGAACGAGTGCGCATGCACTAAAAACAATTTTTCAAAACAAGATCGAGGCAAAACAACAGGGAACTTAAACCAATAATCTCAAGTGAATGGCTTCTTTGAAAAAGGTACACCACTCACAAGGATACAGTGGCAGGTTTTAATCTTATGTTTGGAAACTTATTATGTTCACACCCCCAGTTGGTAGGTGTTCTGCATTGTTTTGCGGTGGTAGGATTTTATGTAATTATTATTAACAGAAAACAAAATGTTTTTGGCTTTTTGGGTGTGTGTGCAGAAAAAACTTTTGTAAATATTTTTGGTATCGATTCGTTAACCGAAATCGTATTCTTTAAAATTACTCGCAAGGTGGTGGGAGAGAAGAATGGACTCTCTTCAGTTCGCAATTTAATGTCAGAACTTCCGTATTCCACCTGTGTAGGTTGTAATCTTAAAGAAATCAAATTAATTTAACTTCACGATTGTTTTGTTGTTTTTTTGATTTTTTTTGGTGTTGTTAACACTTTAGGAAAAGTGTTAATGAACTTTTTGATATGATTGAGATTTTTACAAAAACTTTTTACAAAAGTGGTGAAATTTGTACAGGGAGGGTTTTGAAAACAACTAAACCTAAAACGCTTTTAAAACACGCAACAACCTCCTCGGCAGCGGCGCCAAAATTTTGATTAAGCCTAAACGGTCAACCTAAATTAACCAAGTGAATTTGGTCAACAAAGTCAAATAGTCTTAGGTCAATGCTCCGTGGATAGTATAGAGTTTCCTCGGGTCGTTATGTCCCGACGAGATTGAAATGGTGCTGTTAAACGTTTGTGGGAATGCGTGGCACTGAGGACAATAACCAGTAAAGATTTGGACTTTAATTACACTATCTATTACTTTGTATTTAAGTAAATGAAATAGTATTAACAATTACAGAATCACAGATTTAAACAAACGTAAACAAGTTAACAATTTAAAACGATTACAGACAGAAGAAAATGTGAGTTTTAAACAATTTACAACTACAGGGGGTGAAATTAAAACTTTTATAAACTTAATATTAAAAGAAAATTAAATTAAAAAGAAAAATATTTTTTTGATTATTTTATTATTTAATATTTAATTATTTAAATAAAAACTATTTAATATATAATTAAAACTAATTAATTTAAAAAGCTTTATAATACAAATTTTAGCTAGAAAATTGCAAAATTAATTTCTAAAATTCTAAAATTACTTAAAATAAATTTAGAAACTAAAAATATATATTTTTGTCTTTTTGTGGATTTTTTATTAATTAAATCCAAATTATATTAATTAAACTAATTTAAATTACTAAAAATAGCAAAATGACTTAGAAAATTCTGAGAAAATTTGTAAAACTAATTAACCATCTCAGGAATATTAAAAAATTATAAAAAGTTTATAAAAATTATTTTTAGACTATTTTACTAAATATTTACTTATTTATTAGTTAATATCTAATTTAACTAGATTAATTAAGAAAAATAGAAATTGAATAGTAGTAATTAGGAAACTATTTTCTGAAAATATTTTATGATTTACAAAACCTAGGAAAAATATAAAAAGGTACTGTTGTTAATTAGAATTTAATTAAACTATTTAATATACTAATATTACTTAATTATTAATTAACTAATATTAATTATAATAAATACTAAATTAGAAGTGAAAAATCTAGAAAAATTACTGAAAATACTTTGATATAAAAGAAATTTAAGGAAAATTTAAAAATGATAAAGTGCTTAATAATAAGCTGAAAAGAAAAATTAAATAGATAAATTCTATTAAATAGAAGATATCACTAATTTTATAGTTGATTTTTCTTTGTTTTTCTTTTTGACAACTAATTATATACTGAAAACAAACAACTTTTATGAAGGAAGTTTTGTTGTAGCTTATTAATAAGCTGTGTGCACCCCCAAGTGCTTAACAGTCTGTGATTTAGCTTATTAGGACTTGTGGTTGTTTGAAAAAGCTAATTTTAAGCTACCAAATGATCAACTATGATAAAACAGATAGACACAAACTTGAAATGATCAAAATGTTATGAAATAAGCACAATGATAAGCTGAAGCAACCAAATAAGCAGTAAGCAAACCAAAGACCAAAACAAGCCTTGAATTAGGATCTTTGGACCTCTGTGGGGTCCACAGAATTGAAAGGAGGTCCAAATAGAAATTTAACCTTTCAAGGTTACCAGGTCAACTTCAAAATAAGCCAATAAGCTGGGCTTATGGCTTATTATTGAAGTCTTGGTACTTGAGTATAAAAACTGATTGCTCAAGTTTGGCTGTGTGGACAGGTCAAAAGTATGGTTCAAATAAGCTATCTACCAATAAGCCAAGGTCCAAACTAAGCCTGGTTATGGAAACTAGAGCTGATAAGCTCTTCAAAAAGCCCAAGGGGAAGGTGTGGGGTCCACTGAGGTGGTAATGGTGACCCCAAGAAACTTGGCCAAAAGGCCTGGTGCAGGGGAGGTTGCACTACTTGCAGCCTCAAATAAGCATATGCATACCCAACATAAAAATTCACAAAAATAAGCTACTAGTGGAATCTTGTAGATTAGGTGGTAGAATTTAACCTCTAAAAATTTTAAGACCTAATTCAACCCACAAAATTCTAGAAGAATCCCATAAGAAATGGGTTTTCTGAACACCTAAGAAATTTTGACTTTTTAAGTTGATGAGCTAAGTTGACTTTTACCAATTTCTAATGATCACTACTGACTGATTATGCTATATTATGATATATTAAGTGAAAATAACAACTAGTGAATTAATATGATGAAATTAGACACTAAATTTCTAACAGTGAACAAGTAAGTTGAGATCAAAGATAAAGTTGACTTTTTTTCTAAACACCTACTTATATTATGCTTCTGTTTTACTATGATGGACCTGAGAATGGAGTTTAAACAACTTTTAAATAAAATAGACTCACAAGGATGCAATCAAACAGGCAATGCCAAACACCCCCTTTTTTGCAATCCATTTCAAATTTTTGTGAAGCAACTCTTGTTTTAAGCTTATAAATCCATGAAACAAACATGCATAACATCCAAGGAGACTGAATCAAACTTAGTGAACACAAAAATTTCAATTAAATCCCACAGATTCCATGAAATGTAAACTAACACAGATTTGAAGCAAGTTATAGAGACAGTTGATGAAATAATCAACAAGAAGCTATGACAATTGATGAGGAGAAAAATGAACCACTTTTAGAGGGTCATTTAAGCCCAGAATGGAATTTATTTGATCAAATATTACCCTAAATCGTTCCTTTTGTGATTTTAGGTACTTTGGGAGTAAATTCTGGAAAAGGAAGCATTTCAGACGTTTTTGGAGCATAAAAGTGAAGAAAACGCCAAGGACTTAATTTTCCATGCTGAGAACAGTACCTGACTGTGTCAAGAGGAAGACCCTGACGGCGTCAAGAGTAAATTCCATGACGACCCAGTGCAAACCTGACGGCGTCACAACAAGGGCGTCAAGACTTAATTTTGTGACGGCCTGCATAAGGAGAATACATGACGGCGTCAGACCCAGATCTAGGCAGTCCGAGGAACTATTTGGCGGCGAGATGACGGCGTCAGACATTTGTTCTTGACGCCGTCACCTATCAAACTCTATATATAGTTTTCTATTTTTCATTCATAAGAGGAGGAACTTGTGTGGAGAAACTAGGGCCGAACTTTGTAAACCCTAGGTCATATTTTATAGTACTTTCAAGGGTTTTCACCCCTTGAATCCTTTCATGTGCTATTGAGATAAGTCTTCTATTAATTCAATCAGTATGTCTATGTGTTGGTTGATTATATCTTATGCTTGTCTTGATTTTAACATGCTAGGCTAGATCTATCTTGTGTTTGCTTGGATCTAATGAAACCTAGATGTTAATTATGTGTTGATTACTTGTTTATGATTGTATTGGATGAATGATTTCAATGTTAGGCTTAAGAAAACTAGCAGATCTCCATTGTGTAACATGCTTGAACGTCTTTGAAAACATGAACCGATGTGTACTAGGTTTTATTGGTTGTATTTAATGCATGAGCAAATTCTAGTGATCCCATGTTAGGAGCTTCTTAGCCGGCTCGACATAGGAGTGAAGTAGGCGCTCATAGGATTGGGGAAGTAAGTACGCCACCCCATGAATGGTATTAAGGAATACAATCTGTCATCCACGCAACTATAACAAGTAATTAACGTGTAAAAGATGTCTAGGGAGTAGTGAAATTTAAGTAAACACATTTCTCCCACATATTGCTCACAACTTTAGTATAATTTAGTTTAATTTCATTTTTAGTATTTTATTTTGATTGCATCTTAGTATTGGGTTAGTTGACTAGCAACTAATTCCGCCAAACTCCTTCAAAACCGAGAATTTTACTTGGTTTCAAAAAAATATAAAAATACAAAAAGAATCATCCCTCATCTCTAGACCTAGTCTTTAGGTTTTCTAATCCTAGCAACACTATTCCTAGCTGAACGATCAATCCCCCGGTACTTGTCATTATACTATACTACATCGATCAGGTACACTGCCTGGTGGGGGTTGTAAGCTTCTCAAGATCCCTTGAGAGGTAAAGCCTGGTGCAATCTCTACGCATCAAGTTTTTGGTGCCGCAGCCCGGGGAATAGTTATTGTCTAGGTTAGAATCATTTTTATTAGGTCTACTTGCTAGATTCCTTTCTAGTAAGATTTTATTTTTATTTTCTAGGTTCTCTTTAGTCTATCTTATTTCTTCGTATTTTTGTTCATAACTTTTCACCACCCGACATCATGGACGATGGGAACATCTTTGAACCCGTCATCCCACCACAACAAAACCCACCACTAGAACCTCTTAGGCCCCGAACCTTAGGAGAGTATTCCCGACCTAGCCACCAAGGCTACCGAAACACCATTGAGCTCACCGAAGCCAATGTGATCCCCCTGCGATCCGACACCATCCGGTTGGTGCAAAGCGGATGTGCATTCCATGGACTTCGTTCCGAAGATCCAAACCAACATCTAAAGGACTTCCTTAAAATCGTAGATTCTATAGACCTTGATGTGACATTTCAAAAATTTCATGTCAATAAATTTTAGTATTTTATTATTTAACAATCATATTTTTAAATAATTAACTTCGTCGTTAGTTATCCACGCTTCGTCATAACACGTTCAATCAATTCAACCGACACAATACTATGCCCACTCTACACTTTTTATGCATTTTTGGTTCCTTCCAATCCTATTTTAAAAGTCACTTTTCAATTTTTCCATTTTTACGTAAACCTTGCACCGTTATGTTTTACCCAATTTAAATTTATATATTAAATTTTTAACAACGTGAACCAACCCCTTATTCTATTACTAATTTTTATGGAATTAATTATTTTTTTTTCTAATCGTTTTATCGAAAATTTTCATCTTTTAACTAATTCCGCGTCGTGCCTTTGATATTTATTTGTTAAGTCATTTAAGAAATCAGCAATTTCATATTTTAGCTTCGAGAGCTTAATTATTTCTATTTTAGTGTTTCCTGAATTTTCTTGCGTTTTAGCCGAAATCTGTGTCAAAATAGTATTTTCAAACTTTGTAACATTTTATTTAAGTGTTTTAACACAAACTAATGTAATGTAAATTTAAAAAATAAATAAATACATATAGTTAGCCAAATACCCCTTTTATAATTTTTACTTCCCCATCAAAACCAAAAACCAAACACTCCCCCTTTGTCTATTATACTCCAACAATATGCCTAACCAAGCACCCCTCTCCATTTTTTTTTCTTACCTTAAATCAATATATACCAAACTTCTATTTTATAAAAACATACACACACTAACACGTTTATTTCCACCCACAAGATCAAACAAAACATCTTTCTTCTCCCTCTTTCTTTCTCAGCCGAAATTCACCACTCAAACATCATCACCATCACTAAAAATCCCTCATGCAATCATCATCATGTGGTTAAAATCATCAACCAAGACCCTATGCAAAGTTTCAAGTTTTGAATCAAAGTATTGAAGAAGTTGTGAAAAATCTTATGAAAATGAACTTGGGGGCTGAAGTTAAAGTGTTATTGGGAGGATTTGATTGTGATTGAGATCATCTAGGAGTTGTGGTCTTGGTCTATTGTTGGGTTCGAACTAAACACACCTCATAGGAAGGGTGTGTATCTTCCATTTTTCTCTATTTATATTCTAGTAAGCCCTAAACCCTTTTCATTAATTTTATTTTCATGATGAACGTTATATTTTTGATTTGGGTTTTCTGTATTTGATGAGTTTTAGTGTTCTTGAGTTGTTTTTGATGATTGGTGTGGCATTGCATAGGATTTTGATGGAATAAAAACATTGTTTGAATTGATTTTGAAGTCGATTATAGGGACTGTTTTAGACCAGCAGATAAAACGAATTGGTGTGCAATATTTTTGGCTTATGGCCTGCTGGGAAATTACATTTTTAGATATATATATATATATATATATATATATATATATATATATATATATATATATATATATGTCTTAGATTCATGTGGTGAATTGGAGGGTTTATCAACTCCTCCGAATGAATGAGTTATGGCCGTTTTGCTAAAATTGATCAGTTCTGAACTACTGTTGTAAAAAGGAGTTTAACTCCAGGTTTTTAAACTAAAAATGTTGGAATAAAATTTGAGACCTGTAGTAGACATCTTAGGTTAACATCTCCAAGTGGAATCACATTAATAGCTATCACGGTTTGGGAAATATGTTAAAATTAGTGTTTCGTAGGAAAGTTGGGACTGCTGCAGACCAGCAGCATATATGGGTTAATTGCAGAAAACTTTTGGCCTAAGAAGGTCTATATTATTTGATGGGATTATTGAAATAAGTTTAAGGTACATGTGTCGAATTGGATAGGGTGATATCTCCTCCGGATGAGTGAGATATGGTCGTTTTATGGAAACATGCCAATTCTGGAGCTGCTGTTGGAAAACGTGTTTTTGCTCCAGATTTTTGTACATTAAGCTTAGGTTTTAAAACATGGTTCAATACTAGACATTATAAGCTTTCACCTCCAATTGGTTTCAACTTAATATCTATTATAGAACAGTATTTATGATCAAAACCGTAAGTGTTAGAATTTCAGCGAACTTTCTGGTTGGAGTTATAGTTAGTAAAAACTCACTTCCCGTTGATTGGTAAATGATTTGATTGAATGGCCTAATGTTTTGGAAACAAAACTTAAGTATATTTCCAGGGGTGAAAGCCCCATCCTTGTATCTTTTATAGGTTAAGAGATACGATGGTGTGGAGTTGACTAAAATTCAGCAACATGGTTTTTACGTCTTGTCTTGAAATCTAAAACATGTAGATACACATAGGTGAAACAAGAATTGAGGAATGAAACTTAGTAGGTGTTTTATTACCTATAAGATCAGGTCACAAACCATATTGGGAGTAAAAATACCTTGGGTTAAGTCTTAGTGCAATGCCATGCTTATCTCGAAAACATATCTCATGATCATTTGATTTACTTTTTCATATCGCTCTTCTTTATCATTCTAAGTCGCGTCACGTCTTTTAGGTTGTGCTTAGACGCTTCGCACTCGTCCGAAGATCCATTTTACTTCTGATCTCATTGCTCTTAAGGTGAGTTCATAGCCTCGCCTTTACTCATTTAAATGTTTTAAAAACCTCGCGAGGGGGATACATGCTAGTTTTTGCAAACTGAATACAAGTAGCTTTTGGTATGCTAGACCCGATTGTATGATTTATGGACATCTGACATTGAGTATTCTTGCTTAAGTCCCCATCATGAACCGTTAATTTTGTGTGAACGCTAGTATTATAAATATGCATATTTGGCTTGATAAGCCTATCCGGGTGAGTAGCGCTCATTTGACATCTGTGGGTCAAACGGACATATAATATTGAGAATTTAGGGTAATTGGCAAGATTACCCTTGTGCGGGGCATCATTTAGACATAGTCAAGGTTCGGTTTCGTGAGCTCAATGCTGTAAATCTTATTTCCCGACTTGTATTTGTTACATGTCAACTTAATTATGGGCGTATAACAACGTAGCCCATCATATTTTAAACTGAATTATCTTGTATTCAATGATTACTTATTTAAACTCTATGAATTCACTCAACTTTATCTTGACTTTTTAGCATGTATTTTCTCAGGTATTATTTTGCTAGCTGAGCATTGGGAGCAATCGGACTCGCGTGGATATCAAATATTGAAAGACTTGTTTTCTACACATTCGATAACTTTTTATCTTTAAAATATACATACGAGTCATGTTTGAACTCTTGTAACTCAAGTTTTGAATAAAAATTGTTGGGACCTTTGTACTCTGATTTATCAAATCGAATGTGACATTTTATTAAACGTCTCTTTTGAGGTCGTTTTATTTAACTTGTGTGTATGAACTATGAAGTGACACCCAAATTGGTATTCCACTGCGTTGTAAATTTTGGGGGTGTCACACTTGATGTTACAACTAGAGAGTCAACCCGGTTACACCTATTCCAATTCTCTCTACGTGATCAAGCTTGCCAATGGCTTGAACGTTTACCCGCGGGATCCATCACCACATGGGATGATCTCACCACTCGTTTCCTTGCTCAATTTTTCCCACCGGGGAGAACTACCCAGCTTAGAAATTATATCTTGATGTTCCAACAACGTCAAGGTGAAACTCTTTATGAAGCATGGACTCGATTCAAGGACTTACTCCAAAAAGTCCCTTATCATGGCATAGATCTTTGGCTCCAAGTCCAAATCTTCTATGACCATATCGATCTCTCCACAAGGCGAGCCATTGACCAATCGGCCGGTGGTAAGCTACGTGATCAAAGTGCGAAACAATCGTGGGAACTCATAGAAGATCTTGCTCTCTATGACAACGAAAGTTGGAATGATGCCCGTGATTTGAACAAAACGGTCAAGGCAATATCTTTGCCTTCGAACAACTCTAGCACTCCCGACCGTAGGATCATGGAACTTGAAGGTCGAGTCAAGTCTCTCATGAAATCTTACGAAGCTCAAAAGCCTTCAAGCCAAGTAAGCAGAATCGCTTCTGCATGTAAATTGTGTAATGGCCCTCACGAAACTCATAACTGCATGGAGCTTCCAAAACGTGCTTATAACGAATTCACATCGTCACACGTTGGTCGAGGCCCTCGAAACTCTGATGAGGCCTATGAGGCATGGAAGGATAAACCTAATTTCAGAGGGTACCAAACGCGGAGCGTATCCTTCAATGACTCCCCCCACTCAAATGGTCCGAGCATTTTCCATCACAGAGCACTCCTAGGCAAAGTTGTGAAGATGCCTTGCAAAAATTCATTCTACCTCAAGAATTGCAGCTCTCTACGCTCGAGGCTAAATTTAGACAACAACAAGCCGATATGAACAACAAGATTTGTAATCTGTTAACTGCTATCAAAGAGCACGCTGTTAATAAAACAATTTAAGCTGAAGAGGTCAAATCTGTTACTATCATGAATCAGCCAACTTCACCTGTGAAAATAAAAAGTCCTAGTAAGCTATTGATGAGGCGAAAAATGAACCACTTTTAGGGGGTCATTTAAGCCCGGAATTGGATTTGTTTGATCAAATATTGCCCTAAATCGTTCCTTTTGTGAGTTTAGGTACTTTGGGAGAGAAATCTGGAAAAGGAAGCAATTCGGACGTTTTTGGAGCATAAAAGTGAAGGAAACGCCAAAGACTTAATTTTCCAAGCTGGGAACAGTAGGTGACGGCGTCAGGAGTAACAATTTGACGGCGTCAAGAGTAATTTTCATGACGGCCCAGTAAAGAAATGAAGGCGTCACAAGGAAGAGCGTCAAGAGTAAAATACGTGACGGCCTGGAAAAAGTTAATACATGACGGCGTCAAATGTAGATCAAGGCTGTCCGAGAATTCTTTTGGCGGCGAGATGACGGCGTCACCTATTTGGTCTTGACGCCGTCAGCCTCAGTTTTCTATATATAGTTTTCTAATTTTCATTCATTAAAGAGGAACAAGTTTGGAGAAACCCTAAGGCCGAACCATATACGATTTTTTACAGGTTTTTCAAGGGTTTTCAGCCCTTGAACCCTTACATGTGTAATTGAGATAAGTGTTCTTCTAATTCAATCAATATGTCTATGTGTTGGTTGTCTATATCTTGTGCTTGTCTTAATTCCACCATGCTATGCTTGATTTATCTGGTGTTTTCTTAGATCTAATGAAACCTAGATGTTGATTATGTGTTGATTACTTATTTATGGTTGTATTGAATGAATGATTTCGATGTTAGGCTTAAGAAAACTGGCAGATCTCCAAATGGTAACATGCTTGAACGTCTTAGGAAACATGAACTGATGTGCACTAGGTTTTATTGGTTGTATTTAATGCATGAGTAAATTCTAATGATCCCATGTTAGGAGCTTCTTAACCGGCTCGACATAGGAGTGAAGTAGGCACTCATAGGATTGGGGAGTTAAGTGCGCCACCCCATGAATGGTATTAAGGAATACAATCCATCATCCACGCAACTATAACAAGTAATTAACGTGTGAAAGATATCTAGGGAGTAGTGAAATCTAAGTAAACACGTTTCTCCACTTATTGCTCACAACCTTAGTTTAATTTAGTTATATTTCATTTCTAGTATTTTATTTTGATTGCATCTTTAGTATTGGGTTAGTTGACTAGCAACTAATTCCGCCCCAAATCCTTTAAACCCGAGATTTTTACTTGCTTTCTAAAAAAATATAAAAATACAAAAAATAATCATCCTTCATCTCTAGAACTAGTGTTTAGGTTTTCTAATCCTAGCGACACTATTCCTAGCTGAACGATCAATCCCCCGGTACTTGTCACTATACTATACTACAACGATCAGGTACACTGCCTGGTGGGGGTTGTAAGCTTCTCAAGATCCCTTGAGAGGTAAAGCCTGGTGCGATTTCCACGTATCAAGTTTTTGGCGCCGCAGCCAGGGGAAATAGTTATTGTTTAGGTTAGAATTTCTTTTTATTAGGTCTACTTGCTAGATTCCTTTCTAGTAAGATTTTATTTTTATTTATAGGTTTTTTTTAGTCTATCTTAATTCTTTGTGTTTTTGTTCGTAACTTTTCACCACCCGACATCATGGACAACGGGAACATCTTTGAACCCGTCATCCCACCACAACAAAACCCACCACTAGAACCCCTTAGGCCCCGAACCTTAGGAGAGTATTCCCGACCTAGCCACTAAGGCTACCGAAACACCATTGAGCTCACCGGAGCCAATGTGACCCCCTTGCGATCCGACACCATCCGGTTGGTGCAAAGCGGATGTGCATTCCATGGACTTCGTTCCGAAGATCCAAATCAACATCTTAAGGACTTCCTTAAAATCGTAGACTCCATAGACCTAGATGTTGAAACTAGAGAGCAACCCGATTACGCCTATTCCAATTCTCTCTACGGGATCAAGCTAGTCAGTGGCTTGAGCGTTTACCCGCGGGATCCATCACCATAAGGGATTATCTTACCACTCGTTTCCTTGCTCAATTTTTCCCACCGGGGAGAACTACTAAGCTTAGAAATGACATCTTGATGTTCCAACAACGTCAAAATGAATCTCTTTATAAAGCATGGACTCGTTTCAAGGACTTACTCCAAAAAGTCCCTCATCATGGCATAGATCTTTGGCTCCAAGTCCAAATCTTTTATGACCATATCGATCTCTCCACGAGGCGAGCCATTGACCAATCGGCCGGTGGTAAGCTACGTGATCTAAGTGCGGAACAATCATGGGAACTCATAGAAGATCTTGCTCTCTATGACAACGAAAGTTGGAATGATCCCCGTGATTTGAACAAAACGGTCAAGGCAATATCTTTGCCTTCGAACAACTCTAGCACTCCCAACCATAGGATCATGGAACTTGAGGACCAAGTCAAGTTTCTCATGAGATCTTACGAAGCTCCCAAGCCTTCAAGCCAAGTGAACAAAATCACTTCTTCATGCGAATTATGTAGTGGTCCCCATGACACTCGTGATTGTGTGGAACTCCCCGGAACAGCTTTTGCGGACTACGCATCCACGCGTACCGATGAAGCGGGAGATAAGTGGTACACTTTCAAACCCGAGCCAAACCCTTACGGTGATTCATACAACCCCTCTTGGAAAAATCACCCAAACCTTAGGTGGAAACAAAATCAAGCCAATTCTTCCAATCCGCCTAATCGTTACCAACCAAACGGTCCACCCTCCAACCGTACTTTCAACAACAATCCTTTTAACAACTATGGTAGTACCAACAATCTTGAAGGATTGATGTCTAAGTTTATGGCATCTCAAGAAGCTCGCATATCTAAGTTTGAAGCCGATTTCAAACAAAAGCAAAGCGAGATGACCACCAAAATTGACACATTGTTGAAAGTTCTCAATGACCGAGAAATGGGAGCACTCCCAAGCGACACGGTCAAGAATCCGAAACTAAACGTTAATTTCATATCTTCAGTTTCGTCACCCACTTCGTGTCCACAATACTACTCGGTTAAATCAACGAGCACGTGTTTCAAACAAAACGAAATTCTTCAAAAGGACCAATCAGGTAAAACACCCGATATAAAACCGGTCAAAAGTATAGTTGAAACACCTCCTACGCAAGACCTTGACGATGAATTCAAGGAACTTCACCTTGAACGCCCCGTCATTGATGTCTTAGCCCGTGCTCCTTACTATAGTGCCCTCCTAGAAAAATATGAGAAGTTTAAACTAGGTAAAAATGGGACCGCTTTCGTTCAAAACAAGTTGCCTAAAAAGCTTGATGATCTGGGCATATTTGTTCTACCTTGTAAGATAGGAAGATCCGAAGCTTTCGACACACGAGCCGATTTAGGGTCAAGCCTCAACTTGATTCCCTTATCCCTATTCACAACTCTTAAGCTAGGAAAGTTAGAAGAAGTGGAGGTATTGATAGGTCTAGCGGATGGAAGTATTGCCCACCCGGTTAGAATGATTAAGGATGTAGTTGTTCACGTAGGAAAGTTAACTATATTAGCGGATTTTCACGTCCTAGACATGGTTAGTGACACTACATGCCCATTATTGGTAGGAAGAGGATTTTTAACAACCGCTAGCGCCATGATAGATTGTAAGGAGTCTAAGATAGCTGTAGGTGAAGGCGATACTTGGTCGGTGTACGATGTTAAGAAGCATAGTTATGATTGTGATGATGAACCGACACCGCATTGGGTAGAGATGGATAGGAGACCATCTAGATATGGACCTTGGATAGAAAGGAACTTTATAGGACCTCAATTCCCATTCTATTTAGAAAAAGATTTTATTGAAAAGACACATTCGGTGGAACAACTCATAGCTAGAGATGAAGAGCTATATCCCTTTGAGGACCCCTTAGTCTTTAGGAAGATGATTGAGTTCTTGAGCGTAATGCCTATTAATATAGAGATGAATAAGTAGAAAAGAGAGGGAGACAAGTGTAAATGGAGGTGGGACAAGCCACCTAAAGAAGGTGACGGATCATGGCATATGAGGATGACTTTGTATGATCCGGATGGAGAAAAGTTTGAAATGTCATACCATACTAAGGGAACCGATAGGAAGTTGAAGCCTAAGTTTGATCCCAAAGATGTCCTCAATGAGGAATTCACCCGTATCACATAGTAACCCATGACCTTGAGTCTAGCTACAAGACTCGTAAATAAAGAAAAGCGCTTCTTGGGAGGCAACCCATGCTTTGTGTGATTTTATTTTGTTTGACTGTTATTTGTTTCCGTATGCATGCTTTATTTTTATTGTTGGTAGATCAAGTTTCTAAACTAAAAAGTGGAAATACTTTACTTTGTTGTTTTGGTCTAGTCTTAACTCCACCTAAAAGTATTTTTGCAAAAGATAAGTGTAAGGGGAAACCCCAAATATGTTTTTAAGAAACAAACCGATCATGATTCTCCATAATATTAAATGGACATGTATATTCGTATTTGTTAGCGTCAAATGCTTGTATTGAGTCATAATGAAGTTTTGCAGGATTTTCCAGGAAGTAGGACCAAGTTTTTCTAGAAATTTTCCGGGAACTTAACATAAGAATTTCTGCAGATCACTTCTGACGGCGTCACGAGATTACTCTTGACGGAGTCACGTGTAAAAATCTGGAAATTTTACCGGTTTTGTTTTTCTAACAGAGTTTTAAAGTTTTTGCAGAATTATTAAGTTTTATAATCTCCAGGAAGTCTGCAAACTTCATTCCACAAGCATTATATCTTATTTTGTTTTCTAGGATTTAGTAACTTATATAGATTGCCGCCGATTTTATGCGAGGTTGCTTTGTTTGTTTTCTCAGGATTTACAGGTTATGTATGACAAGAAGATGATTTATATTCTGGAAGGGAAGCTTTGATCATATTCTTGGAGGAAGATCTAACCTGGCCACCTTATTATCCATACCGAGCGAATCAGGGGAGTATTTGATTTCATTCTTTTTACTTTTTCACTTTTACATTCTTTACTTGAACATTGGGGACAATGTTCATCCTAAGTGTAAGGGGAGGGTAAAATGATGATACCTTACAAATACACTTTCGCTTGAGTTTGTTTTGTTTAATGGTAGATGTGTAATAAAACTATGAGAAATATTTGTTAGTGCAATTTTAGCGCCAAATTTAAAATTTTTTACAACATTTAGGAGCAAGCGTCTCATGGATAGGAGATTGTATGACTAGCACAAAACCGTATATTCAGAAAAAATTTTCTACCCAAATATGTGAGGTTCACCTTTAGATTTGATAGGAAAAGCATTCATTATTAGTGCTTATGAGTGTACCGGTAGCATTTAGATTCTAGAACTTGCGTTAGTCATGCATCCCGAGACCGCTAGTGAGACTACATTCGTGTAGTAGGATTTACTACATGATAAGAGGCATTAGGATCATCCTTGTGTTAAACCCGTATCATAATTACTTGACCATTTAAGTCATATTACTTGGCTAGTTAAGTCAACTAATTTTCCTACACCTTAGCGTTGTACTCATTTTTAGTACACGAAACCCCTAGTACACCCCTCCGAGCCTATCTTTTCGTTTCTAACTTTAAGCATTTTACTTAAAGGAAGAATTTGTTACACCCCACTTAAATGTACACCCAAATCGCCTTAGCCTTCCGTGTATGCACTCTTTTTTAGTGCATTATTGTTATTTGTTAAACCCTAAGTTAACTATCTAATTGATTACATGGTTGCTAAGTCGAGTCATATCCTTGTACATATTGTTTTGGGACGATTGGGACTCATGGGTAAAGTACTTATTTTATGGAGTAATGGGGAGGAACATCATATTATTACCCCCATATGTGCATTAATCTTAAAAGTACTCCAAGTGTTTTGATTTTCTTAATTCGAGTCATTAGATTAGTTTACTGTAAAGTATGTAAAAATTCAAGTGTAAGGGGAATGTTCATTCCCTATGATGTATTATTTTGGATGGTAGGGTAAGAGTGTATGCAAAAAAAAAAAAAAAAAAAAAAAAAAAAAAAAAACTAGAAAAAGAAAAAGAGAAAAAACATACGGACTACCATCCCGTTTCATTTATTAGCTTAAGTCGAGTCTAGTCTTAGCTTAGCAACGCCATATTGTACATGTAATTGACTAAGATTGTTAACTCACCACTAGTAAAGACTGCCTATATCCAACAAAACCGTGTATTTCATATCCCTACACCTAACGTTACAACCATGTAAAAGACCTCTTTGATAGTTTATCCTAGGTGCTTACGCCATGTTGTGAAGGTTTAATCCTTTCCCAAGCCTATGGTAATCTATTTTGCTATGACAGGTAGTGAGAGATATCTTCCGTTTCCATATTGTAATTTATACTTTATTACACCCGAGAGATGTGAGTATCTAAACACTATTTGTGAGGTGCTAGTATATGGCCTCCTTGCTTGCCTTTGGTCTTTAGTGGAACGATTATTTATTGTAATTACTTTTATATTAGTATTAAATGACCCCTAACTTGTATTTTGAGTAGAATAAAAGCGCATTTGCTTGAGGACAAGCAAATCTCAAGTGTAAGGGTATATGATGAGGCGAAAAATGAACCACTTTTAGGGGGTCATTTAAGCCCAGAATTGAATTTATTTGATCAAATATTGCCCTAAATCGTTCCTTTTGTGATTTTAGGTACTTTGGGAGAGAAATCTGGAAAAGGAAGCAATTCGGACGTTTTTGGAGCATAAAAGTGAAGGAAACGCCAAAGACTTAATTTTCCAAGCTGGGAACAGTAGGTGACGGCGTCAAGAGTAACAATTTGACGGCGTCAAGAGTAATTTTCATGACGGCCCAGTACAGACATGAAGGCATCACAAGGAAGAGCGTCAAGAGTAAAATACGTGACGGCCTGGAAAAAGTTAATACATGACGGCGTCAGATGTAGATCAAGGCAGTCCGAGAATTCTTTTGGCGGCGAGATGACGGCGTCACCTATTTGGTCTTGACGCCGTCAGCCTCAGTTTTCTATATATAGTTTTCTAATTTTCATTCATTAAAGAGGAACAAGTTTGGAGAAACCCTAAGGCCGAACCATATACGATTTTTACAGGTTTTTTAAGGGTTTTCAGCCTTTGAACCCTTACATGTGTAATTGAGATAAGTGTTCTTCTAATTCAATCAATATGTCTATGTGTTGGTTGTCTATATCTTGTGCTTGTCTTAATTCCACCATGCTAGGCTAGATTTATCTTGTGTTTGCTTAGATCTAATAAAACCTAGATGTTGATTATGTGTTGATTACTTGTTTATGGTTGTATTGTATGAATGATTTCGATGTTAGGCTTAGGAAAACTGGCAGATCTCCAAATGGTAACATGCTTGAACGTCTTAGGAAACATGAACTGATGTGCACTAGGTTTTATTGGTTGTATTTAATGCATGAGTAAATTCTAATGATCCCATGTTAGGAGCTTCTTAGCCGGCTCGACATAGGAGTGAAGTAGGCACTCATAGGATTGAGGAGTTAAGTGCGCCACCCCATGAATGGTATTAAGGAATACAATCCGTCATCCACGCAACTATAACAAGTAATTAACGTGTGAAAGATATCTAGGGAGTAGTGAAATCTAAGTAAACACATTTCTCCACTTATTGCTCACAATCTTAGTTTAATTTAGTTTTATTTTCATTTCTAGTATTTTATTTTGATTGCATTTTTAGTATTGGGTTAGTTGACTAGCAACTAATTTCGCCCAAAATCTTTCAAACCCGAGATTTTTATTTGCTTTTTAAAAAAACATAAAAATAAAAAAATAATCATCCTTCATCTCTAGAACTAGTGTTTAGGGTTTCTAATCCTAGCGACACTATTCCTAGCTGAACGATCAATCCCCCGGTACTTGTCACTATACTATACTACAACGATCAGGTACACTGCCTGGTGGGGGTTGTAAGCTTCTCAAGATCCCTTGAGAGGTAAAGCCTGGTGCGATTCCCACGTATCAGCTATTTAAACATCTATAACCAAAAGTAAAAGACCCTCAACCCCCTAGGACCGATCCATTTCGTAAATACCATCACCACGATATCTGCTTCTACACCTAACCTGAACCAACAACAAAATGAAAATATGGGTCATACAGCTAAAGGTAAAACCTCAAGGTTGGACCACGAATTGGCCAAAAGCCCTACCAACTCATTCGAGCAGTCCGCCACGCAAGAATCCAGCAAATCGGATGAAGGGAAAGAGAGATCGGAAGTGCATACAAGAAATCCAGCCATTTTAGGTAAATCTATTATAGAGGAACCCGAGAGAAAAATGGAGGATGTTACTAGTGGGAGTAGTGATAGGACTGAGGAAAGCAACTCTAAAGTTTTCAAGATTTCCTGCACCATTAAGAAAAAGCTCTTAACCGATAGTCATATAGATCCTAGCCTCTCTGTCAACATAATCCCCCTTTTCCTATACCACAAAGCCTTCCTAGAACGCATGGTGTACGAGAGAGTCAATAATGCAAGGGTAATAAAAGATTTATCAATCATGATTGGAGAACTTGTTTACAACACTGACCTCACTGTGGTCGATGACATAGACCCTTTCACCAATCAAACATTAACCAACCTTGTTCTAGGGAAACCATTTATCAATGAATCGGGAGTAATTTTTGATGAGAAGGATGGTAGTGCATTGTTCACCAATGGTGTCAAGAAGGTAATTTTTCGAAGGGGTAATGAGGAGGTGTACGAGTACCGTCCTTCCCTTGAGGGGAATCTATATGGATCAAGGGCTAGAGGATCGGGGAAGATAAGGAGGCATGATCCGAATAATCTCATAATTCCCTGCATGATCGGTCATAAGTATTTCGATAACGTCTACATTAACGTATTCCTACATAAGAATTTTATGTCTCTATTCCACTATAACAACATATGTAGATGGGGAATGATTTATAAAGGCGAGAAAGTGGTTGGTAGGGATCATGAAATCCAGGTGTTCGTAGGAAATATGGCATTCACTATGGAATTTACGATTGTGGACAACATCGAAGACTATGTCGACCCGAGGTTATCACGAGTTGTTTTTGGAGCACCCTTTTGTGAAATCACTAATTTGATAGTTGATGACCGAAACAGAATCATGACCTTCGCTGATGGAATTAGGAGGGTTTCATACCAAACACCGTACAAGAGAAAAGATCTCAAGGAAATCGATTGTGATGGGCTTGATAGGCTAAGTTCCCAACTTATTTTGTGTGATGAAGATGTGCGGAGAGGATGTAAGAACACTTCCGATCTATCATGTGGGTTCTTTAAAGATGTTAGTAAACTTGGTTCTAAGTATCGAGAAGATGTCTTTGAGTTCGAAGACCCGAAATACTTGCACTATGAAAGCGATACTGGCTTAGAAGATGACCTAGAGAGTGAAACCAACGATGAGGTCACGTAGTAACCCATGACCTTGAGTCTAGCTACAAGACTCGTAAATAAAGAAAAGCGCTTCTTGGGAGGCAACCCATGTTTTGTGTGATTTTTATTTTGTTTGTTTGTTATTTGCTTCCGTATGCATGCTTTATTTTTATTGTTGGTAGATCATGTTTCAAAACCAAATAGTGGAAGTACTTTACTTTGTTGTTTAGCCTAGTCTTAACTTCATCCAAAGGTATTTTTGCAAAAGATAAGTGTAAGGGGATACCCCAAATATGTTTTTAAGAAACAAAACCGATCATGATTCTCCACAATATTAAGTGAACATGTATATTCGTATTTGTTAGAGTCAAATGCTTGTATCGAGTCATAATGAAGTTTTGCAGGATTTTCCAGGAAGTAGGACGAAGTTTTTCCAGAAATTTTCCGGAAACTTAACATAAGAATTTCTGCAGGTCACTTCTGACGGTGTCACGAGTTTACTCTTGACGGCGTCACATGTAAAAATCTGGAAATTTTACCAGTTTTGTTTTTCTAACGGAGTCTTAAAGTTTTTGTTGAATTATTAGTTTTATAATCTCCAGGAAATCTGCAAACATCATTCCACAAGCATTATATCTTACTTTGTTTTCTAGGATTTATTAGCATATGTAGATTGCCGCCGATTTTATGCGAGGTTGCCTTGTCTGTTTTCTCAGGTTTTACAGGTTATGTATGACAAGAACATGATTATTATTCTGGAAGGGAAGCTTTGATTGTTCATTTTCTTGGAGGAAGATCTGACCTGGTCACCTTATTATCCATACCGAGCGAATCAGGAGAGTATTTGATTTCATTCGTTTTACTTATTTTTCTTTTACATTATTTACTTGAACATTGGGGACAATGTTCATCCTAAGTGTAAGGGGAGGGTAAAATGATGATACCTTACAAATACACTTTCGCTTGAGTTTGTTTGTTTGATAGTAGATGTGTAATAAAACTATGCGAAATACTTGTTAGTGCAATTTTAGCGCCAAATTTAAAATTTTTTCCAACATTTAGGAGTGAAACTTTAGCCATAGCAAGCGTCTCATGGATAGGAGATTGTATGACTAGCACAAAACCGTACTATTCAGAAAAATTTTCCACCCAAATATGTGAGGTTCGCCTTTAGATTTGATAGGAAAAGCATTTACTATTAGTGCTTATGAGTGTACCGGTAGCATTTGGATTCTAGAACTTGCGTTAGTGATGCATCCTGAGACCGCTAGTGAGACTACATTCGTGTAGCAGGATTTACTACATGATAAGAGGCATTAGGATCACCCTTGTATTAAACCCGTATCATAATTACTTGACCATTTAAGTCATATTACTTGGCTAGTTAAGTCAATTGATTTTTCCCACACCTTAACGTTGTTCTCATTTTTAGTACACGAAACCACTAGTACACCCCTCCGATCCTATCTTTTTGTCACAATTCGTAATTTCAAGTCCTTGTTCAGATGTCGAAATTTCATTATTCATCTCAGAAGTTACTATTCATCAGTTACTATTCACTGATCACTATTTATCTTTTTACTATTCATCATTTTTGGTGTCAGTTTGAGATTCCGAGAAGCGTTCAGAAAATTTACTATTCACATGACACTATTCATTTCCGAAGGGAAACCACTATTCATGTACTTTATTCATTTCATCGTAAATTTAGTTTACGGGTAATTAAATTCGCGTAACCGGTCAGGTTAAGCTGGGAATTCATGAAATCATCAGTATGGACATTTCATACGGACTAGAAATAGTCTGCATATCATCATTATGGCACTTGTATACTATTCCACTCGTAGGATATTTAAATTAATACTTTTGGTATAATTGACTTTTTATGTATATTTATTTCTAAATAAACGTTAACACGCGATCAATAATGTGACTAACACATCCGACACTCCCGACTATGATCCTAGTATAATTTCATACTCATAATAATAATATAAAAATTATAATATTAATTTACCCGGTGTTTTAAAAATTTATTTAATTAATATCGTAAATTTAATATAATTACGACGGTTTTCGTAAAAACTAAACAATAATCATCCAAACACTCAATATTGATACCCGACATATTTTCATAGTTTTTACGAGTTTATTATGTCCCGGTTAACTCCGTTAAAATTTATTTCTAGTTAATTCGGTACCCGGTATTCCCTAAAAATACACTAATATACATACAATAATACAAGAAATTACCAACTTTCTTACACTAAACTCTCCTTTTCTTCCCTTTTTCACTAAATGCCCCCCCCCCCCCCCCCCCCCATTCCCATTTCTCACAAATCTTGAAAATTTCGCCATTCCATTAATGTTTGTCATAGTTTGTCTAATATATAAAATATATAAACAAAATCTGCACATTTTCATCTCATTATACAAGATCTAAACAAGATAACTCATTTTCTTTTTCTCTCTTTGGGGGTGCATGGCAAATAACACAACAAGAAGCAAGGAGTATCAATTTTCCAAGAAAAAGTTGTAAACAAGCTAATCTAGTAATCCTTGTTGGGGTTTTGTGTTAAAAACCCAAGGTTTTATAAGTTTTCATCTCCATAAGCTCACTAATCTTTCAAGTAAGTTGTCAAAACTCATTTTTATAATTTATTCAAGTTCCTACAATAATCATACACTTTTTATACAAGATCTACATGCATATGTTAGTTTATACCACTCTATTTAAACTTCTATATCTTTTAAGCCTTAGAAATAGATTATAGGTATATCCTTGTTAGATCCACTTGATTTTTGATGTTTAGGAACCCATAACACCCTAAGAAGGTGTATGGTAAGATTAGACTAGATTTGTGGTGATTGAAAGTGATTTGGTTGAAGTTGAAACTAGATTAGAACCCTAGAAATGGTTTTTAAAACAGTATATATATACCTACTGTCCATATTTTTAAAACGTTGGAAAATCAGTAGATGATGGGTAATTTTTTACCAAAGATTTAGAAAATACTTTCAAAAACGAAGCCATGGGCTAAAGAACGGATTAAAACGAGCTTATAACGAAGGAGTTATGATTTTTGCAAGTTTAAGGACGAAAACTATTTTCTGAAAATTTAACGTGCTGATTGGCGATTTTCGACGGACAAAGAGAGGCGTTAGACGTAATCTAATGGAGCCGAACTATCAAAAATATATTAATACATGTTAAGACGAATCCGTGGATATAAAGAACGAGGAAAATGAACTTAAAACGACAAAGTTATACACGTTTTAAAATCGTCAAAACTATATATATAATTATAGTCACTAATAGAAATAATATAACTACGTACTAAATACTATATTTTCTAGATTTCTTGTTCAAGAACTATATTCTTAACTAATGAAGTACGTACGACCCAAGGCTTATTTTTACGACTACTAGACGTTATTTCAAGGTTTTCAAAACGAGGAATATAACACTAACATTTTTATATATGATATATTACGACAAGTTTTTATTATTCTAGTTGGACTTATTTTTCTTAAGTATGGAAATTACCTACTTTGACAATAACTAGTATTTTCAAGTTACGAGTGGTATAGGTATCATGTGCATGTGCATTCATTACATCACGGCATGATCTAAAGTAGATCGTTATTACTCATATTAGGTTGCGGCTAGTGTTCGCGCCTTGTTGTCCTGATTATTTCATCACATTGTACTATCACTTCAGTGAGTTTTCATAGCCCCGTTTTCAATTACATATTTGATTTCAAATCCCACGAGGGAGAATACATTGCATTACTTATTTTTCTGTACATGCCAAAGTATTAAATTCCTTACATTGCTTAAGTTGCCTTATTACCACGTCATGACAAGTCCCCTTTATTATCATGGATCGTTAATTAATCTACAAGCGAGAGTGAGTGAATAGATCTATTGAGGGTGACTCCTCCATTCGTGTTTGGGTTGCTCCAACGGGTACTAATGCATTTCATGTCTAATATATTTAGAGTGTATGGTAAACACTCATTTGGGGCCAAGTAACGTCTAGCTTCGGGGTCATGAGCTTAAGAGCCAATGTATTACTTTTGACATTTTGTCGGTTTACTTTATACTTGTGGCCAATGTACATACGGTTTAACTTACAAACCTATGATTATTCACCAACATTATTGTTGACCGTTTTCGTAATGTATTTTCAGGTAATTAAGACATATTCTTTATGGCATGCATGGAGTCATATTATTGAGTAACAAGGATGACGAGTCTCATTTTGGATTTTTATGCACTTATGAACTATCGTTTGATTGTACTAAACTTATTTCCTTAAACTTTTCCAGACTTTTGGGATCTATGTTTTATAACTCTGAATATTTTGAATGAATCAAACGATGTATTTTCAAAACGACACTTTAGGTCGTTCAATATAACTCTAACTGTGGTGCTATGACAGTCACCCCCAGGTATTCCATTCCGCTGCCATTCAGGTATTTTGGGGGTGTGACAGATTGGCATCAGAGCTAAGGTTATAGCGAACTAGGATGTATCATGGACCCTAGACTATAACCACATCATCATAGCATCTCATCATTTCATCATAGGTGCATATTCATTATACATGTTGTTTCATGCACACATTGTGCGAGTTATTTATACTCATACTCATATATATATATATATATATATATATATATATATATATATATATATATATATATATATATATATATATATATATATGATTATGTTGACCTGGTTCACAAGTGACATGTCTTCAGATACCCACCTTGTTATCCTTTCATCGGATTTCGACATTGAAGATGCCTTGTCATCTTCCACTACCATTGTACTACCAGTTACACTTACGCCGCCATTAGCACCATTGAATTGTTATAGGAACAAGGTTTTCCTATCATTCAGCCCATACTTAGATTTCCGTTTGGCAGAGTATTCATACTTAATCTTAATGGACATATTAGGATGCTTATTGCAAAGAAGATAGTATGTTTTCTTTCCTTCACTAGTAGGGCGCTTACTACTCAGGTACTACCACCACCGTCAGCAACTTATTACACTATTGGTCATCCCATAGTGTGTACTTCAGTTTTACCTCTTAGATGTCGCGAGGTTGTGCGAAAGAGGGTGGCATTCTATTTACTATTATCACCATCACATCTCAGAGATTCTACACCTATATATGACAGGCCGCTTAAGAAGCAACCACTATTTGACATACCACACGTTACACCACCTTATGGGTTTGAGGTTGGTGAGAGTTTGAGAGCCTCTACTGCTTGACAACCTACTACTCTTCATCGTTAGACGATGATCTCTAATTATTTGAGATTACCCACGAGTGTTTGGACGATACACTCTGAATAATACCACAAGCCTCACAAACACAATAAGAATTGCAACAAATCGCCCAAGGGTGGCATCTATCACAAGGACTGTATATTATCTTAGATATGATCGACTCATACCTCCATAACACAATAAACCAACAAGATGCCTTGAACGGTATTATACTATCATAATGGAACTCATCACAACTCTCCCTTCATTATCAAGTTTGATTACACCACATTCTAAGCCTATGATTACATCATTAGTCGCTCTAGCAACACTCTACCGACCAAGGTGGTCATATTAGTAGATTTGACATGTAATTACAACTTTGGGAAGATGCAAGTAAGACAATAGGATTAATAAAGACGAAGATGTCTTTACGATTAAATGGTCATGTTGACCAAGATAAAAGTGACTGCCCTAGTTTTCGTGTTTCGGAGATAATAACAATTCAAGTAAGTCAAAGTCAAATTAAATTTTTGTACAAAAAAAAAAAAAAAAAAAAAAAAACAAAAAGGAAAAAAAAAAGAAAAGATTTCTTACAAACCTTACGAAGTACGACAAATTATTGATTTTCAATGGTTGGATTAAAACTCATTTTTGTTTAAGCAACAATCTTCTTGAACTCCCTTTTTCCAAAGACATATATATATATATATATATATATATATATATATATATATATATATATATATATATATATATATATATGGGTGGGGTTATAATAAAAAGGGTGTTAAAATAAAAAGGCTAGGAAGCCCTCCCAACCGTCGGATCAAAACCATTAAGATTAAAAGGGGCGGTGGCATTTTTGTAAATACTGAAAACATTAAGGGCAGTTCCAAAACAGTGCAATTTACACAACCAATCCACCCCAGTACCCAAAACGTACACCATTCGTTCATTTTCACCAACCATATTTCTCTCTCTAAAACACACACAGACAACCCATATTTCTCTCTCTAAAAACAAACACATATAACCCTAATTCATCAATGATAATTTATCGCACAAAACACTAATTCATCATCGACTAAATCTACTGCATCAATAATGATTACTACATCGATTTGTTGAGGTTTGGATAACCATCCGAAAACGTTACTGAATCGACGATAGTTAAGAGGAACCTACCAAATCTTTCACGGCCTGGTAAGTTTTTAATTGAACTAAAATTTTGTTACTGCATCGATTTATTAATTTTGATATGCTAAAATTATGTTTTTGTCAATTTGTTAAGATTTGTGTTTGTAAGTTTTGTTTGTGCGATGCAATGGAATGTGAACTGTGATGCAGTAGGTGTTGAGCTATCATGTATAAGGATGCATACAAGGTGTTTGATAAAATGTCTCAATGGTACTTTATACATGTGTTGCACTAACTTTACATTCTGATGCACTAATTTTGAACTGAGATGCAATATGTGTTCAGTTGTTACGTGTAAGGATGAAACAGGCTAAGCATAGGTTGCTTTATGTGTGTAGACTTGTTTCTATGCTTGGTTGTACGTCTGATGCACTAGAATTTGAACTGAATGCAGTAGGTGTTTAGTTGCTGCGTGTAAGGATGAAGTAGGGTAAGTGTATGTTGTTTTATGTGTGTAACCTTGTTTTTATGTCTAATGCACTGGAATTTGGACTGAGATGCAGTAGGTGTTCAGTTGTCACGTGTAAGGATTTAGTTGTTCAATGTGTTTAAATGTGTTTGTATACTTGGTTGCATGTGCGATGCGCTGTAAAATGAACTAAGATGCAGTAGGTGTTCAATTGTCGCGTGTAAGGATGAAATAGGCTAATAGTAGGTTGTTTTATGTATGTAAATGTGTTTGTATGCTTGGTTGTATATGCGATGCACTGAAATTGAACTGAGATGCAGTAGGTGTCCATATGTTTTTAAATGATGAAGTGATGCAGTAAGTTCTTACCTGTGGCATACAAGGTTAGATTAGGCCACGAGTAGGGTGTATTACATGTCAAAAAGTGTGTGTATATTTGTTTGTATGGATGATGCATTTGGATTAATGAAGTGATGTAGTAGTTACATGTTTGGGGAATATAACGCTAGACGAAGTGTGTTTTATTTTCGACAAGTGCATATTGTGTTTTACTTATCGAAAAGTGGTTATATATATATTTGAATACATGATGCAGTTGCTGTAAAGAATTGATGCAGTAGGTATTCATTTGTGTCGTATAAGGTTCGACTAAGTAACCCGTAGGGTGTATTACTTGTGGAAAATAGGTTGCGTGTGTATTTGTATGCATGATGATGTTGTTGTAAAGAAGTGATGCATTTGGTGATCATTTTGTGGCATATAAAGTTCAATTAGGTCACGCGTAGTGTGTTTTAATTGTCAAAATGTGCTTGTGTTTGTATTTGTATGTATTATGCAGTTGATGTAAAGAAGTGATGCAGTAGATGTTTTTTTTAATAGATTTTGTTTGATCATGTTACAGGTTGAAATGAAGACAAAAATAGCAGCCTAAGATGTGGTGAATATGCAGTTGATCTGGTAAGTAAAAGTTGATTAGATGATTAGTTGATTTTTTTTTACTGCAGAGTGTTATAAATAGTGCATCACAATGAAAACATTATATTAATTTAATACTCTATTAATAATTATCACAGATAAACATGTATGTTGACTACTTGATGAGGAATAAACATCAAATATGGAATGATATGTTTACCGCAAGGGTCGTGGTATTTTTGAGGCATATGGAAACTTACAAGGGTCGTGGTATTTTTTAGGAATAGTTAAAGAAAGAAGGCGCGGGTCAAAGAGGACAAATCCATCTGTTGCGAGCAAAGTACATGACAAAGATGATTCTTACAAGTATGAATAAGAAAAAGGCGAAAGTCTTGGCAAGTGCAGAGACATGTAACAAGATACAAACAATAGATTTCAATCCTCTAATACCAAATGATACACTCAAATTGAAAGATGGAATGGTAGAAAGGATTATTGAAAGCGTAACAAGGATTCTCGAATGATACTTGTGGATCATTAAAAAACAATTATTAAATTTTATTGGATGATACTTTGGATTAGTGAATGTTTAATACTAAGTATTGTACATCTTAATGATGACAGTGTTTGTTTAATATTAATTACTTTTGATTATTGTTGATATCTGAATAAACATAGATGCACTAAATTATAAACTGTGTTGCACTGAAAATACTAGTGCATCACAGTGTATACAATTGGTGTATCATAGTGTATATAACTGGTTGATCATAATGCGTACATCAAGTGCATCACAATGATGTAAATTTACTGCATCACAATATATAAATCTACTGCATCACAATGTTTTAAATATTTTAAAATTATACTGCATCAGAATGTTATCAGATTACTACATCACAGTGTTATCATACTATTGAATCACAATATTATTTTACTGCATCATTATGTTACGCTAATGCATCACAATGTTAATTTATTACATCATAGTGTTATACATATTGCTGCTTCTTAATATTATCATGTTGCTGTATCACAATAATACTTTACTGCATCACAATGTTCTGTTACTGCATCACTATGTTATTCTACTGCATCACAATGTTTATTTTACTGAATCATATAAACTAAAAAATAACATGAGGCGGTAATTATTATGCATGAAAAGAAAGATACCAGAGTATATTTTTGAGAAACAATGAGATATCTTAGAGGAAGATCTGACCTGGTCACCTTATTATCCATACCGAGCGAATCAGGAGAGTATTTGATTTCATTTGTTTTACTTATTTTTCTTTTACATTATTTACTTGAACATTGGGGACAATGTTCATCCTAAGTGTAAGGGGAGGGTAAAATGATGATACCTTACAAATACACTTTCGCTTGAGTTTGTTTGTTTGATAGTAGATGTGTAATAAAACTATGCGAAATACTTGTTAGTGCAATTTTAGCGCCAAATTTAAAATTTTTTCCAACATTTAGGAGTGAAACTTTAGCCATAGCAAGCGTCTCATGGATAGGAGATTGTATGACTAGCACAAAACCGTACTATTCAGAAAAATTTTCCACCCAAATATGTGAGGTTCGCCTTTAGATTTGATAGGAAAAGCATTTACTATTAGTGCTTATGAGTGTACCGGTAGCATTTGGATTCTAGAACTTGCGTTAGTGATGCATCCTGAGACCGCTAGTGAGACTACATTCGTGTAGCAGGATTTACTACATGATAAGAGGCATTAGGATCACCCTTGTATTAAACCCGTATCATAATTACTTGACCATTTAAGTCATATTACTTGGCTAGTTAAGTCAATTGATTTTTCCCACACCTTAACGTTGTTCTCATTTTTAGTACACGAAACCACTAGTACACCCCTCCGATCCTATCTTTTTGTCACAATTCGTAATTTCAAGTCCTTGTTCAGATGTCGAAATTTCATTATTCATCTCAGAAAGTTACTATTCATCAGTTACTATTCACTGATCACTATTTATCTTTTTACTATTCATCATTTTTGGTGTCAGTTTGAGATTCCGAGAAGCGTTCAGAAAAATTACTATTCACATGACACTATTCATTTCCGAAGGGAAACCACTATTCATGTACTTTATTCATTTCATCGTAAATTTAGTTTACGGGTAATTAAATTCGCGTAACCGGTCAGGTTAAGCTGCGAATTCATGAAATCATCAGTAGGGACATTTCATACGGACTAGAAATAGTCTGCATATCATCATTATGGCACTTGTATACTATTCCACTTGTAGGATATTTAAATTAATACTTTTGGTATAATTGACTTTTTACGTATATTTATTTCTAAATAAACGTTAACACGCGATCAATAATATGACTAACACGTCCGACACTCCCGACTATGATCCTAGTATAATTTTATACTCATAATAATAATATAAAAATTATAATATTAATTTACCCGGTGTTTTGAAAATTTATTTAATTAATATCGTAAATTTAATATAATTACGACGGTTTTCGTAAAAACTAAACAATAATCATCCAAACACTCAATATTGATACATGACATATTTTCACAGTTTTTACGACTTTATTATGTCCCGGTTAACTCAGTTAAAAATTTATTTCTAGTTAACTCGGTACCCGGTATTCCCTAAAAATACTAATATACATACAATAATACAAGAAATTACCAACTTTCTTACACTAAACTCTCTTTTTCTTCCCTTTTTCACTAAATGCCGCCCCCCCCCCCCCCATTCCCATTTCTCACAAATCTTGAAAATTTTTCCATTCCATTAATGTTTGTCATAGTTTGTCTATTATATAAAATATATAAACAAAATCTGCACATTTTCATCTCATTATACAAGATCTAAACAAGATAACTCATTTTCTTTTTCTCTCTTTGGGGGTGCATGGCAAATAACACAACAAGAAGCAAGGAGTATCAATTTTCCAAGAAAAAGTTGTAAACAAGCTAATCTAGTAATCGTTGTTGGGGTTTTGTGTTAAAAACCCAAGGTTTTATAAGTTTTCATCTCCATAAGCTCACTAATCTTTCAAGTAAGTTGCCAAAACTCATTTTTATAATTTATTCAAGTTCCTACAATAATCATACACTTTTTATACAAGATCTACATGCATATGTTAGATTATACCACTTTATTTAAACTTTTATATCTTTTAAGCCTTAGAAATAGATTATAGGTAGATCCTTGTTAGATCCACTTGATTTATGATGTTTAGGAACCCATGACACTCTAAGAACCTGTATGGTAAGATTAGACTAGATTTGTGGTGATTGAAAGTGATTTGGTTGAAGTTGAAACTAGATTAGAACCCTAGAAATGGTTTTTGTAACAATATATATACCTACTGTCCATATTTTTAAAACATTGGAAAATCAGTAGATGATGGGTAATTTTTGACCAAATATTTAGAAAATACTTTCAAAAACGAAGCCGTGGGCGAAAGAACGGATTAAAACGAGCTTATAACGAAGGAGTTATGATTTTTGCAAGTTTAACGACGAAAACTATTTTTTGAAAATTTAACGTGCTGATTGGCGATTTTCGACGGACAAAGAGAGGCGTTAGACGTAATCTAATGGAGCCGAACTATCAAAAATATATTAATACATGTTAAGACGAATCCGTGGATTTAAAGAACCCTAAGTTAATTATCTAATTGATTACATGGTTGCTAAGTCGGTCATATCCTTGTACATATTGTTTTGGAACGATTGGGACTCATGGGTAAAGTACTTATTTTATGGAGTAATGGGGAAGAACATCATATTATTACCCCCATATATACGTTAATCTTAAAAGTACTCCAAGTGTTTTGATTTTCTTAATTCGAGTCATTAGTTTCGTTTATTGTAAAGTATGTAAAAATTCAAGTGTAAGGGGAATTTTCGTTCCCTATGATGTATTATTTTGGATGGTAGGGTAAGAGTGTATGCAAAAAAAAAAAAAAAAAAAAAAAAAAAAAAAAAAAAAAAAAAAAAATTAAGAAAAAGAAAAGAGAAAAAACATATGGACTACCATCCCTTTTTTATTCAATGTTCATTTTATGTTTTTGTCATTTTTCATTTATTAGCTTAAGTCGAGTCTAGTCTTGGCTTAGCAACGCCATTTTGTACATGTAATTAACCAAGATTGTTAACTCGCCACCAGTAAAGACTGCCTATATCCAACAAAACCGTGTATTCCATATCCCTACACCTAACGTTACAACCCTTTAAAAGACCTCTTTGATAGTTTATCCTAGGTGCTTACGCCATGTGGTGGAGGTTTGATCCTTTCCCAAGCCTATGGTAATCTATTTTGCTATGACAGGTAGTGAGAGATATTTGCCGTTTCCATAATGTGATATTACTTTATTACATCCGAGAGATGTGAGTATCTAAACACTATTTGTGAGGTGCTAGTATATGACCTCCGTGCTTGTCTTTGGTCTTTAGTGGAACGATTATTTGTTGTAATTACTTTTATATTAGTGTTAAATGACCCCTAACTTGTATTTTGATTAGAATAAAAGCGCATTTGCTTGAGGACAAGCAAATCTCAAGTGTAAGGGTATATGATGAGGCAAAAAATGAACCACTTTTAGGGGGTCATTTAAGCCCGGAATTGAATTTATTTGATCAAATATTACCCTAAATCGTTCCTTTTGTGATTTTAGGTACTTTGGGAGTGAATTCTGGAAAAGGAAGCAATTCGGACATTTTTGGAGCATAAAAGTGAAGAAAACACCAAAGACTTAATTTTCCATGCTGTGAACAGTACCTGACGGCGTCAAGAGGAAGACCCTAACGATGTCAAGAGTAAATTCCATGACGACCAAGTGAAAACCTGACGGCATCACAACAAGGGTGTCAAGACTTAATTTTGTGACGGCCTGCATAAGGAGAATACATGACGGCGTCAGACCCAGATCTAGGCAGTCCGAGGAACTATTTGGCGGCGAGATGACGGCGTCAAACATTTGTTCTTGACGCCGTCACCTATCAAACTCTATATATAGTTTTCTATTTTTCATTCATAAGAGGAGGAACTTGTGTGGAGAAACTAGGGCCGAACTTTGTAAACCCTAGGTCATATTTTACAGTACTTTCAAGGGTTTTCACCCCTTGAATCCTTTCATGTGCTATTGAGATAAGTCTTCTCTTAATTCAATTAATATGTCTATGTGTTGGTTGATTATATCTTATGCTTGTCTTGATTTTAACATGCTAGGCTGGATCTATCTTGTGTTTGCTTGGATCTAATGAAACCTAGATGTTAATTATGTGTTGATTACTTGTTTATGGTTGTATTGGATGAATGATTTCAATGTTAGGCTTAAGAAAACTGGCAGATCTCCATTGTGTAACATGCTTGAACGTCTTAGGAAACATGAACCGATGTGTACTAGGTTTTATTGGTTGTATTTAATGCATGAGCAAATTCTAGTGATCCCATGTTAGGAGCTTCTTAGCCGGCTCGACATAGGAGTGAAGTAGGCGCTCATAGGATTGGGGACGTAAGTACGCCACCCCATGAATGGTATTAAGTAATTAACATGTAAAATATATCTAAGGAGTAGTGAAATCTAAGTAAACAAATTTCTCCCACATATTGCTCACAACTTTAGTATAATTTAGTTTAATTTCATTTTTAGTATTTTATTTTGATTGCATCTTAGTATTGGGTTAGTTGACTAGCAACTAATTCCGCCAAACTCCTTCAAAACCGAGAATTTTACTTGCTTTCAAAAAAATATAAAAATACAAAAAGAATCATCCCTCATCTCTAGACCTAGTCTTTAGGTTTTCTAATCCTAGCGACACTATTCCTAGCTGAACGATCAATCCCCCGGTACTTGTCATTATACTATACTACATCGATCAGGTACACTGCCTGGTGGGGGTTGTAAGCTTCTCAAGATCCCTTGAGAGGTAAAGCCTGGTGCAATCCCTACGCATCAACAATGCTTATAACTAACAGAATAAGCTATATTATACTAAAATGGAGCTAAAGTAACAGTTAACAACCAAGAATAACAAATCTACACTAGAAATTGATAAAATGCACTTTTTAAGCGTAAAATAAAAATAGAACTCACTTGGTGCCCTAGCTAAACAAGGGTACCCAAATGGGCAGCTACAAGCTCTAGCTTGTTATTAACAAGCTAGTAAAGTCCTTCTTACCATATCCATTACTGGCAACTTCCTTAAGCTTCCAGTCAAATGCAAAGGTACCCTGTGGTATTTTTGTTTCTGATTTTTTTTTTATATATTTTTATGTTTATTTATAGATATAAACAACCTAAGTGAGCTTATGAAACAGTAAAACCAAGCATAGAACATTGTTAAAGAAAAAAAAAAGAAATTTCAAATTAAATTGCAAAAACTGAATTGGAATTGAATTGAAACTGAAATGATTGGAATTCTGATTAAAGAAAGATCAAATTACATTAATGAGACAGATTACAAGTTATTTGAAGTGATGAGGCGAAAAATGATCCGTTTTTAGGGGGTCATTTAAGCCCGAATCCGACTTTATTTGATCAAATATTGCCCTAAATCGTTCCTTTTGTGATTTTAGGTGTTTGGAGAGTGAATTCTGGAAAAGAGGCTATTTCGGACGTTTTTGGAGCATAAAGTGAAGAAAACGACAAAGTACCAAAAATCCAAGCTGAAGATACAAGGTGACGGCGTCAAGACTTCCTTCTTGACGGCGTCAAACATGAAGAATAATTTACCGTAGCTGGTGACGGCGTCAGATGGAGAGGTGACGGCGTCAAAGTGGCCAAGAATAAAATACCGTAGGTGGTGACGGCGTCACATAGGCCGTCACAAGTGGATCTAGGGCGTCCGAGGAAGTATATGGCGGCGAGTTGACGGCGTCAGATTTAACTCTTGACGCCGTCAGAACGATTTTCCTATATATAGTTTTCTAGTTTTTTCATTAAAAAGGAGAGAAGTTTTGGTGAAACCCTAAAGACGATTTTGGTGCCTCTTTTACAGGTTTTTCAAGGGTTCCAAACCCTTGAGACCTTGCATTGTAATTGAGATAAGTGTACTTTCAATTCAATCAATATGTCTATGTGTTGGTTGTTTATCTCTTGTTCTTGTCTCAATTCTACTATGCTAGGCTAGATCTCTCTTGTGTTTGCTTAGATCTAATGAAACCTAGATGTTGATTATGTGTTGATTACTTGTCTATTCTTGTTTTGAATGAATGATTTATATGTTAGGCTTAAGAAAACTGGCAGATCTCCAAATGGTAACATGCTTGAACGTCTTAAGAAACATGAACCGAGGCGTACTAGGTCTTTATTGGTTGTATTTAATGCATGAGCCACTGTTTACAATCCCTATAGTTGTGCTGGGTCATGGTGTAGGAGGAGATAAGAGCTCATAGAGTTGGGGAGTTATGTATGCCACCCCACGAATGGTATTAAGGAATACAATCCGTCATTCATACAAGTGTAACAAGTAATTAACATGTAAAAGATATCTAGGGAGTAATGAAGTCTAAGTAAACACAATTTCTCCAACCACTGCTCACAACCTTAGTATAATTTAGTTTAATTTTATTTTTATTATTTTATTTTGATTGCATCTTAGCTTTGGGTTAGTTGAATAGCAACTAATTCCGCCCACTCCTTCAAAACCCGAGATTTTAATTGCTTTCATAAAAATATAAAAACACAAAAATAATCATCTCTCATCTCTAGAACTATTAATTAGGTTTTCTAATCCTAGCGACACTATTCCTAAGCTGAACGATCAATCCCCCGGTACTTGTCACTATACTATACTACAACGATCAGGTACACTGCCTGGTGGGGGTTGTAAGCCTCGCGAGATCCCTCGAGAGGTAAAGCAAGGTGCGATTCCCACGCATCAAGTTTTTGGCGCCGCTGCCGGGGAATAGTTATTGTCTAGGTTAGAATTTCTTTTTATTAGGTCTACTTGCTAGATTCCTTTCTAGTAAGATTTTTATTTTTATTTTTAGGTCTTCTTTAGTCTATCTTATTTCTTCGTGCCTTTGTTCGTAATCTTTACCATCCGACTTCATGGAAGGTGGTAACATCTTTGAACCCATCATCCCACCACAACAAAACCCACCATTAGAACCCCTTAGGCCCCGAACCTTAGGAGAGTATTCCCGACCTAGCCACCAAGGCTACCGAAACACCATTGAGCTCACCGGAGCCAATGTGACCCCCTTGCGATCCGACACCATCCGGTTGGTGCAAAGCGGATGTGCATTCCATGGACTTCGTTCCGAAGATCCAAATCAACACCTTAAGGACTTCCTCAAAATCGTAGATTCCATAGACCTAGGTGTTGAAACTAGAGAGACTACCCGTTTACGCCTATTCCAATTCTCTCTACGGGATCAAGCTAGTCAATGGCTTGAGCGTTTACCCGCGGGATCCATCACCACATGGGATGATCTCACCACTCGTTTCCTTGCTCAATTTTTCCCACCGGGGAGAACTACTAAACTTAGGAATGACATCTTGATGTTTCAACAACGTCAAAATGAATCTCTTTATGAAGCATGGACTCGTTTCAAGGACTTACTCCAAAAAGTCCCTCATCATGGCATAGATCTTTGGCTCCAAGTCCAAATCTTCTATGACCATATCGACATCTCCACGAGGCGAACCATTGACCAATCGGCCGGTGGTAAGCTACGTGATCTTAGTGCGGAACAATCATGGGAACTCATAGAAGATCTTGCTCTCTATGACAACGAAAGTTGGAATGATCCCCGTGATTTGAACAAAACGGTCAAGGCAATATCTTTGCCTTCGAACAATTCAAGCACTCCCGACCGTAGGATCATGGAACTTGAGGACCAAGTCAAGTTTCTCATGAAATCTTACGAAGCTCTGAAGCATTCAAGCCAAGTGAACAAAATCACTTCTTCATGCGAATTATGTAGTGGTCCCCATGACACTCGTGATTGTGTGGAACTCCCCGGAACAGCTTTTGCGGACTACGCATCCACGCGTACCGACGAAGCGGGAGATAAGTGGTACACTTTCAAGCCCGAGCCAAACACATACGGTGATTCATACAACCCCTCATGGAAAAATCACCCAAACCTTAGGTGGAGACAAAATCAACCCAATTCATCCAACCCACCTAATCGTTACCAATCAAACGGTCCACCATCCAACCGTACCTTCAACAACAATCCTTCTAACAACTATGGTAGTACCAACAATCTTGAAGGATTGATGTCAAAGTTCATGGCATCTCAAGAAGCCCGCATAGCTAGGTTTGAAACCGAATTCAACCAACAACAAACGGAGATGACCAACAAAATCGACAACTTGTTGAAAGCCCTCAACAACCAAACATTAGCCACACCTAGGAAGGACACTAGGGACACCAATAGTGGAATCCAAGCTAAGGACCCCTCATCATCCAAACATGTCCACTTTGTCAATGTTGTCACCATTAAGCCGATAGATAGGGAGATAGAGGAGAGTGACAAAGATGAAGTTAGAGTAGAAGCCAATAGTGAGGATGAGAGTAGGGAAGTTGAGGTTAATAAGGATGAGGAATTAGAGGAGGTAGAACCTATAAAGGAATATTTTGATAAGTTGCCAACCAAGGAAGAACGGGAATACCATAAGTATTTATTCGATAGTCCCGAGACAACATATATCTTTGGCGATCCCCTGATCAAAATGGGAGACCCCTCTAACATTAACATCCCATGCAATATCGGGCACATGCATGTATGGAAAGCTTACATAGACCCTAGATCCCCCGTGAACATCATGTCTAGGACTTATTACAATTGGGTGATGAAGAAGCAACACAATTTTAGGATAATGCCCGGTAAAAGTTGGATAAGTAATTTTGCAGGAAGAGTTAAGGGAGTACATGTGATTATAGGGAATCTCACCTATGAGATTGATTTTATGATAGTGGAAGACACGCGTCCGGTGATAGACGCTTGCCTAAGTCAAATAATATTTGGGAAACCATTTGTTGAGGCCACTAGGATGAGTTATGATCCGACGTTAGGGATAGTTAGATTCAAGGAAGAGAATGATGAGATTGCTTATCAAATGCCCTACAAGATTGAGCAATACCGCCTTCTCTCTAATTTCGAAAAGGAACGTAAGCAAGCGGCTTATTATAGGAATGATGAGGATAGACGTAGAGGAGTAGAGTATGTTAGAAATAGAATGCTTGGTTTCTACAAAGAATGCTTGCAACTAGGTCCGGAATACAAAACTGGTTTAGAAGACGACCTAGAGAGTGGAACCAATGATGAAATCACGTAGTAACCCACGACTTTGAGTCTAGCTACAAGACTCGTAAATAAAGAAAAGCGCTTCTTGGGAGGCAACCCATGTTTTGTGTGATTTTTATTTGTTTGATTGTTATTTGCTTCCGTATGCATGTTTTATTTTTATTGTTGGATGATCATGTTTCTCAATTAAAATGTGAAATACTTTATTATGTTGTTTAGCCTAGTCTTAACTTCAACCTAAAGGTATTTTTGCAAAAGATAAGTGTAAGGGGAAACCCCAAATATGTTTTTAAGAAACAAACCGATCATGATTCTCCACAATATTAAATGAACATGTATATTCGTATTTGTTAGAGTCAAATGCTTGTATCGAGTCATAATGAAGTTTTGCAGGATTTTCCAGGAAGTAGGACAAAGTTTTTCCAGAAATTTTCCGGAAACTTAACATAAGGATTTCTGCAGGTTCATTCTGACGGCGTCAGGGAATTGCTCTTGACGGCGTCAGGAGTCAAAAATCTGGAAATTTTACCGATTTTGTTTTTCTAACGGAGTCTTATGGTTTTTGTGAATTATTAAGTTTTATAATCTCCAGGAAATCTGCAAACTTCATTCCACAAGCATTATATCTTACTTTGTTTTCTAGGATTTAGTAACTTATATAGGATGCCGCCGATTTTACGCGAGGTTGCCTTGTCTACTTTTGTCAGGATTTACAGGTTATTTATGACAAGAAGATGATTTATATTCTGGAAGGGAAGCTTTGATTGTTCATTTTCTTGGAAGAAGATTTAACCTGGCCAACTAAAATCCATACCGAGCGAATCAGGGGAGTATTTGATTTCATTCTCTTTACTTTTTAACTTTTACATTCTTTACTTGAACATTGGGGACAATGTTCATCTTAAGTGTAAGGGGAGGGTAAAAAGATGATACCTTACATATGCACTTTCGCTTGAGTTTGTTTTGTTTAATAGTAGATGTGTAATAAAACTATGAGAAATACTTGTTAGTGTAATTTTAGCGCCAAATTTAAAATTTTTTACAACATTTAGGAGTGAAACTTTAGCCATAGCAAGCGTCTCATGGATAGGAGATTGTATGACTAGCACATAACCGTATATTCAGAAAAATTTTCCACCCAAAAATGTGAGGTTCGCCTTTAGATTTGATAGGAAAAGCATTTACTATTAGTGCTTATGAGTGTACCGGTAGCATTTAGATTCTAGAACTTGCGTTAGTGATGCATCCCGAGACCGCTAGTGAGACTACATTCGTGTGGTAGGATTTACTACATGATAAGAGGCATTAGGATCACCCTTGTGTTAAACCCGTATTATAATTACTTGACCATTTAAGTCATATTACTTGGCTAGTTAAGTCAACTAATTTTTCCCACACCCTTAGCGTTGTACTCATTTTTAGTACACGATACCCCTAGTACACCCCTCCGAGCCTATCTTTTCGTTTCTAACTTTAAGCATCTTACTTAAAGGAAGAATTTGTCACACCCCACTTAAATGTACACCCAAATCGCCTTAGCCTTCCGTGTATGCGCTCATTTTTAGTGCATTATTGTTATTTGTTAAACCCTAAGTTAACTTTCTAATTGATTGCATGGTTGCTAAGTCGAGTCATATCATTGTACATATTGTTTTGGGACTATTGGGACTCATGGGTAAGTACTTATTTTATGGAGTAATGGGGAAGAACATCACTTATTACCCCCATATGTACGTTAATCTTAAAAGTGCTCAAAGTGTTTTGATTTTCTTAATTCGAGTCATTAGATTAGTTAAATGTAAAGTATGTAAAGATTCAAGTGTAAGGGGAACGTTTATACCCCTATGATGTATTATTTTGGATGGTAGGGTAAGAGTGTATGCAAAAAAAAAAAAAAAAACGAAAAAAAAAGAAGAAAAAAAAATATAGAAAAAACAAGAAAAAGAAAAAAAAAAATATAGAAAAAGAAAAAAAAAACATACGGACTACCATCCCGTTTTTATTCTATGTTCATTTTATGTTTTTGTTATTTTTTTCATTTATTAGCTTAAGTCGAGTCTAGTCTTGGCTTAGCAACGCCATCTTGTACATGTAATTAACTAAGATTGTTAACTCGCCACCAGTAAAACTTCCTTTATCCAACAAAACCGTGTAATTCATATCCCTACACCTAATGTTATAACCCTTTAAAAAGACCTCTTTGATAGTTTATCCTAGGTGCTTACGCCATGTGGTGGAGGTTTGATCCTTTCCCAAGCCTATAGTAATCTATTTTGCTATGACAGGTAGTGAGAGATATCTTCCATTTCCATAATGTTATATTACTTTATTACACCCGAGAGATGTGAGTATTTAAACACTATTTGTGAGGTGCTTGTGTATAACCTCCGTGCTTGTCTATTGGTCTTTAGTGGAATGATTATTTGTTGTAATTACTTTTATATTAGTGTTAAATGACCCCTAACTTGTCTTTTGAGTAGAATAAAAGCTCATTTGCTTGAGGACAAGCAAATCTCAAGTGTAAGGGTATATGATGAGGCGAAAAATGATCCGTTTTTAGGGGGTCATTTAAGCCCGAATCCGACTTTATTTGATCAAATATTGCCCTAAATCGTTCCTTTTGTGATTTTAGGTGTTTGGAGAGTGAATTCTGGAAAAGAGGCTATTTTGGACGTTTTTGGAGCATAAAGTGAAGAAAATGACAAAGTATCAAAAATCCAAGCTGAAGATACAAGGTGACGGCGTCAAGACTTCCTTCTTGACGGCGTCAGACATGAAGAATAATTTACCGTAGCTGGTGACGGCGTCAGATGGAGAGGTGACGGCGTCAAAGTGGCCAAGAATAAAATACCGTAGGTGGTGACGGCGTCACATAGGCCGTCACAAGTGGATCTAGGGCGTCCGAGGAAGTATATGGCGGCGAGTTGACGGCGTCAGATTTAACTCTTGACGCCGTCAGAACGATTTTCCTATATATAGTTTTCTAGTTTTTTCATTAAAAAGGAGAGAAGTTTTGGTGAAACCCTAAAGATGATTTTGGTGCCTCTTTTACAGGTTTTTCAAGGGTTCCAAACCCTTGAGACCTTGCATTGTAATTGAGATAAGTGTACTTTCAATTCAATCAATATGTCTATGTGTTGGTTGTTTATCTCTTGTTCTTGTCTCAATTCTACTATGCTAGGCTAGATCTCTCTTGTGTTTGCTTAGATCTAATGAAACCTAGATGTTGATTATGTGTTGATTACTTGTCTATTCTTGTTTTGAATGAATGATTTATATGTTAGGCTTAAGAAAACTGGCAGATCTCCAAATGGTAACATGCTTGAACGTCTTAAGAAACATGAACCGAGGCGTACTAGGTCTTTATTGGTTGTATTTAATGCATGAGCCACTGTTTACAATCCCTATAGTTGTGCTGGGTCATGGTGTAGGAGGAGATAAGAGCTCATAGAGTTGGGGAGTTATGTATGCCACCCCACGAATGGTATTAAGGAATACAATCCGTCATTCATACAAGTGTAACAAGTAATTAACATGTAAAAGATATCTAGGGAGTAATGAAGTCTAAGTAAACACAATTTCTCCAACCACTGCTCACAACCTTAGTATAATTTAGTTTAATTTCATTTTTATTATTTTATTTTGATTGCATCTTAGCTTTGGGTTAGTTGAATAGCAACTAATTTCGCCCACTCCTTCAAAACCCGAGATTTTAATTGCTTTCATAAAAATATAAAAACACAAAAATAATCATCTCTCATCTCTAGAACTATTAATTAGGTTTTCTAATCCTAGCGACACTATTCCTAAGCTGAACGATCAATCCCCCGGTACTTGTCACTATACTATACTACAACGATCAGGTACACTGCCTGGTGGGGGTTGTAAGCCTCGCGAGATCCCTCGAGAGGTAAAGCAAGGTGCGATTCCCACGCATCATGAAGCAAATTTAACAACTAAGGACTGAGTTTACACTATTTCGACATGAAAATTTAAACTATGTGACTGTATGTCCTTCTCCTTGTATCTTCTGCCTTTTATAGCTGAGTTTTTGAGTTCCTTGGGTCCCACTGAGCTTTTCCCACTTCCATCTGAACCATTGGATCATCACAATCAATCTTGGCTGTTTAAATAATTTTTGGCGCCAAAAGATAATAGAGCCAATTGCTCTGATTAATACCAATTGGGGGGGGGGGGGATTTAATGCTGGTTGTCTTGTTAGGTGATAAGGGTGGTGAGTGGTTTGGGCGGTGGAGATGGTGGGAGAGGTGATGGGATGGAGTTGCAGTGCAAGTTGGGAAGAGAGGAGATGGTCAACGCAAGCGTTGACCGTTCTAAATAATCAAACGGTTGTGGATTGGTTTTGGGCTGGGGAAGTTGGGCCAAAGGATTGGATGTTGGATCAGGCTTTGTTGGGTTGGTTTTCTTTTTGGATTAATAATACTAAGGTCCGTTTGGTATGTAAGTTATCACAAGGACCAAGTTTGTAATTATCCAAAAGTTTAGGGGTGAGATTTGGGAAGTTTCCAAGGTTATCACAAGGGTGTATCTTGCCAAGCTTAAATAGTTCAAGGACCATATTTGATAGTTTCCATTTTTACATCTCCAGGGACTATTTCTGCCAAACTTTGAAACTTCAAGGACCAAACATGTAATTTCACCAAACTTTTCACCCAAGGACCATTCTTGGCAAAGATGAGTAGCACAAGGACCAAAATTGATTTTTTTTCAATGTTTTTACATCCTAGGGACCATTTTTGACAATTGTGCAAAGTACATGGACTAAACTTGTAATTTTTGAAACTTTACACCAAAGGACTAAATATGATTACTTGTGATTTCAAAAGGACCTTTGGTGAATTTCCTTCCAAAATAAAAGGACCTTTGGTGAACTTCTGAATTATGATGGCCCGGATGGTATTATGTTGGCAGCATAATACAATAGTAGGGAGCTTCATGTGAGCAGTTATACTTCTAGATTACAATGGCCCGAACGGTGTTATGTTATATCTAAATCCAGAAACCCTAAGTGTAATTACTTGAAAACCTAGAAACAAAGGACTTGATATACACACACCTACACTACCCCCAGGATGCGTGAGTCAGCCGTCTAAACCCCTATATCACTTGCCTTAGACCCAGGTGAGTTCTCATAGCCTTACTTTTAAATGCTTTACAAACCTTGTGAGGGGGATACATGCTTTAAATCGAATACAAGTCTTTTTTTTTTTGGTTGTTGCAAGAGTGTTACTTCCTGCCATCATTACATAACTAAAATTCATGAGCTATAATCACTTTACACAAGTGAACGCGAGTATAGTTGATAGATCTATTGGAGTTTGACAACTCCCGTTGGTATACCTCAGCCGGGTAACCAATAAGTACTATACTTGAAATCTTAAGGATTAACTTTGGCAAGTTATCCTTCTCGTCCCCTCATGGTTTGGTCTGCAGACCCCATCAACTGGACTGTTAACGTGCGGTTGCATGAGCTTAGTGCAATAAACCCTTCTCTTTCATAACTCTTTCTACTACTGGGTTTAAGCTGAACCCTGTGGTACTTGAATTCACTCTATCTCTACTTAAAACTATGACTCTCACTCAACCTTAGTGTTGACCTTTAAGCATGTTATCCTAGGTATATAAGCCCTTTAGGAACCCATGGCACGGAGTGGCACTGGACATGAGGACGTCCAGACTAGTTATTATTCACTTAATAATAACTTAAACAAAACGTATCTTAGGGACCTCTCTTTTGGTAAAAGTATAACTTTTACTGTAAAACTCTGATAAAATAAATGAATGATAACTCCTTTTTCAAAAACGTCTCTTTTCGAGTCGTTTTCTATATCATGTCTTTGTTTCCATGAGGTAATACTCCAAATCTATATTCCGCTGTGATCTGCCAAAAATGGGGGTGTTACAGATTGGCATCAGAGCCTTGGTTATAGAGAACAAAAAGGTTTTTCCTAAAAACTATAACCAGTCTTTTGTAAAAAGGTCATCCTCCGTGCCACTAGAATCCCCGAGCTGCCTTTAGGATAGATTCCCTAATGCCTTTAGGATAGATTCTCTAATACCTTTAGGATAGATTCCCTAATGCCTTTAGGATAGATTCCCTAATACCTCTAGAATAGACTCCCTATTGCCTTTAAGATAGATTCCTTATTGCGTTCCCTAACTTGCCTTTAGGATATAACATAAGATAGAAGATGCTAAAATACTTTTCCCGGGTATTGCAGTTAGGCATGTCTTCCCTTAATCATCCTATCATCGTGTTGGAAACCGATGATGAGGATAATTCCCTAGATAGTTATCAGCAGTGTTGTAAATATCGGCCATGGCGGCCGATATGGCGGCGCCATGGCGGATTTTGGTGGTCTACCGCCACGAAATCTCTAACTTTTCATTTTTGGTCAAACGGCGGTCAAAGTCGGTCAATATCGGACCTTGGTGGTCAATATCGGACCTTGGCGGTCAATATCGGTCAATATTTTTGTTTGACTTAAAAAAAGGGGAAAACGTATATTTTCTTTTATTTAGGGTTTGGATAGGGTTTATTGTTTTGCAGCCACACTCCACACTCCACAGCCACTCTTGATCCAACTCCGGCGACTCTACCTCCGGCGACACCACCTCCGGTGACACCACCTTCGGCGACTCCACCTCCGGCGACACAACTGGTGTGTTTCCTGATTTAATTAATTGATTTTTTTATCTTATTTGATCAATTAAATTTCCGATTCATTAATTTAATAATTAATTTATATCTTTACATAATTGAATTGTTGTATACATAAATAACTGATAATTGATTGTGATTGTGACATTGTGTTTTGAAAGTCTATATTTTTTTGTTGGTTTTGAATGTGTTTACACTTTGCATTCACTGATAATAATTAATTTATATGTTTAGAGGGGGAAGGGAACGAAGGGTAAAAATGTTGACCTTAGCAATGCTATTAGGAAAGAGAGAATGTGGATGGCAAAGAAATACGTTGGTAGGCGGGCATATGAGGTGGCGATTCCTTTTCATGCCTTTGAAAGGGATAGCTTCAAATTGTTGTTGGAAGTGGTTGGCCAATTTGGACCCGGGCTTCCACTTCCTACTAGATATGAACTGAGCACCCCAATTCTAAAGGAAGAGGTTGAAAGAACAAAAAAGTCGGTGAAAAGAAATGAAGAACAATGGAAAGAGGAGGGATGCTCGATTATGACGGATGCTTGGACTGATAGAAAGAGGAGGAGCATTATGAATTTATGTGTAAATTCAAGGATGGGCACCGTTTTTTTATCTTCCAAAGAATGTTCGAGTGAAGCACATACAAGTGAATACATATATAACTACGTTGAAGCTTGCATTCAAGAAGTTGGTCCTGAACATGTTGTTCAAATTATGACCGATAATGCCTCAAATAACATGGGAGCAGCAGCGTTGCTTAAAGTGACGAGACCAAGGATTTTTTGGACATCATGTGCGACGCATACTGTTAACCTTATGCTTGAAGGTACTGCTAATACTTAATAGTTATATAACAACCCATAAACACCCATTACTGTCATTCCCATTACAAATACCTATAGTAGGTATTTCACAGGTAAATTTTTGCTTTTTATATACATTATTACTTGCATGACTCACTAGACCTGCTCACGTATCTACACAAGCCAAATAACTCAACACTCACATCCTATAAACCCCAGGTATGTCAAGCATAAACTCATAACAACACCATGATAAGTAATTCACCAATCTAAAACACTAAACATAACACAAAACCCTAATAAACCCTAAACTAAAACTTAAGTAGGATTATGTGCTTATCTGAACCTATATGCTTAGTTAAACTAGTATGAATGTGTTCAAGGCTTAAGTAAGAGTTTCCTTAGGAATATTAGGATATATTAGGACTATTAGGGTATAGAATAAACCTTAAAACTTAGATACAAACCCCCCTAAGCCCTAAATCATAACTAGGTCATAGATAACTAGAATTAGGTATAAACCCTCCCAAAACTTCCCCATAGGTCACTACCACTTAGTATAAGCCTTTTAGAACTTAGGAATAGTTATTAGATATCCTTAGGACACTAACCTAGGCACAAAACCATAGGATAAACCTTAGTCTCTCACTAAAGCCACTTAGGTCATTTAGGTTACAAAACTAGGTCAAACCTTCCCAAAACTTTCCCATTGGTTACCCACACTTAGAATAAACCCTTTAGGTCTTAGGATTAGTCACTAGACACACTTAGGAACTTAATTTAGACACTAAACCTTAGGTAAAACCTTAAACACATAGTAAGTAGAAACTAGGTCTAAACTTAACTAAAACTTAGTAAAACCTAAACATAAGCACCTTAAACACCTCAACCTAGCACCCTAACACCTTAGTCATACCCAAGCACACACCCTAACACCTCTAAGCACACACACAAGTAGGTGCATGATGTGATAAAATCAAATCAAGTATATTATAGTATAGTATTACTCACGCAAAGAAATACCGATAACCCGAGGTCGTAGTCCGTGTGAAGGGTGAATGGAATTTCGCATTCCCGATTCGTGAAACGTGTCGTGGAAGTGGTAAAAAGTAATTTTTATGAGATTATACTAATGAAAAAACAAATGAAACACAAATAATCACTTAAACACGTATTTCAAATAAGGAAACTAAAAACGTAACGAAAAATTAAAAACGTAATGTAAAACGCGAAATAAACGTAACCGTACGAAATAAAAAGTGAATTTTAAGCTACACTACTCCTATGGACTTGAAAATAATTTTAAAAGGTTAAAAATGATAAAAGAAAATTTTGAGAAAAAGAAAATTTTTTTTTTGACTTTTTATTTAATTTTTATGAATTAAAAACTAATTAACTAATTAAAAATTAAAAGAAAATGCAAATAAGGTGAGAAAAATGAAAAATAAATTTCAAAATTATAAAATAACTAAAAAGTAATTTTAAAACTAAAAACTAATTTTTTTGCTTTTTATGTATTTTTTAGGAATTAAAAACTATTAAATCTAATTAAAAATTAATAAAAATAGAAAATAAATGAGAAAATTGAAAAATTAATTTCTAAAAATCTAAAATAAATGAAAATAAATTTCTAAAATATTTTTGGATTTTTCTAGGCTTTTTCTGATTTTTTTGGAATTTTTGGTAATTAAAATGTATTAAAAATGGAATAAAAATGAAAATAAAATAAGAAAAATAGCAAATCAACTTGTAAAAATATGAAAAATTCAGGGAAATTCTAAATTAATATTCTAAACTTGGGAAAAATTAGAAATTTGAAAAATAAGCATTGTAGATACTGTTTGGCTTAAAACTGCTTATAGAAAAGTGCTTATTGATAAGCACAGTTGACCAGAGTTGACCAAAACTTAACCAAAAGTACTTATGACTCTAATAAGCTCTGATGAATAATGTTTGGACCAAATGATACTCAGAAAACTCAGATAAGACTCAAACAGGTTGAATAAGCACTAATGAAACTAGCAAATAAGCAAATAGTAAAGCAATAAGCTAAGTTTCAATGAGAACAGTGACTAGGGACACAATGGAACTCAGATGATCAATCAAAATCAGAATATAACCACAAATTCACAATTGCATCCCTACTCTTGAATGACAGATACTTGTTTCAATCACCCAATTAGACAGACCAAATAAGTAGTCCAAATAAGTTGTTAGGTACAAACTTATGGGGGCAAATTGCTTGTTAACCAACTGAGATTGCAAATCCACCTATAACTTTTAATTTTTAAACCAATAAGCTACCTAAAAATAGACTAGAAGGTGTGTCAAAACCTGTGGTATAGGGGACCAATTAGACCAAACAGTCAATTTCAAAGTGCTTTTTCAATGAGCAAATGGTTTTCAAATCAACTTTTTATTTTTGCTTTAGTTTCACTAACTGTTAAACTCCAGAAAACATCAAACTACAAGTAATTTTGATTAACAATAAACACTAGAAGGACTTACAAAAGTTTGACAAAAAACTGATGTACAAAAGTGATTGACTATTTGATGAAACAGAGATTTTGACCAAAATGGATTTTGAAGGCTAAATTCTAACTGAAAATGTTTTGTTTAAGCTATAAGATGAATAAAATAAGCTAAACCCTTTACTTATGCAACTATATTTAATTTTATGCAGCCTAGTTACTTAATTACCTAACTGAAATAAGCTAAATTGACTTTTATGCAGCTACTAACTAATATTATATTAGATTATGCCTAAATCCAACCCAAGTGTTGTGTCTAAACTATAACTTCCCTCTGTATTAGTGAAAATGCCAGCAAACAACTATTATCCAAACACCCTTATAAATGACTATCACTACTAAACTTACTCTCCAATTCAATCCAATAAAATCCAAACCTCAAACTCAGTATAAATAGTGACACCTAAACAATTCAGAAGCACAGAGTCAAATACCAACAGCAATCACAATCACAGATCTTAGTATGCAAAACAGACACAGAAACTCAAATCCAATAGATGACAGCTAATGAAATGGTATCAAACTCAATGAATCAGATATTGATGTAATAGTAACTGAGATACTAAACAATGATAATAAGCATAAAATATAACTAACAAGCAGATCTAAACTATTATTAATCTACTATTGCAGAGATGAATTTAAATGAGTAACACTTATAAACCAATACCCCCCAGCAAAACAGAGGGGGTTTCACTATGCTTGCTTGTCTTTTAGACAGGCCAAAAGCTCCTTATGGCTGCCTTTTATTCCCAATAAGCTCAGCTTATTATCAAATAAGCTGTTCAGTTGACCTTTGTTGACTTTTGAGTTACAAGAGAGATTGGCTATATAAACTCACAAATAGCTATATGAAAGCTGATATAAGCTAATACAAAACAGTAAATAAGATATATGAAGCTTGAAATTATAATTGAAACTATATTTTTTCTGATTTTCTTATTTATTTTTGGATTTTTAATTTTAAATGAAACAATAATATAAAACAGAAATTTAAGCTAATAACTACTATTGATTTAAGCTAACAATAAGTAAATAACAAAATTAAGCTAAAATGAAATTTAAAGCAATAAGCTGAGATGAAAACTAAAATTATACTAATATGAAATTGAGTACAAGGCTTTGAATTAGAAAATTACAATAATATTTGAAAACAGAAAACTACAATTAATTAAAACCTACCCCCTACACATGAAGGAGGAGGGGGTATAAATAGTTGAGGTGAGATGCCTGCTAGGGTTTGAGAGGATTCTAGACGTGTGTTTCATTCTTCCAATCTCATCCGTACATTCCTGCTTCCATCCAACGCATGATTTTGGTCCCTTGGATCATGTGCCTTGATTGGATTGATCCTGCGTATGTCATTCTATTGGTCCACGTATGCTGATATGCTCTGACTCACCCTGACATGTGCCCTGACCCTTCTAGAAGAACAAATGATTGGGTAATTATATTTAATTGAGGTAATTCGAGGGATGGTAAAACTAGGGTTTGTGAAATAGTTGTTTTTCTGGGTGAAAAGGGGGGCGGGAACAATTGGGATTGTTTTTATTAATAAGGGCTTGTTTGACCGGGTAATTGGGGTTGACTCTGGGTATAAGGGTGTAAACCGGGTATTATTTTGGGCTTGGGTGGAAGTAAAAAGGTGTTGGGCTTTGTTGGTGTTTGGGCTAGGCTAGTATTATTGGATCCGGTATAGTTTTAATGGTTTAGTATTAGAGTTATTAATAATAACCAATTGTGTAATACTAACAATTCCAGGGACTGAATCTGTAATTTTCCAAACTTGTGTTACAAGGACTTGTTTTGACTTTCTTTGATTATCGAGGGACCTCTCTTTGACTTTTATTCAAATATTACTTTAAGGACCAATTTTGACAATTGCTGAAAGATGAGGGACTGAAGTTGTCAATTCTTCCAAACTTTGTCCAGCAACTAATTATGCAACTTTCTGGATCTCTGAGGACTTCTAATGACATTTTGAGCTTTTCTTTATCATTTTGCTTCCCCAGCTCCTGCTTTTGACCTTTTTCCAATCTCGTGCTCGTTTTCGTCGGTTTTGGTTTTGTTTTTGTTCATTTTTCACATATCCGTACCTGCACATATACAAATACAAAAACACAGATTCTCTTGGCATATTTGGTTAGTATTTGGTATATTTGGTCTGATTTAAGGCTAAAAAGGATGTGTGAACAAGCACACATCAGTGCATCACCTATTTGACTAATCCACCACTAATCCACCCTAAACCTCCCCTAATCCACCACTAAACCACCGCTAATCACCCCTAATCACCCTAAACCACCCTTAAACACCCTAAGCAGCTTACAAGCACCTCCAAGCACTGATGCAAAAGCAGTCAACTAAAGTCAACCACAGGTGTGGTCAATATAGTCAAACTACCTAGACCAATGCTTCTGGATAGTATAGGGTATCACCGGGTCATTATGTCCCGACGAGGTGTGAATTGTATTCAAAACGGGTTTGTGATCGGGTGAATTTGGACAGAATGAACGATAGGTGAAGAAAAGGAAGAAAACCATGATGAAAACCATGATGAAAAGTGATTATTATTCTCTATTGGACTGCTAGGATAAGAACTTAGTGGTGGATCATGATATAGGAGACTTTCAATTTCTCCCAGATCGGCTTCGAAATCAAAGAGACTATCATCACTTCCCGTTGAAAGTGGATTGATGTGAGTAAGTTCATCGGCGAACCCCTCAAGAAGAGGATCAGCATCAGACTATGGGAGTGATGCCTCAATATACTCAATGTCTCCATGAGATGTACAATCATCATTAAAATCTGAGAAAGTCTCAAAATGATCGTTTGAACACTCAAGAGGGGAAGGTAAATCACACACATGATCAAAAGTTCCCTGTGACTCTCTTGGGATTTGGATAAGGTTCTCAACGCTAGACATTATTAATTCGTCCGATTCCTTATCAGGAACAGTGCTAAGATGCTCATCCACCATGTTCAAAGACTGAGTGTGAACTTCGGGTGTGATAGCAGTTGTTTGAGATGGAATCTCAACTGCAGGGATATCTACTGATGAACTTAATGAAGCTTTGTAAAATTGAAGAATATCAAGGGTATCTTCATCATCACTGTCATCAGGGATGAAACGGAACTAAGAGCTAGATTTGGGCTTTTTCTTTTGCAATTGATTCCCTAACAGATTTCTCATAGGCATCTTGGGAATTTATTCTAGCAGCCTGCTCTTCAGCTAGCAATTCTTCCATGGATTTTTTATGAGTGTCTTTTTGGGCCAAGTCTTTAACTAAAAACTTAAGCTCATCAAGTATTTTCAGTACATTTTGAATTTCTAGAAGAATTTCTTGATTCATTTGGTACTGTAGAGGTTGGTCATAATAAGGTGTGTCAATATTGTCACAAGGATATGGATTCCCCGTTTGACAATCTGAGCTGAAGTGTGGACCTCCACAGTAATCACAACAGTAAAACTGTTGAGTCTGGACTGGTGAATCATATGGGTATTGGTCATAACCAAAGTTCTGAGCATCACCGGAAAACTGTTAATAGACAAACGTGTTTCCGGCTTGACACTCAAATCCTTGGTGAGGACCTCCACAAAACTCACACAGATATGTCGGTATCTCATGATGTGGTGACTGGTAGAATGAATCAGATGTATCATGGTAAGGATAGGGAGCTTGGTTATAGACAGACCCATCTCCTGACTCTACCATGCTACAGCTGGGACAATTTCCACCATTATGAGGACCACCACACCATTGGCAACCACAATGGTGTGGATACGACATAGGAAAGAATCAAAGGTTTACAGAGGGGTAGGGATGAAGAATCAAAGATGTGAGAGGGTAAAGGTGAATATTTTTGGAATTTTTGGAAAACATTTTGTACAAATGAGAAAGAAAATGTTTTTGTGCTCATTGAAAACTGATTTTAAAATGTTTTCATGAACTGTTTTGTTTTTATATGAAAATAAGAAGATAATATGAACAAGGGTGGTAAATATACAATGGATGTATATCCAGGTTCACCAATACGCAAAACCGTTTAGAATAACGCGCACAACCTCCCCGGCAGCGGCGCCAAAATTTTATTGATGCAAAAGCAGTCAACTAAAGTCAACCACATGTATGGTCAATATAGTCAAACTACCTAGACCAATGCTTCCGGATAGTATAGGGTATCACCGGGTCATTATGTCCCGACGAGGTGTGAATTGTATTCAAAACGGGTTTGTGATCGGGTGAATTTGGACAGAATGAACGATATAAGAGATTTGAATGATTACACTAAGAGAATATGAATTAAAATGACTAAACAAAACAATATAAACAAACACGTAAAGTCAAATAACCTAAAAAACGTTTAAAACCTAAAAACGTACATTTAAATTAGAAGTTACGTAAACGTACGAAATATAAAGTGAATGGTGAGCAATGAAAATCCTCCGGATATGAAAATTACTTTTCTACGATCCTAATGACAAAAGAAAATTTTAAGAAAAAGAAAACTGTATATATATTTTTTAACTTTTTATTTAATTATTATTAATTAATTACTAATTAAATACTAATTAAACTAATTTAAATTATTAAAAAAATACTATATGAACAGTGAAAATTATAACTTTTTCTAAAAATACTTTACAAGTGCAGAAGGCTAGGAAAAATATAAAAGTGGTGAAGTGCTTATTTATAAGCAGTAAAAATAAGTTAATAAGAAAATAAGCTAAAAGGACTAAGCACTACCATAAAAAAAACTATGGAAAATAATTACACCAAGTACTACATAGCCCAGATGGTGCATGTTACAGGTTTGGTTTTGACTTTGCTAACAAAGAGGTCAGGGGTTCAAATCCCACTGGCCTCACTTTTTTGCAAACATTTTTCTTTTGATTTTTATTTTACACAAACACTTTAACAACAAAATTAGACAACTTTTGAAAAACAACTTTTGCTAAGAAGCTTTAAATTAGCTTATGCTAGCTTAAAATCACAACAGTGGAGGGTTTAGTGTTCTAAGTGAGCTTTTTGAGATAAGCAGTTAAAACAATATGCAAATAAGCATGGTCAAGGTAATCATAAGTCATCACAATACAAACAAGCTTAAAAACAACAAGCTTATGAGCTTAAACAATCAGAGTTCAAAGACCAAACAAGCTCAGTCCTACTGAGCTTGCATCAGCATAAACAAGCCAAAGTGGGTAATTTGGGAGACAAAAATAAGCACATGAATAAGCTAATTAGGACAAGTAAGGAACATATTCAACAATACAGTACTTCTAGCTTTCCAAAACACCAAAAATCAAGCAAATAGGTAAAATATTGAACAAGCTATGGTCAAGGGAAAAGTGGATTTTTTGACACTTGCTGTCAACTAGTTTTGCAGCCCGAAAATGGTCTTAAGTCCTAGGGAAAAAAAATCTAAAAATTAAACCAAAAATTCCAGTAACTATATAATCTACTAAATAAGCTACAAACCAAATTTCAGGTCAAATAGTCAAGAAACAAAGAAATTAAAAATCAAAAACTTTTCTGCTGTTGGGCGACTTTTTGACAGCAATATTGGGTAAAAATGGGCGACCAAATGGGTCAAAAATGGGGTTTATGACTTGGAAAGTCAAAGACCAATTACACTATCCTAAATGGAAGTAATCTAATGCAAGAACAACAACCAATTAACCCCTAAATCTAAATCTATCCTAGTTTCTAAATTATATCAATTAACTAAAGCAATTTTTGAAAATACAACTCAATTACGTCTAAACCATTGGAAACTGTGAGATTTGGTTTTAAATCAACTAAGATTAGTAAACTAAAGCTAATCTAAGATTCAAAAAGGTGTCAAAATGGATTTTGGTCAAATTCTTTGGTTGTGCCAAACACCCCTTTATGCTACAACTTCTATGTGATTACAACTACTAGAGCTTAGCACAAGCTATTCCATTGATTCCAAGTGATGAACTGAGCTATGTGAGACATACTTAAGCTAAATTGATCAGCAGTTAAGCACAAAAATAAGCTATAAGCCAAAATGCTATTTTATGACTAACTTAAATGCAAATGTGATGACTGTGAATAAAGGTAAAACTAATCTAGTAAGTAAGGGTCGATTTAACAAGAACACCCAAGAATAGCAGATGAATTACCAACTAGTTCTTGAACAAGCAAAAAATAAGCAGGGACAAATAAGCAAATTCAAATAAGCTAAAAAAAATCCACAATTGACTTACAAACTAGGGTAGTTGGATGATACTCCAAAGCACTTTTCTGAACAATCCTAATGCTCCCCAAGAGCTCTAAACCATGGCATTCACCATCTTCTTATTTTCTTCTTACATTTTTTTTTTCTTTTCTTATTTTTCTGATATTTTTAAGATATTGAATAATACTTATCTAAATATTCAACTGAGCTCTTATAAACTTATGAGTAAGCTAATTAGATCATAAAAGAACTGAACAACACTTCTCAACAAACCTTAAGCTAAAATGGATTTTCACTGACTTTTGCAATTTCTAAAAATTAACAAGGAAACATGGATTTTGATTAATAAAAACTTGACAAATACAATGATAAACTGATATTACAACTTAGAAACTAGTTTTTTCAACTAAAAGAGAATTACATGAAAATGATTATAAATTGTACTAAAAAAACTACTGCTATCTACTGTTTCTTTCTTCTTTTCTCTTGACTTTTATAGTACCTGGGGTGTTCCTCTGACTTTCCCACCATCTTTTTGAGTCATAGGATGAAGTAATTTGATCCTAGCCGTTGAAATGTGTTTTGGCGCCAAAACTTATATAAGCCAAATGAGGCGGTTAGGTTTGGTAGGTGGGAGTATTAATTGTTTGGGTGGGTGTGGGAGACATAAAAGGTGGAAGGTGAGGGTTTGGAGGGGGGGGGGGGGAACATGGTTGCAGGAAACCTTGGGAAGTGGAGGTTGATGGTGGTGTTGACTGGTATTTGACCAGGGGGTGGGATTTTATATTTCTTTGAATGGGAGTGGACTGGGCTTGGGGTATGGGCTTGGGAGGAGTAGATTGGGTGGATAGTTTGTATTTTGGGTTTATTTGTGAATAAAGGGTCCATGTGGTTTTTAGTAAATAAGGAAGCATAGGGACCATTTATGTAATTGACTAAAAGATAGGGGTAGGTTCTGCCAAATGTCCAAAGTTAATCACAAGGGTTAAACATGCCAAGTTCCATAATCCAAGTACCCTTGTTGAATAATTTTTCAATTTTAAAATTCCCAGGGACTTGTTTGGCCAAAATTAAAAGTTGAGGGGCCGAAATTGTAAATTCTCAAAACTTTTGAAAATTTTCAGTAAAGGACTAAATATGACAACTTATGATTTTAAAAGGACCTTTGGTGATTTTTCTTTTTAAAATAAGTGCTCAAGGACTATTTTTGCTAATTTTTGAAAGTTGGGGGACTGAAACTGCCAATTATGCAAACTTTGTTCGTTTTTCATCTGTTTTTACTCATTTTGCATCTGAAACATATAAAACACAATTTTGGAATATTTTCAGTATTTTGATGTATTTCTGAGTGTTTTTAAATGTTTTTGCAGTTCATATTGACAAAAAATGATGAGTGTTTGAGCACTCATCAAGCACCCAAGCAAGGAGGTGCATCACCTCCTTGTAAGCTGCTATCACCAAACCGCCTCCCGCGGCTCTTCCTCACCACAACCGGCCTAGGCAGCCCCCTAGCTACCATGTAGCTCGTCCTCCTCACCATGTAGACTTGCCACTACCCCTCCTAGCCTTGCTTGCTCATCCCTCCCCCTCCGTGACACCTAAACAGCCCATACCACCCTAAACCGCCTCATCGAGGCTATAAATACCCCCTCCTCTCTCATTTCTTCTCCACACCTCTCCCCCTCCTCTCTACCTCACAGTTTTGTAGTACTAAGTCATTAGAAGCCATTAGGAACGAGTAGTTATGCCTTGGTCGTGTTGTGTTGTGGTTTGAAGTCGTACAAGCCCTAGAAAACCCTAACCCTAGTTCTAACCCACGTAAACCCCCCTAGCCAAGGAAGTCTTACATTTAGTTAATTTAGCTTTATTATAATCTTAGGATAGATTTAGGATGCCTTAGATAGCTTAGATTCCTTTGCATGAGCCTTGAACCATTTTACTTGCTAGTTTACGTATTAAAACGCTAGATCGAGTCGTATACTTGCATGCATGCTATAAGTCATTAATTTAGGTCATACATTAGTTAAACATAGCTTAAATAAGTTAAAATAAGTAAAACATAGGCTAGAAAACTTAAATACTAGATAAAATATAAGTTACATGCATATTAGGACTAGTTGTGCAAAACTTTACATGCATAAGGGTATATATCATAAATTCCTGAAATTATAAAGTCTAGCGACTGTTTTTGACATTTCCTAGAAGTTATAAGTAGTAAGGACTAGTTTTGCATAATATTAAAACCCTAGGATAGATAGTAACATAAATATAACTAAAAAGGACTAAAAATGTAAATAGTATAAAGTTAAAGGTCTAAAATGGTAAATATAGAAAACTTAGGAGTCTTAGATTAATTACATAAAATATAGAAGTCTAGGGACTAGTTGTGTCAAGTATAGATAGTTATTAGTATAAGTAATATAGTAATATAAAACTTAGGGTAGAAAACGTAAATATATAAACTATAAGGGTAAAAAGTGAAAATATCATATAAGTATAAAACCTAAATAAAGTTAGAAGCATAACACAATACTAGGGAGCTTCACGCGAGGAGTACTATGTGGATATTTCGTTTTTGACGAGTTTGTTGAGTTTATGAATTAAAGTGCCCTGACTCCTCGAATGATTATTGCATATACTTCTGAGATATGATGGCCCGAACGGTGATATGATTATAACTAAAGCCTAATAACAACATAACTCAATAATAGGGAGCTTTGTGTGAGGAGTATTAACTTCTGAATTATGATGGCCCGAACGGTATTATGTTGATAACATAATACAATAAGTTGGGAGCTTCATATGAGGAGTCATATACCCAGGTGAGTTTTCATAGCCTTACATCTATTTAAACTTTCACTCTAAATGCTTTTATAAACCCTGTAAGGGGGATACATGCTAAATGCTTTATTTAAAACCGAATACAAGTCTTTTTCTTTGGTTGTTTGCATGACTAAACTAACTGCCACCACTACATAACGAAAATTCATGAATCTAATCGTTTGGGACGTTTTATCCAAACGAACGCGAATATAGTTGATAGATCTATTTGAGTTTGACAACTCCCGTTGGTATTAACACCCCACTAGGTGGTACAAATAAGTACTATATTTGAATCCACTAAAGGTATAACTTTGGCAATTAATCCTTCTATCCCCTCATGTCGGGTCTGCAGCCCACATGACCCGGATCGTTAAGGTGTGATTCATGAGCTTAGTGCAACCTACTAAACTCCTGATAATTGTGCATGCATCACAATTAACACAAAAACTTGTATTTTCCCAGATGGGTGTAACAACTGTACCCAGTGAACTTGTATTCTTTAACCCCTAAACCTATCATTCTCACTCAACACCTAGTGTTGACTTTTTAAGCATGTATTCTAGGTATATTACTTCTATGGACCTATGGTGGAAGGAGGTAAATTTTCATGGTTATCATTCAAACACAACCAACCTAACTCTTAGATTTTTGGGACCTCAACAAAATAAAAGTATATCTTTTATAATTAAAACTCTAATAATTATGAATGATAACTAAATTTTCAAAACGTCTCTTTTCGAGTCGTTTTCTATTACTGTATCTGTGATTATATGAAGTAATACCCCAAACACTTTATTCGCTGTGATCAGTGAAAAATGGGGGTGTTACAGATTGGCATCAGAGCTTCAGTTGTAGAGAACAAGGTCAAAACCAAAACTACAACTATTTTTCTTAAACCCGAGGAACTCTTCAGTACCTCTGCCATCCTCCATAACCATATGTGCTAAGGTAAATATAATAATTGTCTGCTTAACTGCTAAATGATTTACAGTATTTTCTTTATTATATAGTTATGTCTACTCCCCTCTACTCTACCCCTATCTCATCTAGTACACATCCGGAGAATGATCTTCCCTCTCCGAATGTACTAGATTATTCCCCTAAACCCTATAACTTAGAAGACTCTAGGAATAGTTTAGATAACCCTAATTTAAAACACATAAGAGATTTCTATGCTAAGACATCACCCCTACCTCCCCTAAACCCTATTATACATCCACTTTTTCCTACCCATAAAACAGAACCCCATGGTTTCTTTCTCCCAAGAGAACCATATATACCTAAACACCCTATCCCCACCTATACCCCTAGATTTGACTTTAGGCAACCCTATACCTTAAACCCTACCCCTTACTTAATAAACCCTCTCATTCCAATTAGAGGAGATTTTAAATAACTTAGATGAAACTTTTCTTGATCTCCTTGAGAAGATAGAAAAAGGTCATAATAATAATAACTTAGATAATCAACCTGACTATAGTAGTTTAAGAAAGAATTTACAAGAAAACCATTTTAAAATAGCTAAAATACAGAAAAACCAAATGAAACATCACTATAAAATAGGTTTTGCCCGCTTTAGGATTTGCACTTTAGAAAAGATAGTAGATAATGATGAGGAAAACTTAGAAAACACTAACACATGGAATTAGGAAATTAGGAAACTTTAGAAAACCTTAAGTAGATAAATAGCCCTAGGAGACATGCCTTAGAATAGTTAGAGCCTTTAGGATAAGTAGAATAGGAAATAAATAAAATAAGTTAGGATTTAGAAACTACCTGGTACCCCTCAATTAGGATAGATTAGATAACTAGACTTAGGATTACCCTTCACCTTAGAAAACCCTTAGGAAAACCTATAACCTACCCTTAACCCTTACCCTTAGGATCTTAGGAAACCCACCCCGATGTCTTAGGTAAATAGAATCTCTAAACTGTTTTAAATTTCTCTTACTCTAACCCTTTTCAACTCTTTTTCCTCTTACTGACGGTGAGAATCCTCATTCTTCACCATAGAGATCTGAATTCTTTCTCCTCTGATCTCTAAACCTTCACTTCTTCCCATGGCTTTCTTAAGCTATCTTCGTTCTAGTTAGAGATCTACCCCTAACTATTCCATATGAAAATATATGATCCTCATATATAAGCATATTCCTACTCTTTATTTCTCTTAGATTACTATGATACCCGAGCTAGTTTTCCCCAATCCCCTTTAGTAAACCCCAAAACCTTAGTTAGGATTTCCATACTTGAGGTTAGAAATACCGTTAGGATTAGAAAATCTTAGACCATTAGGATTAGAAAACCTTAGACCATTAGGATTAGAAACCAAAAACCCCGACCCCAATAGACATAGTATAAGACTTAATAGGAAAACACTAGGATTAGAATATAGATTAGGAAAAACTTAGGATTAGATAACCCTCACCCTAAGCCTTTAGAACTCTAGTTTAGGACAGACACACTTACCCCATAGGAATAAGTAGATTTAGGTCATAGATTACCCATACCTAGCCCTTAGGATAACCATACTTATACACTTGAGGATTTTAGATTATATCTTAGGATTTGACAATTTTTAGAATACCCATTAGGAAATTTCACTTAGGAGATACTATGGATAGTGCCTTAGCTGGTTTCAAATCCCTAGGATTAGTAATACTCATAATAATAGTAATAATGGTAGTAATAGACAACCTAAAACAAAAGAGAAAACCTGAAACAACACCAAAAAATAAGGATATACCTAGTCAACCCTTAGGAAAGAAAACACTTAAACCTAATCTATCTTTAGAACCCTCTACCTCAATGGAACCAAACACCTCACCCTTAGAAATTAGGATTAGTTAGAAGAACCTTAGGGGGAAAACAAAACTCTGGGAAGAAATCTAGTAAATCTAAAACTCCGATAGGATATTCTCCTTCAGGTATCCTATATATACTCTTACTCTTCCGTTTAATCTCATATTTTCATTTCTCTCTTTCTAACGTTTAAATCTTTTCCTCCCACTTCGTCCTACTCTTCCATTAAAATCCAATTTTTCCGCCTTTTCCCCACTCCACAAATTAAAACCATACTTTTCCATTTTCCCCACTCCTATACTTTTTCCCACTCCACCCACTCCAACCTTATTTTCCTTTTCCTTTTCCATTTCCCTTACTTTACCCTTTCATTCTTTTTCCTTTCCCACTCCACTCCACTCCCATAAATCCTTCACTCCATTTCCCTTCATTTTTTTATTTCTCCGTCATTTTATACTCTATTTTCTTCTCTCTATATTCTCTCCCTACGTCATCCTGAAATGCTCTATTAGTTAGAACTTGCATTTCTCGTCATAACGCAAGTTTCTATTAGTTAGAACTTGTAAGAATATCTACATCGAACTTTAATCCTCATTATGTTCGACTACGGTATTAAATCTCGCTTTGCAAGAAATTGTAAAAATGAGATCTTCTACGTCCGTCATTCTAGGCTTAACATGGGAATCTATCATGTGACAAGTTGCTAAACCGGAGAACTTTAGAACTTGTCTCTATCATGACTAGAACTAGTCTCTATCATGACTAGAACTTGTCTCTATCATGACTAGAACTTGTCTCTACTTGACTAGAATATTCCTCTACCGTATCTAGAACTTGTCTTCACTGAGATGAAAACTAGTTGTCATATCAGTTGAAACTTGTCTCTAAAAATTTCCTTACCATATATCCTTAAATATGGTAAAACTCTCTTCATCTTCCACCGATACTGCTTACGGAAGATTTATGATGACTATCCTCTTAAAATGAACTAGGATGTTTCTACATTTTAATGAGAAAGTTATAAGTCAAATAGGTTAAGAGTTTATACACTCTTGTTTTCAAATATTGGGACGCCTTTATTTGCAAATAATGAGATATAAAAACCTAAGTATCTGGTATCTGTACAAGCAATTCCTACTCCGCTTGTGCAAAATCTTCTTCCTTTTCACATCATCTTCCTCGATAATACTCTTCTTTCTCTACTTTCTCGACTTATTCTCTCCCCTACTCCTATAATCGTCAAAATCTCGGAACGAGATTTTCTCTAAGGGGGTAAGACTATAACAACCAACAAACACCATTACTATCATTCCCATTACAAATACCTATAGTAGGTATTTCACAGGTAAATTTTTGCTTTTTATATACATTATTACTTGCATGACTCACTAGACCTACTCACGTATCTACACAAGCCAAATAACTCAACACTCACATCCTATAAACCCCAGGTATGTCAAGCATAAACTTATAACAACACCATAATAAGTAATTCACCAATCTAAAACACTAAACATAACACAAAACCCTAATAAACCCTAAACTAAAACTTAAGTAGGTTTATATGCTTATCTGAACCTATATGCTTAGTTAAACTAGTATGAATGTGTTCAAGGCTTAAGTAAGAGTTTCCTTAGGATATATTAGGACTATTAGGCTATAGAATAACCCTTAGAACTTAGATACAAACCCCTAATCCCTAAATCATAACTAGGTCATATATAACTAGAATTAGGTCTAAACCCTCCCAAAACTTCCCCATAGGTCACTACCACTTAGTATAAGCCTTTTAGAACTTAGGAATAGTTATTAGACACCCTTAGGACACTAACCTAGGCACAAAACCATAGGATAAACCCTAGTCTCTCACTAAAGCCACTTAAGTCATATAGGTTACAAAACTAGGTCAAACCTTCCCAAAACTTTCCCATAGGTTACTCACACTTAGAATAAACCCTTTAGGTCTTAGGATTAGTCACTAGACACACTTAGGAACTTAATTTAGGCACTAAACCTTAGGTAAAACCTTAAACACATAGTAAGTAGAAACTAGGTCTAAACATAATTAAAACTTAGTAAAACCTAAACATCAGCACATTAACACCTCAACCTAGCACCCCTAACACCTTAGTCATACCCAAGCACACACCTTAACACCTCTAAGCACACACACAAGTAGGTGCATCACCTGCTTGACTAATCCACCACTAATCACCACTAATCCACCCTAAACCTCCCCTAATCCACCACTAAACCACCCCTAATCACCCCTAATCACCCTAAACCACCCTTAAACACCGTAAGAAGCTTACAAGCACCTCCAAGCACCCAAGCAAGGAGGTGCATCACCTCCTTGTAAGCTGCTATCACCAAACCGCCTCCCACGGATCTTCCTCACCACAACCGGCCTAGGCAGCCCCCTAGCTACCATGTAGCTCATCCTCCTCACCATGTAGACTTGCCACTACCCCTCCTAGCCTTGCATGCTCATCCCTCCCCCTCCGTGACACCTAAACAGCTCATACCATCCTAAACTGCTTCATCGAGGCTATAAATACCCCCTCCTCTCTCATTTCTTCTCTACACCCCTCCCCCTCCTCTCTACCACACATTTCTATAGTACTAAGTCATTCGAAGCCATTAGGAACGAGTAGCTATGCCTTGGTAGTGTTGTGTTGTGGTTTGAAGTCGTACGAGCCCTAGAAAACCTTAACCCTAGTTCTTACCCACGTAAAACCCCTAGCCAAGTAAGTCTTACATTTAGTTAATTTAGCTTTAGTATAGTCTTAGGATAGATTTAGGATGCCTTAGATAGCTTAGATGCCTTTGCATGAGCCTTGAACCATTGTACTTGCTAGCTTACGTATTAAAACCCTAGATCGAGTCATATACTTGCATGCATGCTATAAGTCATTAATTTAGGTCATACATTAGTTAAAAATAGCTTAAATAAGTTAAAATAAGTAAAACATAGGCTATAAAACTTAAATACTAGATAAAATATAAGTTACATGCATATTAGGACTAGTTTTGCAAAACTTTACATGCATAAGGGTATATATCATAAATTCCTGAAATTATAAAGTCTAGGGACTATTTTTGACATTTCCTAGAAGTTATAAGTATTAAGGACTAGTTTTGCATAATATTAAAACCCTAGGATAGATAATAACATAAATATAAACTAAAAAGGACTAAAAACGTAAATAGTATAAAGTTAAAGGTCTAAAATGGTAAATATAGAAAACTTAGGAGTCTTAGGTTAATTACGTAAAATATACAAGTCTAGGGACTAGTTGTGTCAAGTATAGATAGTTATTAGTATAAGTAATATAGTAATATAAAACTTAGGGTAGAAAATGTAAATATATAAACTATAAGGGTAAAAAGTGAAAATATCATATAAGTATAAAACCTAAATAAAGTTAGAAGCATAACACAATATTAGGGAGCTTCATGCGAGGAGTACTATGTGGATATTTCGTTTTTTACGAGTTTGTTGGGTTTACGAATTAAAGTGCTCTGACTTCTCGAACGATTATTGCATATACTTCTGAGATATGATGGCCCGAACGGTGATATGATTATAACTAAACCCTAATAACAACATAACTCAATAATAGGGAGCTTTGTGTGAGGAGTATTAACTTCTGAATTATGATGGCCCGAACGGTATTATGTTGGTAACATAATACAATAAGTAGGGAGCTTCATGTGAGGAGTCATATACTTCTGAATTACAATGGCCTGAACGGTGTTATGTTATATCTAAAACAATAATAAACCTAAAAACAATAACTTGAAAAACATAAACATGATAACTGAAGCTTGACATACATATAAAACCAACAACACACTAGGATACGTGAGTAAGGCGGTCTAGTTCCCGAGTCACTATTTGCATCACTTAGATTACTCTACACCCAGGTGAGTTTTCATAGCCTTACATCTTTTTAAATTTTCACTCTAAATGCTTTTATAAACCCTGTAAGGGGGATACATGCTAAATGCTTTACGTAAAACCGAATACAAGTCTTTTTCTTTGGTTCTTTGCACGAGTAAACTAACTGCCATCACTACATAACCAAAATTCATGAATCTAATCGTTTGGGACGTTTTATCCAAACGAACGCGAATATAGTTGATAGATCTATTGGAGTTTGACAACTCTCGTTGGTATTAACACCCCACTAGGTGGTACCAATAAGTATTATATTTGAATCCACTCAAGGTATAACTTTGGCAAGTTATCCTTCTATTCCCTCATGTTGGGTCTGCAGCCCACATGACCCAGATCGTTAAGGTGTGATTCATGAGCTTAGTGCAACCTACTAAACTCCTGATAATTGTGCATGCATCACAATTATCACAAAAACTTGCATTTTCCCAGATGGGTGTAACAACTTAACCCAGGGAACTTGTATGGCGGAAGGAGGTATTCTAGGTATATTACTTCTATGGACCTATGGCGGAAGGAGGTACTGAACTCGGAGGACTTTTCATGGTTATCATTCAAACACAACCAATCTAACTCTTAGATTTTTGGGGCCTCAACAAAATAAAAGTATATCTTTTATAATTAAAACTCTGATAATTATGAATGATAACTAAATTTTCAAAACGTCTCTTTTCGAGTCGTTTTCTATTACTGTATCTATGATTCTATGAAGTAATACCCTAAACACTTTATCCGCTGCGATCAGTGAAAAATGGGGGTGTTACAAGTTATTAGTTAATATATTACCGTCTTACTGATATATACTAATATGTGTTATATACTACATTACTACTTATATATATTTATGATAAAGTGATAATCTGACGCTAATATGTGTTATATACTTTTATGTTTTTCAACTTTCAAGGTATTGGTGCACTTTCAAGATTTAAGAAAATCCTAGATCAAGCAAAGAAACTAACTATCTTCATTTATTCTCACCACAAAACGTTGGCCATGATGAGAAGTTTCACCAAGTAAAGAGACATTGTCCGACCGGGTGTCACGAGGTTTGCTTCCTCATTTCTAACTTTACAAAGTTTGAACGAAAAAAAGGAGCAATTAAGACATATGTTCTCTAGCACCGAATGGGAAGAGTGTAGATTTTTCAATACAGTTAAAGGTAGAACCGCGTATGCAACGGTACTAAGTACCACATTTTGGACCGGTGTGACACTATGTTGAAGGTGTTTAACCCTTTGGTCAAAGTCCTTCGAATGGTTGATGCGGATTGGAAGCCATCGATGGGTTTTGTTTATGGAGAGTTGGTAAAAGCAAAGGAAGAAATCAAAGGGATTATGGTGGTAACAAGAAAACCTACGAGTCTATCATAAAAATCATAGACACAAAGATGAAAGGTAGACTAGATTCCCCAATGCACGTGATGGCTTATCTTTTAAATCCTTATTATTTCTATAAGGAAACTGAAATCCAACAGATCCCGAATTATCCGAGAAAGTTCTTCAGTTTTTTGAAACAATATTAGACGGAGATTTAGAGATGCAAAAACAAGTGACACTTGTTGAGCTACCAAAGTACAAATAAAAAAATGGATAGATTTGGTAAGGAAATTGCGGTTTCGTCATGTCAAGTGAATAATGACGACTATGATCCGGGTAATGTAATTTATTATAACTTATTTATTTATGTTAATATGTTACTGTCTTACTGATAATGAATAATCTGTCAATAACTTAATATGTTATATGCTACTATTTCATTGTTATTTATTTCTTTTATGGACTTCAAAATTGTAGCACATTGGTGGGGATCTTTTGGTGGTGCAACTCCTAATTTGAAAAAGATTGCATTGAGGATTCTTTCTTTAACTAATAGTTCATCAGGATGTGAAAGGAATTGGAGCACGTTTGAAGGGGTTCATATACTTTATTTAAATTGTAATTATATATCATTATATTGTATATTTTTATTTTATAACACTTTGTTGCTTTTAACTTTGTAGATACATACAATGAAAAGAAATAGATTGGAGGCGAGTAAAATGAACAATCTTGTTTATGTTCAATTCAACTCTGATCTAGCAGAAAAAGTCAAAAGGAGAAAAGACATGAATGTTGAAATGTTGTTATCAAACGAGAGTAACATGGCTCAAGAATGGGTTGTTGATTGTGATGGAGAAAGAAATGGTCCAAATGGAAATGAAGAAGTTCAGGTTGAACCCGATTCAGAAGCACATTGGGAAGCAGTTGGTGAAGCTATGGAAGCCGATCGATGAATATCTACAACCCCGACAAAGTTCTAGAACTGCAACTCAAACAGCTCCAAGAGAACTTTTTGACGATGATTTCGAGTCCGGGAGTGAAGAGGAAGTATATGAAGAAGGTGAATACGAGTCGGATGGAATGAACATCATGGAAGATTGAATTTATGAACTTATGCCTTATGGGTTTTAACTTTTAAGCATGTTAAACTTTTTATGGTGTTTGTCTGTTATGGTGTTTGAATGTTTGTCCAGATTCTGCATTTCTGCTATGGTTTTAGCTTTTAATATGAACTCAGAAAAAATCCAGATTATGTTAGGATGCTTGTCCAGGTTCTGTAATGTATGTGTCTAGGTTTTTTATTGTGTATGTCTAGGTTCTGTGCAAGGTTCTGGTAGCGCTTACTAAGTATTTCAAGAACATAAGCAATTTGTGAGTGAGTTTAGATCATACTTATAGTCATAAAACTTTAGACAGTTATAAGTTCACTCATTTACCCCCTACTAGAGTCTTGTGCTGTCCAATAGGATAACTAAACACCACAGGGATGATCCATAGCACACCCTTTCATGTAGTTAATTATGACCAGGAAGGTCGAGCTCAACAAGCATAAATCTATATCAGTTATATTTGATATAATCTCATCATTGTACAAAACGAGATTGATTTTTGTAGGAGTCTAGAACTGCTAGAAATGAAACACAACTATAATTGAGAAAACCTTAATGTGAACCTGATAATCTTAATTTTTCAAAAACAGTAAATACTAGAATTCTCTCAATGGAACACATATACCTTCCTATTGATTTGTGCTCTCTAAAATAGTACATTGTTATCTGCTATACATACTACATCATAGTTATGTAACAGTTGTCCTTCTAGGAGTAAAGCAAAAGTTCAGTGCTCACTTTCTTGTATTGCCATTGATGCCCTTGAATTTACCAAATTGTAGAGTTTTGAAGCTCAAAATCAGAGAGCTGTTGCGGTGGTGGTGGATCCAATCCAGAGTGTCAAAGGAAAGGTTGTCATTGATGCCTTCCACTTAATCAACCCCCAAACCATGATGCTTGGCCAAGAGCCACGCCAAACCACCTCCAACCTTGGCCATCTCAATAAACCATCTATCCAAGTAAGTACTTGCCAGTTGCCATATCTCAACTTTGTACATGCTGGGGACAATTTAGTAATTCTTTTTCATCTTGTTTTTGAAGGCACTGATCCACGGTTTGAACAGACACTACTATTCAATAGCCATCAATTACAGGAAAAATGAACTTGAGGAGAAGATGTTATTGAACATTCATAAGAAGAAGTGGACTGATGGGTTGAAACTTGAACGATTTGACACCCATTCAAAAACCAATGAGCAGACTGTCGAGGTGAGAATCTTATTCACAAAATCAACGCGTTAAGTTATTATGTGCCAATGATGATTTTGTCCCATATTCCTGTTGGCATCCAGTTACATGATTATGTAGCACTCTAGTTCATGTTAGTCCTGGCTTAGGACCGTCACAAACGTACTTGAGAAACCTACATCATAAATATAGGTGGAAAAAATTTTAGGTCACGCCCGTGACATTTTTTTAATAAATAATCAGGATGTGTTTAGTTTTTTAGTTATAGATTTTATTATTTTTATTTATTTATTTTTTCATCTTTAGAAAACTATTGAGCATTTGAAAAACATGTGTGAAGAGGAGGTTGTTTCCATTCTTTATTTTTGGTTTCCTCTTTCTAAGTTTGTGGTATGCGGTGTGATTGGAGGTGTTGGGTATTGACGGCGATGGCAATGGGCTGTGGAGGTGATGACAATGACGACAGTGGTTTGTAGAGTTCAAATGCCGCAATGGTGGGTGATAGTTGAGGCGGTTTAGGCAAGGTCGGGGGTGGGGGCCTTGTGAATTGTATAATATGGAGAAGTTCGAAAATATGAAGGAAATTTTATAAGGAATCAAGTCTGGAAAACAGTACTTTAAGGTGCGTTTAGTTGGGGGAAAACACCATTGTTTTTCACAAAATGTTTTTTGGAAAACAAGGAAAACAAAGATCGCATTCAAATAAGCGTTTTCCAACAAACTGTTTTGCAAAACACAAATTCCCTATCTCCTAACTTAACAAGGAAAACTACAAAACAAATTTTAGTTGTTTTTTTTGTTTTCCCTTGTAACCCACAACCCTCCCTCCTCTTATTGAAAATAGAAAATACAAATATCAACTAAACGCGTTTTTCATATTTTCAAGTGTCTTGTGGAGATAAATTTCCCTTTCAAATTTTTACAAAACTAGAGATAGATAACAAGAGATTTTTTTTTTCCAACTAAACGCACCTAGTGTTTCCATGAGAACCTATTTGAACAAGTTTTCTGAAATCTGAGTTTTTTGGAAATTTTTGTGGAAGTCTCCGTAACCAAAGACACTGTTGGTTTTCTACTTCATAACTACAATTTGAAAAATCTTAAAAACACTGTTTTACGGACTTTGCGTTTGTATATTTTCTTTGTTTTCCTTAATTTTCTCTAATAAATACTTGGCCACCGACCACCTGCCTCCATCCTTTCTCAAAAACACCACAACTATTGTCACCATTGACTCCAGCATCCTGAGCGGGGGTGCCACCATTGTTGCTGTCCAACACCATTTATCATTGCCATGGTCAATGCTGCCCACAGCTACCACCTCACTGTCGCCGCCACTAGTCTTGACACAAATTGTCGCCGCCACCACCCTCACTCTCAGCCGCCACCATCACCACTGTAACCATCATTGATGCACACCAGCTTCAATCACACCGTCGTTGGCCCTGCAACCACCACCATTTATAGATCACCTACTGCAAACTTAGTGACAGAAATCTAAAAATGGATCAAAATTCTAGTTTGAACATGTTTTTCCAAATTTTCAGTTGTTTTTGGAGATAGAAAAATGAATTAAAAAAAAAAAAAGCCGTAGTTATGATGTAGATGACTAAGATATCATAATCGATGAAAAGCTTATTATTTTTTTGGTTAAAAGTGAGTTTCCAAGAAAGCCTTTGACGGACCCCCTAGTTGTTTATTATCACAAAAAACTATACTAATAATATGATATTGACTTTGGAGTTTGGGCCAGTTTCAAGTTTTAAACCATTTACTGGTTGGACCCCTTTTGACCCGTTTCAGTTGTATTTATGTTTTCATTTGACTCGTTAGGGATAACATATGATCGAAATCACGACATTCTTAAGCAAATTGGTTGCAAAGGCTACTTCTAAATATTTAATCCTAAACATAGAAAAGCTTGTTAGTTTTTGGTAGAATGGTGGTGTACTAGTGTGCATGGTTACCGATTATCTTTCGAGGATGAAAGTGGATTTAGATCCAAAGTTGTGCTGCATGAAAAATTAATATTTATGGCAATATTGAAGAATAGTTGTCGATGTTTGCAGGAGATGCTGAGTCTAGCCCTCAAATATAATAAAGCAGTTCAGGAAGAGGATACATTGTCTCCAGAGAAGCTAGCAATTGCAAATGTCGGAAGGCAGGATGCCAAAAACATCTGGAAGAACATGTCTCCAATCTCATGTCGTCCAATATCATCCAGTCACTCGGCACCATGCTCGACACTGTTTCTTTCTAGACTCAAATCAATTAGTTTATGGGCAATGTATTCTGGTTATTCTCTGGTAAGCGATTTGAAGAAAGCAATTTTTTAAAGCTGAGAGACTTCTTACCAGCTCTTGTACTCGTTGTCTTGATGTTCAACCCAACTTAGTCTTCTTCAACTGATTCATGGAAAAATCAGCTGGGTTAAACTGGGTAGAAAGTCATAAAAAATGTATGCAGATTTGCAACAGCCAAAATCTGTCAGTGTCAAGGGAAATGGCATTTTAAAGTTTCTGGGCATAGAAACAGATCTCCTTTTTAGTACGTCACTTAGGAAAGAATAATCTAATGTCAAAATTTTAGCCAACGTAAAAAATTGAATATAAAAGCTTTCTGCATTAAGGTTTGTAGTTTTGTACACATCTAAAAAAAATTTATCATCAGAAAAGAGGGATCACATTGACATACGAAACATTTATAAGCAATATGCCACTTAAGCTTTTATATATGTATTGTTAGATGACTGTAAACAATGTTCATATTCATATTCGATACATGTACATGTATCAAGAACTTGTGTAAATACGCGAATATTTCGAACGGTTAGCTAGGGTATATCCCTTAATTGATTGTTGATGATATATGTACACATGTCTTTTAGAGAAATCAAACCATGACCAAAAGAATTATCTATACTACATTATCAATATATTGAATCTCTAGTTTTGCCGTTTTCCAAAAAACGCTTCCCCATTGGTTGGAGCACCGTTGGATCACTGTTCATCCAACTGTTCATTCGTTATGTACACTATGGCTGTTCCTTTTTCTCCCTTCATAGCTAGAACCTTCCTTCCCATCATTCCATTCCAGATTCATCCATCCACACATATCTTTCACAAAAACACACACAAACTAACAAAAACACTCTCTTCTCACTACCATAAATCATACTCACAGCTACCACCATCATCGATGGTTTTACACACCTCAAATCCTCTCACACTCTCTCTCTACACAAACACACGCGAACACAGACAAACACACACACAAAACGAATAATGATTCATGCCCAAAAAAAAGGATCGATCTAGCACAAGATTCACAGATGCAGAAAAAAATGAATTAGCAAAAATCAGATCCGCACAACGGGTATAAGCTTTTGCTTTTTTTTTTTTTTTTTTTTTTTTTTTTTTTTTTTTTTTTTAGTTTGGGGTTTTTGTTATATGTGGTTCATAAGAATCACAATTTTTTTAATATATATATATATATATATATATATATATATATATATATATATATATATATATATATATAGGGGAGGGTTAATGTAAGATCAAACTTAAAGTTATAAAAATAAGATCTAGTCTAAACAAGCATTAAAACCATTTTATAAATAACCATATTAGCAATAATACAAAAAAATTAAAGTATTGATACGAATTAACATTTTAGCAACTAATAACTATCTGATACATGAGTTGGGATTAGTGATACATAAATATAAATTTACATGTCGAATCAAACTGTATCACCTTAACTTGATACATTACATGTCGAATCAAAGTGTGTCACCTTAGTTTCGTCAATTTAAGAAAGAAAACTATCGGAACTTTAAAAATTTTAGTTGTAATCAATAAAAAATTTAATTTAATTCTAACGAGAGTGTCACTTGTTAGATTTTCGTTAGATCTTATCTTTACAACTTTAAGATTGATCTTATTTGACCTAGATTCTCTCTCTGTCTCTATCTCTGTCTCTCTCTCTCTCTCTCTCTCTCTATATATATATATATATATATATATATATATATATATATATATATATATATATATATATATATAGGTTGGTTCATGAAAAAAATTGATTTTGATAGAAAAGTGTACAAATCACCCCCTCCCATCCCCCCTTCTTTTTTCTCCTAACTCAAGGGGCCTTATTGTAACTTCTTGTGTTTTATAAGGGCTGTTTTGTGTTTCATCTAATTTTGTATGATTTTGTGCCAGCATTTGAGTTTTTTTACTGCTCGCATATTTGAATCACCTGATTTGATATGTTTTTATTTTGGAGGAAGTGTTTTAAATTTTGTGGCATTCAATAATAATCTTTAGGTAAATGTAAATAAGTTATTTTTTTTTAAATGTACGTTCACATTATGGCAAAAACATTGATGTTTTAACAGCTTTCAAAGCTTATAATAAATGAGACGCAATCTACAATTGAATATTTTGAGTAGAAAAGTGTAATCTACTGTCTTCCAGGAACTTGAATTTTTCTTGATCAGGTACAAAAGTTAATCATGCCTTCCACCATGAGCTCGTGGTAGGTGACCGAGTCCGGTTGTCTTTGGAAAAGCGCACTATTTGGGTGTACGTAAACGGGCTGGTTCTTGACAACAGTTATGTATCCTTCTTGTGGGTCTTTACGTGCATCGTGAAAGAAAAATCCTGCTGTTATTGCCTTCCGTATCTTTGTAAAGTTCTGCCCAACAGCCACAATATCCAATTTGTACCTGAATGAAAAACAAGCTAATAAATGATAAATAACAAGAGCACCACTAACACATGACTCGAGTACCACAAAATCAACAGAAGTGACACTAACACTCTCATCAACATTGGTCAACTGGTGACTAACAGAAACAGTAGTGTTACTGTGTTCACTATCAATCAAAGTTACCAATTTTCTTTTGGTTTTCATACTTACAAAAGCAAATAATGAAAAGGCGCCAAAATAAAAGGAACTACTAAAAGGCATTCAGCATACCACAGAAAACACATGTCAGTAAACATATAAAAATATAAAGCCAAAACAAGGATAGCATACAGACATGCAAACGAACTACCCATGAAACAAATCCTAGGAGTCTACTCATACGCAACAACATGAAACATAAACAAATAGATAGTAACGCGGCCCTTTGTTGCGGCAACAACCACCGAATAAAAGCCACCATACCTGTAACACAAACCTACTTGAGAAGGGAAGCAAACGGCGAGAAATGTGCCCAGAAGACGTATATCCAGAACTTATCAACCCAAAAGGACAAAAAAAAAAAAGGAAAAAAAAAGAAAAGAAAAAAGGAACTTTAGCTTTTGCTGATATGTTTTAATCAATGCATCTATATTGCTACATTTACAGCAATCAAGAATATCACAGGGTCCAAAGGGGTCCTATAGGATCACTTATATAAACTCATTAACTGCTTGTTGCTTTTTTTAGAAAAGCTATATCGAGCAATCAGGTTCAAGAGGTGTTGGCTTTTACTATTATTCACTAGCTTATTTGCTTATGAGTTTAAATAAGCGAACCTAAAACCTTCACTACACGGTCATTCGAAACAGTTTTAGTTACAAAAAATATATGTTTTCATAGGCAATCCCAATTATAACAAAACAGCCTGTTCATATAGTTTTAAGTGGCATTTGGGCCTGCTGCTAAAATAAAGTTGTGCATCAGGATACAAGTAATGGGTGAAAATGACTTTTTTTATGTTGTTCAGTATAGCAAATCCTAAACAACCCAATACTACAAATCTAAAAGCTAAAGCAAAATACCCACTGATCTTTAAGTGGAGTATATTAACAAAGAAAGAATGATCTCTGACCTGGTAGCACTGTAACCTCAAATGATTTTGTCATAGTCTGCAATAATGTGTATAATATGAGACTTCCATCAGATATTGGTATTAAATTTCTATTAGAAAAGAGCAATAGTACAACAATTTATAAAAATATTAAAAAGTTTGATCAGTTTTAATCATCAGATATTGGTATTAAATGGATGCACTAAAGTGCCTCAAACGGATGCAATAAGGTACCTCAAATGATCTATAGTGCAGACATCGTTCTATCATCATTTGAGGCTGCAAATGAATTGATCATTATGCCCCTGAAATATGTACCCTGCATTGCATGACCAAAAAGATCACTTTTGTGAATAAGCAACAGTTACAAAACAAGCATTTGTTTGTATGTTATTTTTTACATATTTGTCATTTAAACAGATTCAGATAAGCATTCCCAAACACCCTCTTGTTTTGTTGCTGTCATAAAAGTGAACTGGTAATTGTTGTCACTTGTTTTGCTACTCTCATAAAAATGAACTTGTTTTGCTACCATCATAAGAATGAACTTGTTTTACTACTATGATACAAATGGATGCAGTAAAGTACCTCAAACGGATGCACTAAAGTACACCATTTGACCCATTCTAGATAAGACAACCGTAATTGACATGGCCTACGTGTTTCACCTCGTACTAAAAAGTTATCCATTTACCCGTTACCCAACCAGCCGACCCATCTTGCTACTTCCATAGTTACTATGTAAAAAACCGAATGCATTTACAAGTGAGCTTTTGTAAAACTGATCATACCAGATACAACTCTGGGCCTTACTCTTCCTCTTCCTCTTCCCCTTCCACCGCTACCTCTGCCAATTGCAGCTGGCATTCCGTCTGCAAAAAGAAAGTATTAATATAAATCTACCGCAGCCCAACATATTGTTACAAACAAAAAAATTTTTCATATATAAAAATATACCTCCTTCGTACTCAAACTCAGGAGATGCCTTCACCCGATCAGCTGGCATGGAGGCTCATACCTGAGAACATGTAATGGCATGACAACTGAGGAAGGTACTAGAATGCTGAATTTTCACAATCCTAAGGAATTACTAGGCCATTTTTTACAGCAAGAATGCAACATACTCGATCAAAATAGACAACACTACACAAACGTAAGGATTTGGTGTATAGTAGAAGATCACCAATTTGAAAGAAATAAAGTAGTCGACATTAACTGATCATCTTCACTAACATGTAATTTGAAAGAAATATGTCCAAACAGATGCTCTAAATACACAAAGGGATGCGCTAATATCTACCTATTCGATGCACTAATCATACTCATAGATGCCCTAATATCTACCTTTTCTTGACTCAGCCTAATACATAAATATCTCAGCATAATACGTAAAGCTTATATCATATATCAATTAACGACATTCTAAATCAATAGTCCCAGTTGTTAGCATACCTCCCCTTGCGTGTATATAAGACGTTGGTTGATTAAAAGTGGCAGAATAAACTCGTTCATACGTATCCACAATCACATACTCACGAGTAGGTATCTTAGAAGCCGTTTTCTTACTAGCAGCTTGCAGCACCTACATATTAGATAACAAACATCAACCAAAATGAACAAATCAACAATCAACGAAATATAAAGAATGTAAACTAAAGTCCTAAACCTATGCCTCATTATCCGCTTCTACAACAACACGAAGCGTCTGTGTCTGGGTAGCACTGGGAGTATCGTCATCTCAGAAATCTTTAACATATTTCAAAATAGGAAACTTTATGTGTATGAATAAAGGATACGGTCTAAATGATAGTCTACTCATATCAGATTATCAGCAACTCATTTCCATCGATACCAGATGTCTTCTTATTGAGTTAAGCGTTCGCGCTTCACTGCAAACAACCATACAGTACATGTTACTCGTCCATATAACATTTTTTCATACCATAATAAGCTAATACAAACTCCCTCATTCGTATAACAAACAAGTAGTATTCATACCATAATACTCAATTTTCTATTCATACAAACGGATACACTAAATGTACATACAGATGCCTTAAAATGTCTGACGATGCACTAATCTTACTCATTGATGCCCTAATATGTTAATCGATGCACTAAACATACAAACAGATGCCCAAGTAAGAGATGACGTAACACATTTTTTTGATGCACTAATTATACAAGCAAATGTTGAAAGAAGTCGAGTGATGCCTTAATTATACTAACAGACGCGCTAATGCTTATTTTAGATGCACTAATCAAACAACAAATGCCTTAACTAATAACATGATGATCTTATCATATAAGAGATGCCGTAACACATTTTTTAATGCACTAATCAAACAAACAAATGCCATAACTTATAAGATGATGCTCTTACCATCGTAAGAGATGCAATAACATGAATCTTGATGCACTTATTTAGACAAACTAATGCAGTAACATATTATCAAGGCAGATGCACTAAATTGTAATTTAATACATACAAATGCTTTAATATGTAATTTCATTCAGCAATAACAACAATTATTTTATAATTTACACAATGATGCACTAAAACAACATATATACTTTTTAAAAAAAAAAGGCAAAATAACATATAAATTAACAAAACATGTAATTAAACACTTACTTTTATTTTTTTGACGATCGAAATTAGGTCACTTGTTATTCCTAAATTTATGAGTATCTGATGATTGGAGTGTGTCCGTTTTTTGATCGGAGTGTGTATGTTTTTGATCCGATTGAGTTGTTTCTAATCAGAGTGTGATCCGATTGGTTTTTTTTATCGGTTTTAATGGTGGTGATTTTAATGGTGCAGACGGTGGCGACGGTGGTGGTGGTGATGGTGCAAAAGGAGGAGACGATGGCGACGATGGCGGTGGTTGTAACGGTACAGAAGGTGGAGACAGAGTAGCTCATCTCTTTTGTGAATCAACTGAAAATGATGATTTGCCTCTTTTGTTTATTTATTTTTAATTTTTACCCTAAACTTTCTAGTGTTTTCAAAATCTACCCTATAACTTTTTTTCTCACTTTTCTATCTAATTACACTGTTGTCTAGAACCCTATATATATATATATATATATATATATATATATATATATATATATATATATATATATATATATATATATATATATATATATATATATATATATATATATGGGTTTTGCTAAACACTGCCCAATGGGCAATGTTTAAAATAAATATAATAGGAAATTTATACTTTATTAAATCAAAAATCGCATATATTTAAGTTAATTTTTGTGTTCATTTATTGTGTATTAAATGCATAATTACTTTAAACATGGAAAGAACAGATTGTTTAATGTAGCTTAAACATTGCCTAGTGGGCAGTGTTTAGCAAAACCATATATATATATATATATATATATATATATATATATATATATATATATATATATATATATATATTTAGTCTTTAATTGTAATGAGCTGGGAAACCCGCGTGTTGCGGCGGGTGAGTTTGTTTATACATTTTATGTTTGTTGGTTTATAACGTTTATCGTATAAAGGTTGTATTTGCTTCCGTTTATTCCGATCTTCCAGTAAGAAAGGTCTCGTCACGACAACTCTATTTGTCCGGTAGTAGTTGTATACATTTTGAAGTTAAATATGTATAACATTTACCGTATAACATGTATGACATTGCATTTATGTTTGGCTTGTGCAGTTCACATTAACAATTTTGACAAAGGAATCTACGATGAGTATGTATTGGTTCATTTAAAGTTGAGCTTTTCTGTATTGGATGTATTGCATTTATGTTTAGAATGTGTTTAGTTCATTATTGTTTTGCTGCTGTTGGTGTGCATTTTGGTTATGCTGTTTTTTTCATTAATGACTAATGGATACACAGGTAAAGTACAAATAATTGTTGGTCTTTATAAGTAGAATCTTTTGAATGTGTATCTATAGTTTTCAATAGCTGTATAATTGCAATAAGCCAAAATTGTAGCACTCATGTTCTAAAATCTATAAGTGTATCATTTGACCTTACTTTCAATGGTTGTATAATTGTAAGAAGCGAAAGGACAGGGAATCAGCTGAATAGTGTGATGTATGCAAAGAGGCTAAAAATATTGTAAAATGTAGCAAGTTTTTTCATGGCAAAATAGGTAGCATATATATATTTTTTGGTAATAAGTTATCTGTGCTACTTATACAGGTGCATAGTGTACATGCATACATAGGTGAAATAGTTTTTTTTTTTTTTTTTTTTTTTTTTTTTTTTTTTTTTTTTTTTTTCTCGTCATGAGATAACGCTTTCACAACATTACATATGAACATATGATAGCTTGCATAACAAAAGATAGTTTCATGTTTCTGTTTTAGGTACAACATTTTTCGGTCGATGATTTTGCAGTCAGTTCTTTTTTTTTTTCTTTTCGGCGGTTGTAGATTCTGCTGATGAAGCTGGCTTCTGTTTCTGCATAAGCATCAAAAGAATACTTTATCAGTGACTTAACATTTCCTTAATAGAAATCACATGTTTAAACAAAGAGTATGAAGTCTTATTTTTAATATCATCAACGGCGTACTGATCATATACACAATGGTGCATTTTGCGAGAACAATTACCAGGATGGCAAGCATTTTCCACATAAATGTTTTAGCATGTATGCAAGTCACAAAACAGATATGAAAGAAAAGTAAGGCATGCTAGAGTAGAAATTCGAACCATTAAATGGTGCGGGCAAGGTACTAAAAAGGCTCTCCAAATCATAAATAAGTTGTCCAAGAAATAAGTTACCTAAGCCACGTTTATCCTATATCCCATGGACAGTGGAAACCATCATACTGTTTCTTTAGCAAATCGACAACTTAAACTAAAAATCAAAGTCACACTACAATTCTCTAACTTCCTATTGCATAATGGGTATTTGGATCAGCTTATTTAACCGCCTTATGAGCTTGTTTGAATCTTAAAAAGATGATAAGCTTATAGTTCATTCAACTCCGTTCGCTAAACTTTATATTTCAGAAGATCATAGGTTCGAAAAAGTCTATCTATAAGCTATTCCAGATTGAAATAAACCCATACAATGGCATAAAAATCTAATCCATACACCCCATAAGACACACTATATTTAAAAGTTTGATTATCGTATAGTTAATCCAATTACAAAAAAATGGGTGACGTAACCAACCTGTAGATAACGAGAACTGATGATCATGAGAATTGAAAGTTATTTTTGACTCTTCCGTGAAATGCATAAGCGTATCCTGTAGTAACATCTCTGGTTAAACAACAAACGACAATATAGTGCCATGAGCAAATAGTACAAAAATTGTGTAGGAGAATATGAAAATGTATTTAAAAAAAATGAAGAAGAAGAAGATATGGTGTACCTGAATCAGGCTGCAAAATATGTGTAGGGGTGCGAACAGATTCATGGTAAATCTCGCCTACTTTTGTCTTCCCCTTACCAGTGCCTGCAAGCTTCTTTGGAACGCGTGAGACACCAACACCAGCCATTCCAGTTGGATGATCCTGTTCAGCGATGGTTAACTGTTTTGACGGCCGCATATAGGCTAGCATGGTGATAGGTAAGTTGTGTTTTTTATTAGCTTAACTTCGTTGTCACACTGCCCCTGACACATGAAACCCGATGACACCCCGAGAATGTGGGAAGTCTAAGTTACGGTGTGATATCAGCAACTATAATTTTTAACAGACATAGGATTAAATAATCAGTTCAGTGTTAGCCATCCGACACCTGACCTAGTAGACATGGCCTTCAAAATGACCCGCTGACCTGGGTTGCCTCACCCCACTATTTTTCAAAGCGCCACTCGACCCATGTTGCTGCAACTAAATAACTTTACATGTGAGTCGTTTGCATTGCCGTTCTGTTTTAGAACTGTACCAACATAGTCAATTCAAGTTTTTAATCAATCGACCTTTTCCACAATTTTTAAAACCTGGTCATTTAACTACTTATGATAACAACATATGTAAAATAACTTTTGTATGTGAAGAATACGGTACCATTGTCGCATTTGTAACTCTTCTTTTACTTGTGGGTTGATGAGTATTCCAGAAGTTCCTTCCAACTCAATGAAAGACCTGTACAAAGGTACTAAAAGTAGTAAAGTCATGATGTTCATACTATCCTTTAATCGAATAGGAAAACAGTATAACATAAAAAAGAAGCGATTGAATGAATCATTATTTGAAAGTGTTATACTTACAGGTAAATGTTGTCACTTTTAACCTTGTACCTAATATCGTAGGTATTGTGCCAATGGTCCCTACATGTAACTGACTCGGAAAAATGAGTCTCAGATCTGCCTTTCCTTGGGTGACTCGACACACCCGCCATGGCTGCACCCACGTAACACTCATGGTTACCCCACCAAGATACGGGAATGTGTCAGCCACACTCATGGAAGAGTTAATTTGCAGAAAAATTCATCATCGCCTCGGAAAGCATAAGGTGAACTAGATAAGTGAAGCCTCACCCATGTGCACTTTAGTCATCTGGCTTAACACCGAACCGACTTGGGGTTCCCACCACAACTGAAAATAAAATACACAACTTATACTGGGCACACCTACTTTTGGTGCAACAAATGATAGGCTCAGATCTGTATATAGTGGTCAGGTGACTGAAGTATTGAATTCCACCAATGGCTGCAAAGAAACCCGGTTGCACGACAGCCACATATGTCATGCCATCCGGTCATTGCCCCGCCAAATGACAGTTGGATCTCGAATGACACATTTCATTTTGGTCAACTCACAACGGTCATCACAACCTTTCCGGAAAACATTATTAGGAATTAGTATGCAATCCAAACCAATTGTAGGCTTAGGTAAACAATCGACCATCAATTAGTATGCAATCCCCAGAACATTGCTAACACCTGTACCAGGAATCCTTTCTCGGAATCAAATACTGAAAGCAGTACCCAAATCCTGCCACGACTGCAACGACAGAGTTGCCATCCAAGATACAGGTTTTGGCAAACAACGCTTTCAAAGCAGGTTCCTTCTGAACGGCATTTACATGTTGTTGTCTCTAACAACGGAAAAAATTTACACATAAGTGTCAAATAAGAGGTATACTGATGAGGCGAAAAATGAACCGTTTTTAGGGGGTCATTTAAGCCCGGAATTGAATTTATTTGATCAAATATTGCCCTAAATCGTTCCTTTTGTGATTTTAGGTACTTTGGGAGTGAATTCTGGAAAAGGAAGCATTTTGGACGTTTTTGGAGCATAAAAGTGAAGAAAACGGCAAAGACTTAATTTTCCATGCTGAGAACAGTACCTGACGGCGTCAAGAAGAAAATTATGACGGCGTCAGGAGTAAAACCCATGACGACCCAGAGAAAACCTGAAGGCGTCAAGAGAAGGGCGTCAAGAGTATTTTTGGTGACGGCCTACAATTGGAATACACATGACGGCGTCAAACCCAGATCTAGACAGTCCGAGAATTTATTTGGCGGCGAGATGACGGCGTCAGACATTTGTTCTTGACGCCGTCACCTCTCAGAATCTATATATACTTTTCTATTTTTCATTCATTAAGAGAGGAACTTGTGTGGAGAATACTAAGGTCGAACCTAATAAACCCTAGGTCGTTTTTAACTGTATTTTCAAGGGTTTTCACCCCTTGTAACCTTTCATGTTCAATTGAGATAAGTCCTCTTTCAATATGTCTATGTGTTGTTTGAATATATCTTATGCTTGTCTTGATGTTAACATGCTAGGCTAGATCTATCATGTGTTTGCTTAGATGTAATGAAACCTAGATGTTAATTATAGGTTGATTTCTTGTTTATAGTTGTAATGGATGAATGATTTCAATGTTAGGCTTAAGAAAACTGGCAGATCTCCATTGTGTAACATGCTTGAACGTCTTAAGAAACATGAACCGATGTGCACTAGGTTTTAATGGTTGTATTTAATGCATGAGCAAATTCTAGTGATCCCATGTTAGGAGCTTCTTAGCCGGCTCGACATAGGAGTGAAGTAGGCACTTATAGGATTGGAGAAGTAAGTACGCCACCCCATGAATGGTATTAAGGAATACAATCCATCATCCACGCAACTGTAACAAGTAATTAACCTGTAAAATATATCTAAGGAGTAGTGAAACCTAAGTAAACACAATTCTCCCATATATTGCTCACACCACTAGTTTAATTTAGTTTATTTTCATTTTTAGTATTTTATTTTGATTGCATCTTTAGTTATTGGGTTAGTTGACTAGCAACTAATTCCGCCCAACTCCTTCAAAGCCGATATTTTTAATTGCTTTTATAAAAATATAAAAATACAAAAAGAATCATCCCTCATCTCTAGACCTAGTCTTTAGGTTTTCTAATCCTAGCGACACTATTCCTAGCTGAACGATCAATCCCCCGGTACTTGTCACTATACTATACTACAACGATCAGGTACACTGCCTGATGGGGGTTGTAAGCTTCTCGAGATCCCTCGAGAGGTAAAGCCTGGTGCAATCCCTACGCTACCAAGTTTTTCGCGCCGCAGCCCGGGGAATAGTTATTATCTAGGTTAGGATTTCTTTTTATTAGCTCTACTTGCTAGATTCCTTTCTAGTAAGATTTTATTTTTATTTTTTAGGTTCTCTTTAGTCTATCTTATTTCTTCGTGTTTTTGTTCGTAACTCTTCGCCATCCGACATCATGGACGATGGTAACATCTTTGAACCCATCATCCCACCACAACAAGACCACCTACAAAACCCACCACTAGCTAACCAACCTCTTAGGCCCCGAACCCTAGGAGAGTACTCCCGACCTAGCCACCAAGGCTATCGAAATACCATTGAGCTCACCCAAGGAGCCAATGTGTCTCCCTTGTGATCCGACACCATCCGGTTGGTGCAAAGCGGATGTGCATTCCATGGACTTCGTTCCGAAGATCCAAATCAACATCTCAAGGACTTCCTTAAAATCATAGATTCTATAGACCTTGATGCTACAACTAGAGAGTCAACCCGATTACGCCTATTCCAATTCTCTCTACGCGATCAAGCTAGTCAATGGCTTGAACGTTTACCCGCGGGATCCATCACCTCATGGGATGATCTCACCACTCGCTTCCTTGCCCAATTCTTCCCACCAGGGAAGACTGCGATGCTTAGAAATGACATTTTGATGTTTAAACAACATCGGGGTGAAACTTTCTACGAAGCATGGGCTCGTTTCAAGGATCTCCTCCATAAAGTCCCTCATCACGGTATAAACCTTTGGTTATTAGTTCAGATTTTCTATGATCATGTCGACTATCACACTAAACGTACAATCGATAGGGCCGCGGGAGGTAGATTGCGTGATAAGGACGCCGAGGAGTCTTGGGCAATTATTGAAGAGCTTGCCGCCGATAATCAAGAGATATGGGAGTTTAATCATACTATAAAAGCAGCCATCAACGCAATCTCAACACCTGAAGGGACTAACCAAATCTTTGATGAACTCCTATGCAAACTTGAGGCAAAAGTTGACTATTTTGAGGAAAGGCAAAGGAGACCTTTAAGTCCTAGACGGGCCACTGTCAATTCTGTCTTGAAACTGACTTTAACGCCGTTATCAGAGTCACCCTCTAGAGAGAATGTTGAGACTTTTCAAAACTATGCCCCACCTTATTCCCCTCCCGAGAAACTTAGCCCGGAATTTGAAGCCAGAATGAAAGAATACATGGCAACTCATTCAGATCGGCTTGCTAGATTCAAGGAAGCAATTTATAAACAAAAAGAGGAGATGCAAGAGAAAATGAATTAGATGATGAGCCTGATGGAAGAGTATGCCAACCAGAGAACCCCCGAAAGGATGTTACTAAGGAAAGAAAGCGTCATCCCCACTACCCGATTTGTTAATTCCATCACAATTGTCCACATGGATAATGAGAAGGTAGAAACCCCTACTGAACAAACCGTAGAAGAGCCGCCAAAATCCCAATCCTTAAGTTACTACCTGAAACATGATATAAACGAAAACACTATAACAAATTGGATAAAGGGTGACGGGCGTAACCAATCTTCCAAACAGGGTTCTGAGAAGGAGGAAGAGGAAAAAGATGAGTATGATACATTACCTGGAGGACCGATATTCGAGAAACTGTTGGTACAAAAAGTGGCTACTAAGCAGATGGCGTGTGGGAACTTTGAGATACCGGCCAGCATCAGGAATTTGAAATATCTAAGTGCTTTCGCCGACCAAGGATCGGAGGTAAATCTTATGCCCCTAACTATCTACACCCAACTAACGTCAAAAATGCCAGCCCCCACTCGTGTTAGGCTGTCCTTCGCTGGACACTCTTACGTATACCCCCTAGGAATCGCAGAAGATGTGTTGGTCAATGTCGCAGGATTCATGTATCCCGTTGATTTTATGATCATTGATGATAAGGGAGATGGATGCATGCCAATAATCCTTGGGGCATCATTCCTCACCACCGCAAGAGCTGTCATTAAGTATGAAAGTAGGAAGATTGAACTTAAATCAGGAAAAAGAAAAATTAGCTTCCCCATGACCCCGCAATATGGGCAAGAGAGTTTGAGGGGGAGAAAGCTCAAAAACAACATTGACTCATCACCTATTCATGTTCAGGAGAAAATACTTGCATGGGAGGCAAGAATCAAAAGCTACAAGGAGGCTAAACATGAAAAAAGCAAAAGCAATAAAGTTCATGTCGAGTTCGAACACAGTCGACCAACGAGGAGCCATGTACCATTCGAGGAAGGGAACTCAGTACTCTTAAGACACTTGGAGATGACGATACCTCCCGATAAACTGAGTCCTTGGTGGTATGGGCCTTTCACAATTGAAAGCATAAGCCAAGATGGGATGGCTAACTTGAGAAGTAAGGTAGGAGGAAAGGTGATTGCAAGTATCGAAAGATTGAGACACCACCACCACGATAGTAATGACCGCAACTACAAGGGGTACATCATCTCATGGGATGAGATCACGTAGTAACCCATGACCTTGAGTCTAGCTACAAGACTCGTAAATAAAGAAAAGCGATTATTGGGAGGCAACCCATGTTTTGTGTGATTTTTATTTTGTTTGTTTGTTATTTGCTTCCGTATGCATGCTTTATTTTTATTGTTGGTAGATCATGTTTCAAAACTAAAATAATGAAAATACTTTATTTTGTTGTTTGGCTTAGTCTTAACTTCATCCAAAGGTATTTCGCAAAAGATAAGTGTAAAGGGAAACCTCAAATATGTTTTTAAGAAACAAAACCGATCATGATTCTCCCCAATATTAAGTGAACATGTATATTCGTATTTGTTAGAGTCAAATGCTTGTATCGAGTCATAATGATGTTTTGTAGGATTGATGAGTGTCTAAATACTCATCATTTTATACCAATCTGAACTACCAAAACATCAAAAAACACTCAAATATGCATCAAAATACTGAAAATATCTTAGAAGTGTGTTTTATATGTTTCAAATGCAAAATAAGTAAAAACAAATGAAAAACGTACAAAGTTTGCATAATTGGCAGTTTCAGTCCCTCAAGTTTCAAAAGTTGTCAAAACTAGTCCCTGGTAAATCAAAACATGAAAAATATCATCAAAGGTCCTAAGGGATTCATAAGTTGTCAAGTTTAGTCCTTTAAAGTTAAAAAATTGCAAAATGACAACTTTAGTCCCTCAAGTTTGAAAAATGTCAAATATAGTCCTTAAGGTTTTAAAAATGGAAAAATATAAAAAATAAACCTTGGGATTTAAAAATAAATTTTGGGAAATTACATCTTTAGTCCCTTAAAAATCCAAAGTTACATAAATGGTCCCTGGAGTTTGAGAAATTGGCAGAAAAGGTCCCTGGGATTTAAAAAATAGAAAAATTACATATTTTGTCCTTGTGTTATGGTTTTATTGCAGGATTAGTCCTTGAAAGAAGTTTGGGAAAATTGCAAAATCAGTCCCTTAATTTTGGTCAAATTACAAATTTGATCCTTGTGTAACAATAAAACCAAACGGACCCTTTTTATTATAAAAACCACAAACCAAAGCCTAGTCCAAAACACACCCAAGCCCACCTTTCCTTTCCCTAAGCCCAATCCACCCTCGGCTCACACCCTTAATAATAACAAACCAGGGTTTGACCCTGGTCAAACACCCCAAACCGCCAACACTGTTCACCACCCTCACCCCCAGCCCGAAACCTGAAACCAGGGTGGTTTTCCACCACCTCATCACCTTCCACCTCATCCACTACTCCCCCCTAATCACCTTTCCACCTCACAGCCAAACCACATCACCAATTAATGCATCCCCACACCATTTTTCACTCCAAACCATACCTGCTCCCTGTTTTTCTTCCATATCACCTCAACTTGTCTGAAAACCATCTCAATTGTCCCCTGCCACATCCACATGCTTCCAATAATCTTTAATTGCACAGCTTTGGCCCCAAGTAAACGTGGGGACTTTTGGCGCCAAAATCATTTAAACGGCTAGGATCATGTCAGAGCAATGGAGGGTCTAGATTGAAGTGGGATATGCTCAGAGTCTCACAAGGAACCCTAATGTGAGCTTATAAAAGGAAGAGAAGTGCAGAAGACCAAGATATAGTATAATTTAGCTTAATTAATCTCGTTAAAATTGTAATCTGTTATTTCAGTTAATTCCCAAGCTTTTAAGCTTTGTGTTAGTCAATTCAGGTGTAATCTCAACTTTTATGATAATCAATCTCAAGTTTTAATTCAGTTCTCAGTTTATGCAAGTTCAAGTTTATTTCAAAAATCTGAATAGGTTTCATTGTTGTTATTAGTTGATATTAAGGATTCATAAGCTCATATAAGCTCCTCATATAGCTATTATAAGCTATTAGAAACCTTAAAACTCAGCTTTGGTTGTAAAAGAGAAAAATACAAAAAAACAAGAAAAATAAAGAAAAATTCAAAAATCATGAGTATGATGATGATCAAGTAGGAGCAGGGTTGATTCTGGAAGGCCTTGGGTTAGTGAATCTGTGGAGATTCTATAGGATTGTTCTTGGTTCATGGTTTGAGCAGGAAAGCATATTGTAAGTCCTTGAAATCTCATAATCTGTCTTTGTACTATAGCTTTGCTTTTTCAGTTGCTTTGTGCTTATTCAGTTCTAAATAGTGATAATACAACATAAAATTAGTATCTTGTTTGTTGGAATCCATAGTTGCTAAAATATCAAAGTTACACAGTCAAAATAGTATAATAAGTAATCTTGGTTAATTGTTGTTATTTCCTGTGTTTAAATGTTCATTTATACTTAATTAATCATATTAAGTTGTTTTGGATCTATTTCATAAGCTCTTATAATCATTTACTTCAAAAATCATAAAACAGTCAACCTTAGGTAGTGTTTGGATCAGTGTGATCCTGGGAGTTCTAGTACACAATTGTTGTTGTTCTGTGTTTACACAAGTAACTTGGGATCATATTAGCTCAGAGTATTCATAATAACTAGGTCTTATTATTAAGAAAGTCAAAATCACCAAGAGATAGGCATAATTTCCATCTGTGTTGGATTTAGAATAGCATAAGCCCCATAACCATTCATAAGTTAGTAATTTAGCTTATTTTAGTCTTATCATAGCTTATTATAACACAATCATTCAGAAAATTAAGGTAGAGTTTCATAAAAGTCAACTTAGATCATAATCTTAAAAAGTCAAATTCATATTACCTCAGAAATCCTCAAAATGGCATGATTTATCTAGAATTTTGTGTTCAATCTTAGGTCTTGAAACTTGTTGTGAGTATTGTCTACCAGTAGGACTATAGATTCATGCCATTGTTTGATTTTTATAATTTTTTCTAGTGGACCTTTTTGCCCTTGGAACACACCTGCAGGGCAACTTGAAGGTTCAGGGTTCATTTTGAACCTTCCCTCACCTCTGTGGACCCCACAGAGGTCCAAAATACCACCCTCAGGCCTGTTTGGCTGTCAGGATTTTGATAAGTGCTTATTTGGATTCCCTGGCTTATCCTGTTTGCTTATTTGTGCTTATTGACTTGTTTCATCTTGCTTTCCATCTGTCTTGGCTTATATGTGCAATTAAAAGCTTTTTCATTAAAAAACAAGCTCTAATAAGCTGAAATCAAGCTGTTGAACAATAAGGGGGTGTACACAGCTTATTTATAAGCTATTTCAAAAGTGTTTTCACAAAAGTTTTCTATTTTCAGTAGTTAAGTAAATTAGAAAAAGAAAAACCAACAAAAACCAACTTTAAATTTAGTGATAGCTTCTATTTAATAGAAATTATCTATTTAATTTTCATTTCAGCTTATTAATAAGCACTTTTCCAATTTTATAATTTTCTTAATTTCTTATTACCTTTAAGTAGTTAAAATAATTTTCTTAGATTTTTCCTAAGCTGTTTACTATTTATTAGAATTAAAAGTAGTTTAAATAATTAAATAGGTAATATTAGTAATTAATTAGTTTTCTTTAATTTTATTTAACAACAGTATAATTTTATATTTTTCCTAGGTTTTATAAAGTAGTTAAGACTTTTAGAAAATAGTTTCATAATTTCCACTGTCCATTTTCCAATTTTCTTATTTAATTTAATTAAATTAGATTTAAATTAATTAATAAGTAATTAATTAGTGAAATAGCCTAAAATATAATTTTTAGAAGTTTTTATAATTTTGTAGGATTCCTGTGATGGTTAAATAGTTTTATAAATTTTACCATAATTTTCTAAGTTAATTTAATATTATTAGTAACTTAAAATAGTTTAATTAGTTTAATTAAGATAAATAGTTTTTAATTAATAAAAAACTCATAAAAAGACAAAAATATTTATTTTCATTTTTTATACTTTCTTCAAGTTCTTTTTAAGGTTTAGAAAATATTTTTGTTAATTTTTAGTTTAATTTGTAATCCTTGTTATATTTAGATAATTTTAATTAAGTTTTAAATTAGATTTTAATTAGTTTTATTAATTAAATAATATTTAAATAGTAAAATAATCATTTTCATAATTTCATTTTCATTTTCAATTTTCTTTTAATTTTAAGTTTTAAAAAGTTTCACTTGTACCCCCTGTAGTTTGTAACTTGTTAAAACCCACTTGTCTCTGTCTGTTATCTGATTTTCTTATTTGTGCTTTTGTGTGTATTTCTGTTATTGTTTATATCATTTCATATTATCCAAATACCAAGTAATCAGTAGTATAATCATTCCCCAATCATTTTTTGTTACTGTCCTCAGTACCACTCATTCCTCTAAATCGTTCAAAATACAATTTCAATCTCGTTCGGATTTAACGACCCGGGGATTTCCCTATATTTCCACGGTCAATTATAACTTGCACTTTCTCCTAGGTGGGCCTATCAACTGCACCCGGTTGACTGGTTGGTTTAGGAGGAGTCAAGGATTTTCCAGGAAGTAGGACGAAGTTTTTCCAGAAATTTTCCGAAAACTTAACATAAGAATTTCTGCAGGTCACTTCTGACGGCGTTACGAGTTTACTCTTGACGGCGTCACGTGTAAAATTCTGAAAATTTTACCAGTTTGGTTTTTCTAACGGAGTCTTAAAGTTTTTGTTGAATCATTAGTTTTATAATCTCTAGGAAATCTGCAAACATCATTCCACAAGCATTATATCTTATTTTGTTTTCTAGGATTTGTTAGCATATATAGATTGCCGCCGATTTTATGCGAGGTTGCCTTGTCTGTTTTCTCAGGTTTCACAGGTTATGTATGACAAGAAGATGATTTATATTCTGGAAGGGAAGCTTTGATTGTTCATTTTCTTGGAGGAAGATCTAACCTGGCCACCTTATTATCCATACCGAGCGAATCAGGGGAGTATTTGATTTCATTCGTTTTACTTATTTCACTTTTACATTCTTTACTTGAACATTGGGGACAATGTTCATCCTAAGTGTAAGGGGAGGGTAAAATGATGATACCTTACATATACACTTTTGCTTGAGTTTGTTTGTTTAATAGCAGATGTGTAATAAAACTATAAGAAATACTTGTTGGTGCAATTTTAGCGCCAAATTTAAATTTTTTTTACAACATTTAGGAGTGAAACTTTAGCCATAACAAGCGTCTCATGGATAGGAGATTGTATGACTAGCACAAAACCGTACTATTCAGAAAAATTTTCCACCCAAATATGTGAGGTTCGCCTTTAGATTTGATAGGAAAAGCATTTACTATTAGTGCTTATGAGTGTACCAGTAGCATTTAGATTCTAGAACTTGCGTTAGTGATGCATCCCGAGACCGCTAGTGAGACTACATTCGTATAGTAGGATTTACTACATGATAAGAGGCATTAGGATCACCCTTGTGTTAAACCCATATCATAATTACTTGACCATTTAAGTCATATTACTTGGCTAGTTAAGTCAACTAATTTTCCCACACCTTAGCGTTGTACTCATTTTTAGTACACGAAACCCCTAGTACACCCCTCCGAGCCTATCTTTTCGTTTCTAACTTTAAGCATCTTACTTAAAGGAAGAATTTGTTACACCCCACTTAAATGTACACCCAAATCGCCTTAGCCTTCCGTGTATGCACTCATCTTTAGTGCATTATTGTTATTTGTTAAAGCCTAAGTTAATTATCTAATTGATTACATGGTTGCTAAGTCGAGTCATATCCTTGTACATATTGTTTTGGGACGATTAGGACTCATGGGTAAAGTACTTATTTTATAGAGTAATGGGGAAGAACATCATATATTACCCCCGTATGTGCGTTAATCTAAAAAGTACTTCAAGTGTTTTGATTTTCTTAATTCGAATCATTAGATTAGTTGATTGTAAAGTATGTAAAGATTCAAGTGTAAGGGGAATTTTCATTCCCTATGATGTATTATTTTGGATGGTAGGGTAGGAGTGTATGCAAGAAAAAAAAAATAGAAAAAGAAAGGAGAAAAACATACGGACTGCCATCCCTTTTCATTCCATGTTTGTTTTATGTTTTTGTTATTTTTCATTTATTAGCTTAAGTCGAGTCTAGTCTTGACTTAGCAACGCCATATTGTACATGTAACTAACCAAGATTGTTAACTCGCCACCAGTAAAGACTGCCTATATCCAACAAAACTGTGTATTCCATATCCCTACACCTAACGTTACAACCCTTTAAAAGACCTCTTTGATAGTTTATCCTAGGTGCTTACGCCATGTGGTGGAGGTTTGATCCTTTCCAAGCCTATGGTAATCTATTTTGTTATGACAGGTAGTGAGAGATGTTTTCCATTTCCATATTGTGATATTACTTTATTACACCCGAGAGATGTGAGTATCTAAACACTATTTGTGAGGTGCTAGTGTATGACCTCCGTGCTTGTCTTTGGTCTTTAGTGGAACGATTATTTGTTGTAATTACTTTTATATTAGTGCTAAATGACCCCTAACTTGTATTTTGATTAGAATAAAAGCGCATTTGCTTGAGGACAAGCAAATCTCAAGTGTAAGGGTATATGATGAGGCGAAAAATGAACCATTTTTAGGGGGTCATTTAAGCCCGGAATTGAATTTATTTGATCAAATATTGCCCTAAATCGTTCTTTTTGTGATTTTAGGTACTTTGGGAGTGAATTCTGCAAAAGGAAGCATTTTGGACATTTTTGGAGCATAAAAGTGAAGAAAACGGCAAAGACTTAATTTTCCATGCTGAGAACAGTACCTGACGGCGTCAAGAAGAAAATTATGATGGCGTCAGGAGTAAAATCCATGATGACCCAGAGAAAACCTGAGGGCGTCAAGAGAAGGGCGTCAAGAATATTTTTGGTTACGGCCTGCAATTAGAATACACATGACGGCGTCAAACCCAGATTTTGACAGTCCGAGAATTTATTTGGCGGCGAGATGACGGAGTCAGACATTTGTTCTTGATGCCGTCACCTCTCAGAATCTATGTATACTTTTCTATTTTTCATTCATTAAGAGAGGAACTTGTGTGGAGAATACTAGGGTCGAACCTAATAAACCCTAGGTCATTTTTAACTGTATTTTCAAGGGTTTTCACCCCTTGAAACCTTTCATGTTCAATTGAGATAAGTCCTTTTTCAATTGATTCAATATGTCTATGTGTTGTTTGAATATATCTTATGCTTGTCTTGATGTTAACATGCTAGGCTAGATCTATCATGTGTTTGCTTAGATGTAATGAAACCTAGATTTTAATTATAGGTTGATTTCTTGTTTATAGTTGTAATGGATGAATGATTTCAATGTTAGGCTTAAGAAAACTGGCAGATCTCCATTCTGTAACATGCTTGAACGTCTTAAGAAACATGAACCGATGTATACTAGGTTTTAATGGTTGTATTTAATGCCTGAGCAAATTCTAGTGATCCCATGTTAGGAGCTTCTTAGCCGGCTCGACATAGGAGTGAAGTAGGTGCTTATAGGATTGGGGAAGTAAGTACGCCACCCCATGAATGGTATTAAGGAATACAATCCGTCATCCACGCAACTATAACAAGTAATTAACCTGTAAAAGATATCTAGGGAGTAGTGAAACCTAAGTAAACACAATTCTCCCATATATTGCTCACACCACTAGTTTAATTTAGTTTATTTTCATTTTTAGTATTTTATTTTGATTGCATCTTTAGTTATTGGGTTAGTTGACTAGCAACTAATTCCACCCAACTCCATCAAAACCGAGATTTTTGATTGCTTTTATGAAAATATAAAAATACAAAAAGAATCATCCCTCATCTCTAGACCTAGTCTTTAGGTTTTCTAATCCTAGCGACACTATTCCTAGCTGAACGATCAATCCCCCGGTACTTGTCACTATACTATACTACAACGATCAGGTACACTGCCTGGTGGGGGTTGTAAGCTTCTCGAGATCCCTTGAGAGGTAAAGCCTGGTGCAATCCCTACGCTACCAAGTTTTTGGCGCCGCAGCCCGGGGAATAGTTATTGTCTAGGTTAGGATTTCTTTTTATTAGGTCTACTTGATAGATTCCTTTCTAGTATGATTTTATTTTTATTTTTTAGGTTCTCTTTAGTCTATCTTATTTCTTCGTGTTTTTGTTTGTAACTCTTCGCCATCCGACATCATGGACGATGGTAACATCTTTGAACCCATCATCCCACCACAACAAGACCACCTACAAAACCCACCACTGGCTAACCAACCTCTTAGGCCCCGAACCCTAGGAGAGTACTTCCGACCTAGCCACCAAGGCTATCGAAACACCATTGAGCTCACCCAAGGAGCCAATGTGTCTCCCTTGCGATCCGACACCATCCGGTTGGTGCAAAGCGGATGTGCATTCCATGGACTTCGTTCCGAAGATCCAAATCAACATCTCAAGGACTTCCTTAAAATCATAGATTCTATAGACCTTGATGCTACAACTAGAGAGTCAACCCGATTACGCCTATTCCAATTCTCTCTACGCGATCAAGCTAGTCAATGGCTTGAACGTTTACCCGCGGGATCCATCACCTCATGGGATGATCTCACCACTCGCTTCCTTGCCCAATTCTTCCCACCGGGGAAGACTGCGATGCTTAGAAATGACATTTTGATGTTTAAACAACATCGGGGTGAAACTTTCTACTAAGCATGGGCTCGTTTCAAGGATCTCCTCCATAAAGTCCCTCATCATGGTATAAACCTTTGGTTATTAGTTTAGATTTTCTTTGATCATGTCGACTATCACACTAAACGTACAATCGATAGGGCCGCGGGAGGTAGATTGCGTGATAAGGACGCCGAGGAGTCTTGGGCAATTATTGAAGAGCTTGCCGCCGATAATCAAGAGATATGGGAGTTTAATCATACTGTAAAAGCGGCCATCAACGCAATCTCAACACCTGAAGGGACTAACCAAATCTTTAATGAACTCCTATGCAAACTTGAGGCAAAAGTTGACTATTTTAAGGAAAGGCAAAGGAGACCCTTAAGTCCTAGACGGGCCACTGTCAATTCTGTCTCGAAAATGACTTTAACGCCGTTATCAGAGTCACCCTCTAGAGAGAATGTTGAGACTTTTCAAAACTATGCCCCACCTTATTCCCCTCCCGAGAAACTTAGCCCGGAATTTGAAGCCAGAATGAGAGAATACATGGCAACTCATTCAGATCGGCTTGCTAGATTCGAGGAAGCAATTTATAAACAAAAAGAGGAGATGCAAGAGAAAATGAATGAGATGATGAGCCTGATGGAAGAGTATGCCAACCAGAGAACCCCCGAAAGGATGTTACTAAGGAAAGAAAGCGTCATCCCCACTACCCGATTTGTTAATTCCATCACAATTGTCCACACGGATAATGAGAAGGTAGAAACCCCTACTGAACAAACCGTAGAAGAGCCGCCAAAATCCAAATCCTTAAGTTACTACCTGAAAAATGATATAAACGAAAACACTATAACAAATTGGATAAAGGGTGACGGGCGTAACCAATCTTCCAAACAGGGTTCTGAGAAGGAGGAAGAGGAAAAAGATGAGTATGATACATTACCTGGAGGACCGATATTCGAGAAACTATTGGTACAAAAAGTGGCTACTAAGCTGATGGCGTGTGGGAACTTTGATATACCGGCCAGCATTGGGAATTTGAAATATCTAAGTGCTTTCGCCGACCAAGGATCAGAGGTAAATCTTATGCCCTTAACTATCTACACCCAACTAACATCAAAAATGCCAGCCCCCACTCGTGTTAGGCTGTCCTTCGCTGGACACTCTTACATATACCCCCTAGGAATCGCAGAAGATGTGTTGGTCAATGTCGCAGGATTCATGTATCCCGTTGATTTTATGATCATTGATGATAAGGGAGATGGATGCATGCCAATAATCCTTGGGGCACCATTCCTCACCACCGCAAGAGCTGTCATTAAGTATGAAAGTAGGAAGATTGAACTTAAATCAGGAAAAAGAAAAATTAGCTTCCCCATGACCCCGCAATATGGGCAAGAGAGTTTGAGGGGGAGAAAGCTCAAAAACAACATTGACTCGTCACCTATTCATGTTCAGGAGAAAATACTTGCATGGGAGGCAAGAATCAAAAGCTACAAGGATGCTAAACATGAAAAAAGCAAAAGCAATAAAGTTCATGTCGAGTTCGAACACAGTCGACCAACGAGGAGCTATGTACCATTCGAGGAAGGGAACTCAGTACTCTTAAGACACTTGGAGATTACGATACCTCCCGATAAACCGAGTCCTTGGTGGTATGGGCCTTTCACAATTGAAAGCATAAGCCAAGATGGGATGGCTAACTTGAGAAGTAAGGTAGGAGGAAAGGTGATTGCAAGTATCGACAGATTGAGACACCACCACGACGATAGTAATGACCGCAACTACATGGGGTACATCATCTCAAGGGATGAGATCACGTAGTAACCCATGACCTTGAGTCTAGCTACAAGACTCGTAAATAAAGAAAAGCGCTTCTTGGGAGGCAACCCATGTTTTGTGTGATTTTTATTTTGTTTGTTTGTTATTTGCTTCCGTATGCATGCTTTATTTTTATTGTTGGTAGATCATGTTTCAAAACTAAAATAATGAAAATACTTTATTTTGTTGTTTGGCTTAGTCTTAACTTCATCCAAAGGTATTTCGCAAAAGATAAGTGTAAGGGGAAACTCCAAATATGTTTTTATGAAACAAAACCGATCATGATTCTCCGCAATATTAAGTGAACATGTATATTCGTATTTGTTAGAGTCAAATGCTTGTATCGAGTCATAATGATGTTTTGCAGGATTTTCCAGGAAGTAGGACGAAGTTTTTCCAGAAATTTTCCAAAAACTTAACATAAGAATTTCTGCAGGTCACTTCTGACGGCGTCACGAGTTTACTCTTGACGGCATCACGTGTAAAATTTTGGAAATTTTACCAGTTTTGTTTTTCTAACGAAGTCTTAAAGTTTTTGTTGAATCATTAGTTTTATAATCTCCAGGAAATCTGCAAACATCATTCCACAAGCATTATATCTTATTTTGTTTTCTAGGATTTGTTAGCATATATAGATTGCCACTGATTTTATGCGAGGTTGCCTTGTCTGTTTTCTCAGGTTTCACAGGTTATGTATGACAAGAAGATGATTTATATTCTGGAAGGGAAGCTTTGATTATTCATTTTCTTGGAGGAAGATCTAACCTGGCCACCTTATTATCCATACCGAGCGAATCAGGGGAGTATTTGATTTCATTCGTTTTACTTATTTCACTTTTACATTCTTTACTTGAACATTGGGGACAATGTTCATCCTAAGTGTAAGGGGAGGGTAAAATGATGATACCTTACAGATACACTTTTGCTTGAGTTTGTTTGTTTAATAGCAGATGTGTAATAAAACTATGAGAAATACTTGTTAGTGCAATTTTAGCGCCAAATTAAAATTTTTTTTACAACATTTAGGAGTGAAACTTTAGCCATAACAAGCGTCTCATGGATAGGAGATTGTATGACTAGCACAAAACTGTACTATTCAAAAAAATTTTCCACCCAAATATGTGAGGTTCGCCTTTAGATTTGATAGGAAAAGCATTTACTATTAGTGCTTATAAGTGTACCTGTAGCATTTAGATTCTAGAACTTGCGTTAGTGATGCATCCCGAGACCGCTAGTGAGACTACATTCGTGTAGTAGGATTTACTACATGATAAGAGGCATTAGGATCACCCTTGTGTTAAACCCGTATCATAATTACTTGACCATTTAAGTCATATTACTTGGCTAGTTAAGTCAACTAATTTTCCCACACCTTAGCGTTATACTCATTTTTAGTACACGAAACCCCTAGTACACCCCTCCGAGCCTATCTTTTTGTTTCTAACTTTAAGCATCTTACTTAAAGGAAGAATTTGTTACACCCCACTTAAATGTACACCCAAATCGCCTTAGCCTTCCGTGTATGCACTCATCTTTAGTGCATTATTGTTATTTGTTAAAGCCTAAGTTAATTATCTAATTGATTACATGGTTGCTAAGTCGAGTCATATCCTTGTACATATTGTTTTGGGACGATTGAGACTCATGGGTAAAGTACTTATTTTATGGAGTAATGGGGAAGAACATCATATATTACCCCCGTATGTGCGTTAATCTAAAAAGTACTCCAAGTGTTTTGATTTTCTTAATTCAAGTCATTAGATTAGTTTATTGTAAAGTATGTAATGATTCAAGTGTAAGGGGAATTTTCATTCCCTATGATGTATTATTTTGGATGGCAGGGTAGGAGTGTATGCAAGAAAAAAAATATATAGAAAAAGAAAGGAGAAAAACATACGGACTGCCATCCCTTTTCATTCCATGTTTGTTTTATGTTTTTGTTATTTTTCATTTATTAGCTTAAGTCGAGTCTATTCTTGGCTTAGCAACGCCATATTGTACATGTAATTAACCAAGATTGTTAACTCGCCACCAATAAAGACTGCCTATATCCAACAAAACAGTGTATTCCATATCCCTACACCTAACGTTACAACCCTTTAAAAGACCTCTTTGATAGTTTATCCTAGGTGCTTATGCCATGTGGTGGAGGTTTGATCCTTTCCAAGCCTATGGTAATCTATTTTGTTATGACAGGTAGTGAGAGATGTTTTCCATTTCCATATTGTGATATTACTTTATTACACCCGAGATGTGAGTATCTAAACACTATTTGTGAGGTGCTAGTGTATGACCTCCGTGCTTGTCTTTGGTCTTTAGTGGAACGATTATTTGTTGTAATTACTTTTATATTAGTGTTAAATGACCCCTAACTTGTATTTTGATTAGAATAAAAGCGCATTTGCTTGAGGACAAGCAAATCTCAAGTGTAAGGGTATATGATGAGGCGAAAAATGAACCGTTTTTAGGCGGTCATTTAAGCCCGGAATTGAATTTATTTGATCAAATATTGCCACAAATCGTTCCTTTTGTGATTTTAGGTACTTTGGGAGTGAATTCTGGAAAAGGAAGCATTTTGGACATTTTTGGAGCATAAAAGTGAAGAAAACGGCAAGGACTTAATTTTCCATGCTGAGAACAGTACCTGACGGCGTCAAGAAGATAATTATGACGGCGTCAGGAGTAAAATCCATGACGACCCAGAGAAAACCTGAAGGCGTCAAGAGAAGGGCGTCAAGAGTATTTTTGGTTACGGCCTGCAATTGGAATACACATGACGGCGTCAAACCCAGATCTAGACAGTCCGAGAATTTATTTGGCGGCGAGATGACGGCGTCAGACATTTGTTCTTGATGCCGTCACCTCTCAGAATCTACATATACTTTTCTATTTTTCATTCATTAAGAGAGGAACTTGTGTGGAGAATACTAGGGTCGAACCTAATAAACCCTAGGTCGTTTTTAACTGTATTTTCAAGGGTTTTCACCCCTTGAAACCTTTCATCTTCAATTGAGATAAGTCCTCTTTCAATTCATTCAATATGTCTATGTGTTGTTTGAATATATCTTATGCTTGTCTTGATGTTAACATGCTAGGCTAGATCTATCATGTGTTTGCTTAGATGTAATGAAACCTAGATGTTAATTATAGGTTGATTTCTTGTTTATAGTTGTAATGGATGAATGATTTCAATGTTAGGCTGAAGAAAACTGGCAGATCTCCATTGTGTAACATGCTTGAACATCTTAAGAAACATGAACCGATGTGTACTAGGTTTTAATGGTTGTATTTAATGCATGAGCAAATTCTAGTGATCCCACGTTAGGAGCTTCTTAGCCGGCTCGACATAGGAGTGAAGTAGGCGCTTATAGGATTGGGAAAGTAAGTACGCCACCCCATGAATGGTATTAAGGAATACAATCCGTCATCCATGCAACTGTAACAAGTAATTAACTTGTAAAAGATATCTATGGAGTAGTGAAACCTAAGTAAATACAATTCTCCCATATATTGCTCACACCACTAGTTTAATTTAGTTTATTTTCATTTTTAGTATTTTATTTTGATTTCATCTTTAGTTATTGGGTTAGTTGACTAGCAACTAATTCCGCCCAACTCCTTCAAAACCGAGATTTTTAATTGCTTTTATAAAAATATAAAAATACAAAAATAATCATCCCTCATCTGTAGGCCTAGTCTTTAGGTTTTCTAATCCTAGCGACACTATTCCTAGCTGAACGATCAATCCCCCGGTACTTGTCACTATACTATACTACAACAATAAGGTACACTGCCTGGTGGTGGTTGTAAGCTTCTCGAGATCCCTAGAGAGGTAAAGCCTGGTGCAATCCCTACGCTACCATATACATATATCATCTAGTACTGGCGGCAAACTAAAATTAAATTACATTGTGAAATTTATTACCCTACAAACACAACACAACATAACACGACAAAAGAAACATACATCAGCTAAGGTAAAGTTGTATATCACGAACTCCAATAAGGGGTGGTCGTCTAAGACAATATTTTTTACTTCTGAGATTAATTTGATCCTGCCTTTTATTTCATAGCAGGTTTTAGGACCTCTGAGCTTAATCTGATCTAATCTTTTATTTCGTACCAGCTTATAACTACAAATAAAAGCATTTAGACAATAGAAAAAGTTTTATTACAGATGACCTGAAAAGTTATTGGTATTCAGGTTTTACAAATCCAAGTGAATGCAAAAGATCAGTGCAACTGCTATGTTACCAAAATGCAAACGGGCCAAAATCTTTTGATGAATAGTACTCAGTAAATGTTATGTTATATAATCATTTTGACCTAAGGACTACCTTAAAAACACATTATGACCGAAACACCACTTTCCGCAAACTTATAATAAAAACCTCCCAAGAAAACTACTTAGAGGCAAACCGCAGCTTTTCGCAACTAACAACAACCTAAGAACAACTTTTTCAACTAACCCTTGATCCACCAAAACATTAGATAACAAAACCGGTGAAACATGGCATATTAAAAAAGCACCAATTGTCATAAAAACCACTTAGGCAAAAGTTCTTTATAGATCCAACTTTTAACATAGAACCCATCAAGCAATCTTAACAACTCATTTTTTTTATCAAAAAAAAATAATAATAATAAACTTTCACCCTTTTTTTAAAACTTAAATATCTCGCAAACCGTAAATCGTCAAGCTAAAAAAAAAACCATCGCGACGAGAATTAAATTATCTTTCTATAGACATGCATTGTTATATACTTTCGACGAATTTTTTTTTGATAACTTTTTTTTCTTCAAATTTTCCGCCCAGAAAAATCATATATGATTTGTAAAAATCATATATGATTCGTTAAAATCAAATCATATATGATTCTTACGAATCATATATGATTTTTTAAAATCATATATGATTCGTAAGAATCATATATGATTTGATTTTAACAAATCATATATGATTTTTACAAATCATATATGATTTTTCTGGGCGGAAATTTTAAAAAAAAAGTTCGTCAAAAATATATAACAATGCATATCTATAGAAAGATGATTTAACTCTCGTCGCGATGGTATTTTTTTTGTAGCTTGACGATTTACCATTTGCAAAATATTTTGTTTTTAAAAAAAAGGGTGAAAAATAAAAATGGATATCTATGATTGGTTCATTGGTTTTATAGCAAATATGAAATCTATATTGATCTCATACTTAAAATTTTTGGAATGTCATCAACTGTTTGCATAATATGGTCCAACAAATAGCTTAGAGAGTTGGAACACTTCAATTATAAATTGCAACACTTCAATTAAGAGTATATATATATATATATATATATATATATATATATATATATATATATATATATATATATATATATATGCATCTTTATATTCAAACACTTCAATTAAAAAAGCACCAACATGTTCCATACATTGTTCAAAATTGAACTATAAAGTCTAATAAATAACGATCTCAACATAAGCATAACCATTTTAACAAAACCCCCAAATTAACAAAACCCTAATTTGAAATAAAGATTAAAAACCCATCTAATTCCAATTTAATAAAATCCTAACTTCGATACCCAGATTTCGATTTAACCAAATTATTAAAATCCAAAAAACCCCCGATTCAATATCTCATTTTTTTTAAAGTTACTAACCATATTCAAGCAAACAAACATAATAAAGCAAAACAAAATAAAAATATAAAATTGATTATGTATATTAAAAGTAGATCTTACCCAAAAAAAAGGGTGAGATAATGGGAGATTTGGGAAGGATCGAGAGAGAGAGAGAGAGAGATCTATTGGAAGTTTCTGGTGTTTGAAGAATTGGATGAGTGTATGGATATTTATCCACCAACTGGAAGCTGGGAAATAGCACCATTACAACGTGATTACGGGTATGAACAATATCCATAACGGGGTAATTAGTTGATAAACAGTGTTTTGCACAGTTCTCCTACGAAACGGAGTAACAGTGCCCGTTATTTTTCATCCAATACATTTATGCAACATGTGTACTTTCTATAGTACTATGTACAGTAATCCTCGTACTGCTTCAACATGGACCACAATTTGGCCCATAATGTTGGTGTAAAAACTTCTGTTATAATAGTCTTATTGCAAACGCAACTTCTGCCTTTTAGTATATATAATAATTTCATTATTCATTTATTTTGGATACCTTTATCTAGAGGGATTTTTGATTTTCGATTTGATGATAGAAGTAAGATAGGAGTTTGTTTGATTTATGATGTGGGAGTTGTGTTTATGTTGTTATTATTGGATTTTTGCCCCAATTAGCACTAATAGATTTTTGATTAGATTATAGGGTTCTGAAATTCTGAGTTGATTTAGGGTATTCTTATGTTTATTGGCATATTATGTTTCTTGTCATATTCTTAGTTGGTTGAGTGGGTTTTGTTTGATAAATAATTGTCACGTGTTTGGAAAGCTACGGATTAAGTGGGACAGGTTTTGTTGCTGATATGTGGTTACAGCGTAACTCCTCCTATAGTTACGCCGTAGCTTATTTGATTTAATTTGCCGTAGTGATTCCGACGTAACTCTTCTTATAGTTACGCTGTAACTTTTGTGTGGATAATATCATCTTGAATGTTTTATGATTCTTGCAAACTTTATTTAATTATGAACATTCACTAATAGTGATGACATTTGCAGCTAAGCTCGCCAATGGTTCAAATTAAGCCTTCTCGCTCTCGACTTTGCTGATTTTGGTAATGTCAACTATAGGAGGGCTCTAGAGAAACTTGAAGCATTCTATCGAGTCACTTATGATGACGGTTGTGCCCCCTTTGTCTCAAATGTTTGGTTGAGATTCAAGATTAGGGAGCCGGTGATCTGTGAGTATGTTTTGGAATTTTGGCTATGGCGAACTTCAGAGATTATATATTTGATTTGGGTATAGCTGATACCCTAATGTTCCAGGTAATTCGTTATTTACATGCTGGAGTTCATCTTTTCCAATCGTTTTAATATATATTTTCTTTAATGTGTATTTGTTTTAACAATATGTGCAACAGGTTCTCATGGACTAGTGGTGTTGGACTTTGTAACGGGGACCATTGATCGAGAACTGACTGATGCAACGGCTACAGCACAGGCCCCTCAAACAAGTATCCGGGAACATTGTACCACCGTACATAAATGCCTCTCCGTAGGCCAGCCATTTGGCGATAAAAATAAAAGGCCGCTAGAAGGTATTCTTATGTTGTTATATGCATTTGTGTTGTCAATAGCAGATATGATCACTGACTACCATCTGACTCACTTACTTATGTCACTAAATGTTATCCACGCTTTCTTATTCTTAGGAGACCGCTCTTCAGATCATCGTCCTCGCAAACAGCGGTGCCAGCAAACGTCCATAGGTAGGTATCTTTAGGTCCATGTCGTTGTTGTATGGGTGGTAAGGTTGTGTTACGTCCTCATCAAGAATACCCTGATTATATAAAGCAACTGTTATATACGAGCTTACAACTCGATGTTTGCTATGACCTTTTTAGGTGCTGAGGTAAACGAAACGGTTAATAGAGGTCGTGGCCCGTATGTGTTTTAAAGTCAGCCGCATAGATTGTATACTTTCTACGACCATGCCAAATGTAAACCCAACTTCTTTAACTAACATGTTCGCATATATTAACTGATATGAACCACACGTTGTTCTGCAGGAAAAGTGCCTCACAGCGCCGCATTAGCTGCTATAGCAAAATCTGCTGGAAAAAGACCAATTACGCAGCTTGAGACCGTACGTGTTGTAGATATGAAAGCATCAGACATCGGCAAAGCCATACGCGTCAGGGTCTATCATAAGTGGACAGTTACAGCTACTAGAGGCGCTAGGCAGCCAACTCTTTGCTTCATATTGATCGACCAGCAGGTATCACAACTTTTATAACCTACCTTTACACAGTCTCTGGGATTGCTTATCAGACTGTGTTGGTCTCGTTTACTAGGTTAAGATTAACTAACGAGTTAAATTAACCAAGTTTCATGACTTATAACAGAGATGTAAACATGATTAACAACAATTAAAACGTAAAGATAAGAGACAATATTTTTCAACGTTAAATTCTTTATTAGAAGTTAATAAAAAAGAATTATACCCAAGTGTTTGCGGAATAACACTTGGGATTGAAATGACAAGTATGGTATGACTCCTCTCTAAACCAAACTATGTTTAAGTGACAACTAAAGGTCTCACTGAGCTATCTCAGGGACTGTGTTGTTCTTTGGAGGAGTAAAAGTTGTTTGTGAATGTCTAAGCATTAAGTGCACAAACTTGTCAACTTTTACTCCTCATTTATGCTACCTATTTATACACAAGTAAATTACAACTTTACTGATAAAGACAAATTGATGAACTAAGCTAGTGGAGACAAAATACTTACATATTTTGTCTCTGTTACAATAGGCTATATCAGGTAAAAGACAATGTGCCTTTCTGATGCACAGTGATGACACCATCCTGACTTTATGCCTTTCAGGGAAAGTTTGACTTCAGGTCGATAGGGACACCTGTTCAGACATTCAAACTTTTCTCGCTTCATCCTACCCATTTTTCAGTCTTCAGGTCTTCAGTCTTCAGTACTTCATTAGTTGTTGAGGAGTCCTAGGGGTTCATTGAGTTATTGTCATCCTTACTGAACCCATCACCTTCTTCTTGGCTTAGATGCCACTCGCTGAGTTCCGACTCACTGAATAGAGAACCTTTCATCTTAGCCTCATTCTAAGCATCCTGAAGATGACTCACTGAGCAACTGTTCACTCAGTGACTTGATAATATTTACGGGTATTAAACACTTAGGTTATTTTATATTCAAATCTAAGTTAGAGGAAGTTTGGGGAATTCAGTGACCCAACAGACTGCTTATATAAGAGTCTTTACAGTTTGGTTGAAGCTGCTTATTTGTTTGTCTTAGTGTAAATAAGCTATAAAAAGTGAGTGTGTTTGGTAACAAGTCTAATAAGTTAAATACGGTCAGAAGCTCATACCAACTACCTATATTATGTTTTTTGGAATTTTGAAATGAAATGGAGTCGCAACTTAAAAAGTAAAGAGTCTCATTTAAATGCTTTTGTTTTTGGATTTCTGTATTCTGATCTGTATGGTTCTATCAAAAATTTAGACTAGCTTTTGAGCTTAAGTGAACAAAATAACTAATACTAAGATCAACACCATTTCTAGCTTTTCTTTTGGGTCGAATCAGCATTACCAGCACGGTTATAAGATGACATAGGTGTGAGATAGAGTATATCGAAAATGGGTCAGAATGGGTATAATGGGTCTAATGTGGTCTTTCAACAATTATGTTGCAATTACTTCACTTTTAGATTTTTTAATCATGCGTTTGAGATGTTTGAGGTAAGTTCTATATGTAAGAACTAATAAACTTTTATAATGTGGTGGAGTTTAGTTGGTAATATAGTTGAGTCGGTCAATTTTTTAACTGTGCCTGTTTAAGTGCGTGTGTGTGTGGCTTTTTTTTTTTTTTTTTTTTTTTTTTTTTTTTTTTTTTTTTTTTAACATGGTGATGATTTACTGAAGTTGGGTGATTTTTTGACTGATACACTTGAGAATAAATGAAAATGACGTGTTTGAGCTAGATAATGGTATCATATACTTGGTTAGTCGATTGTGGTTTTGAGTATTAATTAGCTATTTGGTTTCAGAGTAACAAGATGACGGTGGGACATCAATTTGGAAAGTGTGTTGGATTTCTCAAGTTTAGGATGAATGTGCTGACTTGGTAAGGCATAGCATGATTCTGTTGTTCATGTTTTGTGATAAATATAAGTAGCATGAACCTGAATCTTTTAATTTTTTTTGCAGCCAAGGAAACAACACATGCTTCTGCACTGTTTGTGGTTGTATCATTTACAATACTGCGCTTTCAATATGATGCTTTGCCGATACTTTTGATCAAAGTTTCATTAGAACCACGTGTTCCTTGATTTGAACCTTTTTTGGCAAGGCATCAGCGATGAACTTATACACCCAATTGTCACATGCCATCAGCTATACGCTTTTACACCTCTTTCGTGTTCGTATTCAAAGATTTGTTGTGTTGAACCGGTAAGTTTGATATTGAGGTGATACTGATGTAGAACATAGTATTTCATTACTTGCAGCTCTAATGAGCTATAGAAGTAACTGTAGTGACTAACTGATGTATGTGGCTAATTGTTGTTGCAGGGTTCGTGCAAGGTTTCGTCATGATAAAACCCCAGAAGGAGCTTATATGTTGTTAAAAAAGATCACATATTGCCTTCCTATATTGGTAATGGTCTTTGAAGCTCTGATCATACTATATAGTTAGTACTGTCGCTTGATTTTAAGTTGGCATTCTTTTTGCATTCTGTTATACGAGTTATTTGTTAGGATCATTTTGAAATAGGATTTGCGATACAGAACGTAGTAACTTTTTATTGTTATGATAACCTTAGGTGATTCAAAGTTCTAACCCTGGAAGTTGTAAGTATAACATATTAGTGCTCAATGAATCTGTGGGTTGGAAATAGTCCCGTTCTGTCCAATTCTTATTACAGTTTTGCATTGCAGCCTTACTTATAACCTAGGAATTAGGATGTATATTATTTTTATCTTTTAAATCCATACCTTGGTTACTACAGGTTACTGATCTTAGTTTAAAAAGTATCAATGTTATGGTTGCTACATTGGTAAGTCAAAGATACGGTAACACTTCAAGTAACTAAACAGGGTGGCGTTAAAGTTACATTATGATGAGTTACTTCTAGATACTTTACTATACAGCTATTGAGTGAGGAATGAGGTGGTAAACTGGGTAGGTTAACGGATTCGGTATCGGGTCAAAATGGGTCATTTTTTGTACATGTAAAAATGGCGCGATTGGGTGGGTTAGAAGTGCAAATTTAAAACCATGTATTGGAGTATTTTATAATTGTGATCATTTAATGGATTTGGTATCATTATGCTATTCAAAATCATTTCATCACAGAAATGAACACCACATTTGCCTTTTTTTTTCCATATCCAAGATTGAACCATAACCTTGAAAACAATTACTAATAAGTTGGTTAATCTTTGTACATTATACCACATCCAACTACTGTTCTGCATACTCCTTAACAACATATATTGTTTTTTGTAATTGTAGAAACGTATCTTTGCTTGATCTCAATGTTCGGTACAATAATAGATTATATAGAATTCAATATGGGCTAGTATAACAACGGGCCAAAACTAATCCAATCCTATTCTATTCCTAACATCTAACACTCCCCCGCAGTTTGAGCGGGAGGAGACCGAACACTCAAGCTGTCATGAAACTCAGCAAACAAGGCGGACGGTAACCCCTTGGTAAAAATATCAGCATACTGAAACCAAGAAGGAACATGTAGAACTCGAACCTGACAAGTAGCAACCAAATCATGAACAAAATGAATATCAATCTCTATGTGCTTCGTCCGTTGATGCTGAACAGGATTAGATGACAAGTACACGGCACTCACATTATCACAGTAAACAATAGTGGCAGATGACAAAGGTGTATGAAGCTCACGAAGTAGATTCCGAAGCCAACATGTCTCAGCAACAGCGTTGGCAACACCACGATACTCAGCTTCAGCACTGGAACGAGAAAGCGTCGGCTGACGCTTAGAGGACCATGAGAGTAAGTTGTTGCCAAGAAAAACACAATAACCCGAGGTGGAGCGTCGAGTAGTAGGGCAACCAGCCCAATCAGCATCCGAATAAGCAACCAAGGACGTAGTGGTAGAAGAAAATAACTGTAAGCCATAATCTAGAGTCCCCTGAACATACCGTAAAATCCGTTTGAGAGCAGAGAAATGAGTCTCTCGAGGATCATGCATATAAAGGCAAACCTGCTGAACAATATATGTAATATCAGGCCTAGTGAAAGTAAGATACTGAAGAGAACCTGCAAGATCATAACCCAATTTAGACTCAGTGTCAACAGGAGTCCGAGACGGGTTACAACCAACCATATGTGCACGCTCCAAAATCTCCATAGCATACTTTCGCTGTGACAAAAACATCCCAGAAGAGTCACGCGTAACCGACACACCCAAAAAATAGTTAAGAGCACCCAAATCAGTCATAGAGAACTCCTTATGCAAAGAAGCAATAATCTGCTGTAATAAATGATCAGAGGAAGCAGTGAGCACAATATCATCCACATATAGTAAAAGAAAAGCAGTATCATCACCCTGTCTGTAAATAAATAATGAAGAATCACACCGACTCGGAGTAAACCCAACAGTAGTAACGTAAGTAGCAAACCGCTGAAACCATGCCCGAGGTGCCTGCTTAAGACCATAAAGAGACCGGTGTAACAAACAAATATAATCCGGATGCTCTGGATCCCGAAAACCGGGAGGTTGATGCATATAAACAGTTTCAGCTAAATCGCCATGTAAAAACGCATTCTTGACATCAAGCTGGTGAATAGGCCAATGTCGAGAAATAGCTAAGCTAAGAACAGTCCGAATGGTACCCGGTTTAACAACCGGACTAAACGTCTCATCAACATCAACTCCCTTAATCTGCGTGCTACCATTGGCAACAAGACGTGCCTTATACCGACTAAGAGTGCCATCAGCCGAATACTTATGACGAACCAACCACATACAATTAATAACATTGACACCCTCAGGCCGAGGTACACGTTTCCAAGTTTTATTCTTAACAAGTGCATTATACTCGTCATAGATAGCATTGCGCCAATTTGGATCAATAAAAGCATCCTTATAGGACCTAGGGGAAGGAGAAACTGTAGTCACATGACCAGCATACTTAGGATTAGGACGAATAGTCCCGACACGAGAACGTGTGACCATGGGATGAGTAGATATAACAGGTGGAGGTGTAGGAACAGGAACATGTGGTGAAGAGGATAGAGGCGTAGGAACATGAACAGGATCATCTGGTGGAGTGGGTAGAGGTGTAGGTGGTGCGGGTGATGCGGGTATAGTGACAGGTGTAGTAGGAATGAGGTTGGAAGGTGAACCAATTGGTGTAGTGTTGATAATAGTGGAAATGAGATTGGAAGAATTGTCCAAAAAATCATATGAGGGTGTGGGCTTGGAAGGATGTGTTTGAAACGGAAAAACCGTTTCATCAAAGGTAACATGTCGAGAGATGATAATTTTGTTGTTGTTGAGATCAAGACAACAATAGCCAAAATGATTGGCGGCGTGTCCCAGAAATATTGCAGGTGTGGCACGGGGTCCTAGTTTATGATTGGTATCGATATGTGGGTAACAAAGGCAACCAAAAACACGAAGGACACTGTAATCAGGTGTTGCACCTAAAAGTCGAGTAAAAGGTAGTTCATTATTAATGGCACGAGAAGGTAAGATATTCAATAAATAAACAACCATATTAAGAGCCTCGGTCCAATAGTTGGGTGGTAGGTATGCTTGAAACAATAAAGTGCGAATAAGATTATTTATGGTACGAATCATGCGTTCAGATTTTCCATTTTGTTGAGAGGTGCGAGGGCATGAAAATCTAAATTGAATGCCATGTGTGGAAAATAATTTATGAAAGGCAGTATTATCAAACTCACCACCATGATCACACTGAAACGATTTAATGTCACACTTAAACTGAGTACGAACATAACTACGAAACAACTGAAATTTAGACAAAACATCAGATTTATTCATTAACGGATAAATCCAAACATACTGAGAGTAATGATCCAGAAACAAAACATAATACTTGAAACCAGAAAGACTCGGAATTGGGGATGTCCACAAATCCGAGTGAACAATGTCAAAACAAGAAGTAACAGAACTTGACGAACTAACAAACGGAAGCTTCACATGTTTACCAAGCTGACAAGCATGGCAAAAAATGGGAAGCTTCTCTTTATTACAAGAAATAGAATCACTAGACACAAGACGCCGCAACACTTCACTCCCTGGATATCCAAGTCGTTGATGCCACGTATACTGACTGGTAAGATATGCTTGAGGAATGGGAGAAGGCTTCGTAACAGGATAGAGATCACCCGTGCTATCACAACGGAGCAGTACCCGTCGAGTTAGGAAGTCCTTCGCAGAAAAACCAAAAGGATCAAATTCAACAGTGCAATAATTATCACGAACAAATTGACGCACATAAATTAGATTTTTGACAATGTGAGGAGTGATTAAAACATTGTTTAAACGAAGAGGACGAAAGGGGGTAGACAAAATACTATGACCAGAGTTAGTGACGGGAATGAAACGCCCATCACCAATCGCAACAGACGGATAAATGCACTCATTAAGAATATAACTAAGACTATGTACAGAATCATTAAGGTGAGAGCTCGCACCTGTATCCATATTACAATTGCCAGCAGCTGGTTCCTGAAGAGTGGTGGTATTAAAGGCATTTGGTAAAAGAGTCTCTTGACCCGAACCTGTGAACCTGATGCTAGTAGTTGGCCCGGGTGAAAACTGGCCGGTGATGGCCCTTGCTGAACCATACCGGGACTGAACTAAACCCCAGGTTGTAAACCTGCAAACTGAACCCCCTGTGATAGACTGTGAACCCCCTGCAACTGCTGAGAACCTGCAGCAAACGGAACCCCCTGCGCAACGTGAACCCCCTGTGGAAACAAACCTGTCACCCCAAACGGAACCCCCTGTGGTAGACCATGAACTCCTTGAGCAACATTATGACCTGCCCCTTGTGGTAAACCTTGAACCCCCTGTGGAAACACTTGGGCTGAATAGAGAGGCTGGGATTGGTATTGTAGTTGAGCTGGTCCATAAGGATGGTGATTCATAGTATAAGCAACAGGAGATGTAGTTTGGCCAGGCGTAGAGGTAAACCCCAACTTAGCCAACAATTGTCGCAAGGTATCCATATTCGACATAGGAGATGATGAACCGGAAGTACGAGGGAGTAAAGTAGACTTACCATGAACACCATTGTGAAGATACCGACACGCCTCACCAAAATGACAATGACCTTTAGCAAAAAAAACAAGGTTTGTTCACTTTTCCAAAGGATTAGATGAACGCCGAGCATTATTATTTGCCAATAGGACCATAGGAGAAGCAGATGTAGCATTCACAACTGGGTCTTGAACCTTATATTTCATACGCATTTCTTGCGTGGTCAATAAAGAACGAACTGTCTTGAGATCGGGAAAGGGTTCCTAACTAGCAATAACTGTAGAAATCACATCATACGTGTTTGACAAGCCTTCAAGTGCAAACGTAACAATATCGTCATTGCTAAGAGGAGAACCAAGACCATTTAATACTGAAGCGATTGTCTCAATTTTCTGAAAGTATGCATCAATTGTCAAGTCCCCAAGCTTCAAATTCCGTAGCTCCGCCTTCAAAGCCATAGCTCTTGGGCGTTTGTTGTCCTGAAAAATCGTTTGGAGGTACACCCACACCTCTTTGGCAGTTTGGGGATTAAGAACAACCAACCGCTTTTGAAGATTCGATGCAAGTGTGGAAAAGATCCAAGACCGAATAATGAAATCAACCTTTAGCCATTCCGGATCCCTAGTTGGTGGTGAAGAAGGTGTAGTAGAGGAGGACTCGGATGGATCAACAAGATGGTCCAAGATGCCATAGCCATGACAAAGATGAGAAAAATAATACACCCATGAGGAGTAATTCATCTCATCAACATCAAGTTTGATGGGAACAAAAGTGGTTAAGTGATTCATGGCCATAAGTTTATCCGATAAGGTGAGAACGGGTGCAGGGGGAGTCGTATCAGTAGTCATGGTGATGGCTTAGGGTTGATAGTATAAAACAATAATACTATGGTAATTAATACTAGGGTGCAGCACGTGGGTTTGTAATAAACTATAAAAAACAAATGAACAATTCAAACAATACCAACTTAGTAAATCAACAACAGTTGACTATTTAAACCAGCACGTGGGACGGTGAATTTTTTATTGGTCTATTCATCATCATCATCATCATCATGGGACGTTGAGTTTCTGATTTCCTTTAATATGAAACAACCATAACAAAAACAAAGTCGACAACAAAGTCGACAATCAAGAACAGTAGGAATAGAAACTGAAGTAAACAAACAAGGTCGACAAATGGAAACTGGAAACAACCGCCGACAACTCACACCGGTCGACAAACGAAGATTGAAAAATGGGTAAGAAAAGAAAAAATAAAAAATAATAATCGACTAGTTTAGGTTTTGTTTAAGGTATGCGGAAGCAGGAAAAGGTTTAGGGATCGTTTGTGAGGTATGATACCATGTAGAAACGTATCTTTGCTTGATCTCAATGTTCGGTACAATAATAGATTATATAGAATTCAATATGGGCCAGTATAACAACGGGCCAAAACTAATCCAATCCTATTCTATTACTAACATCTAACAGTAATTGCAGGAAAGTTTAAGGCGTAATAGCTTTTGCAATCTTTGGAAAGCTTCATCAAGCTTATGATTGATCAACATGGTGGCTAAAATGTGTATTGAAGTGGACTGAAACGATTATAGTTCGGTGTTTGTATTGCATTGAACGATTTAAGCTCAGTTTTTAGTAGCATATGCAAATGCAAAGTCTTTTGTTAATTAACTATTGTTTTTTGGTGATCCTAGATATGCTTGTTAATTTTTATGTTTATCGAAAGGAATGCGTTTAGATTTACAAATGATAACGGATAAATACGGAAAAAAAGGTCAGCAAAGCACTCTCGCGGTAACGCGCATGCTACCCCGCTCGTTATAATGTATTTGAGATTATTCTATAATTAGAAAGACTTAAAATTCAGATTTTTTTTTTTGTTTATAATGAAAAGATTTCAAAATTAATTTGTTAGGAAGCAAGTTGGTTGTTCAAATTAAAATTATTTGGCTTAACCATCTCTAATATCTCTACTTATAAAGCATGAAGACAACTAAACATATAACCAAATAACACAAAATATAATCACACGGTACTGCCGCCGCATTGTGCGAGTACCGTTCTAGTCTACTATTACTGATTTAAGTTGAAAGTTCAATATTGATTTTGACATTTAAGTTGAAAGTTCAATATTGATTTTGAAGCCATTGTGGGGTTTTTTTTCTTCAAAACTTCTTCATTTAACACACTTTTCTCAATTATTTCATGTATTCAACTACGGCTAGTAATCTCTAGGAGGGAGATAATAGAGGTTTTTTTTTTTTTTTTTTTTTTTTTTTTTTTTAATCTCTACCTATAAAGCATGAAGAAAACTAAACGTGTAACCAAATAACGCAAAATATAATCGCACGGTACCGCCACCGCATTACGCGGGTACCGTTATAGTCTCTAGTCTACTATTACTGTTTTAAGTTGAAAGTTCAATATTGATTTTGACGCCATTGTGGGATTTTCTTTCTTCAAAACTACTTCATTTAACACACTTTTCTCAATTATTTCATGTATTCAACTACGGCTAGTAATCTCTTGGAGGGAGATAATAGAACCTTTTTTTTTTTTTTTTTTTTTTTTTTTTTTTTTCTTCTTGTTGTATCTCGGAAAGAGAAGACGCGGATCAAACTGAATTCGTGCGACTGCTTATAAATAGACATGGTGACGAAAGCTGGCGGCATTCACATAATCAAAGTTGTTCATTGTTTTGCATCGAAGTAGATCTTCTGTCGGATATTTATGACACAAGTCCATAACGACTACGGATAATAATATCAGCATCGTTGAATTCTATAGGCTTCTCGATGTATAGTATAGATTGACGCGGTGATCCATTGAATCTTTCCAATGAGGAGGTGGGACTCGGGAGGATATCTAACATGTTTATATCTCATAAAAGAAACTTTGTATTGTTTTGATCAATCGAAGAAAATCAATGTGGTCAAGATGTATCTGTTTGGATCAAGAATACGTTTGAATTTTGACAACCTAACGATAAAAGTAGACTTGAATACTTAACAAGCCGCGTTGTCCTATATTTTTGTGCAAAAAGAAACTTAATTGGGCATCGATTAAAATACGAAGTTACTCGACTAGCAAATGTCTATCTGCACATATTCATTAAAACTGCAGGATTTGTTTGTGGGTATACTTGCATGTCAAGAGTCATAATACACATGGTATTGCCGTATTGTGTTTTATATATATAAGTCTTTTTTTTTTTTTTTTTTTTTTTTTTTTTTTTTTTTTTTTTAATATATATCATACTAGAGGTAAAAAAGATACAGTTTAACAACAATTAAGCAAACAGGAAAAAAAAAAATGTTACTAACTTACTAGGAACTGATCATCAACCGAAGGAAGGATATATAACGCGCTCATTTGTTCATTTACAGCAGATTATGTGGTTGCGCATATACTTTCAGCTCTCTTAAGAAATAAGTACGACCTACGATTATATATATATTGATCCACTGTTAAACGTCTAAAACAAAAAGATGTATGTTTTTTGTATATTAATAAAATGTTTAGATATGTTATATTCGTTTATTTATAAATCACACCTGAAATGGTAAAGCTATCATTTTCTAGAGCAAATAAGAACTAGAAATTTTGTAAGAAAATAAAATCTAAGATGCAATATACTTTCAACTGTTTTCTGCATTTCCATGGGCATTGGATGGTGATGACTAAAGTCGATTTTGTTCTTGAGTGTTTTCGTAAAAAAAAAAAAAAACTTTGATCTCGCGCAACTATTTTTTATGGTGACAGATTATTTTTCAAATGACCCAGCTTTAGACGTCCTAGACAATGAGCGTATGTCTCAGTAAACTTTCTCAAGAGAGGATCGATCAAACTTCATGATTTATATTTGCAAGCCTTTCTGACCTTTTTATTTTGATAGTTTGTTATATTTAAATATAAAAAATGTAAAAGTAGTTGATCATATTTCATAGTTTTGAGGGCATAGAAAATTCTTCTTCATTTCCCTTGGTACATGTGCAAAACGTTTAGATGAGTACTTTTGTCGCAATATGAGGCTTTTAGTCCAGCAGGGATGGACTCAAAATAAAAAATTTGTTTGTTATGTATCCGTGGGTTTTAAAATAAGGACTTACACCCTCCGAAGTGGGTTTTAATTTTCAAAATCCTGATGAAGAGCCAAGGTTTAAACACATCTTTGCTGCCAAAAAAGAATTCAACCACTAGTTTTATGCTATTAATTTTGTATTCTTGCTTTTGTCCTCATATAACAGAGCTAAGAATGATACAAAATGTGTAAGACACCAAACATATATGAATTTTGATATACCAATAACTAATCCTAAACTGCCCGGTTATAATCCTAAGCCCATAGTGGTTTTAGCATAGTTCCAAACACACCTTCATTTTTTGACCCAAAAGTTGGATTTTCTTGACCGAAATCGATGTTTTTGAGTTTTGACTATTGAGAGGCCAATGCAAACCAATACTATAAATAGACGTATTCATGCATCCTTCAAAACATACCATTTTCCAAACTCACTTTCTATCATACAGTACACACGGAACAAAGCTCATATATAACATTAAACACGTACATTATTAATCATGTCTTCTGTGGAATCACCACGGTCACCTTTGCAACGACCAGCATACGGAAACTTAATCACGATCTTAAGCATTGATGGAGGTGGAGTACGAGGAATCATTCCAAGTGTTATCCTTAGCTTCTTAGAAACCGAACTTCAGGTACAACTCGTTACCATTCTTACTTTTTAGACACATTACACAATTTTGTTTAACACATTAAGCATAATTTCAGAAACTAGACGGCGAGAGTGCAAGACTAGCAGATTATTTTGATATAATTTCTGGGACAAGCACTGGTGGCCTCGTGACAGCCATGTTAACCGCCCCTAATGAAGACAACCGTCCCCTTTTTGCAGCTAGAGATATAACAGACTTTTATCTTGAACATTGTCCAAACATCTTCCCGCATGATGAGTATGTTAATCTGTTGCATAAAAACTCATACAATATGTTTTTAGCTGTGTTTCTTCTTGGATGATATCTCAATTTTTGGTTGTTTAACATGCAGCAATCCACTTGGTCATGCTACAAAGGTGATTGAAGCTCTATCTGGACCAAAGTACGATGGCGTTTATCTACATGAACTTATTCAAGAACTACTAGGAAACACACAACTCCATGAAACATTGACTAATGTTGTGATTCCAACGTTTGATATCAAGCACATGCAGCCTACCATCTTCTCAAGCTATCAGGTTAACTATATGTCATGTCTTATATATCGAACTTAGCATATGGGAAATTTATTTTTATTATAAATATTTGAACATCCTATTTTATTTCAGCTGAAGAAAAACCCAGGTCTGGATGCATTGTTATCGGATATATGCATTGGAACATCGGCTGCACCAACTTATCTTCCTTCCCATGCTTTTGAAACTGTAGATTCGGAAGGAAACCTACTTGGGGAATTTAATCTCATTGACGGTGGGGTGGCTGCAAATAATCCGGTATGTATGTTTCACACTTTCATTAAGTAACTACAAAATAACACATAATTCACATTAAGAAATTGCTATGGCTATTCGTTCATTTTGTAGACTTTGGTTGCTATAAGTGAAGTGACACAAGAGATAACAAAGGGTAGTATCGATTTCTTTCCAATTAAACCAACAGAATATGGGCGCTTTCTAGTATTGTCGTTAGGGACAGGCTCGCCAAAATTTGAAGAGAAATTTGACGCTGCCACATCGTCTAGCTGGGGTGTTTTCGGGTGGTTGGCAAGTAGTGGCACAACTCCATTGATAGATGTATTTACCCAATCAAGTAGTGATATGGTTGACTATCATATCTCTACCGTCTTCCAAGCTCTTCATTCGGGAGAAAATTATCTTCGTGTTCAGGTATAGACCACTATGATAATATTCAATTAGGCAAAAATGAAATAGAGGTTGCGTATTTCTTATTTTGAAATGGTTCGATCAGGATGATACTTTGAGTGGTGATGTGGCATCGATGGATCTTTCATCGAGAAAGAACTTGGAAGATCTTGTGCAAGTTGGCGAGGAACTACTGAAAAAGCCAGTGGCTAAGGTGAATTTGGAGACGGGCATATACGAGCCTTATCGTTGTACTAGCAATGAAGAAGCTCTAATAAGGTACTAACATACATACGATATATACTTGAATAATAAGTTATGATAATTCTAATATTTGATTACTTTACGTGACTGTTGGTTACTAGGTTTGCGAAAATACTGTCAAAGGAGAAGAATACAAGAGAACTCAGATCGCCGGGTGTTAACAATGGCCAAAAGATGAATGGACACATCACAAACAATGGTGCATTTTCGAAGGCAAAGCCATCACTTACAAATGCTATTTCTCACTCTTTTCCAGACTTGCACCAACTCAAAACTGGCTGAGAAATTGCTTTGATGTTCTTAAAATTTATATTCAGATAATTATTTCCGAATAAAAGCCAATGTAGTTCTAGTCAGATTTCTGTTCTGATTCATAAATAGTGGAAGAATAAAATTTATTTATGTAACATCTCGATCTGTTTGCATTATGGAAAAGGGACATACATGCCCTCTAAAATGATTTAATACCTCTTACTTTTTCTATTACTTTTTATTTTTATAATTTTATTTTTATTATAAAATTACGAAACTGAAAATACAAAGTTTGACAACACAAAAATATTAAAAGAAAATAAGGAACACAAATGATAGAAACTGTCAAAGGAGAAGAATAAAATTTATTTATGTGTTTTAGATATTTGTGCGATATAAAGATCCAATAGACTCAAGGTTTTCAAGATCGGTATCTTACCTAGGATCGTTTTCATGTTTGCAAGATCAAAATCGTAAGATCAGATCAGGATCCTAAAATCTTACTATAATGTCATTTTATTAGTAGTATTTGTAATATTATTCAAATCCCAAATTACAATATATCATAAACACAAAATTATATGAATGTTTCATTAAAATGTTGTCCTAAATTATAAATATGGATTGTTTAAGAAGATTAACATGTTGTTTTTTAAATTATATAAAACATACTCCATAATTTTGTAGTTTTTTAGTTTGTTGTTCGAGAAAGGTAAGACCAAATCGGATTAGATATTACGATCTTATGGTCAAGATCGGGATCTTATAAGATCTTAAGCTTGCTAAGATCCTACGTAGTATCTTAGCAGATCTGTATCGTTTTTGCTTTATACTATCGTAAAATCGTAAAATTCTAAGGTCATGATCGGGATCTTAACAACTATGATTATAGACTCTTCCTATAAACATCTCGATGTGTTTGCATATTTGGAAAGGGGACATACATGCCCTCTAAAATGATTTAATACCTCCTACTTTTTCTATTACTTTTTATTTTTATTATAAAACTATGAAACTAAAAGTACGAAACTGAAAATATAAAGTTTGACAACACAGAAAGTATTAAAAACCAAAATATGACGCAAATGACAGAAAATTGTCTTGTCTCGATAATAAATGTTAAAAATGGGTCAAAGCGGTACCAATAACATCACCATTTGAAAACATATAAAAAAGAGTTAATTGCTTAAATGGTCCTTGTTGTTTATTGGGTATAACGAAATGGTCCATATACTTTTTTTCCCCGGATTCTCTTCCTGTGGTTTTGACCCGTAATGGGTTTGGTCCCTTGACCACTAACTCCGTTAGTTTGACCGCTAAATCAATAAAGTTACAGTCAAATATGTTAATACAAATAATGTCAAAAATATTATTTGTATTATTCGATCTCTACATGTTTTGATAATCACAAAATATGAAAACACGATACGTAAACTTACGGTCAATAAGTTTTTGGATGAGAAAACTCATTTACTTAATGTATCTACTACAACGTCACTTCAAGTATCAACAAACTCAATACCAACATTAATAGAGTGATCAAAATGTTTATTTTCACAAAACCTTACATTTTTATGTATTATAAAACATTTTCACAAAAGTATTTTTTTTAAAGAAATGTTTTATTAAGAAAATACATTCAAAATTCAAATATCATAACAGCCATATTTCCCGCTCAAAACCGACAGGAATTTTTCACCAGATAAACTTTCACCATGTCAGGACAAAAAGAGGAGCGTCTGTCGAGACGGTCCCTTAAAAGGCTGACGGTCCCTTAGTGATAAAGGACCGTTACATGTTTAAGGGACCGTCACCTCCTTTCCTGGCGTGTATAAATACTGAACTGTTCCCTTTCAGAAAACAGAGCCTCTTAGCATAAAAACCTTCTGTTTCTTTCTTGTTCTTCTTTGATCACCATAACATGTCGGGTTGTGTTTATAAGTGATTCTCGTATCCTCTACATCAAAGTGCAAGAGAAGAACACTTGAAGTTATCAAGAATCGAGCTGTTATTGAGTCCACACATAAACGTAACAAGTGTTACGATTATATTCTTTCTCCAACTCTCTAATTTGTAAATATTGCAATATTGTGAATCCGACTTATGTAAGAGTCGTGACTAGATGTGTTAGGGTGAACTTGGACATTGGTGAAAGTCCAAGAAGTGTTGTATCTAGATTAGACTTTGTAATAGTTGCTTGTTGTGGTGTGAAGGCTAGAACTTAGTGGAGTTCTAATGTGACGATTAGGACTTAGTGAAGTTCGTGTGTGAAGACTTGAATCGGGTGAAGGTTCAAGTGAACGGGAGTGCTCGTTCGTGTGAAGACTTGGATTACGTGCCGATCCAAGAGGGACAAGAGTGCTTGTTCGTGTAGCCACGTGGGCTTTGGTGTAGATTGGTTCTAGCTAGGATTAGGACTCGACATTCCGCTTAGTATTGTTAAACTTCGTGTAAGCTTGTGTACGGATTGCTCCGCTTGAAGGAGTCTGTAGACATAGTGCTTGAAAACTATTGAGTGTGATACTCGGGGAGTGGAGTAGGACGAAGAGTGAGCTTCGTACCGAACCACTATAAATCTCGGCGTCTCTTTTGACTGTGCTCTTTCCTTTACTATTTTCTTTACACCATTTATGTTTTCTTTTGGCTGTGCTCTTTCCTTTACTATTTCCCTTACACCATTTATGTTTTCGTATATAGTTAACTTGATATCACATAATTAGCAAATTTATGAACTTGGTAATAAAAACGTAAACGGACCTAACAAAGTGAAAACCGATTTTAATAAGCATTAATAAACGGTGAAACTATTCAAACCCCCCTTCTAGTTTCTACAATTGGTATCAGAGCTTCATCACTCAAGATATTTAAAGTATATTGTACTTTAAAGCTTGAATCGATCTATGGATTCTGAAAGAAATATAGAAGGGGTTTCTTTAAAAGAACCACCATTTTTCAAAACTGAAAATTTCATTGAATGAAAAAATAGATTTGAAAGTTATGTGAAATCAATAGATCATGATCTTTGGCATGTCATTTCAATTGGTGATTTTCAACCAATGGAAACGAATTTTGAAAGTCAAAACAAATTTTTCAAAGAAAAGTTTTGTAAAAATTTAATGGCAAAAATAATGATTTATAAAACCTTGCCAAGAGTCGAATATGGAAGTATATTCTTTTGTCAAACGGCAAATGACATATGGAAAAATCTTTTAAACTTTCATCAAAAGGATTGTCAAGTCAAAGATGATGATGTTAGTCTTAAAATACTCTTCACTTGTGAAGACAAGTCATTAGAAAGACATCTTGTTAAATTAGATACATGTGCTACTAGTTCAATTGATTTTGATGTAGGAAATGACATCGACAAAGACCCTAAAAGTAGCCTTGGAAGGAAACTCTAAATGAATCTTGGAGTGATGCGGATGAAGATGACAATGTGCATATTGAATGTGAAATATGTCACAAGATGGAAACTACAAGTGAGGTACATTCCAAAATTGAACATCTTTGTGTTGATCCATCTATCCAAGATTTTTCAAATTTAGAAAATGAATGTAGTAACCCACTAACTTCCCCATTAAGCCTCCCCTAGGTTAGCTATGCCTTACTAACTTAACTTAGGCACTCACTAAGCATCCTCTAGGATTAGAAATGCCTATATCATTTTCCCAAGTAAAATTTTTGCTTTATTACATCTCTATTACCTATATGACTCTTAGACCTACTCACATATCCACCTATCCACAACACCACTATGTTTACCTCCTGTAAACATCCAGGTATGTCAAGTCTAGGTTATAAACACTAATACACTAAGTAATCTATCACTCTAAGATACTATATCTATTAGAAAACCTAACAAAACCCTAATTGCACCCTATGTGTTTACGGTTATCTTTAGAACACTGATTGCTTATCTGAACTAGTTTGAAAGTGTTCAAGGCTTAGGTATAAGTTACTGTAGCAACTTTAGGATATCTTAGAATCCCTAGACCATAGTACAACTCCCTAGAACTTAGGTACAAGTCCCTTAAGCACAAAACCATAACTAGGGTTTACAAGTCCCAAAATTAGGTCAAACCTTCCCACAAGCTACCACCACTTAGTATAAGCCTCCTAGGACTTAATATTAGTCACTAAACACTCATAGGACCCTAATCTAGGCACTAAACCTTAGGCTAGATGATTGAGCCTAAACGGTCAACCTAAATTAACCAAGTGAATTTGGTCAACAAAGTCAAACAGTCTAAGGTCAATGCTCCGTGGATAGTATAGAGTTTCCCCGGGTCGTTATGTCCCGACGAGATTGAAATGGTGCTGTTAAACGTTTGTGGGAATGAGTGAAACTGAGGACAGTAACCAATAAAGATTTGGATTTGAATTACACTACCGATTACTTGGTATTTAAGTAAATGAAACAGTATTAACAATTACAAAATCACAGATTTAAACAAACGTAAACAAGTTAACAATCTAAAATGATTACATACAGAAGAAAAGGTGAGTTTTAAACAATGTACAACTACAGGGGGTGAAATTGAAACTGTTATAAACTTAATATTAAAAGAAAATTAAATTAAAAAGAAAAATATTTTATTGATTATTTTATTATTTAAATAAAAACTATTTATTATATAATTAAAACTAATTAATTTAAAAAGCTTTATAATACAAATTTTAACTAGAAAATTGCAAAATTAATTTTTAAAATTCTAAAATGACTTAAAATAAATTTAGAAACTAAAAATATATATTTTTGTCTTTTTGTGGATTTTTTATTAATTAAATACTAATTATATTAATTAAACTAATTAAACTAATTTAAATAACTAAAAATAGCAAAATGACTTAGAAAATTCTGAGAAAATTTGTAAAATTAATTAACCATCTCAGGAATCCTAAAAAATTATAAAAAGTTTATAAAAATTATTTTTAGACTATTTTACTAAATATTTATTTATTTATTAGTTAATATCTAATTTAACTAGATTAATTAAGAAAAATAGAAATTGAACAGTAGTAATTAGGAAACTATTTCCTAAAAATATTTTATGATTTACAAAATCTAGGAAAAATATAAAAAGGTACTGTTGTTAATTAAAATTTAATAAAACTATTTAATATACTAATATTACTTAATTATTAATTAACTAATATTAATTATAATAAATACTAAATTAAAAAAGAAAAATCTAGAAAAATTGCTGAAAATACTTTGATATAATAGAAATTTAAGGAAAATTTAAAAATGATGAAGTGCTTAATAATAAGCTGAAAAGAAAAATTAAATAGATAAATCCTATTAAATAGAAGTTATCACTAATTTTAAAGTTGGTTTTTCTTTGTTTTTCTTTTTGACAACTAATTATATACTGAAAACAAACAACTTTTATGAAGGAAGTTTTGTTGTAGCTTATTAATAAGCTGTGTGCACCCCCAAGTGCTTAACAGTCTGTGATTTAGCTTATTAGGACTTGTGGTTGTTTGAAAAAGCTAATTCTAAGCTACCAAATGATCAACTATGATAAAACAGATAGACACAAACTTGAAATGATCAAAATGTTATGAAATAAGCATAATGGTAAGCTGAAGCAACCAAATAAGCCCTAAGCAAACCAAAAGACCAAAACAGGCCTTGAACTAGGATCTTTGGACCTTTGTGGGGTCCACAGAATTGAAAGGAGGTCCAAATAGAAATTTAACCTTGAACTGGGCTTATGGCTTATTATTGAAGTCTTGGTGAGTCTTGGTACTTAAGTATAAAAACTGATTGCTCAGGTTTGGCTGTGTGGACAGGTCAAAAGTATGGTTCAAATAAGCTATCTACCAATAAGCCAAGGTCCAAACTAAGCCTGGTTATGGAAACTAGAGCTGATAAGATCTTGAAAAAGCCCAAGGGGAAGGTGTGGGGTCTACTGAGGTGGTAATGGTGACCCCAAGAAACTTGGCCAAAAGGCCTGGTGCAGGGGAGGTTGCACTACCTGCAACCTCAAATAAGCATATGCATACCCAACATAAAAATTCAAAAAAATAAGCTAATAGTGGAATCTTGTAGATTAGGTGGTAGACTTTAACGTCTAAAAATTTTAAGACCTAATTCAAAGTACAAAATTCTAGAAAAATCCCACAAAAAATGGGTTTTCTGAACACCTAAGAAATTTTGACTTTTTATGTTGATGAGCTAAGTTGACTTTTACCAATTTCTAATGATCATTACTGACTGATTATGCTATATTATGATATATTAAGATGAAATTAAGTTAAAATAACAACTAGTGAACTGATATGATGAAATTAGACACTAAAATTCTAACAGTGAACAAGTAAGTTGAGATCAAAGGTAAAGTTGACTTCTTTACTAAACACCTACTTATATTATGCTTCTGTTTTACTATGATGGACCTGAGAATGGAGTCTAAACAACTTTTAAACAAATAGACTCACAAGGATGCAATCAAACAGGCAATGCCAAACACCCTTTTTTCGCAAACCATTTCAAATTTTTGTGAAGCAACTCTTGTGTTAAGTTTATAAATCCATGAAACAAACATGCATAACATCCAAGGAGAGTGAATCAAACTTAGTGAACACAAAAATTTCAATAAAATCCCACAGATTCCATGAAATGTAAACTAACACAGATTTGAAGCAAGTTATAGAGACAGTTGATGAAATAATCAACAAGAAACTATGACAATGCTTATAACTAACAGAATAAGCTATATTATACTAAACTGGAGCTAAAGTAACAGTTAATAACCAAGAATAACAAATCTACGCTAGAAATTGATAAAATGCACTTTTTAAGCTTAAAATAAAAATAGAACTCACTTGGTGCCCTAGCTAAACAAGGGTACCCAAATGGGAAGCTAAAAGCTCTAGCTTGTTATTAACAAGCTAGTAAAGTCCTTCTTTCCATATCCATTACTGGCAACTTCCTTAAGCTTCCAGTCAAATGCAAAGGTACCCTGTGGTATTTTTGTTTCTATTTTATTTTATTTATATATATATATATATATATATATATATATATATATATATATATATAATATATATATATATATATATATATATATATATATATATATATATATATATATATATATATATATATATATATATATATATATTTATGTTTATTTATAGATATAAACAACCTAAGTGAGCTTATGAAACAGTAAAACCAAGCTTAGAAAATTGTTAAAGAAAAAAAAAAGAAATTTCAAATTAAATTGCAAAAACTGAATTGGAACTGAAATGATTGGAATTCTGATTAAATAAAGATCAAATTACATTAATGAGACAGATTACAAGTTATTTGAAGCAAATTTAACAACTAAGGACTGAGTTTACATTATTTCGACATGAAAATTTAAACTATGTGACTGTATGTCCTTCTCCTTGCATCTTCTTCCTTTTATAGCTGAGTTTCTGAGTTCTTTGGGTCCCACTGAGCTTTTCCCACTTCCATCTGAACCATTGGATCATCATAATCAATCTTGGCTGTTTAAATAATTTTTGGTGCCAAAAGATAATAGAGCCAATTGCTCTGATTAATACCAATTGGGGGAGGGGTGGCATTTAATGCTGGTTGTCTTGTTAGGTGATAAGGGTGGTGAGTGGTTTGGGCGGTGGTGATGGTGGGAGAGGTGATGGGATGGAGTTGCAGTGCAAGTTGGGGAGGGAGGAGATGGTCAACGCAAGCATTGACCGTTCTAAATAATCAAATGGTTGTGGATTGGTTTTGGGCTGGGGAAGTTGGCCCAAAGGATTGGATGTTGGATCAGGCTTGGTTGGGTTGGTTTTCTTTTTGGATTTATAATACTAAGGTCCGTTTGGTATGTAAGTTATCACAAGGACCAAGTTTGTAATTATCCGAAAGTTTAGGGGTGAGATTTGGGAAGTTTCCATGGTTATCACAAGGGTGTATCTTGCCAAGCTTAAATAGTTCAAGGACCATATTTTATAGTTTCCATTTTTACACCTCCAGGGACTATTTCTGCCAAACTTTGAACTTCAGGGACCAAACATGTAATTTCACCAAAATTTTCACCCAAGGACCATTCCTGCCAAAGATGAGTAGCACAAGGACCAAAATTTATTTTTTTTTCAAAGTTTTTACATCCCAGGGACCATTTTTGACAATTATGCAAAGTATAGGGACTAAACTTGTAATTTCTGAAACTTTATACCAAAGGACTAAATATGATTATTTGTCATTTCAAAAGGACCTTTGGTGAATTTCCTTCCAAAATAAATGCTCAGGGACTAGATTTAACAAGTTTTGAAAGTTGAGGGACTGAAACTGCCAATTATGCAAACTTTGTTCATTTTTCATCTGTTTTTAATCATTTTGTATCCGAAACATATAAAACACAATCCTGGGATATTTTCAGTATTTTGATGCATATTTGAGTGTTTTTGGATGTTTTGACAGTTCAGATGAGCCAAAAATGATGTGTATTTACACACTCATCAATCCCCCACACTAAAATATTGCTAGTCCCTAGCAATCTTTTGTGAAAACTTAATGGATTTGAATTCTCTTTACCAAAAGCCATTACTTCTGGAGTAGCCAAATGTTTCACTTCAAGTAGGAACTATGGTACACTGATAAACATATGATTTTGAGCAAACCATCAGCTGTCAACGGATTAGATTTGTCTTTACCAAAAGCTGTTTGCTTCTGGACTAGCCAACTATTCACGATTAAAGATATGGTGAGTTGAATCCCATACAATTTTTGGCAAATTGTCAGCCATCAACGGTTTTGAGTTATCTTTACCGGGAGCCGTTTGCTCTCGGATTAGCCAGTCCTTATGTGATTTAGACATGGTGGACTGATTACCATTTGATGTGTTTAGTGTGAAGCACTTCCACTAATTTTTTTTGGCTAAAACGGGGGTATTATGGCACTTATAAGGTAAAAATGTGATCAAATTCGCAAGAATTCTCCCCCCCCCCCCCGACACTAGAATTGAATATTGCCCTCAATATTCAAAGTACCGGCTATTATGCCGATATTTTGAAAAACTTGGATTTGAAAATTTGAAACTTGGGCAAGTGTGGGAATAGGATTTTTTTTTTGAGATTACTTTATATACAACAGCATGGGTAATTCCCCCACACTAGTTTTTTAGAAAAGAGAAAGAAGTCAGAGATATGGGTGAAAACCCATGTTTTGCTAATTTTTGTTCACCGAGTCACTAGCTTGACTCGATCCCCGAATTCATATATCCATTGGGAATGTTTGAAGATCCGGGACAACCATGGATGGTATGTCCTCTCCAAAATAGTGTTTCAAACGATGACCATTCACTTTGAAGTTAGGACCGTCGAGTTGAGATAACTCAACAGTTCCATATGGGTATACTTTTGTAATAGTGAATGGTCCAGACCATCGGATTTTTAGTTTGCCCGAGAAGATCTTTAACCTTGAATTGAAAAGAAGGACTCGGTCACCGACGTTAAAAACACGGTTCTTAATCTTTGAATCATGGATCTTCTTTGTCTTTTCTTTGTAGATCAAAGAGTTCTCGTAGGCCTGATCACGAAGTTCCGTTAATTCATTGAGTTGAACTTTACGGTGATCACCGCTTTATGAAGGTCGTGGTTAGCATGTTTCAAGGCCCAATAGGCTTTGTGCTCGAGCTCAATCGGTAAATGACACGCCTTCCCGTAGACAAGCTTGTAAGGAGTACACCCGATGGGTGTTTTGTAAGCTGTACGGAAGGCCAAAGTGCATCATCTAGTTTATTCGACCAAGAGGCACGGTTTTCACCTACGGTCCTCTCAAGAATCCGTTTTATACCACGGTTAGAAACTTCCACTTGTCCACTAGTTTGTGGGTGATATGCGGTGAGTGACACCGTACTTAAGCATGACTTTCGCAAATTGATCATTGTAAAAGTGTGCACCGCGATCACTAATGATAGCACGGGGAGTTCCAAAATGAGCAAAGAGGGATTTCAAAATTTTCACAACAACTCGGGCATCGTTGGTGGGTAAGGCTTTTGCCTCAACCCATTTTGACAAATAGTCAACAGCCACGAGGATGTACTTGTTTCCACGAGAAGATGGGAATGGCCCCATAAAATCAATGCCCAGACGTCAAAGATTTCATAAACTTGAATGGTATTTTGTGGCATTTTGTTCTTTTGTGAAATATTCCCGTGACGCTGACAAGCAACACAAGTTTTGACTAAGTCATGAGCATCCTTATAAATTGTGGGCCAATAGAAACCGGAGTCAAACACCTTTTTAGCCGTGTAGTTTGGACTATGGTGTCCCCTGGTGGGTCCAACATGGCAAGCCTTGAGAATATCATTGGCTTCCTGTCCGTAAACACATCGCCTGATGACTTGATCGGCACAGATTTTGAAGAAATAGGGGTCGTCCCAGAAGTAATGTTTAACATCTATAAAGAATTTGTTTTTTTGTTGGGACGACATCCCCTTCACAATGAAGTTACCCGCATGGTAGTTTGCAAAGTCGGCAAACCATGGGGTAGTAGAATCACCACGAAAATAAACCACATTGAGTGTCTGATGTGCTCACGGTGTGTACAAGTTTTAAATTTATAAACACGATTACCGGATCTAGAAATAACACATACGAGCAAGTGAACTCTTCCGTTATAGCAAGATTTGGTTGGTAAGTCGGGATCGTTCACAGAGATTTGTGAGTGATTCTAAGCGTAAGTTTAAAAAGTAAATCTCTAACACAAGCGATAATGATTATAAGATAATTCAAATGATTAAAACTACACTTGCTTAGACTAGTTAACTACTCATAAGAAAATCATGATTGTGATAACTTCCTTAACATGTTGGTAATGAGAATTAGTTGGTGTTCTAATCTATTGTTTCTACAAGTTAAACCTTCGTCAAGATTTTAGTTTATAAAAACAAGCATTAGGTTTGGACCAATCAATTCAAGGTTCAAAAAGTTGAGTTAACAACCTTAAACACAAAAATGGTTTCTTGTTTAATCAAATACTCTTAAGAAATGGTCAATACAAAAGGTAACCTAATCATAGACAACAAGGTTACAATTGATTATAAACTACTAAAACTTTCGACCAATTAGGCGTTTACAACCAATCCGATTTGATTAACAAAAATTATTCTCATTCCAATTACACCTTAGTTCCTTTGTTTAGCCAAGAATGATTATGGTGAAAAACAATCTTTCATAGACAAAAGATTATAACTAGTTGAATGATAACAACCCTTTCGGCCAATGATATTATAAGCAACTAGTTAAACTTGACTCAACAAATGTCACATGAAACTTTTAGTCTAATTGGGTTTCAGAATTGACTTGAAATTGAATTAAAACATGTTATCACAATCATAGACTAATCATTAAGTAATTAACATCATCTAAGCAAATGCAAAAGGTAACTAGCCACTCATAGTAAACATGAACATAAACTCAGAATATTGAACATTAGAAATAATAATTCAAGTCTTACAAATGTTTGGAATATGATTACAAATGAGTAGGAAATGATTTCTTAAGTGTTGGTGTTGACTTCTTGAAAGTTTGACCTTCGAATGTTGACTTTTTGGACTTCCAATGCTTCCTGAACTTTTATGGACGAATTTTGTGAACTTTGAGACCAGTAAAGGATTGCTTTGTTGTTGTATGTTGATGGTGTATTGAGTTATGTTGAATTGTGTATACAATGCCTCTATTTATACTACTCCTCAAGCCTAGGCTCATCAATGCAGCAACTTGGCCTCCAAGGTGAATAGAAAGACCTAGAATACCAGAAAGAAGGGCCTAGAATCGGGTAGAGTGAGATAGAAAACATCTTGCAAAATATTAACGAGCTGACCAACCGATCGGTATCGGGCTCTGACCGATCGGTTGGTTGTGACCTCTGCGACTAACCGGTCGGTTGGATTCATAACCAATCGGTTGGATGTGACAATTTCTTCTGACCGATCGGTTATGATGAATACCGATCGGTTGCTTTTGTTCTGACAGCAACAAACTTGATCTTTAACTTGGCTCTTCGTTCTTTGTCCAAACTTGATTATTCCTTGTCAACAAACTTTGGAATGATGAAAACTTGGATTCTTCTTTGTGAAATGCTTGAACGAATTGAATCTCGAGATGGGAATGACAAATCCTTCATTTACTTCACTTTTTCTTCCTTTTTCCTGTTTTTGGCCACAAATGCTTGCAAACACACTTTATACGATTATGTGACAAAAGAATATAAAAATAACCGAAAAACATACGAATAACGCCACTAAAAACATGTAGAATTTGAGCATTATCAGTGTCTTCGAGAGGAAATGTTTCATTTATTTCCTGTTTCTCGGACACATCCTGGTGAGGATTTTCTAATCGGGAGAGATGATCAGCAGCCAGGTTCTCGGCTCCTTTTTTTATCATGTATTATGATATCAAATTCTTGCAGGAGGAGAATCCAACGGAGTAGTCTCGGCTTTGCATCTTGTTTTGCAAAGAGGTACTTCAAAGCCGAGTGATCCGTATACACTATGCATTTGGTCAATATCAAATACGGTCGGAATTTTTCAAAGGCATACACCACTGCTAATAGTTCTTTTTCAGTGGTGGTGTAATGACTCTGAGCCTCGGTCATGGTTTTGCTTGCATAGTGTATAGGCTGAAAGTATATTTCTTTTCGTTGGCCCAAGACCACACCTATGGAAAAATCACTGGCATCGCACATAAGTTCAAAAGGTAGGTCCCAATCGGGGGCAACAAGGATCGATGCCTCAATAAGCTTTTTCTTCCAAGTTTCAAAAGCTTTGATGCACTCAGGTGAGAAGATAAAAGGAGCATCCTTCTCGAGGAGATGGGTCATAGGTTGGGCGATTTTGGAGAAATCTTGAATAAATCTACAATAAAAACCGGTGTGACCTAAAAAGCTCCTAATACCCTTGACGGTAGTGGGATGAGGTAATTTAGCTATTACATCAACTTTGGCTCTGTCAACCTCGATCCCATTTTTTGAAATTTTATGGCCGAGGACAATGCCCTCTTTAACCATAAAATGGCTCTTCTCCCAGTTGAGACACAAGTTTGTGTCTTCACAACGTTTTAACATCTTTTCCAAGTGGGAGAGACAAGACTGGAATGAATCCCCGATGACTGAGAAGTCATCCATAAACACCTCCATGGTTTTCCCGATCATGTCAGAAAATATGGACATCATGCACCTTTGGAACGTGCCAGGAGCATTACATAAGTTGAAAGGCATACGTCTGTAGGCAAAAGTTCCGTAAGGGCATGTGAAGGTAGTTTTCTCTTGATCCTGTGGATCAATGGGGATTTGGAAATAACCCGAGAAACCATCGAGGAAACAGTAGTACTCGTTCCCTGCTAATCTCTCGAGCATCTGGTCCATAAAGGGTAGAAGAAAATGGTCTTTACTGGTGGCATCATTTAACTTACGATAATCAATGCATACTCGCCACCCCGTAACCAACCGAGTTGGAATCAACTCGTTTTCTTCATTTGTGACAACAGTTATGCTACCCTTTTTTGGAACGCAATGAATTGGGCTAACCCAAGGACTGTCAGAGATGGGGTAAATTAATCCGGCATCAAGAAGTTTGAGAACTTCCTGTTTAATAACTTCATGTATTTTGGGATTAACCCGTCTCTGTTGTTGGACTGCTGGTTTGAAATCATCCTCCATTAAGATTTTGTGAGTATAGAATTCAGGGTTTATACCCTTGATGTCGTAGAGTTTCCAAGCAATTGCTTGTTTGTGAGATTTCAAAACCTTTATGAGAACAGCTTTCTCCTCATCTTTTAAATCTTTTGCAATAATGACCGGAAATTTATCATTACCCTCCAGGAATGCGTATTCAAAATGGGGAGGTAAGTCCTTAAGCTCAATCTCGGGGAAATCTTCAGTTTTCTCAACATTTTTTATTTCCTTTTTATGAAGTATTTGTGAAAGAACGGGAGGGTGGGAAGGATCTTGATTGAGTAGCTTCTCAAGGAGAAGTATATCCCTGTCTGGGTCAATCTCCTAGTTATCAATTCCTTCGGGAATTGAGTCACTTCGGAGAAAGGCATCTATTTCCTCCAAGACGAAGTCACTTCCCTCAAACGGAGTGAGGGAAGGAGTAGAATTAGCAATTATGGGATGAGAGGAGGGAGTGGGATTGCCACTCGAAGAATCATCAGTGAAACCAAGAATTTCTTGAGAGTACTCCTCTGTAGCAACATCGATGACATTGATGCGGTTAACAGATTTGGAATCATAATTTGAGGAGTATCTCGAGGTTTGATCAAGACTGAAGGTTATGGCTTCGGAACCAACACGTAACGTGATTTCCTCATCGAATACATCGATCAGAGCACGACCCGTTCTGAGGAATCCCCGTCCAAGAATGAGGGGAACCCTTGGGTCTGCATCAAAATCAATAATCACGAAGTCTGCCGGAAAATGGAACTTTCCCACTTTGACAAATACATCCTCGGCAATACCGAGGGGACGAGATATCGAATGATCTGCAAGCTCGAGAGTCATGCAGGTGGGATTGAGTTCTGGAAGAGAGAGTTTTTTCCATACTGAGTGAGGCATTAGGTTGATGCTGGCACCAAGATTGGCCAAGGCATAGCATTCAACCATTCCCAGGAATATACATGGAATGAGAAATTTCCCAGGATCTCCCAGCTTATCGGGAAGCTGTTTCAACAAAACCGCAGAGTAGTTTTCATTGAGGGGAGTTTTTGCCATTTCGAACAGTTTTTCCTTGTTATTTAACATATTTTTGATTATGGATGTAAATTTAGGCATTAAGAGGATAGCATCCGCGAAGCTGATATCAAAATGAAGATCTTAAAAGATTTGGAAAAAAATTTCCATTTGATGGTTTGCTTTTTCACGGAGCTTTTGATCTTGTAAACGTGATGGATACGGAATTTAAGGTTTTGGGTTTGGTTTTAAATTTTCAATAGAGGTCTCGGGAGGTTCAAATACAACCCCAGTTTTGCGGGTCGAGACCGGGATAACTGGAGGAGGGATGTCAGTGGTACCTTCGTTATTAGTAGGAAGTACCGTATCTGTTGTGTCCTCAGTTTCACGTTCCTCTACCTGAACAGGAGAAGAGGTAGACGGGACTGTGGGTCCTTTATAAGAAACTCCACTTTGGGTCGTGATCGCCTTACCATCGCCCCTCGGGTTAGCGATCGTGTTTCTCGGTAGTGTACCTGAGCCCGAGGGTCGATCATTTAAAGACTTCTTAAGTTCAGATATCTGGCTGACCAACAATTTATTCATTTCTTCTTGGGATTTCATAAACTATTTCAACAACTCATCGGATGATGGTCCAGTTGGAAAAATGGTTTGATTTTGATTAGGAACTTTTTGAGCACGGTTGTTTTGAAAATTCCCTTGATGTTGATTATTATGACCCTGAAAATTGTTTCCTTGTTGAAAATTATTCTGTTGGAAATTATTACCCTGACTAAAATTACCATGACCTTGATTACGGTTAAAATATCCTTGGTTTTGAAAAGCCTGATTGTGACCGGAATGGAAATTCCCTTGGTTTTGAAAACCTTGGTTCATTCGGTTTTGATTAAAATTTTGATTCCGGTTTTGGTTTTGATTTTGAGACTGATTAAACCCGGGTGGTCCAAGGTAGTTATTAGAACGATAGCTCAACAGATTACAGTCCCCTTGTGGTTGGTAGGAAGAATTACCTCCCGCATTATAGGAACCTTGAGCTGCGTACACATTTTCATGAGTGAAGCCACCGGAGGCTGGACACTCAGTGTACCGGTGGGGTCCACCACAAGTTTCACAACTTGGGCTGACAACTTTGACGTGATGATTTTGACTAGACTGATGTATACGTAGGACTGCAGTGGACAAATCATCAAGTTTTTTTTAGCAAGGACAGCTATATCATTGTTTGCTGGAGTGACAAATTTACATGACGAGTCATTCCTCTCGACTGAGGAATCCCAGAAATTGTGATGGGTAGTCATGTTTTCAATCAGATCATAACAATCTTTGGGGGTTCTTTTCATAAAGGTGCCCCAAGCAGCAGCATTTATGGTGTCACGATGACGAAGTGTCAAACCATTGTAGAAGGTATCTATAATGGTGACAAGAAGCATATTGTGATTTGGACATCGATCAATTGCAAGCTTATAGCGTTCCCATGCCTCAAATAAGGACTCGTCAGGACGCTGTCTAAAGTTGCTGATATTATTTCTCAGTTTTGTTACCATGGATGGTGGAAAGTATTTGGCCAAGAATTTGGTAACCATCTCATCAAAAGTGTGGATCGAATTCTTAGGAAGACGATCAAACCAGGCAGTAGCATGATGAGTTAGAGAATAGGGGAAGAGGTACAAACGAAGGCCGTCTTCGGTGACGCCATTTTGTTTCATGCTTTGGGTGACGGTAAAAAATTTGTCAAGATGCTTGTTAGCATCATCACCCGGTAATCCGTGAAACTAACACGAATTTTGGACTTGTTGGATCATGTGGTGCTTGAGGCCGAAGTCTGTAGCCTCAATAGTGAGTGGTGCAATAGGTCCGCCCCAACCTTGCATGGTAGGCTGACACAACTCCTCCATCGTTCGGAGATCGGGAGCTGTTTCATCCTTGGGAGGGTCAGGGGGTGGTGGGGGCCCGTCGTCCATTTCTGTTTGTGGTTCTTCAATAACAGTACGTAGCTCGGGTACGTTTTTGTGACTTTTACGCTTTGTTTGTGAACGAGTGCGCATGCACTAAAAACAATTTTTCAAAACAAGATCGAGGCAAAACAACAGGGAACTTAAACCAATAATCTCAAGTAAATGGCTTCTTTGAAAAAGGTACACCACTCACAAGGATACAGTGGCAAGTTTTAATCTTATGTTTGGGAACTTATTATGTTCACACTCCCAGTTGGTAGGTGTTCTGCATTGTTTTGCGGTGGTAGGATTTTATGTAATTATTATTAACAGAAAACAAAATGTTTTTGGCTTTTTGGGTGTGTGTGCAGAAAAAACTTTTGTAAATATTTTTGGTATCGATTCGTTAACCGAAATCGTATTCTTTAAAATTACTCGCAGGGTGGCGGGAGAGAAGAATGGACTCTCTTCAGTTCGCAATTTAATATCAGAACTTCCGTATTCCACCTGTGTAGGTTGTAATCTTAAAGAAATCAAAGTAATTTAACTTCACGATTGTTTTGTTGTTTTTTGATTTTTTTGGTGTTGTTAACACTTTAGGAAAAGTGTTAATGAACTTTTTGATATGATTGAGATTTTTACAAAAACTTTTTACAAAAGTGGTGAAATTTGTACAGGGAGGGTTTTGAAAACAACTAAACCTAAAACGTTTTTAAAACACATAACAACCTCCCCGGCAGCGGCGCCAAAATTTTGATTGAGCCTAAACGGTCAACCTAAATTAACCAAGTGAATTTAGTCAACAAAGTCAAACTGACTAAGGTCAATGCTCCGTGGATAGTATAGAGTTTCCTCGGGTCGTTATGTCCCGACGAGATTGAAATGGTGCTGTTAAACATTTGTGAGAATGAGTGGCACTGAGGACAATAACCAGTAAAGATTTGGACTTGAATTACACTATTGATTACTTTGTATATAAGTAAATGAAACAGTATTAACAATTACAGAATCACAGATTTAAACAAACGTAAACAAGTTAACAATTTAAAACGATTACAGACAGAAGAAAATGTGAGTTTTAAACAATTTACAACTACAGGGGGGGAAATTGAAACTTTTATAAACTTAATATTAAAAGAAAATTAAATTAAAAAGAAAAATATTTTTTTGATTATTTTATTATTTAATATTTAATTATTTAAATAAAAACTATTTAATATATAATTAAAACTAATTAATTTAAAAAGCTTTATAATACAAATTTTAGCTAGAAAATTGCAAAATTAATTTCTAAAATTCTAAAATTACTTAAAATAAATTTAGAAACTAAAAATATATATTTTTGTCTTTTTGTGGATTTTTTATTAATTAAATCCTAATTATATTAATTAAACTAATTTAAATTACTAAAAATAGCAAAATGACTTAGAAAATTCTGAGAAAATTTGTAAAACTAATTAACCATCTCAGGAATACTAAAAAATTATAAAAAGTTTATAAAAATTATTTTTAGACTATTTTACTAATTATTTACTTATTTATTAGTTAATATCTAATTTAACTAGATTAATTAAGAAAAATAGAAATTGAATAGTAGTAATTAGGAAACTATTTTCTAAAAATATTTTATGATTTACAAAACCTAGGAAAAATATAAAAAGGTACTGTTGTTAATTAGAATTTAATTAAACTATTTAATATACTAATATTACTTAATTATTAATTAACTAATATTAATTATAATAAATACTAAATTAGAAGAGAAAAATCTAGAATAATTACTGAAAATACTTTGATATAAAAGAAATTTAAGGAAAATTTAAAAATGATGAAGTGCATAATAATAAGCTGAAAAGAAAAATTAAATAGATAAATCCTATTAAATAGAAGATATCACTAATTTTAAAGTTGATTTTTCTTTGTTTTTCTTTTTGACAACTAATTATATACTGAAAACAAACAACTTTTATGAAGGAAGTTTTGTTGTAGCTTATTAATAAGTTGTGTGCACCCCCAAGTGCTTAACAGTCTGTGATTTAGCTTATTAGGACTTGTGGTTTTTTGAAAAAGCTAATTTTAAGCTACCAAATGATCAACTATGATAAAACAGATAGACACAAACTTGAAATGATCAAAATGTTATGAAATAAGCACAATGATAAGCTGAAGCAACCAAATAAGCACTAAGCAAACCAAAAGACCAAAATAGGCCTTGAACTAGGATCTTTGGACCTTTGTGGGGTCCACAGAATTGAAAGGAGGTCCAAATAGAAATTTAACCTTTCAAGGTTACCAGGTCAACTTCAAAATAAGCCAATAAGCTGGGCTTATGGCTTATTATTGAAGTCTTGGTGAGTCTTGGTACTTGAGTATAAAAACTGATTGCTCAGGTTTGGCTGTGTGGACAGGTCAAAAGTATGGTTCAAATAAGCTATCTACCAATAAGCCAAGGTCCAAACTAAGCCTGGTTATAGAAACTAGAGCTGACCAGCTCTTCAAAAAGCCCAAGGGGAAGGTGTGAGGTCCACTGAGGTGGTAATGGTGACCCCATGAAACTTGGCCAAAAGGCCTGGTGCAGGGGAGGTTGCACTACCTGCAGCCTCAAATAAGCATATGCATACCCAACATAAAAATTCACAAAAATAAGCTACTAGTGGAATCTTGTAGATTAGGTGGTAGAATTTAACCTCTAAAAATTTTAAGACCTAATTCAACCCACAAAATTCTAGAAGAATCCCATAAGAAATGGGTTTTCTGAACACCTAAGAAATTTTGACTTTTTAAGTTGATGAGCTAAGTTGACTTTTACCAATTTCTAATGATCACTATTGACTGATTATGCTATATTATGATATATTAAGTGAAAATAACAACTAGTGAATTAATATGATGAAATTAGACACTAAATTTCTAACAGTGAACAAGTAAGTTGAGATCAAAGATAAAGTTGACTTTTTTACTAAACACCTACTTATATTATGCTTCTGTTTTACTATGATGGACATGAGAATGGAGTTTAAACAACTTTTAAATAAAATAGACTCACAAGGATGCAATCAAACAGGCAATGCCAAACACCCCTTTTTTTGCAATCCATTTCAAATTTTTGTGAAGCAACTCTTGTTTTAAGCTTATAAATCCATGAAACAAACATGCATAACATCCAAGGAGACTGAATCAAACTTAGTGAACACAAAAATTTCAATTAAATCCCACAGATTCCATGAAATGTAAACTAACACAGATTTGAAGCAAGTTATAGAGACAGTTGATGAAATAATCAACAAGAAGCTATGACAATTGATGAGGAGAAAAATGAACCACTTTTAGAGTGTCATTTAAGCCCGGAATTGAATTTATTTGATCAAATATTACCCTAAATCGTTCCTTTTGTGATTTTAGGTACTTTGGGAGTGAATTCTGGAAAAGAAAGCAATTCGGACGTTTTTGGAGCATAAAAGTGAAGAAAACGCCAAAGACTTAATTTTCCATGCTGAGAACAGTACCTGACTGCGTCAAGAGGAAGACCCTGACGGCGTCAAGAGTAAATTCCATGACGACCCAGTGCAAACCTGACGGCGTCACAACAAGGGCGTCAAGACTTAATTTTGTGACGGCCTGCATAAGGAGAATACATGACGGCGTCAGACCCAGATCTAGGCAGTCCGAGGAACTATTTGGTGGCGAGATGACGACGTCAGACATTTGTTCTTGACGCCGTCACCTATCAAACTCTATATATAGTTTTCTATTTTTCATTCATAAGAGGAGGAACTTGTGTGGAGAAACTAGGGCCGGACTTTGTAAACCCTAGGTCATATTTTACAGTACTTTCAAGGGTTTTCACCCCTTGAATCCTTTCATGTGCTATTGAGATAAGTCTTCTCTTAATTCAATCAATATGTCTATGTGTTGGTTGATTATATCTTATGCTTGCCTTGATTTTAACATGCTAGGCTAGATCTATCTTGTGTTTGCTTGGATCTAATGAAACCTAGATGTTAATTATGTGTTGATTACTTGTTTATGGTTGTATTGGATGAATGATTTCAATGTTAGGCTTAAGAAAACTGGCATATCTCCATTGTGTAACATTCTTGAACGTCTTTGGAAACATGAACCGATGTGTATTAGGTTTTATTGGTTGTATTTAATGCATGAGCAAATTCTAGTGATCCCATGTTAGGAGCTTCTTAGCCGGCTCGACATAGGAGTGAAGTAGGCGCTCATAGGATTGCGGAAGTAAGTACGCCACCCCATGAATGGTATTAAGGAATACAATCTGTCATCCACGCAACTATAACAAGTAATTAACGTGTAAAAGATGTCTAGGGAGTAGTGAAATCTAAGTAAACACATTTCTCCCACATATTGCTCACAACTTTAGTATAATTTAGTTTAATTTCATTTTTAGTATTTTATTTTGATTGCATCTTAGTATTGAGTTAGTTGACTAGCAACTAATTCCGCCAAACTCCTTCAAAACCGAGAATTTTACTTGGTTTCAAAAAAATATAAAAATACAAAAAGAATCATCCCTCATCTCTAGACCTAGTCTTTAGGTTTTCTAATCCTAGCGATACTATTCCTAGCTGAACGATCAATCCCCCGATACTTGTCATTATACTATACTACATCGATCAGGTACACCGCCTGGCGGGGGTTGTAAGCTTCTCAAGATCCCTTGAGAGGTAAAGCCTGGTGCAATCTCTACGTACCAAGTTTTTGGTGCCGCAGCCGGGGAATAGTTATTGTCTAGGTTAGAATCTCTTTTTATTAGGTCTACTTGCTAGATTCCTTTCTAGTAAGATTTTATTTTTATTTTCTAGGTTCTCTTTAGTCTATCTTATTTCTTCGTATTTTTGTTCGTAACTCTTCACCACCCGACATCATGGACGATGGGAACATCTTTGAACCCGTCATCCCACCACAACAAAACCCACCACTAGAACCTCTTAGGCCCCGAACCTTAGGAGAGTATTCCCGACCTAGCCACCAAGGCTACCGAAACACCATTGAGCTCACCGGAGCCAATGTGATCCCCCTGCAATCCGACACCATCCGGTTGGTGCAAAGCGGATGTGCATTCCATGGACTTTGTTCCGAAGATCCAAACCAACATCTAAAGGACTTCCTTAAAATCATAGATTCTATAGACCTTGATGTGACATTTCAAAATTTTCATTTTAATAAATTTTAGTATTTTATTATTTAACAATCATATTTTTAAATAATTAACTTCGTCGGAAGTTATCCAGGCTTCGTCATAACACGTTCAATCAATTCAACCGACACAATACTATGCCCACTCTACACTTTTTATGCATTTTTGGTTCCTTCCAATCCTATTTTAAAAGTCACTTTCAATTTTTCCATTTTTACGTAAACCTTGCACCATTACGTTTTACCCAATTTAAATTTATATATTAAATTTTTAACAACATGAACCAACCCCTTATTCTATTACTAATTTTTATGGAATTCATTATTTTTGTTTCTAATCGTTTTATCGAAAATTTTCATCTTTTAACTAATTCTGCGTCGTGCCTTTGATATTTATTTGTTAAGTCATTTAAGAAATCAGCAATTTCATATTTTAGCTTCGAGAGCTTAATTATTTCTATTTTAGTGTTTCCCGAATTTTCTTGCGTTTTAGCCGAAATCTGTGTCAAAATAGTATTTTCAAACTTTGTAACATTTTATTTAAGTGTTTTAACACAAACTAATGTAATGTAAATTTAAAAAAAAAAATACATATAGTTAGCCAAATACCCCTTTTATAATTTTTACTTCCCCATCAAAACCAAAAACCAAACACTCCCCCTTTGTCTATTATACTCCAACAATATGCCTAACCAAACACCCATCTCCATTTTTTTTCTTACCTTAAATCAATATATACCAAACTTCTATTTTATAAAAACATACACACACTAACACGTTTATTTCCACCCACAAGATCAAACAAAACATCTTTCTTCTCCCTCTTTCTTTCTCAGCCGAAATTCACCACTCAAACATCATCACCATCACTAAAAATCCCTCATGCAATCATCATCTTGTGGTTAAAATCATCAACCAAGACCCTATGCAAAGTTTCAAGTTTTGAATCAAAGTATTGAAGAAGTTGTAAAAAATCTTATGAAAATGAACTTGGAGGCTGAAGTTAAAGTGTTATTGGGAGGATTTTATTGTGATTGAGATCATCTAGGAGTTGTGGTCTTGGTCTATTGTTGGGTTCGAACTAAACACACCTCATAGGAAGGGTGTGTATCTTCCATTTTTCTCTATTTATATTCTAGTAAGCCCTAAACCCTTTTCATTAATTTTATTTTCATGATGAACATTATATTTTTGATTTGGGTTTTCTGTATTTGATGAGTTTTAGTGTTCTTGAGTTGTTTTTGATGATTGGTGTGGCATTGCATAGGATTTTGATGGAATAAAAACATTGTTTGAATTGATTTTGAAGTCGATTATAGGGACTGTTTTAGACAAGCAGATAAAACGAATTGGTGTGCAATATTTTTGGCTTATGGCCTGCTGGGAAATTACATTTTTAGATATATATATGTCTTAGCTTCATGTGGCGAATTGGAGGGTTTATCAACTCCTCCGAATGAATGAGTTATGGCCGTTTTGCTATAATTGATCAGTTCTGAACTACTGTTGTAAAAAGGAGTTTAACTCCAGGTTTTTAAACTAAAAGTGTTGGGATAAAAGTTGAGACCTGTAGTAGACATCTTAGGTTAACATCTCCAAGTGGAATCACTTTAATAGCTATCACGGTTTGGGAAATATGTTAAAATTAGTGTTTCATAGGAAAGTTGGGACTGCTGCAGACCAGCAGCATATATGGGTTAATTGCAGAAAACTTTTGGCCTAAGAAGGTCTATATTATTTGATGGTATTATTGAAATAAGTTTAAGGTACATGTGTCGAATTGGATAGGGTGATATCTCCTCCGGATGAGTGAGATATGGTCGTTTTATGGAAACATGTCAATTCTGGAGCTGCTATTGGAAAACATGTTTTTGCTCCAGATTTTTGTACATTAAGCTTAGGTTTTAAAACATGGTTCCACACTAGACATTATAAGCTTTCACCTCCAATTGGTTTCAACTTAATATCTACCAAAACCGTAAGCGTTAGAATTTCAGCGAACTTTCTGGTTGGAGTTATAGTTAGTAAAAACTCACTTCCCGTTGATTGGTAAATGATTTGATTGAATGGCCTAATGTTTTGGAAACTAAACTTAAGTATATTTACAGGGGTGAAAGCCCCATCCTTGTATCTTTTATAGGTTAAGAGATACGATGGTGTGGAGTTGACTAAAATTCAGCAACATGGTTTTTACGTCTTGTCTTGAAATCTAAAACATGTAGATACACATAGGTGAAACCATATCTCATGATCATTTGATTTACTTTTTCATATCGCTCTTCTTTATCATTCTAAGTCGCGTCACGTCTTTTAGGTTGTGCTTAGACGCTTCGCACTCGTCCGAAGATCCATTTTACTTCTGATCTCGTTGCTCTTAAGGTGAGTTCATAGCCTCGCCTTTACTCATTTAAATGTTTTAAAAACCTCGCGATGGGGATACATGCTAGTTTTTGCAAACTGAATACAAGTAGCTTTTAGTATGCTAGACCCGATTGTATGATTTATGGACATCTGACATTGAGTATTCTTGCTTAAGTCCCCATCATGAACCATTAATTTTGTGTGAACGCTAGTATTATAAATATGCATATTTGGCTTGACAAGCCTGTCCGGGTGAGTAGCGCTCATTTGACATCTGTGGGTCAAACAGACATATAATATTGAGAATTTAGGGTAATTGGCAAGATTACCCTTGTGTGGGGCATCATTTAGACATAGTCAAGGTTCGGTTTCGTGAGCTCAATGCTGTAAATCTTATTTCCCGACTTGTATTTGTTACATGTCAACTTAATTATGGGCGCATAACAACGTAGCCCATCATATTTTAAACTGAATTATCTTGTATTCAAATGATTACTTATTTAAACTCTATGAATTCACTCAACTTTATCTTGACTTTTTAGCATGTATTTTCTCAGGTATTATTTTGCTAGCTGAGCATTGGGAGCAATCGGACTCGTGTGGATATCAAATATTGAAAGACTTGTTTTCTACACATTCGATAACTTTTTATCTTTAAAATATACATACGAGTCGTGTTTGAACTCTTGTAACTCAAGTTTTGAATAAAAATTGTTGGGACCTTTGTACTCTGATTTATCAAATCGAATGTGACATTTTATTAAACGTCTTATTTAACTTGTGTGTATGAACTATGAAGTGACACCCAAATTGGTATTCCACTGCGTTGTAAATTTTGGTGGTGTCACACTTGATGTTACAACTAGAGAGTCAACCCGGTTACGCCTATTCCAATTCTCGCTACGTGATCAAGCTAGCCAATGGCTTGAACGTTTACCCGCGGGATCCATCACCACATGGGATGATCTCACCACTCGTTTCCTTGCTCAATTTTTCCCACCGGGGTGAACTACCAAGCTTAGAAATGATATCTTGATATTCCAACAACGTCAAGGTGAAACTCTTTATGAAGCATGGACTCGATTCAAGGACTTACTCCAAAAAGTCCCTTATTGGCATAGATCTTTGGCTCCAAGTACAAATATTCTATGACCATATTGATCTCTCCACAAGGCGAGCCATTGACCAATCGGCCGGTGGTAAGCTACGTGATCTAAGTGCGGAACAATCGTGGGAACTCATAGACGATCTTGCTCTCTATGACAACGAAAGTTGGAATGATCCCCGTGATTTAAACAAAACGGTCAAGGCAATATCTTTGCCTTTGAACAACTCTAGCACTCCCGACCGTAGGATCATGGAACTTGAAGGTCGTGTCAAGTCTCTCATGAAATCTTACGAAGCTCAAAAGCCTTCAAACAAAGTAAGCAGAATCGCTTCTGCATGTAAACTGTGTAATGGCCCTCACGAAACTCATAACTGCATGGAGCTTCCAAAATGCGCTTATAACGAATCCACATCGTCACACGTTGGTCGAGGCCCTTGAAACTCTGACGAGGCCTATGAGGCATGGAAGGATAAACCTAATTTCAGAGGGAACCAAACGCGGAGCGTATCCTTCAATGACTCCCCCCACTCAAATGGTCCGAGCATTTTCCATCACAGAGCACTCCTAGGCAAAGCTGTGAAGATGCCTTGCGAAAATTCATTCTATCTCAAGAATTGCAGCTTTCTACGCTCGAGGCTAAATTTAGACAACAGCAAGCCGATATGAACAACAAGATTTGTAATCTGTTAACTGCTATCAAAGAGCACGCTGTTAATAAAACGATTCAAGCTGAAGAGGTCAAATCTATTACCATCATGAATCAGCCAACTTCTCCTGTGAAAATAAAAAGTCCTACTAAGCTATTGATGAGGCGAAAAATGAATCACTTTTAGGGGGTCATTTAAGCCCGTAATTGAATTTGTTTGATCAATATTGCCCTAAATCGTTCCTTTTGTGATTTTAGGTACTTTGGGAGAGAAATCTGGAAAAGGAAGCAATTCGGACGTTTTTGGAGCATAAAAGTGAAGGAAACGCCAAAGACTTAATTTTCCAAGCTGGGAACAGTAGGTGACGGCGTCAAGAGTAACAATTTGATGGCGTCAAGAGTAACTTTCATGATGGCCCAGTACAGAAATGAAGGCGTCACAAGGAAGAGCGCCAAGAGTAAAATACGTGACGGCCTGGAAAAAGTTAATACATGACGGCGTCAGATGTAGATCAAGGCAGTCCGAGAATTCTTTTGGCGGCGAGATGACGGCGTCACCTATTTGGTCTTGACGCCGTCAGCCTCAGTTTCTATATATAGTTTTCTAATTTTCATTCATTAAAAAGGAACAAGTTTGGAGAAACCCTAAGGCCGAACCATATACGATTTTTACAGGTTTTTCAAGGGTTTTCAGCCCTTGAACCCTTACATGTGTAATTGAGATAAGTGTTCTTCTAATTCAATCAATATGTCTATGTGTTGGTTGTCTATATCTTGTGCTTGTCTTAATTCCACCATGCTAGGCTAGATTTATCTTGTGTTTGCTTAGATCTAATGAAACCTAGATGTTTGATTATGTGTTGATTACTTATTTATGGTTGTATTGGATGAATGATTTCGATGTTAGGCTTAAGAAAACTGGCAGATCTCCAAATGGTAACATGCTTGAACGTCTTAGGAAACATGAACTGATGTGCACTAGGTTTTATTGGTTATATTTAATGCATGAGTAAATTCTAATGATCCCATGTTAGGAGCTTCTTAGCCGGCTCGACATAGGAGTGAAGTAGGCACTCATAGGATTGGGGAGTTAAGTGCGCCACCCCATGAATGGTATTAAAGAATACAATCCGTCATCCACGCAACTATAACAAGTAATTACGTGTGAAACATATCTAGGGAGTAGTGAAATCTAAGTAAACACATTTCTCCACTTATTGCTCACAACCTTAGTTTAATTTAGTTTTATTTTCATTTCTAGTATTTTATTTTGATTGCATCTTTAGTATTGGGTTAGTTGACTAGCAACTAATTCCGCCCCAAATCCTTCAAACGCGAGATTTTTACTTGCTTTCTAAAAAAATATAAAAATACAAAAAATAATTATCCTTCATCTCTAGAACTAGTGTTTAGGTTTTCTAATCCTAGCGACACTATTCCTAGCTGAACGATCAATCCCCCGGTACTTGTCACTATACTATACTACAACGATCAGGTACACTGCCTGGTGGGGGTTGTAAGCTTCTCAAGATCCCTTGAGAGGTAAAGCCTGGTGCGATTCCCACGTATCAAGTTTTTGGCGCAGCAGCGCGGGGAAATAGTTATTGTCTAGGTTAGAATTTCTTTTTATTAGGTCTACTTGCTAGATTCCTTTCTAGTAAGATTTTATTTTTATTTATAGGTTTTCTTTAGTCTATCTTAATTCTTTGTGTTTTTGTTCGTAACTTTTCACCACCCGACATCATGGACAATGGGAACATCTTTGAACCCGTCTTCCCACCACAAAAAACCCACCACTAGAACCCCTTAGGCCCCGAACCTTAGGAGAGTATTCCCGACCTAGCCACTAAGGCTACCAAAACACCATTGAGCTCACGAGAGCCAATGTGACCCCCTTGCGATCCGACACCATCCGGTTGGTGCAAAGCGGATGTGCATTCCATGGACTTCGTTCCGAAGATCCAAATCAACATCTTAAGGACTTCCTTAAAAGCGTAGACTCCATAGACCTAGATGTTGAAACTAGAGAGACAACCCGATTACGCCTATTCCAATTCTCTCTACGGGATCAAGCTAGTCAGTGGCTTGAGCATTTACCCGCGGGATCCATCACCACATGGGACGATCTCACCACTCGTTTACTTGCTCTATTTTTCCCACCGGGGAGAACTACTAAGCTTAGAAATGACATCTTGATGTTCCAACAACGTCAAAATGAATCTATTTATGAAGCATGGACTCGTTTCAAGGACTTACTCCAAAAAGTCCCTCATCATGGCATAGATCTTTGGCTCCAAGTCCAAATCTTTTATGACCATATCGATCTCTCCACGAGGCGAGCCATTGACCAATCAGCCGGTGGTAAGCTACGTGATCTAAGTGCGGAACAATCATGGGAACTCATAGAAGATCTTGCTCTCTATGACAACGAAAGTTGGAATGATCCCCGTGATTTGAACAAAACGGTCAAGGCAATATCTTTGCCTTCGAACAACTCTAGCACTCCCGACCGTAGGATCATGGAACTTGATGACCAAGTCAAGTTCCTCATGAGATCTTACAAAGCTCCCAAGCCTTCAAGCCAAGTGAACAAAATCACTTCTTCATGCAAATTATGTAGTGGTCCCCATGACACTCGTGATTGTGTGGAACTCCCCGGAACAGCTTTTGCGGACTACGCATCCACGCGTACCGACGAAGCGGGAGATAAGTGGTACACTTTCAAACCCGAGCCAAACCCTTACGGTGATTCATACAACCCCTCTTGGAAAAATCACCCAAACCTTAGGTGGAAACAAAATCAAGCCAATTCTTCCAATCTGCCTAATCGTTACCAACCAAACGGTCCACCCTCCAACCGTACTTTCAACAACAATCCTTTTAACAACTATGGTAGTGCCAACAATCTTGAAGGATTGATGTCTAAGTTTATGGCATCTCAAGAAGCTCGCATATCTAATTTTGAAGCCGATTTCAAACAAAAGCAAAGTGATATGACCACCAAAATTGACATATTGTTGAAAGTTCTCAATGACCGAGAAATGGGAGTAATCCTAAGCGACACGGTCAAGAATCCGAAACTAAACGTTAATTTCATATCTTCAGTTTCGTCACCCACTTCGTGTCCACAATACTACTCGGTTAAATCAACGAGCACGTGTTTCAAACAAAACCAAATTCTTCAAAAGGACCAATCAGGTAAAACACCCGATATAAAACCGGTCAAAAGTATAGTTGAAACACCTCCTACGCAAGACCTTCACGATGAATTCAAGGAACTTCATCTTGAACGCCCCGTCATTGATGTCTTAGCTCGTGCTCCTTACTATAGTGCCCTCCTAGAAAAATATGAGAAGTTTAAACTAGGTAAAAATGGGACCGCTTTCGTTCAAAACAAGTTGCCTAAAAAGCTTGATGATCCGGGTATATTTGTTCTACCTTGTAAGATAGGAAGATCCGAAGCTTTTGACACACTAGCCGATTTAGGGTCAAGCCTCAACTTGATTCCCTTATCCCTATTTACAACTCTTAAGCTAGGAAAGTTAGAGGAAACTGAGGTATTGATAGGTCTAGCCGATGGAAGTATTGCCCACCCGGTTAGAATGATTAAGGATGTAGTTGTTCACGTAGGAAAGTTAACTATATTAGCGGATTTTCACGTCCTAGACATGGTTAGTGACACTACATGCCCATTATTGGTAGGAAGAGGATTTTTAGCAACCGCTAGCGGCATGATAGATTGTAAGGAGTCTAAGATAGCGGCAGGTGAAGGCGATACTTGGTCGGTGTACGATGTTAAGAAGCATAGTTATGATTGTGATGATGAACCGACACCGCATTGGGTAGAGATGAATAGGAGACCATCTAGATATCGACCTTGGATAGAAAGGAACTTTATAGGACCTCAATTCCCATTCTATTTAGAAAAAGATTTCGTTGGAAAGACACATTCGGTGGAACAACTCATAGCTAGAGATGAAGAGCTAGATCCCTTTGAGGACCCCTTAGTCTTTAGGAAGATGATTGAGTTCTTGAGCGTAATGCCTATTAATATAGAGATGAATAAGTGGAAAAGAGAGGGAGATAAGTGTAAATGGAGGTGGGACAAGCCACCTAAAGAAGGTGACGGATCATGGCATATGAGGATGACTATGTATGATCCGGATGGAGAAAAGTTTGAAAGGGCATACCATACTAAGGGAACCGATAGGAAGTTGAAGCTTAAGTTTGATCCCAAAGATGTCCTCAATGAGGAATTCACCCGTATCACGTAGTAACCCATGACCTTGAGTCTAGCTACAAGACTCGTAAATAAAGAAAAGCGCTTCTTGGGAGGCAACCCATGCTTTGTGTGATTTTATTTTGTTTGACTGTTATTTGTTTCCGTATGCATGCTTTATTTTTATTGTTAGTAGATCATGTTTCTAAACTAAAAAGTGGAAATACTTTACTTTGTTGTTTTGGCCTAGTCTTAACTCCACCTAAAAGTATTTTTGCAAAAGATAAGTGTAAGGGGAAACCCCAAATATGTTTTTAAGAAACAAACCGATCATGATTCTCCACAATATTAAATGGACATGTATATTCGTATTTATTAGAGTCAAATGCTTGTATTGAGTCATAATGAAGTTTTGCAGGATTTTCCAGGAAGTAGGACCAAGTTTTTCCAGAAATTTTCCGGGAACTTAACATAAGAATTTCTGCAGATCACTTCTGACGGCGTCACGAGTTCACTCTTGACGGCGTCACGTGTAAAAATCTGGAAATTTTACCGGTTTTGTTTTTCTAACAGAGTTTTAAAGTTTTTGCAGAATTATTAAGTTTTATAATCTCCAGGAAATCTGCAAACTTCATTCCACAAGCATTATATCTTATTTTGTTTTCTAGGATTTAGTAACTTCTATAGATTGCCGCCGATTTTATGCGAGGTTGCTTTGTTTGTTTTCTCAGGATTTGCAGGTTATGTATGACAAGAAGATGATTTATATTCTGGAAGGGAAGCTTTGATTGTTCATTTTCTTGGAGGAAGATCTAACCTGGCCACCTTATTATCCATACCGAGCGAATCTGGGGAGTATTTGATTTCATTCTTTTTACTTTTTCACTTTTACATTCTTTACTTGAACATTGGGGACAATGTTCATCCTAAGTGTAAGGGGAGGGTAAAATGATGATACCTTACAAATACACTTTTGCTTGAGTTTGTTTTGTTTAATGGTAGATGTGTAATAAAACTATGAGAAATATTTGTTAGTGCAATTTTAGCGCCAAATTTTATTTTTTTTACAACATTTAGGAGTGAAACTTCAGCCATAGCAAGCGTCTCATGGATAAGAGATTGTATGACTAGCACAAAACCGTATATTCAGAAAAAAATTTCTACCCAAATATGTTAGGTTCGCCTTTAGATTTGATAGGAAAAGCATTCATTATTAGTGCTTATGAGTGTACCGGTAGCATTTAGATTCTAGAACTTGCGTTAGTCATGCATCCCGAGACCGCTAGTGAGACTAAATTCGTGTAGTAGGATTTACTACATGATAAGAGGCATTAGGATCACCCTTGTGTTAAACCCGTATCATAATTACTTGACCATTTAAGTCATATTACATGGCTAGTTAAGTCAACTAATTTTTCCTACACCTTAGCGTTGTACTTATTTTTAGTACACGAAACCCCTAGTACACCCCTCCGAGCCTATCTTTTCGTTTTTAACTTTAAGCATTTTACTTAAAGGAAGAATTTGTTACACCCCACTTAAATGTACACCCAAATCGCCTTAGCCTTCCGTGTATGCACTCTTTGTTAGTGCATTATTGTTATTTGTTAAACCCTAAGTTAACTATCTAATTGATTACATGGTTGCTAAGTCGAGTCATATCCTTGTACATATTGTTTTGGGACGATTGGGACTCATGGGTAAAGTACTTATTTTATGGAGTAATGGGGAAGAACATCATATTATTACCCCCATATGTGCATTAATCTTAAAAGTACTCCAAGTGTTTTGATTTTCTTAATTCGAGTCATTAGATTAGTTTACTGTAAAGTATGTAAAAATTCAAGTGTAATGGGAATGTTCATTCCCTATGATGTATTATTTTGGATGGTAGGGTAAGAGTGTATGCAAAAAAAAAAAAAAAAAAAAAAAAAAAAAAAAAAAAAAACAAAAAAAAAATCAAGAAAAAGAAAAAAAAAACCTAGAAAAAAGAAAAAGAGAAAAAACATACGGACTACCATCCCGTTTCATTCTATGTTTATTTTATGTTTTTGTTATTTTTCATTTATTAGCTTAAGTCGAGTCTAGTCTTAGCTTAGCAACGCCATATTGTACATGTAATTGACCAAGATTGTTAACTCGCCACCAGTAAAGACTGCCTATATCCAACAAAACCGTGTATTTCATATCCCTACACCTAACGTTACAACCCTGTAAAAGACCTCTTTGATAGTTTATCCTAGGTGCTTACGCCATGTTGTGAAGGTTTGATCCTTTCCCAAGCCTATGGTAATCTATTTTGCTATAACAGGTAGTGAGAGATATCTTCCGTTTCCATATTGTAATTTATACTTTATTACACCCGAGAGATGTGAGTATCTAAACACTATTTGTGAGGTGCTAGTATATGGCCTCCGTGCTTGTCTTTGGTCTTTAGTGGAATGATTATTTGTTGTAATTACTTTTATATTAGTGTTAAATGACCCCTAACTTGTATTTTGAGTAGAATAAAAGCGCATTTGCTTGAGGACAAGCAAATCTCAAGTGTAAGGGTATATGATGAGGCGAAAAATGAACCACTTTTAGGGGGTCATTTAAGCCCAAAATTGAATTTATTTGATCAAATATTACCCTAAATCGTTCCTTTTGTGATTTTAGGTACTTTGGGAGAGAAATCTGGAAAAGGAAGCAATTCGGACGTTTTTGGAGCATAAAAGTGAAGGAAACGCCAAAGACTTAATTTTCCAAGCTGGGAACAGTAGGTGACGGCGTCAAGAGTAATTTTCAAGACGGCCCAGTACAGACATGAAGGCGCCACAAGGAAGAGCGTCAAGAGTAAAATACGTGACGGCCTGGAAAAAGTTAATACATGACGGCGTCAGATGTAGATCAAGGCAGTCCGAGAATTCTTTTGGCGGCGAGATGACGGCGTCACCTATTTGGTCTTGACGCCGTCAGCCTCAGTTTTCTATATATAGTTTTCTAATTTTCATTCATTAAAGAGGAGCAAGTTTGGAGAAACCCTAAGGCCGAACCATATACGATTTTTACAGGTTTTTCAAGGGTTTTCAGCCCTTGAACCCTTACAAGTGTAATTGAGATAAGTGTTCTTCTAATTCAATCAATATGTCTATGTGTTGGTTGTCTATATCTTGTGCTTGTCTTAATTCCACCATGCTAGGCTAGATTTATCTTGTGTTTGCTTAGATCTAATGAAACCTAGATGTTGATTATGTGTTGATTACTTGTTTATGGTTGTATTGGATGAATGATTTCGATGTTAGGCTTAAGAAAACTGGCAGATCTCCAAATGGTAACATGCTTGAACGTCTTAGGAAACATGAACTGATTTGCACTAGGTTTTATTGGTTGTATTTAATGCATGAGTAAATTCTAATGATCCCATGTTAGGAGCTTCTTAGCCGGCTCGACATAGGAGTGAAGTAGGCACTCATAGGATTGGGGAGTTAAGTGCGCCACCCCATGAATGGTATTAAGGAATACAATCCGTCATCCACGCAACTATAACAAGTAATTAACGTGTAAAAGATATCTAGGGAGTAGTGAAATCTAAGTAAACACATTTCTCCACTTATTGCTCACAACCTTAGTTTAATTTAGTTTTATTTTCATTTCTAGTATTTTTTTTTGATTGCATCTTTAATATTGGGTTAGTTGACTAGCAACTAATTCCGCCCAAAATCTTTCAAACCCGAGATTTTTACTTGCTTTCTAAAAAAATAATCATCCTTCATCTCTAGAACTAGTGTTTAGGTTTTCTAATCCTAGCGACACTATTCCTAGCTGAACGATCAATCCCCCGGTACTTGTCACTATACTATACTACAACGATCAGGTACACTGCCTGGTGGGGGTTGTAAGCTTCTCAAGATCCCTTAAGAGGTAAAGCCTGGTGCGATTCCCACGTATCAGCTATTTAAACATCTATAACCAAAAGTAAAAGACCCTCAACCCCTAGGACCGATCCATTTCGTAAATACCATCACCACGATATCTGCTTCTACACCTAACCTGAACCAACAACAAAATGAAAATATGGGTCATACAGCTAAAGGTGAAACCTCAAGGTTGGACCACGAATTCGCCAAAAGCCCTACCAACTCATTCGAGCAGTCCGCCACGCAAGAATCTAGCAAATCGGATGAAGGGAAAGAGAGATCGGAAGTGCATATGAGAAATCCAGCCATTTTAGGTAAATCTATTGTAGAGGAACCCGAGAGAAAAATGGAGGATGTTACTAGTGGGAGTAGTGATAGGACTGAGGAAAGCAACTCTAAAGTTTTCAAGATTTCCTGCACCATTAAGAAAAAGCTCTTAACCGATAGTCATATAGATCCTAGCCTCTCCGTCAACATAATCCCCCTTTTCCTATACCACGAAGCCTTCCCAGAACGCATGGTGTGCGAGAGAGTCAATAATGCAAGGGTAATAAAAGATTTGTCAATCATGATTGGAGAACTTGTTTACAACACTGACCTCACTGTGGTCGATGACATAGACCCTTTCACTAATCAAACATTAACCAACCTTGTTCTAGGGAAACCATTTATCAATGAATCGGGAGTAATCTTTGATGAGAAGGATGGTAGTGCATTGTTCACCAATGGTGTCAAGAAGGTAATTTTTCGAAGGGGTAATGAGGAGGTGTATGAGTACCGTCCTTCCCTTGAGGGGAATCTATATGGATCAAGGGCTGGAGGATCGGGGAAGATAAGGAGGCGTGATCCGAATAATCTCATAATTCCCTGCATGATCGGTCATAAGTATTTCGATAACGTCTACATTAACGTATTCCTACCTAAGAATTTTATGTCTCTATTCCACTATAACAACATATATAGATGGGGAATGATTTATAAGGGCGAGAAAGTGGTTGGTAGGGATCATGAAATCCAGGTGTTCGTAGGAAATATGGCATTCACTATGGAATTTACGATTGTGGACAACATCGAAGACTATGTCGACCCGAGGTTATCACGAGTTGTTTTTGGAGCACCCTTTTGTGAAATCACTAATTTGATAGTTGATGACCGAAACAGAATCATGACCTTCGCTGATGGAATTAGGAGGGTTTCATACCAAACACCGTATAAGAGAAAAGATCTCAAGGAAATCGATTGTGACGGGCTTGATAGGCTAAGTTCCCAACTTATTTTGTGTGATGAAGATGTGCGGAGAGGATATAAGAACACTTCTGATCTATCATGTGGGTTCTTTAAAGATGTTAGTAAACTTGGTTCTAAGTATCGAGAAGATGTCTTTGAGTTTGAAGACCCGAAATACTTGCACTATGAAAGCGATACTGGCTTAGAAGACGACCTAGAGAGTGAAACCAACGATGAGGTCACGTAGTAACCCATGACCTTGAGTCTAGCTACAAGACTCGTAAATAAAGAAAAGTGCTTCTTGGGAGGCAACCCATGTTTTGTGTGATTTTTATTTTGTTTGTTTGTTATTTGCTTCCGTATGCATGCTTTATTTTTATTGTTGGTAGATCATGTCTCAAAACTAAATAGTGGAAGTACTTTACTTTGTTGTTTAGCCTACTCTTAACTTCATCCAAAGGTATTTTTGCAAAAGATAAGTGTAAGGGGATACCCCAAATATGTTTCTAAGAAACAAAACCGATCATGATTCTCCACAATATTAAGTGAACATGTATATTCGTATTTGTTAGAGTCAAATGCATGTATCGAGTCATAATGAAGTTTTGCAGGATTTTCCAGGAAGTAGGACGAAGTTTTTTGATAAGGTGAAAAATGATCCATTTTTAGGGGGTCATTTAAGCCCGAATTCGAGTTTATTTGATCAAATATTGCCCTAAATCGTTCCTTTTGTGATTTTAGGTACTTTGGGAGAGAAATCTGGAAAAGGAAGCAATTCGGACGTTTTTGGAGCATAAAAGTGAAGAAAACGCCAAAGTCTTAATTTTTCATGCTGGGAATAGTAGGTGACGCCGTCAAGAGTAACATCCTGACGGCGTCAAGAGCAAAATTCCATGACGACCCAGTAGAGATTTGACGGCGTCACGAAGGTAGGGCGTCAAGAGTAAAAGTCATGACGGCCTGGAAATGATTAAGTCTTGACGGCGTCAAATGTAGATCAAGGCAGTCCGAGAATAGTTTTGGCGGCGAGGTGACGGCATCACAATGTTTGTCTTGACGCCGTCAGACCCCTTTTCCTATATATAGTTTTCTAATTTTCACATTAAAAAGAGAGAAGTTTTGGAGAAACCCTAAGTACGAACTTGGTACGAATTTTACAGGTTTTTCAAGGGTTCCAAGCCCTTGATACCTTTCATGTGTAATTGAGATAAGTGTTCTTTCAATTCAATCAATATGTCTATGTGTTGGTTGTCTATATCTTGTTCTTGTCTTAATTCCATCATGCTAGGCTAGATTTATCTTGTGTTTGCTTGGATCTAATGAAACCTAGATGTTAATTATGTGTTGATTACTTGTTTATACTTGTCTTGGATGAATGATTTATATGTTAGGCTTAAGAAAACTGGCAGATCTCCAATTGGTAACATGCTTGAACGTGTTAAGAAACATGAACCGACGCGCACTAGGTCTTTATTGGTTGTATGCATGAGTCACTGTTTACAATCCCTATAGTTGTGCTGGGCATGGTGTAGGAGGAGATAAGAGCTCATAGAATTGGGGAGTTAAGCGTGCCACCCCATGAATTGTATTAAGGAATACAATCCGTCATCCATGCATTTATAACAAGTAATTAACGTGTAAAAGATGTCTAGGGAGTAGTGAAATCTAAGTAAACACATTTTCTCCACTTATTGCTCACAACTTTAGTATAATTTAGTTCATTTTCATTTCTTGTATTTTATTTTGATTGCATCTTTAGTATTGGGTTAGTTGATTAGCAACTAATTCCGCCCAAATCCTTCAAACCCGAGATTTTTAATTGCTTTCTATAAAATATAAAAACACAAAAAAATAATCATCCCTCATATTTAGAACTAGTATTTAGGTCTTCTAATCCTAGCGACACTATTCCTAAGCTGAACGATCAATCCCCTGGTACTTGTCACTATACTATACTACAACGATCAGGTACACTGCCTGGTGGGGGTTGTAAGCTTCTCGAGATCCCTCGAGAGGTAAAACCTGTTGCAATTCCCACGCATCAAGTTTTTGGCGCCGCAGCCCGGGGAATAGTTATTGTCTAGGTTAGAATTTCTTTTTATTAGGTCTACTTGCTAGATTCCTTTCTAGTAAGATTTTTTTTTTTTTAATTTTTTTTTAGGTTTTCTTTAGTCTATCTTTTCTTTGTGTCTTTGTTCGTAAAAACCTTTCCATTGACTCTTCCGTTCACCATTATGGAGAACGTGAATCCACCAAGTCTGACACTAGAGTTTTACCAGAAAAAATATAATTACACTAGTTTGGATATACCAAGATGGAGCAATGAAATGAGGAGGACAGGATCTTATATTGATTTTATTGAGTACCTTGAGAAAAGAGGCCAAGTGCATAATGCTTTTAAAGAATTCACCTTAGGAGCTCCATCAACCCCTCAAAATGCCTCACTTAGTGAAACCTATGCACCATATGAGCCTTCACCTAGGATAGTTTCGTATGAGCCACCTAGCTGCATGTCATGGTTAGGCCCTACCATAATACAGGATGAACACATAGGTGACCTTGATGTGATGGAGGATGTAGCCGAACATGATCACATTGATCAAAAAGACCTAGGTTTTATGATCGATGATGATGAATCCCAAGAAACAGATGATGAATCTTTTGGGCAATTTGTATATAGTAGTCATAATATTGAGGATGATCCTTATGATTCGGACATAGAAGTTGAGATGCCTAGAGAAGTACGTGAGATACTTGGGAAAATGTTAGGGTTAGATTATAATGAAACACATGTTGAGGATATAGGTGATCTTAACACAAGGAATGGTGAAGTAAATAACATAAGCCCACAAAGTACCCCACAAGTCCTACCATCATTTGATGCGTACACACCTCCCTTGACTTACCCAGAAAAAGTAGAAGAGACTATAGGACCCCCAATAGAGGTAGAGCCTTTGAACCAAACATAACTAGAGGATATAGGTTTGAATAATGATAACCTTACTCTTAGTTCTAGGGAAGTTCCTAGTTTTGATGAACCGGAGCCTCAACCAAAACCATTACCTAATCTTCCATCCTTGGATGAAAATTTAGGAATTGAAATAGGTTCCGATCCACCCATCAAACCATATAGTCCAGGTAGTCTTAGCACAAAAGTAGTGGACTCTAAGCCTTGTAGAGAGGAAGCCAATATAGGAGTGGAAAATGACCTTACATGCTTACATCACCCATTTATGATTGATCGCAAGAAACATTATGGGTTTAAGCCGGGTTTATTAGGTCAAGATGGATCCCCAACTGGTAATCTCTTGAAGTTGATTGAAAATGATCCCTTTTTAGGAGAAAATCTTAATCCACCCATTAACCCGATTGAATTAGGTAAGGTTATGATGATAGGAGCACACCCCTTTGAGCATATAATTCATCCACCGCTATTTTCTCACGTGGCATACTTCCACCCTAAGAGTGTGTATCGCTACTTCTACCCGCACTTAATCCTAAGTGTAGGGAAAACCTCCCCTATTTCTGTTAAATAAGGGTAGAGTCAGGCTCGTGACTCGAACAAAAACAAGCGCTTCTTGGGAGGCAACCCATGTTTTGTGTGATTTTATTTTGTTTGTTTGTTATTTGCTTCCGTATGCATGCTTTATTTTTATTGTTGGTAGATCATGTTTCTTAATTAAATAGTGGAAATACTTTACTTTGTTGTTTTGGCCTAGTCTTAATTCCACCTAAAGGTATTTTTGCAAAAGATAAGTGTAAGGGGAAACCCCAAATATGTTTTCAAGAAACAAACCGATCATGATTCTCGATAATATTAAATGAACATATATATTCGTATTTGTTAGAGTCAAATGCTTGTATTGAGTCATAATGAAGTTTTGCAGGATTTTCCAGGAAGTAGGACCAAGTTTTTCTAGAAATTTTCCGGAAACTTAACATAAGAATTTCTGCAGGTCACTTCTGACGGCGTCACAAGTTTACTCTTGACGGCGTCAAGTGTAAAAATCTAGAAATTTTACCAGTTTTGTTTTTCTAACGGAGTCTTATGGTTTTTGTGAATTATTAAGTTTTAAAATCTCCAGGAGATCTGCAAACTTCATTCCACAAGCATTATATCTTATCTTGTTTTCTAGGATTTAGTAACTTATATAGGATGCCGCCGATTTTACGCGAGGTTGTCTTGTCTATTTTATCAGGTTTTACAGGTTATGTATGACAAGAAGATGATTTATATTCTGGAAGGGAAGCTTTGATTGTTCATTTTCTTGGAGGAAGATTTAACCTGGCCACCTTATTATCCATACCGAGCGAATCAGAGGAGTATTTGATTTCATTCTCTTTACTTTTTCACTTTTACATTCTTTACTTGAACATTGGGGACAATGTTCATCTTAAGTGTAAGGGGAGGGTAAAAAGATGATACCTTCCAATGTTCATCTTAAGTGTAAGGGGAGGGTAAAAAGATGATACCTTACATATGCACTTTCGCTTGAGTTTGTTTTGTTTAATGGTAGATGTGTAATAAAACTATGAGAAATACTTGTTAGTGCAATTTTAGCGCCAAATTTAAAATTTTTTACAACATTTAGGAGTGAAACTTTAGCCATAGCAAGCGTCTCATGGATAGGAGATTGTATGACTAGCACATAACCGTACCTTCAGAAAAATTTTCCACCCAAATATGTGAGGTTCGCCTTTAGATTTGATAGGAAACACATTTACTATTAGTGCTTATGAGTGTACCGGTAGTATTTAGATTCTAGAACTTGCGTTAGTGATGCATCCCGAGACCGCTAGTGAGACTACATTCGTGTAGTAGGATTTACTACATGATAAGAGGCATTAGGATCACCCTTGTGTTAAACCCGTATTACAATTACTTGACCATTTAAGTCATATTACTTGGCTAGTTAAGTCAACTAATTTTTCCCACACCCTTAGCGTTGTACTCATTTTTAGTACACGAAACCCCTAGTACACCCTTCCGAGCCTATCTTTTCGTTTCTAACTTTAAGCATTTTACTTAAAGGAAGAATTTGTTACACCCCACTTAAATGTACAACCAAATCGCCTTAGCCTTCCGTGTATGCGCTCATTTTTAGTGCATTATTGTTATTTGTTAAACCCTAAGTTAACTATCTAATTGATTACATGGTTGCTAAGTTGAGTCATATCCTTGTACATATTGTTTTGGGACGATTGGGACTCATGGGTAAGTACTTATTTTATGGAGTATTGGGGAAGAACATCATTTATTACCCCCATATGTACGTTAATCTTAAAAGTGCTCCAAGTGTTTTGATTTTCTTAATTCGAGTCATTAGAATAGTTTATTGTAAAGTATGTAAAGATTCAAGTGTAAGGGGAATGTTCAACCCCTATAATGTATTATTTTGGTTGGTAGGGTAAGAGTGTATGCAAAAAAAAAAAAAAAAAAATCGAAAAAATCAAGAAAAAAAAAATAGAAAAAGGAAAAAAGAGAAAAAACATACGGACTACCATCCCTTTTCATTCTATGTTCATTTTATGTTTTTGTTATTCTTCAATTATTAGCTTAAGTCGAGTCTAGTCTTGGCTTAGCAACGCCATATTGTACATGTAATTAACCAAGATTGTTAACTCGCCACCAGTAAAACTTCCTTTATCCAACAAAACCGTGTATTTCATATCCCTACACCTAACGTTACAACCCTTTAAAAGACCTCTTTGATGTTATCCTAGGTGCTTACGCCATGTGGTGGAGGTTTGATCCTTTCCCAAGCCTATGGTAATTTATTTTGCTATGACAGGTAGTGAGAGATATCTTCCGTTTTCAAATTGTAATTTACACTTTATTACACCCGAGAGATGTGAGTATCTAAACACTATTTGTGAGGTGCTTGTGTATGACCTCCGTGCTTGTCTATTGGTCTTTAGTGGAACGATTATTTGTTGTAATTACTTTTATATTAGTGTTAAATGACCCCTAACTTGTATTTTGACTAGAATAAAAGCGCATTTGCTTGAAGACAAGCAAATCTCAAGTGTAAGGGTATATGATGAGGTGAAAAATGATCCGTTTTTAGGGGGTCATTTAAGCCCGAATTCGAGTTTATTTGATCAAATATTGCCCTAAATCGTTTCTTTTGTGATTTTAGGTACTTTGAGAGAGAAATCTGGAAAAGGAAGCAATTCGGACGTTTTTGGAGCATAAAAGTGAAGAAAACGCCAAAGTCTTAATTTTCCATGCTGGGAACAGTAGGTGACTGCGTCAAGAGTAACATCCTGACGGCGTCAAAAGCAAAATTCCATGACGACCTAGTAGAGATTTGACGGCGTTACGAAGGTAGGGCGTCAAGAGTAAAAGTCATGACGGCCTGGAAATGATTAAGTCTTGACGGCGTCAAATGTAGATCAAGGCAGTCCGAGAATAGTTTTGGCGGCGAGGTGACGGCGTCACAATGTTTGTCTTGACGCCGTCAGACCCCTTTTCCTATATATAGTTTTCTAATTTTCACATTAAAAAGAGAGAAGTTTTGGAGAAACCCTAAGTACGAACTTGGTACGAATTTTACAGGTTTTTCAAGGGTTCCAAGCCCTTGATACCTTTCATGTGTAATTGAGATAAGTGTTCTTTCAATTCAATCAATATGTCTATGTGTTGGTTGTCTATATCTTGTTCTTGTCTTAATTCCATCATGCTAGGCTAGATCTATCTTTTGTTTGCTTGGATCTAATGAAACCTAGATGTTAATTATGTGTTGATTGCTTGTTTATACTTGTCTTGGATGAATGATTTATATGTTAGGCTTAAGAAAACTGGCAGATCTCCAATCGGTAACATGCTTGAACGTCTTAAGAAACATGAACCGACGTGCACTAGGTCTTTATTGGTTGTATTTAATGCATGAGCCACTGTTTACAATCCCTATAGTTGTGCTGGGCATGGTGTAGGAGGAGATAAGAGCTCATAGAATTGGGGAGTTAAGTGTGCCACCCCATGAATGGTATTAAGGAATACGATCCGTCATCCATGCATTTATAACAAGTAATTAACGTGTAAAAGATGTCTAGGGAGTAGTGAAATCTAAGTAAACACATTTTCTCCACTTATTGCTCACAACTTTAGTATAATTTAGTTCATTTTCATTTCTTGTATTTTATTTTGATTGCATCTTTAGTATTGGGTTAGTTGATTAGCAACTAATTCCGCCCAAATCCTTCAAACCCGAGATTTTTAATTGCTTTCTATAAAATATAAAAACACAAAAATAATCATCCCTCATATTTAGAACTAGTATTTAGGTCTTCTAATCCTAGCGACACTATTCCTAAGCTGAACGATCAATCCCCCGGTACTTGTCACTATACTATACTACAACGATCAGGTACACTGCCTGGTGGGGGTTGTAAGCTTCTCGAGATCCCTCGAGAGGTAAAACCTGTTGCGATTCCCACGCATCATTTTTCCAGAAATTTTCTGGAAACTTAACATAAGAATTTCTGCAGGTCACTTCTGACGGCGTCACGAGTTTACTCTTGACGGCGTCACGTGTAAAAATCTGGAAATTTTACCAGTTTTGTTTTTCTAACGGAGTCTTAAAGTTTTTGTTGAATTATTAGTTTTATAATCTCCAGGAAATCTGCAAACGTCATTCCACAAGCATTATATCTTACTTTATTTTCTAAGATTTATTAGCATATGTAGATTGCCGCCGATTTTATGCGAGGTTGCCTTGTCTGTTTTCTCAGGTTTTACAAGTTATGTATGACAAGAACATGATTATTATTCTGGAAGGAAGCTTTGATTGTTCATTTTCTTGGAGGAAGATCTAACCTGGTCACCTTATTATCCAAACCGAGCGAATCAGGGGAGTATTTGATTTCATTCGTTTTACTTATTTTTCTTTTACATTCTTTACTTGAACATTGGGGACAATGTTCATCCTAAGTGTAAGGGGAAGGTAAAATGATGATACCTTACAAATACACTTTCGCTTGAGTTTGTTTGTTTGATAGTAGATGTGTAATAAAACTATGAGAAATACTTGATAGTAAGAGTGAAACTTTAGCCATAGCAAGCGTCTCATGGATAGGAGATTGTATGACTAGCATAAAACCGTACTATTCAGAAAAATTTTCCACCCAAATATGTGAGGTTCGCCTTTAGATTTGATAGGAAAAACATTTACTATTAGTGCTTATGAGTGTACCGGTAGCATTTGGATTCTAGAACTTGCGTTAGTGATGCATCCCGAGACCGCTAGTGAGACTATATTCGTGTAGTAGGATTTACTACATGATAAGAGGCATTAGGATCACCCTTGTATTAAACCCGTATCATAATTACTTGACCATTTAAGTCATATTACTTGGCTAGTTAAGTCAATTGATTTTTCCCACACCTTAACGTTGTTCTCATTTTTAGTACACGAAACCACTAGTACACCCCTCCGATCCTATCTTTTTGTCACAATTCGTAATTTCAGGTCCTTGTTCAGATGTCAAAATTTCATTATTCATCTCGGGAAGTTACTATTCACCAATCACTATTCATCATTTTACTATTCATCATTTTTTGTGTCAGTTTGAGATTCTGAGAAGCGTTCAGAAAATTTACTATTCACATAACACTATTCATTCCCGAAGGGAAACCACTATTCATGTACTTTATTCATTTCATTGTAAATTTAGTTTACGGGTAATTAAATTCGCGTAACCGGTCAGGTTAAGTTACGAATTCATGAAATCATCAGTAGGGACATTTCATACGGACTAGAAATAGTCTGCATATCATCATTATGGCACTTGTATACTATTCCACTCGCAGGATATTTAAATTAATACTTTTGGTATAATTGACTTTTTACGTATATTTATTTCTAAATAAACGTTAACACGCGATCAATAATGTGACTAACACGTCCGACACTCCCGACTATGATCCTAGTATAATTTCATACTCATAATAATAATATAAAAATTATAATATTAATTTACCCGGTGTTTTGAAAATTTATTTAATTAATATCGTAAATTTAATATAATTACGATGGTTTTCGTAAAAACTAAACAATAATCATCCAAACACTCAATATTGATACCCGACATATTTTCACAGTTTTTACGACTTTATTATGTCCCGGTTAACTCCATTAAAATTTATTTCTAGTTAACTCGGTACCCGGTATTCCCTAAAAATACTAATATACATACAATAATACAAGAAATTACCAACTTTCTTACACTAAACTCTCTTTTTCTTTCCTTTTTCACTAAATGCCGCCCCCCCCCCCCCCATTCCCATTTCTCACAAATCTTGAAAATTTTGCCATTCCATTAATGTTTGTCATAGTTTGTCTAATATATAAAATATATAAACAAAATCTGCACATTTTCATCTCATTATACAAGATCTAGTAATCATTGTTGGGGTTTTGTGTTAAAAACCCAAGGTTTTATAAGTTTTCATCTCCATAAGCTCACTAATCTTTCAAGTAAGTTGCCAAACTCATTTTTATAATTTATTCAAGTTCCTACAATAATCATACACTTTTTATACAAGATCTACATGCATATGTTAGTTTATACCACTCTATTTAAACTTTTATATCTTTTAAGCCTTAGAAATAGATTATAGGTAGATCCTTGTTAGATCCACTTGATTTATGATGTTTAGGAACCCATAACACCCTAAGAAGGTGTATGGAAAGATTAGACTAGATTTGTGGTGATTGAAAGTGATTTGGTTGAAGTTGAAACTAGATTAGAACCCTAGAAATTGATTTTGAAACAATATATATATATATACCTACTGTCCATATTTTTAAAACGTTGGAAAATCAGTAGATGATGGGTAATTTTTGACCAGAGATTTAGAAAATTCTTTCAAAAGCGAAGCCATGGGCGAAAGAACGGATTAAAACGAGCTTATAACGAAGGAGTTATGATTTTTGCAAGTTTAACGACGAAAACTATTTTCTGAAAATTTAACGTGCTGATTGGCGATTTTCGACGGACAAAGAAAGGCGTTAGACATAATCTAGTGGAGCCTAACTATCAAAAATATATTAATACATGTTAAGACGAATCCGTGGATATAAAGAACGAGGAAAATGAACTTAAAACGACAAAGTTATACACGTTTTAAAATCGTCAAAACTATATATATAATTATTGTCACTAATAGAAATAATATAACTACGTACTAAATACTATATTTTCTAGATTTCTTGTTCAAGAACTATATTCTTAACTAATAAAGTACGTACGACCCAAGGCTTATTTATACGACTACTAGACGTTATTTCAAGGTTTTCAAAACGAGAAATATAACACTAACATTTTTATATACGATATATTACGACAAGTTTTTATTATTCTAGTTGGACTTATTTTTCTTAAGTATGGAAATTACCTACTTTGACAATAACTAGTATTTTCAAGTTACGAGTGGTATAGGTATCATGTGCATGTGCATTCATTACATCACGGCATGATCTAAAGTAGATCGTTATTACTCATATTAGGTTGCGGCTAGTGTTCTCGCCTTGTTGTCCCGATTATTTCATCACATTGTACTATCACTTCAGTGAGTTTTCATAGCCCCGTTTTCAATTACATATTTGATTTCAAATCCCACGGGGGAGAATACATTGCATTACCTATTTTTCTGTACATGCCAAAGTATTAAATTCCTTACATTGCTTAAGTTGCCTTATTACCACGTCATGACAAGTCCCCTTTATTATCATGGACCGTTAATTAATCTACAAGCGAGAGTGAGTGAATAGATCTATTGAGGGTGACTCCTCCATTCGTGTTTGGGTTGCTCCAACGGGTACGAATGCATTTCATGTCTAATATATTTAGAGTGTCTGGTAAACACTCATTTGGGGCCAAGTAACGTCTAGCTTCGGGGTCATGAGCTTAAGAGCCAATGTATTACTTTTGACATTTTGTCGGTTTACTTTATACTTGTGGCCAATGTACATACGGTTTAACTTACAAACCTATGATTATTCACCAACATTATTGTTGACCATTTTCGCAATGTATTTTCAGGTAATTAAGACATATTTTTCATGGCATGCATGGAGTCAGATCATTGAGTAACAAGGATGACGAGTCTCATTTTGGATTTTTATGCACTTATGAACTATCGTTTGATTGTACTAAACTTATTTCCTTAAACTTTTCCAGACTTTTGGGACCTATGTTTTATAACTCTGAATATTTTGAATGAATCAAACGATGTATTTTCAAAACGACACTTTAGGTCGTTCAATATAACTCTAACTGTGGTGCTATGACAGTCACCCCCAGGTATTCCATTCCACTGCCATTCAGGTATTTTGGGGGTGTGACAGATTGGCATCAGAGCTAAGGTTATAGCGAACTAGGATGTATCATGGACCCTAGACTATAACCACATCATCATAGCATCTCATCATTTCATCATAGGTGCATATTCATTATACATGTTGTTTCATGCACACATTGTGCGAGTTATTTATACCCATACTCATATATATATATATATATATATATATATATATATATATATATATATATATATATATATATATATATATATATATATATATATATATATATATATGATTATGTTGACCTGGTTCACAAGTGACATGTCTTCAGATACCCACCCTGTTATCCTTTCATCGGATTTCGACATTGAAGATGCCTTGTCATCTTCCACTACCATTGTACTACCAGTTACACTTACGCCGCCATTAGCACCATTGAATTGTTATAGGAACAAGGTTTTCCTATCATTCAGCCCATACTTAGATTTCTGTTTGGCAGAGTATTCATACTTAATCTTAATGGACATATTAGGATGCTTATTGCAAAGAAGATAGTATGTTTTCTTTCCTTCACTAGTAGGGCGCTTACTACTCAGGTACTACCACCACCGTCAGCTACTTATTACACTATTGGTCATCCCATAGTGTGTACTTCAGTTTTACCTCTTAGATGTCGCGAGGTTGTGCGAAAGAGGGTAGCATTCTATTTACTATTATCACCATCACATCTCAGAGATTCTACACCCATATATGACAGGCCGCTTAAGAAGCAACCACTATTTGACATACCACACGTTACACCACCTTATGGGTTTGAGGTTGGTGAGAGTTTGAGAGCCTCTACTGCTTGACGACCTACTACTCTTCATCGTTAGACGATGATCTCTAATTATTTGAGATTACCCACGAGTGTTTGGACGATACACTCTGAATAATACCACAAACCTCACAAACACAATAAGAATTGCAACAAATCGCCCAAGGGTGGCATCTATCACAAGGACTGTATATTATCTTAGATATGATCGACTCATACCTCCATAACACAATAAACCAACAAGATGCCTTGAACGGTATTATACTATCATAATGGAACTCATCACAACTCTCCCTTCATTATCAAGTTTGATTACACCACATTCTAAGCCTATGATTACATCATTAGTCGCTCTAGCAACACTCTACCGACCAAGGTGGTCATATTAGTAGATTTGACATGTAATTACAACTTTGGGAAGATGCAAGTAAGACAATAGGATTAATAAAGACGAAGATGTCTTTTCAATTAAATGGTCATGTTGACCAAGATAAAAGTGACTGCCCTAGTTTTCGTGTTTCAGAGATAATAACAATTCAAGTAAGTCAAAGTCAAATTAAATTTTTGTACAAACAAAAAAAAAAAAAAAAAAAAAAAAAAAAAAAAAAAAAAGATTTCTTACAAACCTTACGAAGTACGACAAATTATTGATTTTCAATGGTTGGATTAAAACTCATTTTTGTTTAAGCAACAATCTTCTTGAACTCCCTTTTTCCAAAGACATATATATATATATATATATATATATATATATATATATATATATATATATATATATATATATATATATATATATATATATATATATATATATAGAGATATTGTTTTTATCAAAATATAAAATATTTCGTAGTCACATCTTTTACATAACTATATTCATCACGAACTTCAAATAAAGTCACTCCAAGATACATTTATGACCAAATTTCACAATGTTTCACTCAAATAAATGTTGTTAACTTTAGAAACCATATCTCCAAGAAGGAACGCGCATAACTCATGAACGAATCTCAAAAGCAACCACTATACCTACTTACTATTTGACGTTAAATGCGAAAGAAACCCCTCTACCAGAGATTGCCAATATTGATACACCATGCCTTAACACCACTACTTCAAATTACAACTTTTTCGCTCATTCCATATTATAAGACTCTCACGCTAGTATAAGCTTGTTGGATAAAGATCAAGGTACAATTACTCAACAAAATTTATATTCTTTTCGGAGACCGATATAGCTTAGTCACATTGGGACAAGACCTCATTTTCATGATAGGATATCGAGAAGTTTCACCTGACCATAAGGCATTTAGCTTGCATTCATGGAAAATCAAACATCATTCGATGTGGTACCTACTTGACTCAAATCATTGGCACCAAATTTCTACCCTATATCTTTTCACACATAGACTATCCCCTTCAGTTGATTGTAGATGCCTTAAAGACACGTTCATCTTTCACGCTCTCAATATCACTACCATATTCTCGACCACTTCATAATCATAAACCACTGCCCTGTTATGAACTAAGAGGCTTACATTCTTTAAATAAGTGGATTAGTAGACTATTACCATACCATAAGATTCACCCATGTATCCAATAAACCATTCAACGAATTTTACTTCAAGCTATTTTACTACCATACGGGGAAATTGTTTTACAAAATTATTAAAAGAAACTATTTTATTACCACCCTATAAATTGATTTTTCCATTATTGCACCAAGTATTTACTATTATTACGCGAAACAATTTTCATGTTACTTGAAAGGAAATGACTAGAATACCATTTTTCAAAACAAAACGTTGAACACCATCTAAAACTTTTGAGAAAAGTAATACTATTTTGACTAAATCAAGGATCGCATCATTAGTCCTCAATTATACATAGCCTGATCACCTATGTAAAATTCAGGAAGGATTATGCCATGAAGTAAATAATTTTTTTTTAGTATTGCTAATAACAATCTTCATGTAAAAGCGTTTTAAACAATTAAACTCTTGTATAAATGTCTCTTTCTGACAAACTTCCCCCTGGATACTTACCTCACCTGTCACTCACTTAGCCATTAAGTTGGACTTTCCATTGACTTCTTTAGGAGAGACTTTCCCTATCAAGTACTAGGAGGATTACTCGATACAAGAAAAACAATAAAAGGATTACAGAACTACTAAACCTAGACTAAGAAAATTCATAATCCAACAACAATCCTAAGATACCACGATACCATCCGAATCACCATTTCTGACCTAGTTGCCAAATTTTATCATTCAAAGGTACTAGCAAGACTGAGCTACAGGATCGAACACATTGTGAAGGTACGCTAAACAACACTATAGAAATAATCCAAGCACCTAATTGAGACTGTAAAGCAATTCATTTAAACATGGCCTCATCTAAACGCAAACTTCCCTGCAGTGAGTTTACGCCAAGAATGATTGATTCGAATTATGGATATCGATATAGATTCCCCTAAAGCGTTGTGTCCTCAAGAAATTCTAGATAACCTCACCTATACATCAAGAGAGGCATCAGGCCCAAGCATATCTCCTCAGCTTCATGTGGAAATGAAATAGACATTCATCGACATAGTATCAATGGACACCCTCATTTTGCCAACATGATGACAATTTCAACGATAAACCATTTCAGGACTTAAGTTGGTTGAATACCTAGGCTTGTAGTTTTTCCAGATAATCGCCAATAGGCATTTTCTAATATCAGGAACTAAACGTTAGGCATCTATGCATTTATGCGAACATTACCTATCCTACTATTTTATCCTTGTTAGTGTTTTCACTTTTAAATGAAGTTGAATTGAAAATTGCATTTATACAAATCACATACCTCGTAGAAAATAAATTTTGAATTGCCTATTTTGAACAAATACGATCCTTTTTGGTCAATATTTTGCAAAATCATTGTACAATGAGAAATAAATAAACATCAAACTTTGGTAAACAGTCCTATTCACTATATTTTGAAGACGGTTTCACATTTTTATAACTACTGAATTTTGAATCATCAAGAAAGAGATTACTTAGTAACCCATTTGCTCCATTTTCTAAATTAGTTTATTCGGAAAAATATTTCTACCAAAACTCACAATCACGAGATAAATTTTGAAAACCAATCACCTTACAAGATCGCTTATGTATTTAGGGTTTTGCGATTTGACAATAAGGAATATTAGAATGTGTGATGAAGGAAATTAGGAGGAACACCATAGATCGATTACAAACGTCAGTAATGGAGACCAAGTACAATAGGCAAAGAAAGACACATGTCTTAGCACCCATTAGACCAAAACACAAGGAATCAAAGTGTTACCCATATTCTATCTTCTTCGTATAACGCCCTTTTCGAAAAGTATAACGTTGTAGAATTAGTCACCAGATTCATTGTAACCGTTTTAATTATTCTTGATAAAGGTGATCAAATCACCTCAGACTTCTAGCAATCATTTTAAGATTTCCTTCGGAATCCCATTTAGATGTAAACACCACCTATCATCCTCAGACCAATGGTCAGATTGAGAGGACAATTCAAACATAGGAAAGATATGCTCAGAGAGTGAGCAATTGACTCTAGAAATGGTTGGACTAACCATTTATCATAAATCAGATTCGTTTGCAACGATAGTTATCGTACAAGCGTAGAGACTATACTATTTGAGGCACTTTATGGTCGAAGTACCAATTACCCATTTACAGACCGAAATTGGAAAGTTAAATTCACTGGTCTAGAACTAAACTATGGAACAACAAAGGAAATTTCACAAGTCAAGAACCAGTTACAAGCAACGTGAAACTGGTAGAAGTTAGGTTGGTGCATGACGCACATCATGCGGATTGAGTATCCCTGAACAGCAAACCATCTAGATTCAAGTGGGAGAACGAACTAAGTTGAAAGCTTTGCCTTGGAGAGGCATGAGACAATTTTGGGTAACACGAGAAATTGAACCTCTAGTATTTTGGACCATTTAAGATTCATTTTAGAATCGACCAGCTAGCATATAAAATTTGAGTTCTGGCAGAGTTCAGCAACATATATTACCCATATTACATTGTAAACCTCAAGAAGCACTGATCATCTATTGACGGACCGAACGCGGAAAAAGCCAAACTCACTATTCCTGTAAGTACTCATGAAATAACAAGGAATTTCCTGCAAATCAAGAATCAGTTACAAGTCGATAAGTTGTAAATCCTTAGAATTTCAAGTTGGTGGTAGGGTCACGTTAAAAGTTCTGCCTAGGAAAGGCATGATAACATTCAGAAAAATCCGAGAAGTTAAACTCGATGTACATTGGACCATTTAATATTTCAGACAGAGTAGGCCAGTAACCCTCAGACTTAAGCCTTGTTGGAAAGTAGCAAGATTACACAAACATGTTTCATAATTTCAAATCCTGAGAAACGACTTTCAGATTAGTGACTCATGATTCCATTGGAAGGAATCAAACCCAATGACAAACCTAAATCTGGTAGGAGAACCAGTAGAAATCATGGACCGTGAGGTCGAACGGTTGAAGCAAAGTCGAATTCCTATCGTGAAAGTTCGCTGGAATTCTTGAAAAGGACCCGAATTTACTTGGGAACGGGAAGACCAAATGCAACTCAAGTATCCACGTCTTTTTACCGAATATACTCCAGAGACCAACTAAAACTGAACTTCGGGACGAAGTTCCTTTTAGAGGGGAAGACTGTCACAATTCGTAATTTCAGGTCCTTGTTCAGATGTCGAAATTTCATTATTCATCTCGGGAAGTTACTATTCACCGATCACTATTTATCATTTTACTATTCATCATTTTTGGTGTCAGTTTGAGATTCCGAGAAGCGTTCAGAAAATTTACTATTCACATAACACTATTCATTTCCCGAAGGGAAACCACTATTCATGTACTTTATTCATTTCATCGTAAATTTAGTTTACGGGTAATTAAATTCGCGTAACCGGTCAGGTTAAGTTACGAATTCATGAAATCATCAGTAGGGACATTTCATACGGACTAGAAATAGTCTGCATATCATCATTATGGCACTTGTATACTATTCCACTCGCAGGATATTTAAATTAATACTTTTGGTATAATTGACTTTTTACGTATATTTATTTCTAAATAAACGTTAACACGCGATCAATAATGTGACTAACACGTCCGACACTCCCGACTATGATCCTAGTATAATTTCATACTCATAATAATAATATAAAAATTATAATATTAATTTACCCGGTGTTTTGAAAATTTATTTAATTAATATCGTAAATTTAATATAATTACGATGGTTTTCGTAAAAACTAAACAATAATCATCCAAACACTCAATATTGATACCCGACATATTTTCACAGTTTTTACGACTTTATTATGTCCCGGTTAACTCCATTAAAATTTATTTCTAGTTAACTCGGTACCCGGTATTCCCTAAAAATACTAATATACATACAATAATACAAGAAATTACCAACTTTCTTACACTAAACTCTCTTTTTCTTTCCTTTTTCACTAAATGCCGCCCCCCCCCCCCCCCCATTCCCATTTCTCACAAATCTTGAAAATTTTGCCATTCCATTAATGTTTGTCATAGTTTGTCTAATATATAAAATATATAAACAAAATCTGCACATTTTCATCTCATTATACAAGATCTAAACAAGATAACTCATTTTCTTTTTCTCTCTTTGGGGGTGCACGGCAAACAACACAACAAGAAGCAAGGAGTATCAATTTTCCAAGAAAAAGTTGTAAACAAGCTAATCTAGTAATCGTTGTTGGGGTTTTGTGTTAAAAACCCAAGGTTTTATAAGTTTTCATCTCCATAAGCTCACTAATCTTTCAAGTAAGTTGCCAAAACTCATTTTTATAATTTATTCAAGTTCCTACAATAATCATACACTTTTTATACAAGATCTACATGCATATGTTAGTTTATACCACTCTATTTAAACTTTTATACTCCCTCCGTCCCATATTAAGTGTCCACAATGGAATCTTTGGATGTCCCAAATTAAGTGTCTACTTGTACCTTTCAACCAATAAGATGAGAGTTTAGTGGGTAAAAGTAATATTTGATTGGTGGAGAGTTTAGTTAGTGGAATCTCCTAAAACTTTGTGCATCATGAAAGTGGACACTTAATATGGGACGGAGGTAGTATCTTTTAAGCCTTAGAAATAGATTATAGGTAGATCCTTGTTAGATCCACTTGATTTATGATGTTTAGGAACCCATGACACTCTAAGAACGTGTATGGTAAGATTAGACTAGATTTGTGGTGATTGAAAGTGATTTGGTTGAAGTTGAAACTAGATTAGAACCCTAGAAATGGTTTTTGTAACAATATATATATATACCTACTGTCCATATTTTTAAAACATTGGAAAATCAGTAGATGATGGGTAATTTTTGACCAAAGATTTAGAAAATACTTTCAAAAACGAAGCCGTGGGCAAAAGAACGGATTAAAACGAGCTTATAACGAAGGAGTTATGATTTTTGCAAGTTTAACGACGAAAACTATTTTTTGAAAATTTAACGTGCTGATTGGCGATTTTCGACAGACAAAGAGAGGCGTTAGACGTAATCTAATGGAGCCTAACTATCAAAAATATATTAATACATGTTAAGACGAATCCGTGGATATAAAGAACGGGGAAAATGAACTTAAAACGACAAAATTATACACGTTTTAAAATCGTCAAAACTATATATATAATTATAGTCACTAATAGAAATAATATAACTACGTACTAAATACTATATTTTCTAGATTTCTTGTTCAAGAACTATATTCTTAACTAATAAAGTACGTACGACCCAAGGCTTATTTATACGACTACTAGACGTTATTTCAAGGTTTTCAAAACGAGAAATATAACACTAACATTTTTATATACGATATATTACGACAAGTTTTTATTATTCTAGTTGGACTTATTTTTCTTAAGTATGAAATTACCTACTTTGACAATAACTAGTATTTTCAAGTTACGAGTGGTATAGGTATCATGTGCATGTGCATTCATTACATCACGGCATGATCTAAAGTAGATCGTTATTACTCATATTAGGTTGCGGCTAGTGTTTGCGCCTTGTTGTCCCAATTATTTCATCACATTGTACTATCACTTCAGTGAGTTTTCATAGCCCCGTTTTCAATTACATATTTGATTTCAAATCCCACGGGGGAGAATACATTGCATTACATATTTTTCTGTACATGCCAAAGTATTAAATTCCTTACATTGCTTAAGTTGCCTTATTACCACGTCATGACAAGTCCCCTTTATTATCATGGACCATTAATTAATCTACAAGCGAGAGTGAGTGAATAGATCTATTGAGGGTGACTCCTCCATTCGTGTTTGGGTTGCTCCAACGGGTACGAATGCATTTCATGTCTAATATATTTAGAGTGTCTGGTAAACACTCATTTGGTGCCAAGTAACGTCTAGCTTCGGGGTCATGAGCTTAAGAGCCAATGTATTACTATTGACATTTTGTCGGTTTACTTTATACTTGTGGCCAATGTACATACGATTTAACTTACAAACCTATGATTATTCACCAACATTATTGTTGACCATTTTTGCAATGTTTTTTCAGGTAATTAAGATATATTCTTTATGGCATGCATGGAGTCATATCATTGAGTAACAAGGATGACGAGTCTCATTTTGGATTTTTATGCACTTATGAACTATCGTTTGATTGTACTAAACTTATTTCCTTAAAATTTTCCAGACTTTTGGAACCTATGTTTTATAACTCTGAATATTTTGAATGAATCAAACGATGTATTTTCAAAACGACACTTTAGGTCGTTCAATATAACTCTAACTGTGGTGCTATGACAATCACCCCCATGTATTCCATTCCACTGCCATTCAGGTATTTTGGGGGTGTGACACTTTTCGTTTCTAACTTTAAGCATTTTACTTAAAGGAAGAATTTGTTACACCCACTTAAATGTACACCCAAATCGCCTTAGCCTTCCGTGTATGCACTCATCTTTAGTGCCTTATTGTTATTTGATAAACCCTAAGTTAATTATCTAATTGATTACATGGTTGCTAAGTCTGTCATATCCTTGTACATATTGTTTTGGGACGATTGGGACTCATGGGTAAAGTACTTATTTTATGGAGTAATGGGGAAGAACATCATATTATTAACCCCATATATACGTTAATCTTAAAAGTACTCCAAGTGTTTTGATTTTCTTAATTCGAGTCATTAGTTTAGTTTATTGTAAAGTATGTAAAAATTCAAGTGTAAGGGGAATTTTCGTTCCCTATGATATATTATTTTGAATGGTATGGTAAGAGTGTATGCAAAAAAAAAAAAAAAAAAAAAAAAAAAAAAAAAAAAAAAAAAACTGAAAAATCAAGAAAAAGAAAAGAGAAAAAACATACGGACTACCATCCCTTTTTTATTCTATGTTCATTTTATGTTTTTGTTATTTTTCATTTATTAGCTTAAGTCGAGTCTAGTCTTGGCTTAGCAACGCCATTTTGTACATGTAATTAACCAAGATTGTTAACTCGCCACCAGTAAAGACTGCCTATATCCAACAAAACCGTGTATTCTATATCCCTACACCTAACGTTACAACCCTTTAAAAGACCTCTTTGATAGTTTATCCTAGGTGCTTACGCCATGTGGTGGAGGTTTGATCCTTTCCCAAGCCTATGGTAATCTATTTTGCTATGACAGGTAGTGAGAGATATTTTCCGTTTCCATAATGTGATATTACTTTATTACATCCGAGAGATGTGAGTATCTAAACACTATTTGTGAGGTGCTAGTATATGACCTCCGTGCTTGTCTTTGGTCTTTAGTGGAACGATTATTTGTTGTAATTACTTTTATATTAGTGTTAAATGACCCCTAACTTGTATTTTGATTAGAATAAAAGGCATTGGCTTGAGGACAAGCAAATCTCAAGTGTAAGGGTATATGATGAGGCGAAAAATGAACCACTTTTAGGGGGTCATTTAAGCCCGGAATTAAATTTATTTGATCAAATATTACCCTAAATCGTTCCTTTTGTGATTTTAGGTACTTTGGGAGTGAATTCTGGAAAAGGAAGCAATTCGGACGTTTTTGGAGCATAAAAGTGAAGAAAACGCCAAAGACTTAATTTTCCATGCTGAGAACAGTACCTGACGGCGTCAAGAGGAAGACCCTGACGACGTCAAGAGTAAATTCCATGACGACCAAGTGCAAACCTGACGGCGTCACAACAAGGGCGTCAAGACTTAATTTTGTGACGGCCTGCATAAGGAGAATACATGATGGCGTCAGACCCAGATCTAGGCAGTCCGAAGAACTATTTGGCGGCGAGATGACGGCGTCAAACATTTGTTCTTGACGCCGTCACCTATTAAACTCTATATATAGTTTTCTTTTTTTCATTCATAAGAGGAGGAACTTCTGTGGAGAAACTAGGGCCGAACTTTGTAAATCCTAGGTCATATTTTACAGTACTTTCAAGGGTTTTCACCCCTTGAATCCTTTCATGTGCTATTGAGATAAGTCTTCTCTTAATTCAATCAATATGTCTATGTGTTGGTTGATTATATCTTATGCTTGTCTTGATTTTAACATGCTAGGCTGGATCTATCTTGTGTTTGCTTGGATCTAATGAAACCTAGATGTTAATTATGTGTTGATTACTTGTTTATGGTTGTATTGGATGAATGATTTCAATGTTAGGCTTAAGAAAACTGGCAGATCTCCATTGTGTAACATGCTTGAACGTCTTAGAAAACATGAACCGATGTGTACTAGGTTTTATTGGTTGTATTTAATGCATGAGCAAATTCTAGTGATCCCATGTTAGGAGCTTCTTAGCCGGCTCGACATAGGAGTGAAGTAGGCGCTCATAGGATTGGGGAAGTAAGTACGCCACCCCATGAATGGTATTAAGGAATACAATCCGTCATCCACGCAACTATAACAAGTAATTAACGTGTAAAAGATGTCTAGGGAGTAGTGAAATCTAAGTAAACACATTTCTCCCACATATTGCTCACAACTTTAATATAATTTAGTTTAATTTCATTTTTAGTATTTTATTTTGATTGCATCTTAGTATTGGGTTAGTTGACTAGCAACTAATTCCGCCAAACTCCTTCAAAACCGAGAATTTTACTTGCTTTCAAAAAAATATAAAAATACAAAAAGAATCATCTCTCATCTCTAGACCTAGTTGTTGATGCATGATCTGGCGCAGACTTATTCAACGACTCTCCTTGGGCCGTTAGTCGTCTTCATAAGCCCTAAGTAGACCTGTCAACAAAGAGAACCCGTTAGGAGTGGACCCGAGGCCGTAGCCCCGGGATCCACCTCCGACGGTCAAGTTAGTATTGATGCGCGGAGCATATGAGAATTAGGTTTAGGATAACCTATTATGTTGTATTCTGTGGTGAATGGAACCCCAGCCCTATATTTATAGGCATGGAATTAGGGTTTAGGAGTAGAGTGGGCCGCTGTCTGCCGGGCCTGGCCCATTCCTGGCCCAGTCCGGACCATACGTCCACAAGCCCCCCAAGTTTAGTATGACATAGTGCGTGGCTATGTTATGCTAGACTTAAGTTCTGTTCATGGCCGCGTAGGCCCAATTAACCATGACGGCATGGCTCATGTGTGCGCAACTTGTGTGCACATGAGTCGGACCATACTGCGCAGCCCACATGCGACAGTGCGCACTGGGATTGCGATTGTGATTGTCTCACAATGGTGAAGGTGGATTCCGCATGCTACATCCTGGGTAAGGGCGTACCTTTTGTACCAGTAGCGATGCAACATAGTGCGACAGAAGACGTGCTTCTGTGGCAGAGGTGCGGGCTGTGCGCGACAAAGATGCGCGTTGTTCGCGATAGAGGTGCGCGTTGTTCGCGCTGTGTGCGAACATTACATTCGTCTTTACAACCGACAGAGGACGTCTCCCCTGCGGCAAGATGGCGCGAATATTTAAATCCGTCTTTGTACCGGGCTTGCAATACCTCTTACGTACGATTTGCTTCCAAATATGCCTGCGTGACTTGTACGGAAACAGTGGTAGGATATACCCTGGTAGCCCCCCAAGTTTGATGGTGCTACTCGTGTAGGAGCATTTAACTTAGTTATTCAAATCCTGAAAAACACTTAATGCAAATATTAAAAGTATATGTCGCGAATCGCGACTTATAAAACCTAATGAGGTAAAAGATTAGCGCATAGCAAAAGTATAGCACATAGCATATATAATTAACACATAAGAAAATTAGTAGTGCGAATTACACCTATCGTGAGGTTTTACAAACTACGTAAAATAAATAGCGCATAGCTAATAAAAACAGTGCGCGCATGGCGATTAATTGATCTTTTTATTTTATTATAATAAAAACAATGGCGTGGATGGATGTACCATGACCGCGACTAATAGTTTCGCACGCACAGACGCAGATAGATTTATCGTGACCGCATAGACTCTAACGTTTGTGGATGATCGCAGTTGACCACGGCTTTCGTCCAGTGCCCGTACGTGACAGTGACAGTGCGCTCATGGCGATTGACTAGCATCGTGTTGCCTGTACATGACAGTGCGCTCATGGCGCCAATCTGCGAAGATTTCCGTACGCATGGCCTAACGCGGGTAGATTTATCGCGACTGCGCTGTTCGCGGCTAAAAGATGTGCGCGAATTAATTCGCGGTGAAAAGATAAAGTAGGTCCGATCGTGCGGACATAACGCGTTTATAGGTAAAATCGTGTTTACCAAATTTAAAAGATATTGAATCTTATCGATTTAAAAGATATACACAAAATATTATTGATATCTTTTATTTAATTTTATCAAATACAAAAAGATTTACTTAAAATCTTTTTAATATTGTAAAAAGATATTGCGAGATTTACTTGTGCAATACAAAAAGATTTGACTTTATCAAATACAAAAAGGTTTTTTGTTCATGATGGTTCTGTTTCTCGCATGTAAAGAATAGCAACACAGATACATGAAAGAATAGCACGTGTAGCATGACATGCATGTATGTATGTGACAGTCATGAACCGAACACTTTTTTTTGTTTATATGTGTCGTGTACAATACAAAATTTTTTAAAGTTACCGGCTTTTGAACTCGTAGTTGCTTTCCGGTGATGTAAGAACACGAAAACTTGTCGTAGTCATGTCCCACGGATGGCGCCAACTTGTTGATGCAAAATCTGGCGCGGACTTATTTAACGACTCTCCTTGGGCCGTTAGTCGTCTTCATAAGCCCTATTAGACTTGTCAACAACGAAAACCCGTTAGGAGTGGACCCGAGGCCATAGCCCCGGGATCCACCTCCGACGGTCAAGTTAGTATTGATGCGCGGAGCATATGAGAATTAGGTTTAGGATAACCTGTTATGTTGTATTCTGTGGTGAATGGAACCCCAGCCCTATATTTATAGGCATGGAATTAGGGTTTAGGAGTAGAGTGGGCCGCTGTCTGCCGGGCCTGGCCCATTCCTGGCCCAGTCCGGACCATACGTCCACACTAGTCTTTAGGTTTTCTAATCCTAGCGACACTATTCCTAGATGAACGATCAATCTCCCTGTACTTGTCATTATACTATACTACATCGATCAGGTATACTGCCTGGTGGGGGTTGTAAGCTTCTCAAGATCCCTTGAGAGGTAAAGCCTGGTGCAATCCCTACGCATCAACAATGCTTATAACTAACAGAATAAGCTATATTATACTAAAATGGAGCTAAAGTAACAGTTAACAACCAAGAATAACAAATCTACACTAGAAATTGATAAAATGCACTTTTTAAGCTTAAAATAAAAATAGAACTCACTTGGTGCCCTAGCTAAACAAGGGTACCCAAATGGGAAGCTAAAAGCTCTAGCTTGTTATTAACAAGCTAGTAAAGTCCTTCTTGCCATATCCATTACTGGCAACTTCCTTAAGCTTCCAGTCAAATGCAAAGGTACCCTGTGGTATTTTTGTTTCTGATTTTTTTTATATATATATTTTTATGTTTATTTATAGATATAAACAACCTAAGTGAGCTTATGAAACAGTAAAACCAAGCTTAGAACATTGTTAAAGAAAAAAAAAGAAATTTCAAATTAAATTGCAAAAACTGAATTGGAATTGAATTGAAACTGAAATGATTGGAATTCTGATTAAAGAAAGATCAAATTACATTAATGAGACAGATTACAAGTTATTTGAAGCAAATTTAACAACTAAGGACTGAGTTTACACTATTTTGACATGAAAATTTAAACTATGTGACTGTATGTCCTTCTCCTTGTATCTTCTGCCTTTTAAAGCTGAGTTTCTGAGTTCCTTGGGTCCCACTGAGCTTTTCCCACTTCCATCTGAACCATTGGATCATCACAATCAATCTCGCTGTTTAAATAATTTTTGGCGCCAAAAGATAATAGAGCCAATTGCTCTGATTAATACCAATTGGGGGGGGGGGGGATTTAATGCTGGTTGTCTTGTTAGGTGATAAGGGTGGTGAGTGGTTTGGGCGGTGGAGATGGTGGGAGAGGTGATGGGATGGAGTTGCAGTGCAAGTTGGGAAGAGAGGAGATAGTCAACGCAAGCGTTGACCGTTCTAAATAATCAAACGGTTGTGGATTGGTTTTGGGCTGGGGAAGTTGGGCCAAAGGATTGGATGTTGGATCAGGCTTTGTTGGGTTGGTTTTCTTTTTGGATTAATAATACTAAGGTCCGTTTGGTATGTAAGTTATCACAAGGACCAAGTTTTTAATTATCCGAAAGTTTAGGGGTGAGATTTGGGAAGTTTCCAAGGTTATCACAAGGGTGTATCTTACCAAGCTTAAATAGTTCAAGGACCATATTTGATAGAAGATGCTAAAATACTTTTCCCGGGTATTGCAGTTAGGCATGTCTTCCCTTAATCATCCTATCATCGTGTTGGAAACCGATGATGAGGATAATTCCCTAGATAGTTATCAGCAGTGTTGTAAATATCGGCCATGACGGCCGATATGGCGGCGCCATGGCGGATTTCGGTGGTCTACCGCCACGGAATTTCACATTTCGGTCTAACTTTTCATTTTTGGTCAAACGACGGTCAAAGTCGGTCAATATCGGACCTTGGTGGTCAATATCGGACCTTGGCGGTCAATATCGGTCAATATTTTTGTTTGACTTAAAAAAGGGGAAAACGTATATTTTCTTTTATTTAGGGTTTGGATAGGGTTTATTGTTTTGCAGCCACACTCCACACTCCACAGCCACTCTTGATCCAACTCCGGCGACTCTACCTCCGGCGATACCACCTCCGGTAACACCACCTTCGGCGACTCCACCTCCGGCGATACAACTGGTGTGTTTTCTGATTTAATTAATTGATTTTTTTTTATCTTATTTGATCAATTAAATTTCTGATTCATTAATTTAATAATTAATTTATATCTTTACATAATTGAATTGTTGTAAACATAAATAACTGATAATTGATTGTGATTGTGACATTGTGTTTTGAAAGTCTATATTTTTTTGTTGGTTTTGAATGTGTTTGCACTTTGCATTCACTGATAATAATTAATTTATATGTTTAGAGGGGGAAGGGAACGAAGGGTAAAAATGTTGACCTTAGCAATGCTATTAGGAAAGAGAGAATGTGGATGGCAAAGAAATACGTTGGTAGGTGGGCATATGAGGCAGCGATTCCTTTTCATGCCTTTGAAAGGGATAACTTCAAATTGTTGTTGGAAGTGGTTGGCCAATTTGGACCCGGGCTTCCACTTCCTACTAGATATGAACTGAGCACCCAATTCTAAAGGAAGAGGTTGAAAGAACAAAAAAGTCGGTGAAAAGAAATGAAGAACAATGGAAAGAGGAGGGATGCTCGATTATGACTGATGCTTGGACTGATAGAAAAAGGAGGAGCATTATGAATTTATGTGTAAATTCAAGGATGGGTACCGTTTTTTTATCTTCCAAAGAATGTTCGAGTGAAGCACATACAAGTGAATACATATATAACTACGTTGAAGCTTGCATTCAAGAAGTTGGTCCTGAACATGTTGTTCAAATTGTGACCGATAATGCCTCAAATAACATAGGAGCAGCAGCGTTGCTTAAAGTGACGAGACCAAGGATTTTTTGGACATCATGTGCGACGCATACTATTAACCTTATGCTTGAAGGTACTGCTAATACTTAATAGTTATATAACAACCCATAAACACCCATTACTATCATTCCCATTACAAATACCTATAGTAGGTATTTCACAGGTAAATTTTTGCTTTTTATATACATTATTACTTGCATGACTCACTAGACCTGCTCACGTATCTACACAAGCCAAATAACTCAACACTCACATCCTATAAACCCTAGGTATGTCAAGCATAAACTCATAACAACACCATGATAAGTAATTCACCAATCTAAAACACTAAACATAACACTAAACCCTAATAAACCCTAAACTAAAACTTAAGTAGGATTATGTGCTTATCTGAACCTATATGCTTAGTTAAACTAGTATGAATGTGTTCAAGGCTTAAGTAAGAGTTTCCTTAGGAATATTAAGATATATTAGGACTATTAGGCTATAGAATAAACCTTAGAACTTAGATACAAACCCCCCTAAACCCTAAATCATAACTAGGTCATAGATAACTAGAATTAGGTATAAACCCTCTCAAAACTTCCCTATAGGTCACTACCACTTAGTATAAGCCTTTTAGAACATAGGAATAGTTATTAGATACCCTTAGGACACTAACCTAGGCACAAAACCATAGGATAAACCCTAGTCTCTCACTAAAGCCACTTAGGTCATTTAGGTTACAAAACTAGGTCAAACCTTCCCAAAACTTTCCCATAGGTTACCCACACTTAGAATAAACCCTTTAGGTCTTAGGATTAGTCACTAGACACACTTAGGAACTTAATTTAGGCACTAAACCTTAGGTAAAACCTTAAACACATAGTAAGTAGAAACTAGGTCTAAACTTAACTAAAACTTAGTAAAACCTAAACATAAGCACCTTAAACACCTCAACCTAGCACCCTAACACCTTAGTCATACCCAAGCACACACCCTAACACCTCTAAGCACACACACAAGTAAGTGCATGATGTGATAAAATCAAATCAAGTATATTATAGTATAGTATTACTCACGCAAAGAAATACGGATAGCCCGAGGTCGTAGTCCGTGTGAAGGGTGAATGGAATTTCGCATTCCCGATTCGTGAAACGTGTCGTGAAAGTGGTAAAAAGTAATTTTTATGAGATTATACTAATGAAAAAACAAATGAAACACAAATAATCACTTAAACACGTATTTCAAATAAGGAAACTAAAAACGTAACGAAAAATTAAAAACGTAATTTAAAACGCGAAATAAACGTAACCGTACGAAATAAAAAGTGAATTTTAAGCTACACTACTCCTATGGACTTGAAAATAATTTTAAAAGGTTAAAGATGATAAAAGAAAATTTTGAGAAAAAGAATTTTTTTTTTTTTTGACTTTTTATTTAATTTTTATGAATTAAAAACTAATTAACTAATTAAAAATTAAAAGAATATGCAAATAAGGTGAGAAAAATAAAAAATAAATTTCAAAAATTATAAAATAACTAAAAAGTAATTTTAAAACTAAAAACTAATTTTTTTTTCTTTTTATGTATTTTTTAGGAATTAAAAACTATTAAATCTAATTAAAAATTAATAAAAATAGAAAATAAATGAGAAAATTGAAAAATTAATTTCTAAAAATCTAAAATAACTGAAAATAAATTTCTAAAATATTTTTGGATTTTTCTAGGCTTTTTCTAATTTTTTTGGAATTGTTGGTAATTAAAATGTATTAAAAATGGAATAAAAATGAAAATAAAATAAGAAAAATAGCAAATCAACTTGTAAAAATATGAAAAATTCAGGGAAATTGTAAATTAATATTCTAAACTTGGGAAAAATTAGAAATTTGAAAAATAAGCACTGTAGATACTGTTTGGCTTAAAACTGCTTATAGAAAAGTGCTTATTGATAAGCACAGTTGACCAGAGTTGACCAAAACTTAACCAAAAGTACTTATGACTCTAATAAGCTCTAATGAATAATGTTTGGACCAAATGATACTCAGAAAACTCAGATAAGACTCAAACAGGTTGAATAAGCACTAATGAAACTAGCAAATAAGCAAATAGTAAAGCAATAAGCTAAGTTTCAATGAGAACAGTGACTAGGGACACAATGGAACTCAGATGATCAATCAAAATCAGAATATAACAACAAATTCACAATTTCAGCCCTACTCTTGAATGACAGATACTTGTTTCAATCACCCAATTAGACAGACCAAATAAGTAGTCCAAATAAGTTGTTAGGTACAAACTTATGGGGGCAAATTACTTGTTAACCAACTGAGATTGCAAATCCACCTATAACTTTTAATTTTTAAACCAATAAGCTACCTAAAAATAGAATAGAAGGTGTGTCAAAACCTGTGGTATAGGGGACCAATTAGACCAAACAGTCAATTTCTAAGTGCTTTTTCAATGAGCAAATGGTTTTCAAATCAACTTTTTCTTTTTGCTTTAGTTTCACTAACTGTTAAACTCCAGAAAACATCAAACTACAAGTAATTTTGATTAACAATAAACACTAGAAGGACTTACAAAAGTTTGACAAAAAACTGATGTACAAAAGTGATTGACTATTTGATGAAACAGAGATTTTGACCAAAATGGATTTTGAAGGCTAAATTCTAACTGAAAATGTTTTGTTTAAGCTATAAGATGAATAAAATAAGCTAAACCCTTTACTTATGCAACTATATTTAATTTTATGCAGCCTAGTTACTTAATTACCTAACTGAAATAAGCTAAATTGACTTTTATGCAGCTACTAACTAATATTATATTAGATTATGCCTAAATCCAACCCAAGTGTTGTGTCTAAACTATAACTTCCCTTTGTATTAGTGAAAATGCCAGCAAACAACTATTATCCAAACACCCTTATAAATGACTATCACTACTAAACTTACTCTCCAATTCAATCCAATAAAATCCAAACCTCAAACTCAGTATAAATAGTGACACCTAAACAATTCAGAAGCACATAGTCAAATACCAACATCAATCACAATCACAGATCTTAGTATGCAAAACAGACACAGAAACTCAAATCCAATAGATGACAGCTAATGAAATGGTATCAAACTCAATGAATCAGATATTGATGTAATAGTAACTGAGATACTAAACAATGATAATAAGCAGAAAATATAACTAATAAGCAGATCTAAACTATTATTAATCTACTATTGCAGAGATGAATTTAAATGAGTAACACTTATAAACCAATACCCCCCAGCAAAACAGAGGGGGTTTCACTATGCTTGCTTGTCTTTTAGACAGGCCAAAAGCTCCTTATGGCTGCCTTTTATTCCCAATAAGCTCAGCTTATTATCAAATAAGCTGTTCAGTTGACCTTTGTTGACTTTTGAGTTATAAGAGAGATTGGCTATATAAACTTACAAACAGCTATATGAAAGCTGATATAAGCTAATACAAAACAGTAAATAAGATATATGAAGCTTGAAATTATAATTGAAACTATATTATATATATTTTTTATTTTTTCTGATTTTCTTATTTATTTTTGGATTTTTTATTTTAAATGAAACAATAATATAAATCAGAAATTTAAGCTAATAACTACTATTGATTTAAGCTAACAATAAGTAAATAACAAAATTAAGCTAAAATGAAATTTAAAGCAATAAGCTGAGATGAAAACTAAAATTATACTAATATGAAATTGAGTACAAGGCTTTGAATTAGAAAATTACAATAATACTTGAAAACAGAAAACTACAATTAATTAAAACCTACCCCCTACACATGAAAGAGGAGGGGGTATAAATAGTTGAGGTGAGATGCCTGCTAGGGTTTGAGAGGATTCTAGACGTGTGTTTCATTCTTCCAATCTCATCCGTACATTCCTGCTTCCATCTAATGCATGATTTTGGTCCCTTGGATCATGTGCCTTGATTGGATTGATCCTGCGTGTGTCATTCTATTGGTCCACGTATGCTGATATGCTCTGACTCACCCTGACATGTGCCCTGACCCTTCTAGAAGAACAAATGATTGGGTAATTATATTTAATTGAGGTAATTGGAGGGATGGTAAAACTAGGGTTTGTGAAATAGTTGTTTTTCTGGGTGAAAAGGGGGGCGGGAACAATTAGGATTGTTTTTATTAATAAGGGCTTGTTTGACCGGGTAATTGGGGTTGACTCTGGGTATAAGGGTGTAAACCGGGTATTATTTTGGGCTTGGGTGGAAGTAAAAAGGTGTTGGGCTTTGTTGGTGTTCTGGCTAGGCTAGTATTATTGGATCCGGTATAGTTTTAATGGTTTAGTATTCGAGTTATTAATAATAACCAATTGTGTAATACTAACAATCCCAGGGACTGAATCTGTAATTTTCCAAACTTGTGTTACAAGGGCTTGTTTTGACTTTCTTTGATTATCGAGGGACCTCTCTTTGAATTTTCTTCAAATATTACTTTAAGGACCAATTTTGACAATTGCTGAAAGATGAGGGACTGAAGTTACCAATTCTTCCAAACTTTGTCTAGCGACTAATTATGCAACTTTCTGGATCTCTGAGGACTTCTAATGACATTTTGAGCTTTTCTTTATCATTTTGCTTCCCCAGCTCCTGCTTTTGACCTTTTTCCAATCTCGTGCTCGTTTTCGTCGGTTTTGGTTTTGTTTTTGTTCATTTTTCACATATCCGTACCTGCACATATACAAATACAAAAACACGGATTCTCTTGGCATATTTGGTTAGTATTTGATATATTTGGTCTGATTTAAGGCTAAAAAGGATGTGTGAACAAGCACACATCAGTGCATCACCTATTTGACTAATCACCACTAATCCACCCTAAACCTCCCCTAATCCACCACTAAACCACCGCTAATCACCCCTAATCACCCTAAACCACCCTTAAACACCCTAAGCAGCTTACAAGCACTGATGCAAAAGCAGTCAACTAAAGTCAACCACAGGTGTGGTCAATATAGTCAAACTACCTAGACCAATGCTTCTGGATAGTATAGGGTATCACCGGGTCGTTATGTCCCGACGAGGTGTAAATTGTATTCAAAACGGGTTTGTGATCAGGTGAATTTGGACAGAATGAACGATATAAGAGATTTGAATGATTACACTAAGAGAATATGAATTAAAATGACTAAACAAAACAATATAAACAAACACGTAAAGTCAAATAACCTAAAAAAACGTTTAAAACCTAAAAACGTACATTTAAATTAGAAGTTACGTAAACGTACGAAATAAAAAGTGAAAGGTGAGCAATGAAAATCCTACAGATATGAAAATTACTTTTCTACGATCCTAATGACAAAAGAAAATTTTAAGAAAAAGAAAACTGTATATATATTTTTTAACTTTTTATTTAATTATTATTAATTAATTACTAATTAAATACTAATTAAACTAATTTAAATTATTAAAAAAATACTATATGAACAGTGAAAATTATAACTTTTTCTAAAAATACTTTACAAGTGCAGAAGGCTAGGAAAAATATAAAAGTGGTGAAGTGCTTATTTATAAGCAGTAAAAATAAGTTAATAAGAAAATAAGCTAAAAGGACTAAGCACTACTATAAAAAAAACTATGGAAAATAATTACACCAAGTACTACATAGCCCAGATGGTGCATGTTACAGGTTTGGTTTTGACTTTGCTAACAAAGAGGTCAGGGGTTCAAATCCCACTGGCCTCACTTTTTTGCAAACATTTTTCTTTTGATTTTTATTTTACACAAACACTTTAACAACAAAATTAGACAACTTTTGAAAAACAACTTTTGCTAAGAAGCTTTAAATTAGCTTATGCTAGCTTAAAATCTCAACAGTGGAGGGTTTAGTGTTCTAAGTGAGCTTTTTGAGATAAGCAGTTAAAACAATAAGCAAATAAGCATGGTCAACGTAATCATAAGTCATCACAATACAAACAAGCTTAAAAACAACAAGCTTATGAGCTTAAACAATTAGAGTTCAAAGATCAAACAAGCTCAGTCCTACTGAGCTTGCATCAGCATAAACAAGCCAAAGTGGGTAATTTGGGACGCAAAAATATGCACATGAATAAGCTAATTAGGACAAGTAAGGAACATATTCAAGAATACAGTACTTCTAGCTTTCCAAAACACCAAAAATCAAGCAAATAGGTCAAATATTGAACAAGCTATGGTCAAGGGAAAAGTGGATTTTTTGACACTTGCTGTCAACTAGTTTTGCAGCCCGAAAACGGTCTTAAGTCCTAGGGAAAAAAATCTAAAAATTAAACCAAAAATACCAGTAACTATATAATCTACTAAATAAGCTACAAACCAAATTTCAGGTCAAATGGTCAAGAAACGAAGAAATGAAAAATCAAAAACTTTTATGCTGTTGGGCAACTTTTTGACAGCAATATTGGGTAAAAATGAGTGACCAAATGGGTCAAAAATGGGGTTTATGACTTGGAAAGTCAAAGACCAGTTACACTATCCTAAATGGAACTAATCTAAGGCAAGAACAACAACCAATTAACCCCTAAATCTAAATCTATCCTAGTTTCTAAATTATATCAATTAACTAAAGCAATTTTTGAAAATACAACTCAATTATGTCTAAAGCATTGGAAACTGTGAGATTTGGTTTTAAATCAACTAATATTAGTAAACTAAAGCTAATCTAAGATTAAAAAAGGTGTCAAAATGGATTTTGGTCAAATTCTTTGGTTGTGTCAAACACCCTTTTATGCTACAACTTCTATGTGATTACAACTACTAGAGCTTAGCACAAGCTATTCCATTGATTCCAAGTGATGAACTGAGCTATGTGAGACATACTTAAGCTAAATTGATCAGCAGTTAAGCACAAAAATAAGCTATAAGCCAAAATGCTATTTTATGACTAACTTAAATGCAAATGTGATGACTGTGAATAAAGGTAAAACTAATCTAGTAAGTAAGGGTCGATTTAACAAGAACACCCAAGAATAGCAGATGAATTACCAACTAGTTCTTGAACAAGCAAAAAATAAGCAGGGACAAATAAGCAAATTCAAATAAGCTAAAAAAAATCCACAATTGACTTACAAACTAGGGTAGTTGGATGATACTCCAAAGCACTATTCTGAACAATCCTAATGCTCCCCAAGAGCTCTAAACCATGGCATTCACCATCTTCTTCTTTTCTTCTTACATATTTTTTTTTCTTTTCTTATTTTTCTGATATTTTTGAGATATTGAATAATACTTATCTAAATATTCAACTGAGCTCTTATAAACTTATGAGTAAGCTAATTAGATCATAAAAGAACTGAACAACACTTCTCAACAAACCTTAAGCTAAAATGGATTTTCACTGACTTTTGCAATTTCTAAAAATTAACAAGGAAACATGGATTTTGATTAATAAAAACTTGACAAATACAATGATAAACTGTTATTACAACTTAGAAACTAGTTTTTTCAACTAAAAGAGAATTACATGAAAATGATTATAAACTGTACTAAAAAAACTACTGCTATCTACTGCTTCTTTCTTCTTTTCTCTTGACTTTTATAGTACCTGGGGTGTTCCTATGACTTTCCCACCATCTTTTTGAGCCATAGGATGAAGTAATTTGATCCTAGCCGTTGAAATGTGTTTTGGCGCCAAAACTTATATAAGCCAAATGGGGTGGTTAGGTTTGGTAGGTGGGAGTATTAATTGTTTGGGTGGGGAGTGGGAAACAGGAAAGGTGGAAGGTGAGGGTTTGGAGGGGGGGGGGGGGGAACATGGTTGCAGGAAACCTTGGGAAGTGGAGGTTGATGGTGGTGTTGACTGGTATTTGACCAGGGGGTGGGATTTTATATTTATTTGAAAGGGAGTGGACTGGGCTTGGGGTATGGGCTTGGGAGGAGTGGATTGGGTGGATAGTTTGTATTTTGGGTTTATTTGTGAATAAAGGGTCCATGTGGTTTTTAGTAAATAAGGAAGCATAGGGACCATTTATGTAATAGACTGAAAGTTAGGGGTAGGTTCTGCCAAATGTCCAAAGTTAATCACAAGGGTTAAACATGCCAAGTTCCATAATCCAAGTACCCTTGTTGAATAATTTCCCAATTTTAAAATTCCCAGGGACTTGTTTGGCCAAAATTAAAAGTTGAGGGGCCGAAATTGTAAATTCTCAAAACTTTTGAAATTTTTCACCAAAGGACTAAATATGACAACTTATGATTTTAAAAGGACCTTTGGTGATTTTTCTTTTTAAAATAAGTGCTCAAGGACTATTTTTGCTAATTTTTGAAAGTTGGGGGACTGAAAGTAGCAATTATGCAAACTTTGTTCATTTTTCATCTGTTTTTACTCATTTTGCATCTGAAACGTATAAAACACAATTTTGGAATATTTTCAGTATTTTGATGTATTTCTGAGTATTTTTAAATGTTTTTGCAGTTCAGATTGACAAAAAATGATGAGTGTTTGAGCACTCATCAATCCCCCACACTAAACTATTGCTAGTCCCTAGCAATAAACTGTTTTGAAAATTTAATGGATTTCAATCTCTTTACCAAAAGCCATTACTTCTGGAGTAGCCAAATGTTTCGGTTCAAGTAAGAACTATGGTCCACCTGATAACCATGTGATTTTGAGCAAACCACCAGTTGTCAACGGATTTGATTTGTCTTTACCAAAAGACGTTTGCTTCTGGACTAGCCAACTCTTGATGGACATAGTCAACATCTTGGTGAGCTGATTACCAATTATGGTTTTTCCACTGCCTTTACCACAAGCCATAATCTTGCGGGCTAGCCAACTATTTCACTTTTTAGGATATGGCGAGTTGAGATACCATACAATTTTGGGCAAATTGCAAGCCATCAACGGATTTAATATATCTTTACCAAGAGCCGTTTGCTCCTGGATTAGCCAATCCTTTTGTCGTTTAGACATGGCGGACTGATAACCACAAAAATTTTGAAGCACAAGTGAAATTTTTTTTTAAAAATTTTGAAATTTTGGCCAAAAACGGGGGTACTAGATAGTAAAATATGATAAAATTCGCTAGGATTCCCCCCCCCCCCCCCACCCCCCCACACTTAGAAATGAATATTGTCCTCAATATTCAAAGTCCCGGCTATTATGCCGATTCTTTGAACGTAAAAGGGCAACATTACAATCTAAACGTGGAAACACCATTTTTGTTTTTTCACTTTATTTGTAACCACAGTAGGGGCACTCCCCCACACTTAGGGTGAAAACCCTATAAGCATGCTACTGTTTTTGTTTACCGAGTCGCTAGCTTGACTCGACCCCGAATTCATTTGTTCTTGGGGAAGCATGATGTGGAAGAAACAATCTCCCTCGGACTTTCATTCAAGATGTTTGGACAAACATTTGAAGCACGTGAAAGTTTCACACCGATGAGATATACAGAGAGACCCAGGCTCAAAGAATGATACATGGAAATGCCGGGGTCAAAGATAGTGTCTTCATTCCCGAAGGAGTGAAGAAGAGAAGAAGTTACCTTATAGGTGAAGAAAAGGAAGAAAACCATGATGAAAATCATGATTAGATCTTCTTCCTCGAGAGCAGGCTCATTAGCCTGAATTTGGATTTCAAGGGTTAAACTCAAAAACATCCCGGGAGGGTGGGTGGGAATTTGCAAAT